>CM076733.1:5339651-5964651 GCA_038501795.1 Pseudopleuronectes americanus
CAATATTTTCAAGGTCTGAACCCTTGTGTCAAGGTTCAACTCACTTTAAGCATGTATGTCTGATGTCTTCCTATGGTAATATAACTTAACCGTTAGATCAGAATATAGTCTTATCTTTCAACACAGACATACAGTGATAACTCACTCAGTCAAGTGCAAAAGCCACTGGTTATGCAATGACTCATCCAGTGTTACAGCAATTGTAAAATTGTTCAAGGGGAATTAAATGGCCTCGGTTGGACTATTTTTATGACAAATCCGCTTGACTTTCTTCGAGTTCATTCCGTTATCAGCCTCTAAATAGTTCCTTTGGAGCCTGCAGAGCATGATGACAGATTGATTGATCAGATACCAGGACAGGTCTCATGCAACCTGGCTGCTCACAGATAAAAAAGGTTAGTCTGACCTGTTATGCAAAAAATATTACACCAGCAAACAAAGACACCGGCAGTGAATCTAAATCAAGTGTTAAATGTTCCGAGGGCTGTTCAGGACATGGGGATGGCACAGGATCAGAATGACACTGCAGAGGATAGAAAGCCAGGGACAATGGGGAGAAGATGGGTAGTTTTTACAGTGTGGGTTTTAAAAGGTCAGTACAACAGACCGAGTGACAACACCACTACTTAGTCAAACAGACAGCAACCCCGACCGTCTCCCACTCGTGTTAGAAGTCATTACACAGTATGGAATCTGAGCTCAAACAATTGTGAGTGAGAGTTTGCCTGTCCTTTATCTGTTGTCATGAGATCCGGTCTGATAAATACCACTGGAGCTCTGGTCTCAAGTATTTGTTAACATAACTGACTGATAGTGTGTCACTGCATTTGCCAACAAGAGTGTTCAGGGAAATGCAATCACAACTGACACCCGAGTTCCTTGGCTGCCTTTTACTAACTGTACATGTAAACGCTTGTTACTTATTCTGATTCAAGTCTTCCAAGTCAGCTGAGAAGCAACTATTCCATCCCAGAATACAAGTGTTTTACGGACCTGTTTAAAAGCCAACGTCTGTGACAGACTCCACTGTACTTAAATTCGCTTCTTTTTGCCAGATCTGGCTACTGTGAAGAAGAACCTAAATCTATTCACCCAGGTTCAGTTACTTTGTCAAAGTCAACAGGTCCCGCTAACCTTTGAGCCATCAGAACGGTACACTGGTGCAACGTGACACCGCGACCACGAGTAACAGGACTGCGAAACAGTTATTCCAAGAGCAGCGCGGACTACTGTTGTAGCTGACAGGCCTTTTATCAGCAGATCCAATGCCAAGTGAGGTTGCAATGAGGATAGACCTCTTAACTATCCCAAGTAACCCAGGGGAACTTGCCATCTGGCATCCATCTAGTCAAGGTAATTACTGGAATGCAGTCATCTGTGTTCAGCAATTCATCCTTGCCATCTAGGCTCAACAACAACAACAACAAAAATCCCCAACCCCCACAACAAAGTGGGCACTAACCCTCAAGGCGTGCTACATTTCTAAGAGGACAGATATCAGTTGATTAGGTCAGTGTGTGTCAAGTATGAAATAATCTATTTCCACCTGTAGTAAGGCTGAGGGGTCTTTCATGTAGAGCTCAAATCTGCATCTACAGCAGATGTTCTCAAACCATGGACAACCATGGAAAAAACACCAAGTTAGAGTCATGTGATTTACATAAGAACAATAAGCAAATAAATGCTGCCATGTTGACATTTACCCTCACTACAACTCAAGCGGTATAATTTTTTAATCAATTGCTTCCAATATTATTGTTATTGAAAACCAGAATGTTTCAAGGGGTTTGAAGTTTTTGCAGCTTCTTTAAGGGGGCAAAGTTTGAGAACCACAGATCTACAGTATCTTATCGACCATTGGAGAGATGTGGTTGTAAGTGGTGCTGCATTAGACCGAATTGTATAAAAATAAGAAGGTTCTATTAATCTGCCCCTGACATATAAGTAACTGAAGGCTGAGCGTACCAGGTAAATATGACCTAACATAACCACATAGCCTCAAGGGCTCATTCAGACACTTTGAATTAACTGAACTGAACAAACATAGGCTTCGTGGAATTCAGATTTACTGGAGGGATGTTGGTCTGGTTGTTTGCTAGTTTAATTTTGCTACACTGTTAAACTGATTTAGCTAGCATGCTCTCCAGTTCCACCACATGCAGCGCCCCTCAGAGTGATGGGATGTGGTGGAATTCAGTGGGCAGATGTGCCGAGCTAACACCACCGGACATTCTTGGTAGTTAACTGGCGTTATTTAAGGGAAGCACTGCCAGGACCCCATGTTGGGACTAGTCTGAGCTGAGCTGGTTTCAACGAGGGTTAACAGGACAATGCTAGCAGTGTTGTTTTCAGCGAACACGTTGCTACAGCCGGGGAGTCAGGGGGGGCTAATGTTAGCATGTGTGTGTGATTTACAAGCATCAAGTATTTGACTTGTTTGGTTTTCCTCTACAGAGCGAGACATGTATATAAACTACAGGCTCCTTGTGGGAGAAGTGCTGTACCGTCGTGTATAAGCTCCGCGATGAGAAAGCAGTTATTTCTAGCTAATATCTTATATATATATTTATGAATGTTTAATATCCGGCTAACAGGCTAACGCTGGGGCTAGCAGCTGGACGTGTGGCATTCATTACGCAAAACCCACCCCCAGAAAAATCTCACCTCATGTTCTCTACGTCTCTGCCGCCGCTCTTCAGTATGCACAGAGGGATGGCGACCAGCCCCAGCACCATCATCCAGGCCACGTAGAAGCACTTTTTGAAATAGAAAACAAACGTGCTGCTGGTCCACATGAGCAGCGGCACCAGCAGCAGCGGAATCACCCACAGCGCGTCCATAGCGAGCCGCCGCCGCACCGACCAACTCGCCACTGACAGCGGGAACACACGAGGGGGCTCCGGAGAGAGAGAGGAGGTGTGTGTGTGTGGGGGGGGTAAACCGTTAACACGCCGGTAGGCTACGGTGCGAGAGGCGAGGGAGGCGCCGGGACCCTGGCGGACATCACACCGTCGAACAGCACTCCTTTCCGGGCACGGCAGCAGCAGCTGTGCCGAGGCTCGTCCGCAGCTGCCCAGAAATGATCGAGAAGCTCATCTGTTGCTGAACGTCATCACGAGGAGGAGTCTACACGTCATCAGTTGTATTTTTTTCTTCTATTTCCGGTTACTGGACCATTCTGACGTCACCACAACTATACACTATCAATGCATTCTGGTTATTAGAATATATCAAACTAGTTTGAACTGTTTTGCTTTAACTAGCAATTCCTTCTTTTCCAGGATACTTGATGTTTGACCTCAGTGTTTGACCCAACATCCAAATGTCCCTTTGCCTTATTCAGCCCATGTGGCTTCACTCTCTCCAAAAGGGCTGTCCAGACCAGATTGGTGGCCGATTACTTATGTCTAACTGGATTAGCAGTGATAATCCAATCCTTGGCTGTAATCTCACACTGTCCGGTAGTCTTGACTATGTTGTTTCAGCCCGTGTGGAGGAGCTCTACTTGACATGATTTGGAAGATTAGGATGAATGGGTCGTTAATCCTGTTGTAATATGTGTAGTTACCCTGATCATTGGCTGAAACCAGTCTACTGAGAACAGGAACTGCTGATGTGTAGCTCTTTGTGAAATAGTCAGAAGCAAGAGCGTGATGGAGACTAAAGAAACAGGTTTTACAGAGGGCCCTTTAAAAATCATCAGCGGCTCAAAACTGTTTAATTTTGATTCAGGCAACTTTTTAATACCAGAACACTCCCTCTACTTCAGGCATTTACTAACTTTATAGCAGAAGGAATTAGTTTAATGATTTGTTTTAGAGATACATATTAGCGGCATGGCATTCACTCCCTGATCTTGATCTGCAACCAAATTTAAAGAGTTCTTCCCTAATCCATATCACATCCTACCTCCAAGTTTCATGGTTTCCTGTGATTTTTGTGTTATCCTGTCAGACAAACACACTGCCTTACCGGCCCATGTGGACCTGTGTGACAGATATTGAGGATGGATTAAGTGATTGCTCAAACTGACATTACAGTTTGTGTCTGTGCCAGTATAGAGTAGACATGTCTGACAGTGTTGGTCATGTAAACTATATGTAGTGGCAATGTGAATAAGTTAGTTTAACATATTGGTGGTTTCATGTATAATTGGGCTTGAATGGAGTCATGATCAAGTTTGAATGTTTTTTAACAAAACCAAGAAGATCAACATTTACTGTAAGATAAGCTGATTCCAAGATATGTGCACAAAGTTCTAAGAAAAGCCACAAATTTACAGCCAGAAACATTTTTGATTTGTTCTCCAATAGTTGGTGATATATGTATGATGAAGAAACACTATGGTTGTGGAGTAACGTTTTGTGTTTTAGCATCATTAACACTGAAGCACCCAAACTTTCATACACAGCACACATATATGTCAACTACAAGGAAAATACTCACTGTGACGTCAACTCTCTAATAGCTGATTATGTGAGTGAATGTCAAACACATGTACAAAAAGTGAGTTGCTGAAATTGAGTATACAGTGTTAGTTCAGGCAGGTCACGAAGTTGAAGCCCAGCCCCTTCCAGTGCGTTAGCAGACAGCAGCAGATGTCTGTCCCTGCCCACATCAGCTGACTGCTCAGCTGACCCCCTCCTATACATTCGTTTGGTAAAGCTCATATTGCAACACACTATTTAAGCTGCTTCCACTGCGAAGCCAGTTCACAACCCACCTCCACCCCAGCACCTCCTTATCACACGGAATCTGACATGATCAACGTCATGTAACTTCATTTTCATTCTTGCCTCGGTGCCAGGGTCTTCTAGCTGCTGCTCTCCATGCCCTTATACTTTTCATGAAGGCTCATGGAAGTATGGGGGAGATACCAGAACAGAGTCATACTATCAAATATAACTTATTGTAATAATTTAATCAAATTGATTTTGACTAAAGTTATAATGGCTGAAATAAGATACATAAAACCTAATTTATGCAGGAGGTTTTTTGAACAGAAAACAGTTTTCAATAAAGTTAAAGTTGAGTTAAAACCCTTATTTCTTCTGAAAACATTTGATGTAGCACATTTAGCATCAATGGCCATGTGCATATGTGAGTGTGTGGTCTGTATATCTGAACGGAGGGATCAGTCACTGTCTTAATGTAGATGGCTGCCCGCGGGGTGCATGCTCTGTGGGCCCATAACTGACAAAGTAAGTATGCAAAACATCTTAAATGGACTGTTACAGCCATTGTATCTCCACCAAACATCCATGACAAAGCTTCCTGTCTAAGCAGGTGGGTTTGAGGCTGACAGAAATGCAAAGCATAAACATGAGACACTCATGTTTTAGGTCGGTAGTTCCCTTGGGGGTCACAAGATATTTAAGAATGGTCACAAGATAATGTGCACAAATCAAATACAATTTAAAAACTCTTTGAAAGGTCTTACTTTTGCCAGTATTGTTAGAAAAGCTAAAAATATTTTAATTTACTGTAAAATAAAACCATGCAAATAATCCCTGGCAAATATTCTCTTTATCTCCATGATGATGACAGATAGGCAACAGCACCAGTTGCAGCAGGTTAATTTACAGCATCACATGAAACACTTTGTGAAGTTGCTCAAATCAATATATTATTGGATTATGGGGTCCCAAGTCTCTGGCAAGGTTATTTTAGGGGGTCATGGGTTGAACTTTTTGGAAACACCTCTTTATGTAATAACAACTTTTTTAGTCTTGATAAAATATGTAATTTCTTGCCAGAAAAATCAGTTGTCTGGATAACTTCATAATCCTCAGAAGTAATGTGTGCGGTAAACTAGTGAAGCACAGTATCAAGCTGGGAACATGGACTTGGAATAAGTTAATTAGGTATTTATGGAAAATAGTTGTGGGCAGGGAATCTGTAAAGAACCCTGAGAGCCATTGGGGTAGGGGCCGGAAACAAGGAAACAAGGAAAAACTGAATGAATAGCTTCAGAATTAGCCAGAGAAACACAAGGCTGGAGCGTAACAACACTAACTGGTCGCAGAGAACATGATCTGGAAGACTGGAGGTGGTGGAGCTGAGTATAAGTAGGAGGTTTGGTTATGGAGATTGGGTGCAGCACACGCCCACAGACGCACACACGCACACACACACACACACACACACACACACACACACAGGCTTTGATTTCCTGGAGACTTGATCTAACCTACTAAAGCCTAACCCTAAACAAAACCATAACTTAACCTTAGAACCTGTCTTCACCTTAAAATGTAATGATTTACATTATGGGGACTTGCTCTTTTTCCATAAGGAAATATGAGTAATGCCCAGAGCACAAACACACACACACACACACACACACACACACACACACGCACAAACTGAAACCAGATGCTATGGAGATGTAACAAGAAGGAAACTTGATACACTACTATGCTTATACTATAATATATCAACCAGCATGGTAGTGCTTATGTCATCTGTGTGTTTGTCTTATTGTTGGAGATGAAAGTTATGATACATGTGGTTGTAATGTTTTTGTGTCTATGATGGTGAGGATGGTGTGGAAAGATTTATGACATGTATTTTCTTTTTCAATGTGTGATTATAATGTGTATTTTTTTATATATGCTTATTTGGTTTTATCAGATTTCTCTATTTGTTTATAAAAATGCTATGTAAAGTATCCTAGAGCATGGAGAATATCTACAGACAGAAATAAAATCGCTATTCAAATAAAATATGATATTATTATCATAGTGCATCAGTGCATCTAACGCACTTTCATGCATTTTAGAGGATCATAGCGATACGTTCACCTGAACAACAAAAACGAGCTTGTTGACCTATTAAACCAAAATATGACTCAAGTTGCCATTTCCTTTTTTTCTCACCAATGGAATCTGCTGTAACACCTTTCACTTCTGCTTGCACTTTAGCACCAAACCACTAACCCGCAAAAGCTGAAACCGCCTGGAGGAACTAGATGGTTATGAAGTATCCTGAATAAATTAAGGGGATATATCAGATTGAACTGTTAACGCTACATTTATGCTACCGTCGATAATTATCACACCAGCATTTCAACAGAGAGACTTCACCTCTCCGCAGTCATTATCAGATTTACCTCTGGGTGTCCATTAATGAGGTGTAAATGTGCAGTTTACCTGATAAAACTGAATCCCTGTCCGTGTCAGCTGGTGCTCCGTTAAACCAATTAGGTTTCCTGACAGCACAGTGAAGTAAGTGCTGATTCATCTCTTCCTATCAGGTTGGAAGGTGTTCTACAGGGGAATCAAACGGGGATGCAGATATAAATGCTTTTCAATTTTCCTCTGCAGATAAAATATTTTCTTCGGAGGCCTTTTAGGAATAAGCTTTACCTTAGCTAAGACAGTTAAAAAGGCCCAGCTTCACATTCGACAATTGATTCAACTAAAACTTCTGAATCCCCAAGAGGAAAGCCGGGTGAAACTGAGGGTGCACTGCTTGCTGGGAAGCTGGCATTCTCAATGTGGAAAGAAACCTCTGATAGGGGAAAGATCCAGATGTTGTGGTTGAGTGTCACATCAGGGTTCTCATCGCCAAAAAGAGTGTAAAAACACAACAGCTGTTTGGAAAACTCTGCAGCCTTCAGTGCCCACACAGGAAACTCCTGATAATCCTTGAGAAAGGCAATCCATCCATCCATGGTCTTCCGCTCATCTGGGATAAGGTGGCTGAGGTGTCCCCAGGCCAGATCCTCTCCCTCCTCAACTGTCCTCAACCTTGTGAGAAGTGATTAAGAGAATCAGGTTATTTATGAACATGGCTTGTTGTGATAGGACATGTGTCAGCTGAGGATTCAGAAATGTTTATGTATATCAGAAACCTTTGGTTTGGAGTTGTTTTATGAGACCTGTGCAATTGGAGGATTACAGAAGCTAACCTGAGGGTGTGTTGAATCAGAGGAAGAGCCACGACTGGTAAAAGGTGCTGATATGAAGAAAGGATCTCATGTGACACAAGTCACTGATCTTCCTGCTACCAGAGGAGCTGCTTCCTGTTATTTCTCAACATCTCAAAATACCCAATTTCAGTAGTTTGTGGTTTGTTAGTTTCCACACCTGGTGTCTGACGTTGGCTGTGCGGACGATCCTTGAGCACCCCCTGTTGGTAGAATTTGTTTTATATCAAATGACCTGATGTTTCTATATGACAGCACAAACCAAGAAATGTAGAAAAAACCACTTGGTCTATTATACAAATGACTCCCCAATACCTGGACTGACGCTAAGACAGCAGAAAAATCCATTTAGTGAAATATTTTTTTCTTGTTGACGTTTTATTCAAGTAATACTTGTGGGCTATAATGTGCCTATAGTTTAAGTAATCCACGGTTTGAAGATGGCAAAATATATGTATTTTTAAATGCAAATAGTGTACATATAAAAATGTCTGAATAAGGCTGATAATCCTCATTATTGCCAGACACACTTTTGACTTCTTTGGTTGCACACGCCTTGCACATGCATATACATTAGCAGCTAAATGGAATCCAGCCAACATTCATTTAATTATTTACGCATGTTTTCTTTCCCATCATCACGTGTTAAAATGTTTTCCATGAAACAGGGCTATGTAACCCAAAAGTTATTACTTGCTTATAGATAATAGTCTATGACAAGTCAAGTGTTGTAGCAAATACATTTAGCATTTTTACTGCATGGGAACCATCGGCTTCCTCAAACAATGTAGGTATAAAACGAGTATAGAGTCCCCTTTGGGAAGTGGTAAGCGGCAATATGAAGTTAACATGATTTCTTGTAAATAAGCGGACATGTGCAAAAACATGTTAATCATTATTGAAGGCATGTTTATAGTACATCAGATATAATGCCATACAGTTTTGGAAGCAAAAACCATGAAGTAGCTGCACATCTTCCAAATGTCAACAGGCCATGAAAGGGGAAGGATCACTTCCTCTCAGGTTTTTATATTTCAGGTCCTGATGAGGTGAGCTGTTTAAGGTAGTGAGTAATTTCAAAAGATCGACTTACTTTGCTTTAAATTTGTGTAATATTCACCTTAAGTTGTGTAGTTGTTTATTAAGTAGTTGTGTGTTTATTTATCAAAAATAATTGATTGCATGTAATGCTCCCTGTGGTGTTTTTCTGTTTTGTACACACATCTAACCACTAGATGGTGGTGTTGTTGTAGTAATACTGGCCAGAGAACTGGCCATAACCGACAACAGTAAAGATGGTCGCCATGATAATTGCAACTGAGGTGTAAGTATCATGTCTAGATCACGTGTTGAGGAATATAAAAACTTTAAAGGACCTTTTTCACAGCAGACATCAGCTGCTGTCACCAATAACATTAACGAAGACTGAATGCTGTTTGAGCCATGACATCATACGCTGTAGCATTGACTTATTTACATACACATGTGATATTCCCACTGTGACAGGCAAAAATGTCTTCTTTACGGTATAAATAATATATTTGCAGCTCTCTGAATATTTGCAGCGTCTGAGGAATCTACAAAGGAATCTAAGAGAAGGGCACTTAGGAGAGTGCATACCACAGCTAAGGCCACATGATTGTCTAGTATTTATAACATAAATATTTTTTTTAATCAGCGAGTGTATAACCAAGACTTTATTTATCATAAAATGTAGTTGAGGAACTGAAAATCTAATTCTGGATCTGCACCTTATTCCACATCAACAAATGTAATGGGTTTTTCAAGCCCATGCCTCATCTTTCAAACAGGTTTTTGTGGAAATCAGTTCAGTATTGTGCCTAATCCTGCTAATGAATAAACCATCAAACAAACACAAGCTCCTTGGCTAGGGTAATAACTAAGAGCTGTGTGATAATACAGGAACTCCTTGCAATGGAACTTAATTAGATGTCCTTGTCCTGTCAGGAGAGATTCATCTACAGGGACAAGATTGAGATATAAGAATGAAAAGACTCCTTTTAAACTTTTTTAAATAGAAGTTGCACTGAATTGTTACAATTTATTAATTCTGGAAATGATGGGTGGCCCATATTTACTTTTAAATAAAGAGGTACAGCCAATAAGCTGAAACAAACTGTCTCATCACCATCTTAGCTGAACCATAGACTGAACAGTTCTCTAAAGATTCTTGGTGCTTCAAGATTTCTAAACTATGCACCTTCCATCGCAACATCCTGTGTGGTTTGTGTGTGTGTGTGTGTGTGCAAAGTGAATCTAGGGTGCTGTTGCCTGCATGATTAGAGAGAGAGAGAGCAAACATTTCAGGGTAATGTTCTCAAATACATGTAGAGAGAGGGTTTACCACCAGGACTCTGGAATGAATCAAAATGACGACTTTCAAAATAATACAAGTCTTAGACGTGGGTTCTTTTAAATATCATCTAAAATGTACTTTTTACAGGAAGGTTCCTAGGCTATTTAAGGCTTGTATTACCGTTACGATTTATGTACTTCCTTCTGTGTACCAACCAATTGTTTAACTTATAATTATTGTTATTATCATTTTTAGAGAGAGAGAGAGAGAGAGAGAGAGATGAGGAAGAAAAGAGCAGAAGTAGTTTGAAAGTGGACCCTCTGGGAGCTGCTCAATGAAACATCTGCCATGGGTGTGACCTTTGAGACCCACCCACCGCTGCCCGGAGCTCCTGGTGCCACACTGAGACACACAGAGAGAGAGAGCATTAGTGAAGACTTAACAGCACAACCCTGCAGGGACCCACCACCACCACCATCACCACCACCACCACCATCATCAACCTTTCTTTTTCCAGCCTGTGCGCGCGCACTAGCAGCTGTCACTGGGTTTGAGGCGGGTGCCCGCGCAGAGAAGCATATAGAGAGACTCCCCCCGTGTGGAGATTATGCCGCAGCTCTTGGCCATCTTGTATCAGACAGGATGAGACTCTGAAGAAACTAAATTAGCCGTGAGCTGAGGAAGCTGAAGAAGAAGAAGAAGAAGAAGAAGAAGGAGCAGCGGGGCTTGTGTTTCCTCTCTCCCGCTGACTGACACCGCACAGGCACAAATTAGGTCTGCGTGCGCGCCTGTGCGTGCGTGGGAACTGAAAACACCTCGTACACGAGCTGTGGATTATCCCGAGGACGCCGCACTGAAACCATGAGCTGGGGGTCAGAGCTATGGGTGAGTCCCGCACTGAAGCCGTGCGTGTGTGCGGACATGGAGGAAGCTAACGGGCTTGTGTGTGGGGGGGGGACGCAGCGGCTCCATCATTCGCCACTAAAACGACGGTTTGCGCTGCGCCGCTCTGTGGATGTTCAGCCCGCGGTCACGTTAGCCGACAGGGGGCTACTTTTCAGCGGTGATAGCTAGAGCGTGCGTGCGTGCGTGTGTGTGTTTTCTAATGTGTGTGTGTTGAAATCCACCACCAAATATCTGTGCTACATGGTGTTGTTAGCAAGAAGAGGCGTCCAGAAACACACGCAGCTAGCTCCACATCCATTTTAAACCACGCTCTGCACACAAACACACACCCCCTCAAGCCGTGCTGCCGATGTTGTGTGTTCATGTTTTGGTGACACTTGTCGTCTGTAAGCGTCTGATAGACGTGTAACAAGCTGGTGCATCTCACAGGTTGTGTCCTCACTGCAATCGGAAGAGGGGGGTGATGAGTAGGGCTAAGAGATGAAAGGATAATTAATTGTCGTCATGTCATTTTCAACAATAGAGTTATAACGACTTCAGTACATATCAATACATTGATTACGACCTAACTATGAAGGTGAGAAGATGTGATACCTAATTGGCTTTGATGTTCTACCTCAGATTGGTAAAATATTTTTGCTGTATAGCTTTAGCGTGGTAGAAGGATAATTTGAAGGATATCTTAATAAATATCGTCAGCGACTGAAAGTTAACTGGTTAATGAATATATTATATTAGTCTGAAGTTCAGTACAACCTTATAATCATTACCATCAGAGCGATTGGATATTTCATGGTATGAACATTTTGTGTCACGTGTCATTTGGTCATGTTTATACATATTCAAAATAAAATAAAATATACAGCAGCATGTTGCACATTATCAGTTGTGCAACATTAACAGTGTAGAAGGTCAGATGTCATTGAAGAATGATAAGACAGCAAACTAAATATTATATTTCATATGTTCAGTTCCCCATGACAGCAAATTAGACTAACTGACTCAAGACCTAAGTTCAATAATTCACTGTACTTCAGACAAATACAGATAATGATGTCACTGCCACTACCAACTGCTACTAACTAACTATCAATCAAATCTCCATGGTAAATACTTTAATTAAAGATTGAAAGCCAAATGAATAATTGCTTACAAATCCGGGTCACCACCTCATTAATGTCGGATTTTATTCATCAGACAACCAGAGCATACCACTGTTTGTGAGCAGCACTAGAAGACAAAGCAGGAGGCGAATGACCTTACTGCACTTCATTCCTGTGCTATGATGTCATTTCTTTTTTTTTCCAAACCCAATTTACACTGACTTCAGAAAAGCTTCATTTATCAGATCTTTGTATTAGCTCTTATCAAACCACCCTGCTGTATCATTGTTCATGTCCCCCCTACCTTCACAAACTGTAAACTGCAGCATGGTAACGGTGAAGATTACAGGAGTGTGTCAAACTATTTTTACGACTTGATAATGAGCAGTTGGGTTGGGTTGGAATTCCTGCTGTCAGGGTTTTGTTTCAGTGTTCCGTGTTGTTATTTAATGATCCCCTGGGAAATCATTCTGCTGTCTATGTTCTGACAAACAGGTGAACGGAGGCACTGGCTTGTTGTTGCAGGATTCACTTCTGAGTGACTGTTTTAAGTTGGAGTTGTTTCCCCTCTACCAAGCTGCAAAGGGGAGATAATTGAGTGAGGGATGTGTTTTCCTTTCTAAGAAAATGAAGAAGGGGGGGAGGCTCTTCCATTAATTCTCCAGTAATTTACCTGGTCCAGAGTTCATAGACACAACCACAAGTGCCCCACATTCTTTGCATTTTCCCCGTGTTGTCAGTGTAGCTTTACTTTACTGCTGCAATGCTTGACCGAGAAACGCTGCAGCCCAGGTAGTCATGCAAAGCGAACATAGCCTTGAGGCACTTTACAGGCTTTCATGTGTACCTTGAGTCTGGAAAACGTTCTGTGCAAGTTTTTTTTTAAAACAGAGCCCGAGCTTGTGCGGAGAATAATGTATTACAACCAGATGCTGGCTTTTTTTTTCCTTTTGTGGGTTGAATGGAATCCAGACACTTGTTGCTTTAATCTTAGTTCCCTCTACAGTTCTGCTGAGCTTTAACTCTACAGGTGGCTGTTGCTACTGCAGAGTGCGCACTGTTTACTTTTTGTTGTCCTAAACATTAAATCTTATTAGCACTGTGGCAGCACCTTCACTTACATGCAGTGCAAGAGCAGGATGTTGTGGGTTGAGGCTACATGTTAATATAACTGGGGCTACAACTTAAAATGATTATTAAAAAAATATGAAAGAAAGAAATATAGGTCAATGTCTCAAATGCATGTTTTTTTCAAGTAAAAGTCCAGAACACAGAAAATGTTGTTAATAGTTTATTCTATAAAACACAAATAAACAGCAAATCCTCACATTTGAGGAGTGAAAAGTGAAGTGAGTGAAGTCACAGATGAGCGGATGTTTCTCAACTTCTCACTGCTGATGTGAAATGGGACAAACGCTGTGATATTCACCCCCATAACTGTGTCATAGCATGGAATTGAAATGTATTGATGTTGAGTCTGAGCTTAACTGAATCAAATTACATTGATCAAGAATAGCCCATTTGAGTGGATGAATGTGGGTTGAGAAATTACTCGAAAAGAGCGCTGACATTCACATAAACAAAAGGCATAAACAGAAATGAGTGTGGTGGACCTTTATTGTTTAGGCTTTGTGAGTCACCATGCGTAGCGCACCACACTCAGTTGTTGCACTCCAAAAAGTCGAATGCCTTTGGTGCAACATCACAGCACTGATAACAGTCTTCACTGTTTTCCTAAAGAGAGACTCTGGGGATGTTTGCATGAAAATTATGATCATCACTGTCCCATCATTACCAACATGGCACCAACGGAGGTGGTGCAACATGTTTTCTTTTGGAGCAAGCATTACCAATAACACTAGCATGCACAGATAGGACACCATATTCCGTCCACATGAGTCTTTTATGTACAAACGCTACCAGGAAGAAGGAAGTTGAATGTGGTGAAACGCATGACTTTTTCTCTGCGGAACAGAAGTACAAAAAAAAGGGGAAAACTTTTAAATGAGTATTTTATAATTGACTTTAGAGGCATTACACACTGAATTTAACCATTCTAAATCAGGCTCAAATGTTTCGAAGGAAGCCTGAAGAAGGGGAGACCGCAAGACCTCAGAAGCATTTCCTTTTGGGGCTTGAATGTCAGTGCTAGAACTGGAAAAAGCAGCTTGAGGTGCTACTAACCAGGCCAAACTTGTACGTGAGAGGAAATCAAACAGACAGGTGCTTGTGCCACATTGAAACACACACACACACACATAGCAGATCAGAATTGAAAATCGACGTTAAATCTAGCTTTGTGTCAAACGATGTGGCTGCTACACCTATGACACACCTTGAAAGTGTCACTTCTCTTGTGTACGATTTGGGAACAGGATGTAAACTTTGTTTCACACCCAGTGTCACACAGGAGTTCCCTAACTCTCATCAGATGTAGGATGTAAAAGTGAATCTTTCTGCTACACAAATTATACAACATGGACAAGGCTGAAACCCTTCTCAAAGAGCAGCTGCTTAAGGTGAGTTAAACCAGCAGAATTGGCGCATGGGTGGTCCCTTCCTGAGCCTACTTTGACGGTTGGACGGTGCGTTACTTTGTTTATTCAGCATCAGCCGAGGCATGGGTATCTATCTTCCCACCAGGGACAAATTCTCTCGTCTTTTGAATTGTATGCACATGTCAATCTGTTGCCCATCGACCCTGATGTAATTGTAAACGGAGAGTGGTATCGTCCGCAGAGGCCTTTTAAATGTCACTCGTTTTTGTTCTTGTCATTAAGTACTTTGCCAGAGGGGCCACAGACACGAAACTTCAGTCACAACGTCGTGGTCTGTCTTGTTTGCATGGATTTGTAGCCATGCATACACGGCAGTGAGGCGTCAGGGAAGATCTACTGGTGCAGAGTTTTATTCTGAGAATTTAAATAAAACCTGGTGTTAGCCTGAGATTTCCTCAGTGCATAACACCCCCCTCAACCTCATCTCTCGCTGCTCACTTGACATTCAGGCCACTTCCAGAGCTGAAACCCGAGCTAGTTTGTTCCCTTCTGTCAGTGTGTAGGACTCAGGAGGGGCTGAGAGACTGCAAGACTTGCCAGACTTCGACAGACCTGTACCCCCTCACCCCCTCCGCATTAAATCTTCCACTCACCTCCACCCACCTGCTGACTCAGAGAAACTACCCCAAGCCCATTTTCTCCTCGCCTCTATTCTTCGAGCTCCAGTGTGACGGTAAAATTGAGATGAATAGATCCACATAAGATCTTAAGGCTCTGGACTGCACCCTGGGGAGCAAAGAGAAGAGATAAAGGAGACAGAAAAAGGGGGTTGGTGATGGGGTATTCAAGCATTGAAGGGTCACAATGACAGATGTAATTCTTATGCAGATGAATTGCCATGAAGAAGCCTTTTTGTTTTGCAAATTGGCAACTAGTTTCATCATCAAATTAGTCATTAAGTAATTTCCTTAAATCAAAAACGCCCATAATTTGTTATGTACAGCTTCTCGAGTGGGAGAGCTCACAGCTTTTTAGTGTCCTTACAATGCAGTGATTTGGATTTCTTTGTTTTTTTTTCAGTGTGGGTTGTAAAGAAAACAATATTTAAAGTGATTTCTTTGCGGCAAATACATCTATATATGTATGTTTTAGTGAAAATATTCTGTCCAAGTGTAGTCCCTCTACTTCCTGCGACTGAACAGGGGTAGTCAGCTTTTTTGTCATCCTCCTGTGGAATGGTGACTCATTCCTTCCCGGCACAGACTACTGAAGCCTCTAATTTTTAGCCATGGTCTTTTCTGTTATTTGTGTTATCAGACTCTAATCACTGCTGGCACAGTGGAAATTATAGCTTTGATGGGCCTCAGTCACGTGACCACTGGCATTCTGTCACCTAAAGCCTTCCACACTTCCACGTTCCCCTAATTACTATTGCATTGCACTACATCCTGTTAGTGTCAAATGATCTGTCGTCATTTGTTTCCCCTAACAGAGTAATGGAGTAACACTAGCATAGAGATGTTGCTGCTTTGTTGGCGGTGCAGTCGATATTCAAAGTGGAGGATGCTGCATTTTTTTATTTAGTGTGTCCTTTGAAACTTCTGCTCATTGTAGGCAACACAGTGTAGCTCATTATAAAGGTATATGGCAGTGATAGCATGTGAGAAGCATGAAAAATTATTAAACAAATACTGTATATAAAGATGGATGACATGATCGCTAGACGGCTTAAGCCAAAGCGTCTCAGTTGCGGTTTGGTGGCTGGCTGTTTGGGTCATTAACCCTGCCTCCTCTATGTTCGTGGATTGGACATCCAGCTGACTACATTTCTCTCAAAGATGGTTTCCATGTGTTTTTTTTCAATATATTTAGTTTTAGTTAGTTGTTGCTATACAATGGAGTCAAATGTCATGACTAGCAGTTGAGATTGATTGTCAAACGCGCATACCACTGGACCTCAATAATGCGGCTCCATCAAGACTCTGGTTCCTTATGAGGCAATTGGCCTACAGACACATACTAATGAAATGTGTTTTAGTAGCATTTGAGTTTATATAGTAAAGAAAAATAAATGGCATTGTACTCACATGTGGTTTGAATATCAACAAGAAACATTAGAGTAACTGTTTTTCAAACATTCTCAACTCTACATGATTTAAGTACCAAATGAGCAGGAAACTTTCCAGAAATTTAAAGGAAATAACAAAAAGGTGTGTTATGCCTGAATGAAATCAGAATTTGTCTTTTCTTTTATATGTGCAGACGTTTTATTACAGCATAGTCTTTGGTGAAAGTATCTAGCAAACACATCCACTGCAACTGTGTGTGCCAAAGTGCTAAATATACTAGTATCAATTTGACTGCCTCTGTTATTTCAGTTCTCCATCTGTCATCTTTTGTCATCATGAAGTGAGGGAAAGTTTCTTAGGCCAAGAAACACTTGGGTTTGCTGCCTTTGTCACAGTAATGGTCGTTTGTTTTGCTTCCTACAAATGTACCAGATGTGGTGAATAGACATGGTCCGTTTTAAGATTTTCAGTCAAAACTTTACGGCTGCTTGATGTGAAATGAGTCAAAGCCAGTGTAAAAACTGGCTCATGAAGCCAATGCTTTTACCACATTTTATATAATTTTTCCACTGCTTGAAAATATGAATTGCCAAAGAGTGGTCAAGCATTTACTCCAACCCCCTCATACTCTGTTTACATCATGCTGACTCACTTGCACTCCCCAGGCTCTCTGAGACAGATGTTCATGGATACACATTTCTTGCGATATAGGATGAGAGAACTGCAATAGACCAACTCTTTTTCTTACAATTGTTACATTCCTTCTCAATATACTGTATGTTAGCTTAAAAATCATTGGGGGCCATACAAGTGTATTAAACGCAATGACTGATTTGAGTCTCTTCGAGTTGACTAACCTACTTTTTGACATTTAAGTAGCTCCATCTTTACTCATATCCTAAGATGAGGCATGTCAGAGTGAAACAGTGAATTTATACGTACCGGTATGTCAAGTCCTCTGAGGCCTCCTTCCCTTGAAGATGGGATTGTAAAGATTCTAGTATCAGCATAAAACCTTTAGTTGTTTTAAATGGAGAATAGAGCTGAGGCCTCCCAGGTCATTTTTGGTTAAAAAGTGTTTGCTTTTCATTCAGTACAATAAAAGCAGCTGAGGAACTCAAACAGCAAACTCTGTTTGGTGTAAGAGGTGGAGATCCAATATAATATCTTAATCTCTCAAGCCTAACTCCCAGGACTTAAGCATGTTTTCTTATTCTACAAAACTATTTGATCTAGATTTCATTATTCTGGAGTAAATCTGAGGGAGATTGAGACAGTGTTCACTCTACTGTAGATTTGCCCAATAATTCGTACCATCACTCATGCTATCAACCACAGCAGCTACTGGAAATATTAATATGTGTTAACTATTCCAACAAAGTAGAATCCAAGGTTATTCTAGCCATGCCTGCATGACTTCAATCTTGTCTAATGACACCGTTCGACAGTATCTAAACTAAATTAGATAAATTATTTAGGCAAACACAGCATTAAATAAAAACAAGGGTTAGTCGTCTTCGGAAGCTGACTGACTAACTGATTTTCAAAGAGAAAAAGGCATTGGTATGCCACAAGACGTTTGATGGTGAAACATTTAATTTATGTGTCAAGTTTGGCAGTTGGAAACAACAAGGAACATTGACACTGCCTTGTCATGTCCAACTGCAGCTCTGTTGCTCTAAGGGCAGAACAAGAAGGTGACGTGGATCACGTGAATCTTCCGTAGACAAGACTGTGAAATTTCAGTTCAGCCTTCATGGTCTCGAAAGACCCTCTCGTTCATGGGCTGTGGGGAAAGTGCCGTCTCAAGGAGGCAACCCCTGAATTGGGACACAGCTAAACAGAAATGCAATACATGGTTGGCACATCGGCCACATAGGACATGAGTCCTTTTGCAGTATGTACTGTATGACTTCATCTTCAGGCAAGTGATTTGAATCTTGTCATTTGAAGCTAGGTCATTAAGCGATTGCTGTTGTGAGTAAAGAGCCTTTACACGAAGAGATGCCACTGACAGAAAAAGCATCAGACAGATCTATTTATGAAGCGAAACTGTGAGCGAGACACATAGCTCGGGTCGGTGTATTTGTAAAGCACAGCTATGTTTAATCTGGTCTCTCATTTACTAATATTATGTTTGCAAATACACTTAATTGTAAGCTATTCCTGATCCACCAAATTCATCAAGATCCATCCAAGCTGTAATTCAATTTAATAAATTTATATAAATTATGAAAGCACCAGTTTGACCACCGGCAAGGGAACAGCTACTTATTACATTCTTCAGCGGAAATTGTGTATGTGGGACATAACATTGTAGCACCTAGCCTGATTTTCTTGGCAAGAGATTCAACCGAACCATGTATAGCTACTATACGTTCCGAGGGCAGCTGAGCAGGGGTGTCATTTACAATAACACTTAATTCAATCTTGACCCACAACATATTCCATGCCATGCATCAGGTTTCCTTCCTGGATGCAATAAACTCTGGAGCTTGGCTTCCACAAATGATGAAAGCAGCGTTGGATCATGCTAGGTTCAGACAGACATTTTCTAATTATATTCTTGTTTGAGTCGTGTTTGGAAAGCTTCTGGACATGTTACTAGGGGACTGGCAGGAAACGTAGTGGTGAATGTCCAAAGCAATTGACTGAAGACATTTGTTTTTCTAACATACATCCCCTTCAGAAAATTTCAGGGAAATGTCTGGTTTCAGTGCATGTCTGAAAGCAGCAGTACTCTTGCCATGTCAGTCAGTTCCATTGTACCAATACTTATCCACCAGTTCCCATAAGCTTTAAGTGCCATATCTATTTAATATTATCAGTGTGATGGGCTCAGTACTGCCCTATCACAGGCAAATCTGGATTGCCTCCAACTCATTAAAACAATAACCAGGGATGGATTTCACTTGAAGCCAATGACTTACTTTAATGTAGCAGTTAGGTTTATATAGTGTCACTGCAGTTCTCTCACATTGCACAAAGATTTCCTTGATTTCAGGGGAAATGTTATATAAGAACTAAAGAGCTTTATCCTCCAATATGAACAAAAGCAGGCAGCTCAACAGGAACAATGGCTAATGTGTGCCTGCTGGCCTAGCAGGATTAATCCACCTAACAGCCTATTGGGCGGTGAAGGCAGTTACAAGGGAGGTGTAGTAATCAGATTAATAACAGCGTCATCTAATCAGGGTCTGTGCTGGTTCAAATATTTCTGTTGTTCCCTCTCATTACACCTTTGGTTCTGCCTGGAGTCTGTGTGCTACGAATGATGAAAATGATTTTGGATTAGGCATTATGAGGCTCTATGGTGTGTTGAGATCCAGTTTTTGCATTACTGTTGACCAAGACTTATTCCCCTGTGTGATGTCCCACTGAGATGGATTAACTACATTCTGGACTACGTTTTTGCTACTTTGAAAAACATCACCATGTTGCGCAGAAAAAGTGAGTTTTTTGTTTTCCTGGAGAGCGTTCGCTCTGTGAAATCAGAAAAAGAAGAGCAAAAGGAAGAGAACCCGCTGAGCCCTTACGAAGAGTATCTGCAGGTGCTACTGCAGATGAAAATGACCAGTGATGTAAGTGAGCAGAGACGTTATTCTTTCCATAACAGAAAGTATCATGAGTCAAGCAACAGCAACAAAGGCTGTTTGCCAGTGACTCAATGTCTGTAGCAGGTAGGGCTACAATGGAACATCATGACTAGCAGTGAGTATCTGATCTGTGAAATCAAGAACTTGTTACATCCTTGCCCATTCATTTTACAATGGGCAGAGCCTAAAGAAACGCTGCAGTAGTCTCGTTGTGATGTGAATGAAAGAGTTGAGCACACTTCCAGTCACAGTGACTCACAACCGAGAGGAGGCAGTTTCCTGTCGCTTAACCGCCACAAGAAGGTTTGATAAAGTGAAGTGACGACTGGTGGTCGACACGTGGTCACTGCTCACAACCCCCGCTGACACGGATAGAGGTAAAGGGAGTTAAATACCAACTGGGACTGTGTACTGGCAGGCCCAGTCAAGAAAACATTTTAAGGACACATGAGCACGATGTGCGTGTGCGCCTATACCAACGTGCATTCTTAGATTTCAGACAGGCAGAGACGTTGTTTCTATAAATATCTACATGGCATGCAAACAAGAGCTCTTACACCTAAGGTCACCCACCGCCTCAAACAGCTGTTCATATTTTGGAGAAAGTTTGTCAGTCTGTACATGTGCATGTGGCATTTGCCTGCAAGTGGACATGTGCATGTTTAGTTCTTTCAGAGCACACAACCTAACATCAGTCAATTGGTGACTGATCCTGATCACAAATTTGTTGACTAAAATTGGTCGACCATATATCTTCTTTACGCTTGACTTAAAACACACTTGCATAAAGATATATAGGGGGAGGGTACAAATAAGTCATAGTCAACCTTTAATAACCTGAATTGAACAAGCTGTAGGCAGCTATTCAAGCACATCATCATCGTCAGTCTTTGTTTATGTGTGTGCACATGCGTTTGTGCCCACTGTCTCTTTTGCCGTGACTCGTCTCTGACACATGGGTTACACTGGGCTGTGGCGTCGATGTTCCGCCCCATCTTTCTCTGACAAAGCCTGTTGTGTGTCCGAGAGAGGGCTTGGCATCTCCCCCAAATATTTGTTCTGGCTGCTTAACACCCACTGTTGCAAGATACAGTGAAGCGACACATTGACCAACTCAAGGACGACAGTAGATATCAGTGGTTATGCTTTACTGAACACAGAGCATTAGGCCTTTTCCACCACTTTGGTTTTATCCGTCAAGGGAGAACTAGTTTCTCCTGGAAAAATTGGGCTATTTATTAGTGTCTGAATTGGCAGCACCTTCACAGTCTAATGAACAGTTTTGGATGAGTGTGCAACTGCTGTTTTGGGATTGTCAGCAAACCAGATTCCTACACACATCAGAATGAAAATATCTGTGAAGATTTTCAGTTATCCAGGTCATGGAGTTGTACAAGCATACAAGCAACATGACTTGCTTGTGTTTCTTTCAGACGCCCTTCTCATCCAAGATGCTTTTACAATTCAAGTATAGTATGTACAAACTATACTAAAACCATTTCTCTCAGACTAAAGAGAAAAGATCTGATTTATGTGGGTTTGGATATGAGGCAATCAGTGCTTACACTCTTCCTCTGTCTCAAACGGTTAAGTGCATGTTCTATGTGGGGGCTCAATCCACTGAAAAGTAGTCAAGCTCAGTAGGAGGGATTTTAGTTCTTTTTTCTGAGCTGTTTGCCAGGGTTCAGATGTTTTTCAGCACAAGCACACCCCCTCCAAAACTTGCCAACTGTCCTTGCTTCTTGCTCAACACATTAAGGAGGAAAAAGACAAAAGCATCTATAGGCCCTTTCGCTCCATTGTCCTCCCCCTAGCAGAACATCTGTCCCCTCAGCCTCCGTGGATTAACCCCTACTCTGGCGTGACGTCAACTTTTCTTCATCTCAACGGGTTTCCTGTCAAGGGCTAGATTTCATAGCCATCACTGATACAATCTGAAAGCTTGCAGCTCAGTTTAAAGAGTGTGAATCATAGTTGCCAAAACCAACTTTTTTCTCTTAACATTTTGTACATCAGATAATTCAAATTTGTATCCGGTTTTAATGCTGGTAGGTCAACAGTTATATTGATCTCAGTAGCATGTAAAGGCCCTGTCAATTATATGTTGGTGTTCAAGTAGCAACTATGTCATGCCTGTACTCTTGTTCAGTCAGGCACACTATGCACCCATCTGAAAAATTATCTTTCTACTAATACAGCACCAATTACAAGTTGATTGGACTAAAATAACATAATGGTTGGCAACGTACCAAACCATATAATAAAAACATGTTCTAATAGATATCTGAAAAAACTAAAAATAATACATGAATACATACCAGAGTTCAGATGGCAGGCATCTGAAGCTGAATGTTTTTTGTGTTAATGGTGCATACATATGGGTGGACATCATGACTGTCTGAATTTATACATTTATATGGACTTGAATCAGCGATTTCCTTTTCCTATTACCTGTTCATTCCTTGCAGCCGACCAATGAAACAGCTAAATTGCTTCTCTCTTCTGGTGTTTCTAATGGTGTATTGATTTTTGCTATGATCGCCAGAGCAGCAAAACCAAACCCTGCAGAGGTGGTAAAGCTGCAATAAAACAGGAAATGTCCCCTGGAGCATTTGTTTAGAGGTTTTATGTTAAATTTCCCTTTATGACTTTTCTTAAACAATCAAACCTACCTGTTTTTGAAGCTCATTATCTTTTCCTGTA
Organism: Pseudopleuronectes americanus; assembly: GCA_038501795.1. Classification (NCBI taxonomy): domain Eukaryota; kingdom Metazoa; phylum Chordata; class Actinopteri; order Pleuronectiformes; family Pleuronectidae; genus Pseudopleuronectes; species Pseudopleuronectes americanus. Next base: position 5,362,774 of record CM076733.1, read on the forward strand.
TGTCTTTAAAAGATGATTTTGTCTTGAGATTGATGTCCTAACCCCAATTCCTGCTAATGGTGAAGGACTGTTAATACCCTCTGCTACCCTCTGTGGTAGAAAAGAGAAAAGACACCCAAAACTTTACTGTTGAACTCAGATATGATCTGGATTCGTGGTCAAGCATCAATGTATTTTCCTGAGATTGAAAATTACACAGAATGGAACAGCACTGTAATTTATTGTCCCCATCATGTTAGATTAGCTATAAATGAATGAAAGTTAAGTATTTAATTTAATATAAGAAAGATTATGTTGATAATAGTCTGAAGACTTCCTATTTAAAACAAGAACTGAATTTACATTGGTCAACATAGGATACTGTGTGTAGTAATATACATTTGTAACGGCCAGGAACAATTAGAATTAAGCTGTACAATTGTACTAACTCTTAAATCAGAATGATACTCAGCCTCCCAGCTGTGATCTAAATATTAAAGGTGCCTGAAGATGGATCATTTGAATTGAACAGCAGCAGCTGGTCTGTTATTTAGGTTCAGGAAAAGCACCATTCATTGTATTACACACTTAATTATTTGTTCTTTGATATATTTTATGTTCTTCTCTCTGTGTTTTTCTTTTATGCATGCATCAATGTTTTATTGTATGTTTTTTTTACCAGAGACTGCGAGTGAAAAGTAGCATGCATTGATGGATATGGCAGATTCACATGTGGGACTTCAGTTAATTGATGCACACAGACCCTTTTGAATAAATAAAATAAATATAATGGCCATTCATTGATTCTTAATTGTAGCTGTTGTAGGGCAAAGATGACCAACACATGGAAATCCTATGAGGCCATGTCCGTCTGCTCCAGTCTCCTCTCTGTCTTGCTCTATGCCATCAGCGTTAAACATAGAACCCCCCTCGTTGTAGGGATAGAGGTCAATCGGCCCTATAGTATGTCTGTGATCTGAAATGGTAGCTAAATAATGTGCATTAGTTCAGATTAACCAGCAGTCCAATACATTAAACTTGTACCATAATCCCTGTCAGCAGTTGGTAAGGGTTGGAGGTCAGGAGGCTGATCCCTAAACAAACGTGTATTTGTGTTTCTTTTTAACAGCACATGAGCAACCTATATTCATGTTCACTAACTGTTAGGTTAGGTGTCTCCTTTGTTCTCAGTTTGAGCCTGCTTCCCATTTCCTGGATTGTAACAAATATTTTGCTAAGTAGTTGTATTTATTTTCCTTCATGTACTACCACAATAGTACGCGCATCAAAGTGAGTGGGATTGTGTCCTGAAATAACAAGCAGAGTGGGGCTGGTCCGTCCCCTGATGGGATCCCCCGCTTATTCCCTCCTGCAGAAACAAGGTCATGTGTCAGGAGGCCCCAGATGACAGAGTGGAAGTAAGAGCAGGAGCAGGAATTATTAGTCTTTGGTAACAGGCCCATAAGGAGGGGGCTCACAAAACATTCATGTTCAGGTTTGACTTTTTGAGTAACTACTCTTTAGCCAGGCACCATATAATTTGCATGCAGTGCACACATGTTAACATGAGAAATTGGAAAAGGGATAGAGTTTTCACACTTTTTTAATAGATATTTTTATAAAAGAAAATAGTCACATCTGTCCTAGGCATCCTGCTGAGAGAAATTAAATCAATGGAAAATATTTTCTGTCCATAAAGCTCTCTGTGTTTATAGTTATCAAGATCATGGCATATTTAGACATGTGGAAAAGCTGCATCATAACATTTAAATATAATTCATGTGTTATTTTTATATTTCTATATATTTGAATCTCATCATCACTCTTAGAATTTCCGACTAGCATTTGTGTTTTACAGGGCTGCAATTTATTATTTTCAGTAAAACGCCATATCTCGCAATGTAAAAAAAAACCTGGACGCTCCCCTGGTCCTGTTCCGCCACCAAACAATTTCCTTGATTGGCCCACGTCCCAGTAATCTATATTTTTGGGGTGAAAACATATATCAATATTGATGCCTACTTATCTGTCAGTTGGCCAACTTCGTCGTTTCTGTAGTTTGTAGCTTTTGTCCTCTCTGCCTTGAATACCAACCATTTACTTATAGATTTGTTATAGATTGATCTGCTAACAAAATGTATAAACTGTTTGGGGAAAAGTCCTTTTCAAGCTGGAGTGGCTCAGACGAGACAAATTTCTGTCTCTGACACAGTTTCGTCTTCTCTGATAATCCCTCCCTCTGATTCATCATTTATTAATCTGCTCTCTCTCTCTCTTGTTGCTGGGGAACATCTCTGTGTGATGGATTTTCCATTTAACTCCAGAACCTGCCTCCTGTGTCCCATCTGACATAAGCAAATATTCTTGAGCTCTGCAACTCATCAAAATGCAGATCATAACCTTAATGGTGTTGTCTTTTTTCATAAATATATATATACTTTATGTTTATCAGATTTGAAATAAAACAGAGGCAGCAGCAGAGTTCATGAGGCCCCTGCAGCGTTGGCTACCTCCCCCCCTCCAAATCTAATCCCCTCCCATGTAATCCCGCCTCTTCTGTCCTTTCAAGCCCCCCCCCTCTCTGTTTTTCTCTCTCTCTCTCCCTTACTGTCCTCCTCTCCCATCCCACTTCTTCCACCTTACGCCTGATGGAGCATTAACCCTGAATGCTGTGGGCAGCCGCGGCCTCAGATTCAGAGTGGTGTGTGTGAGAGTGAAGCTGTGCTGCATCGGTTCCTCCCTTGCTCTCCTCTTCCTTCTTCCAGACGTTTGGGAAAATACTCTGTACAGTTTCTTTGTTAGCTAGTGGGAGAGGGGTCAGCGGACATTGCTCCCAACCCACTCTCACTAAACCGCACTTGCTCCAATTTGGATACCTGGGAAATGTGGAGGCCTTCTTTACCCTAACTTCAGCCCTTTGTTGTGGAAGAAGACAAGTTGGATGGACTTTTACTAGATTTGGAGATTTCAACAGGGTCCACATCCCACACACTGGATAAGATGGTGCCCCTGCAAAAAAGGGTAATCTGAGTTATGTGTGCGGAGGAGCGTGCGTGTGTGTGTCAGGGGAGGATTTCATGTGCATGATGTGGCTACAGTGACGTTATTGTGCATTTTCCTCTGGTGATTATGAAGTAAATGCTGTGTGATGACTTTAATTGGCACATTGGGTCTGAGCATGCTCCTGAGAATTAAAGGGGAAGAGGTGCTTTTTGAAGAAATTGATGTTTGATGGCAGAGAAACTGAAAAACAACAACAAAGAGGCCAAGGAGGTACCTCTGTGTTTCAGTCAAATCTCTTAATTGTTTGCTTTTATCTCGTCATTCTTCTGTTGAGTGGCTTGTTGATGAGTGATTGCTCATTGAAACTGACTAACAATGCCGACTGGGACCCCCTCCCCACTCAAAGCACTCCCTATTGTCTTCTTGAGTGCTTCATTTGGAAGTTGTGAATACAGTTTTAAAAAGATGTTCAAGAGATCTTACGCTTCATGTGTCGACAATGCAACAGTTTATTTTATGGCGTTTTCGTCTGCTGTTATTTTAACCCAACCCTGAAAAAGACATAGTGAACTGCTGCAGTGCTGTGAAGGCTATCGCACACCTTTCTTTGCCACAACCACTTCCTGTGTCTTGTACAAGAAAGCAAATGCTGATGTGACAGAGAACATCACATGGTTTCCTCAGAGAAGCAGTTGAAGCGAGCTTCGAGTGTCGTGCTCGAAGAACTATTAGCTCAGAAAGAATACAGACATGGTAGAAGAAAGGATGGGAGACTGTTGGAGCCACACCAAGGTCGTGCTGTTTTTTGGTTCATCTCTATAAATTATACCAACACTGTCGTAAGAAGATTGTTAAAAGTAACCATACGGTTGTCAGTAAATCTCAGCTCTGTGTGTGTGTGTGTGTGTGGTAATAGATATTCCAGGTGAAACGCTGTCTTTCCTGAACTGATGAAATTCAAAACATGACCTCAGCCAACTAGTTGTGCATTTTTTCCTCACATGTCATGAGCAGATCGTGAATAATGAGTTCAGCCTGAACAGCTGTGTTTGGTTATCAGAAGTGTAGACTCTTAGTGTCTGTGTGTAGGCCCTTCAGTGTTTCCCACAGAATTAGATTCTACTTGTGCTGATCGATAGAGAAGGGGGATATTCCAAAAAAAATACCCATTTTGTTTATGATACCAGAAAATGCCTTCTTCTATGACTTTCTCTGTAGAGCATATGCAATGTCTGTAGACACAACTTTTGTGGATGGTGGTACTCTCTTGGACCTATGAAAATATAACAATGAAGAATGCCAAAATGGGTGATTAAATTTCAGGTCTTCTTTGGCAGACCTCACAACAGATTAGGAAACCCAGGTGTCATAAACTTTTTTCATAGTCATCACATCTCCAGTGGACGGGGTCATTCATGGGACAGACTCGCAGCAGTTGATGGTGTTATATGTCTGAACTGCAGCCAAGAGAGTGGGCCAGATGCTTTCGTCTGTTCTGACTGAGAATAAACACACTGACTGACATATGTGTACATGCCTGACTAGTTTGGTTGAGAGGAGTCTGATGAACAATATTTCCACAACAAATGACACCCAAAATTGGAATTTAACTTTCAGACTTTGAGACGCAATTATTAAGAATCTCAAATACTCAAGTATCACGATTAATCGAATTTGATGTGTATTGGAATGAACTTCAGGCAATAGGTCATACAATGCAATGAAACTTCCTCATCAAGTTGATTCAATCTTTTGATATGCTCTTTTTGAAATGTAAATGATGATTAATGCCACCTCCCTTGTACTTGAATGATTTAATCATTACATTGTCTTCTTCTTCTCTACAGGATCAGTTTGACAACTTGGAGAAGCACACACAGTGGGGCATCGAATTTGTGGAGAAGTACACCAAATTTGTCAAGGAGAGATCAGAGATCGAAACCAGCTATGCAAAACAAATTAGGTAAGTGTTCAAGCGGATGCCTGATATTTTGGGTGCAGTGTAGTTATATCGACTGTTTCACATCCAGATGTCTTAGTTAAGAACCCCCCCCTCTCTACGGCAGGATCTGACCTATTGAAGTGTCCTTGAAACAAGAGACAGGATCCTCGGCAGCTCATTAGGTAGCTGACCGTGACCTCTGACCTCCCTCTGGAGGAGGAAACTGAAACGGGAATTCCCATATGGAGCGTTGTGTTTTAAGACTTATATTATTATTCAAATAGAAATCACTGTTGTTGCTCTGCAGTGGAACAGAATTGATTATCCCAAGTGTAGAGGATGATTAACAAGCAGAGGAGGACGTCTGCTCCCTCTTCTCTCTTTTGGTTTTATGAGAATCTCTCTGTCTACCTCTCTTGTCTGTGGTTGCTGTCTGTTGTTGTCGCTGGATTCTGCCTCAGACAAGAGGAAGTCAGGTTGGGGGGGTGGGGGGAGGGGGGGAGGGGGTGGAGCTTGTGTTACCATGGAGGCAAGAAGAGGTTATCAGCATTTTCAACCCCAGGTCTGACCCAGATTTCTTTTTTCCCCTATCCAACCACGAGTGTCGGCCCCGCCCCCTTCGGCTCACTCAACTCGCTAACACACACACACACACTCTGTTTTTTTATGGGAAGTGATGTCAGCGAGGATCCATCCCTTCAGGGCTCCTGCATCCCGACACAGCGGGAGATACCAACAAATCCACAATCCTTATCTTTAAAGAGGCCGCTACAATATGGCTAATGCTCTAAGTATTGACCCCCCAACCCCCCCCCATTTCATAGTGACTAGCCAATACCAATCAAGCATTCCCATTGCAACCCACTGTAACTGATCCTCTACAGACCCCAAAAGCCCGCTTTTTGAGAATTAAGTCAGCTTGAGATAAGAGGACTAGCTGACTTTGTTTACATCCAGGCATTACCCTCATAACCCTGCACCTATTAAGTATATTTCTCTTGAGTACGTACGTTCTTACAGATGCTGTTTTATATTTGTGGATATTCCTTGAAGATATTATACGTAACAATTCTTCATTAAAATGTCTGCAAACATGGACAGAAACTTGCACCATCCCAAAATATTTCAAAAACATTGAAGAAATTGCCAATTTTGTTTAATGTAATGGAACGTTTCACTTTTGTTGCCTTACAATTGCATCATTTCCGTCTTTCCAATGGCTTTGCGCATCTTGGTCAACTTCTGGAACAAACGACATTTGACAAACAAACTTTAAGCCAGTCAGCCGTTTTCCTTAAACTGGATCACGATTATTAATTGCCGTTTGTAGTGCGTTCATTGTTGAAGCTCTCCCGTTTGAGTGCAAATGCACAAAGGACCCAAGAACAATTTATTAAAAGCTCCAGAGATCCCACGCTGCTTCATGATTAATAAGTTAAATATTGTCAATTTCATTAATCCTTTAATTGGGTTTCGTTTTTGTTTTTCTATTTGCTCGGATTTGTTCACATCTGGACATTTTTGATAATGAAATCCTGAATACTTTCCTTTAAAGCCGACTAATTTGTTGTTTGGACAAAAAAAAACATCCTCGCAGATTTACACTTGCACTTGAACACATGTAGGCAACCCATGATGTAATCGGTCAGCATCTGTCAACAGTATGTCTGACAAAAGGACAGGGATGGACTCATCTTGCCATGGAGGGTTGGCTTTTTATTGAAGTTCAGGCCCCACAGATGGTGCGGATGTTTTCAGTTACCGTGAGTACACACAGGCCCGGCTGTCAAACTGGGTCTGTTATCTAGCTGACACACACACACAAAGCCCCTCCAGAATGTCCACATTTGTACACTTGTCAGAAGAGGCTAGAATAAGGAAATTAGGACACACAGGCAGGATATTGTGAGTCAGAAGGTTTTCCTGTGTTTCTAGCTCACTATACGTCTTTGTTGTTGTGTAACTAGGCCAACTAATTATCCCCTTTAATCAATTCATGTTCCAATAAACTAATGGAATTGGCGCTTTTGATTTAGTCGTTTGTTCTCTCATATGTGAAGTTGATGTCTATTTCTTCTATTTAAATGACAATATAACTTTTCATGGTCAATTACTTAAAGCAAAATATTAATGTTTAATCAATATTTTTTACTGAGGGGTGCATTCTGTGGATACTGGTTCATTTACCCCTAACATCCACTCTACTCCAGAGTTTTTCAAGCGCCTAAAAGTCTTTAATCTGAAAACTCTGCGGTGATGTATGGAAACTGTAAATCAGTTCCCTGCATTTGCTTCCTGATTTGTTCTCATCAGTCATGACTCAACTATCAGTGGTGAATGCAAAACGTTGTTAACACTTACTATTCCAACTCATCGTTGATCCAGGAAATTTAACCCCTATTTCCTGTAACTAGGCAAGTAACTACAGAGGAAACAATCTGCTTCCTGTTAACACCTGCATGTGTATGCGAGAGGTCACGTGATATACATTTTCAGGTTTGATAGTATGGATTGGGATTATTACTGATGCCGAGCTAAAACATTGGTGTGGATGGAGATCATAAAACACTGTTTTAAAACCAAATGTATCAGTCTGAATATAGCTATTAGCTACTGGCCCTGATCCTCATTGGCAAAATTCATACATTTTTGTTATTTAACTAAATTAGTTGATTTACGGAATAGCATCAGCTGCTTTTTTGATAAATGATTAGTGTTTTCGGTAATTATTCAAGAACAAGGGCCAAACATGTTGAGGTTGTAGATTCTCCCTCGGGCAGATTTGTTGCTTTTTATTATTCACACAATTGCAGAGAAGGTTTTTAACATTACGAAATAGTCCATATTCTTTGCCAATTTAATGGCATCTATCCTTTCTATCAACACAGCAACTCCACACTGCCCTAATCCATAGATAATCCTCTTCTCTTGCATCGGTGTAAACATGCACAATGCTTCAGTCTAGTCATTGCAGGGCAATGTACTAATGCCTCCTCCTCCTCTTCCTCCTCCCCCAAATTCCAGTCTGGAATAATCCATAACACAGTTGGAATAAGGCCCTGGTAACAAAAGACAAAGGGTGAGGATGAAGAAAAAACAAGTCTGGGGTTATCTGATCTATATATGCATGGCCATTCTCTTCCAGTAGGTTTTCAGTAAGGTTCATACTGAGTCATTTACCAGAAAGAGACACACACATTGGCACATACATAAACTCATGACACACATGCACCAAGATACACTTAATCCCAGTCAAGTGCAAACTGCCACTGTAATTTGAAAATTCTATAAATCCATAGTTACGGTCAGCAGCCTTATACAATCTGACAGTTGACATCTGACTGCGAGTGAAAGAATGAGTGAGTGGGAACCAGGGCTATAATTAGAGAAGGGCTCAGAAGGACGACGTGTGAGATGGACAGATAGATCTGCCTAGCAACAGTGCAAACACCACCAGGGGGGCGGGGTGGGCAGAGGGAGCTGGATGGAGGAGGGCAGACACACATTACACATATTTTTTTCAGCTTTTTTTTTAAAGATATGCATTATTTATTTCAGCAGCAATTAAGCATGGCTCTCTGACAAGTTGTACATGCTAAGACATTTACATTCCATCAGTGAGTAAAGAGCTATGAGCTTCCAATGGCAATCTAGTTGTACTACTTATAGCTAGCTCTAGCTCTAGCTCTGGGACATATTGATTCTTCCTGTTATGAGTTTGTGTTCTGTTAAAATTATTTTAAAGCGGTTTTATGATATAATAACTACCCAGTCTGGCTGTTTTTGTTTGTACATGCACTACTTTTCATTTTAAATTGACAACAGTGCTCTTTAATTACACAAAGGATCCAGAAGGCACATGTACACAATGTGCACCCAAATCAGTCTGAGCAGAGTGCTTATTATTATGTACTGCTGACATACACTGTCATGATCAAACAAATGTGACATGATCAATTGTAGCCTGACAAACAACACAACCAAGTGGAGAGCAGGACATTGAAAGCATCACCGCTTCACCTCCAGCCAGCATAGTGACACCATACATGTCGTTTTTTTCTCTTTCTCCTCCTCCTCAAGCCGCATTCATCTCCCGCCACTGACACACAGCCGGAGTCAAAACAAGGGCAATGGCTGCATGAGAAAAGCATACTTGTTTCTGGTGACTGGGTTTGCATGAATACTCCTGGGGGCGATGATTTACGACACTAAGAGAGGAGGGCAATGTAGTAGCAGGAGCAGAAAGCACTCTGCCGGATTGAATGGTGTTCTGGATGATCCTTTGGCAGGTTCTTAAGGGCCGTGTCAGGGAAATATAATGGGAATGGTGCTTTTCCCATCTGCAGACTGGGCTCTTAGGAGCGATAAACAGAAAGAAAATGTCTGACAATGCTGAACTCTTTGTCCTCACAGGAATTTATCAAAGAAGTATCAACCCAAGAAGAACTCACGAGAAGAGGATGAGAGCAAGTGAGTCACAGGATACCACACATAACATGAAAAAAAGATACACTCATGTCTGTCTGTTATATATAAACTACAATAACCCAAAAAGTGCCTGAAAGGTGATGATTTTATATAAGCAGCATAAGTGATTATTAGGATTTATTGATAGTCAAAAAAGTCACGGCTTTCAGCTATACGTTTCTGTAATTGGATAATACAACATTTCCCAATGTTTTCTGTGTGTAATTGCCTGAGAAATAAATTAAAGTAATTTGAACGAACACAAAACAAATTATAACAAATTTGAAACTGAATTAAATATATAGACCTAAACAATCAGGAGTGGAGACCCCTGGGCATTTTACTCCATTGGTAATCTAGTGTTGTTACATTCTTCAACTCAGGAAGAGTTAATATATTGAAAACTTTACTGTCACATCTCAAAAGGTAGAGTGGGTCAGACGAGACACTGAATAAATCGCCTTGGACGATTATGATTGAGTTATGATAGACTTTTACTATATCTGAGCAGAGATGCACTATGTCAGACGGGTTGTGCACATAGATGCACCGTGTAAGCTTTGTGTGGTCATCAGGACCAGAAAAGAACTCTGTAAATACAGACCCTTTACCGTTTCCTCTAACATGTTCTCCTGTGTCTCACCAGGTACACCTTCTGTCGAGCCTTCCTGACAACACTTAATGAGTTAAATGACTATGCCGGTCAACACGAAGTCATATCGGAGAACTTAACATCTCAAATCATCACCGAGCTGTCACGTTACCTGCAGGAGCTCAAGTCGGAGAGAAAATCGGTAAGACAGCTTTGTTTATAATATCTCTACTACCATATTTAGTTTAGACAGCAGTATAGGGTAAAATAAAAGAGACACAGTGGTGTTGGAGAAATTAAGTAACCCATTCCCTCGATTCCCTCTATTCTCTTTCAACTGAGGTCACTGCTGAATAAATATAGATTCACCCTAAGGCTCGCCAGAGGTAGAGAACGTGACTGAGTGAATCCTTTTTATGGAACAAAGTCATCGCCTCTCTGTCATTAAGGCCTTATTTCTCTTTTTAAAAGCCCGCTTGTAGAAATATTGTCTCACCACATGCTATTCTTAAATGTTGAAGTCACTTTCCTCCACGCCATTAGAAAGCGATTTGGAAGAGAGATGGACCCGCACGGTCCACGGTTCATAGATAACAGTGTGGCGCTCACGAAATGAGAGAGGGCCACTCAGCTGGAAAACAGTACTCTCCGTAAAATCTGTCATGGACTCTTGTGTCACAGAAGTCCAGCTGAGGGAACTGGAGTGGAAAACCAAAACCAGAGGGCACACAGCAAAGTGACCTTTTACAAAAACGTTTGATTTAAATACGAGTATATGTTCATGTGCACAGCTGTTGACGCATGAATGTTGTACTCCGTAAACACAGGAAACCCTTGGTCACATTATAAGTGATCAGTTTTAAAGTTTAGGTTCAGCTTTGGTTGCACCAAGCACAGAGAAAAGGGGACTTTCCAACACGTCTGACGGGGAATCATGCATTAGTCAAGGCCTGTTTTGTTCTTTTGCCTTTAGTTTAGCTTGGCTTGGTTCAGCCTTTGGATAACAGCAGTCTCTGTCTACTGTCCAGAATTGGCTGTTGTCACAGAGGGTCACTGGACAGACCCCTGCTGCCCCGCGGCTGCAGGATGTCACACTGACACCCCTCTTCCTCTTCATTTCTCTGGTCATTTCCTCTTCTTTTCCACTGTTCCATGTATCCATATCACTGTTTCTCTTTCTCGCCTCTGTCCTTCTCTTTATGTCCTCGCAGTGTCTCCTTCACAAACTTAGTGCCCCTTGTTTTCTCAGTGCTCTCTGCATCTTTCAGATATGGTGAATAGCTTGTCATGTGTCTTAACTAAAGAAACCCACAACAGTGTTTCTTCAGTTAGACAGTGGGGGGGGAATCCCATAACTTCCAGTGTATTGTGTGAACAGAGGATTCTTTCATTTGATTGCATTGGGCGAATGATTTCCCAGACATATTCAGAAAAGTGTCCTTGTTGGGTAAATTCAGCTTTTATTTTTTCTAGTTATTTGAGAGGTTATCGTAAACCAGTCACACCTCATGACTTCCCAAAGCTTCCTTTCATAATTTTCTATGGTTTCATTTACACAAATTTGTAGGGACCACTCAATGTGTTTTTCTGTTGTAGCTTTTTGATTTGTGTCTATCAGACACAGCTATGCAGGTCAAAACCCAGACAGTGGGATTAGAAGAGGGCCAGGTTCTCCTGGGTTTACAGTGAGTTTACTGGACAGGTAAGCTCACTCTGCAAATCCAGACGGAGAACAAAATAATAATACCTCATTAGTTTCCCTGGTGGGGTTTTGCAACTCTCCCCACCTCCCTGTGCTGTTTCCCCCGAGTGAGCCTCTCGCTGAGCTCAGCTTGGGGTGGCAGAGGAGGTGAAGCCAAGAATGTTGTCTTAAAGGATTTTATTTCAGGGCAGATATACTTGTTTTTACTGAAGTGGACGCTTGTTTTATAAGAGAGACTATACTTGATTCAATGTGTTACGCCAATATATTTTACTTTAGAAAATACATCATGATAACATCAAAAAGTTACCTTCTCATATGCCGTGCATTGCATGTTTATGCTGTACTTAATATTATAATAGGTAAGCATTAAGAGCAGGCAAGGTTAATATGGGATGAAGAACCTAAGTCTCACTGGACTGTGATTGTGCTGAGGAGTCACAATAAGGTGGTCGGTCAGAATGCTGCTTTGCACGAGGCCAGATCAACATCGTTAAAGCGATACAATTTAAGATTTGCCATAATCCGGTGTTTGCGGTCCGAGCCCCCCCCCATGCACACATGGGCATTCAAATTTTCCTGCTCACAAACTCGGATTTGGCTGTAAACATTCACTGCATTCAGCTCAGATCAGTACAATAGAAAACAAGCTTACACAGCAAGAAAGGAGCAGACATAGTTATCAATGTCCGAGCAAGATGTGTGATCAAATCACATTGAATCATTAGGCTAAAACCTCTATTGGAAGCAGGACAGCAAACAATCAAAAGTTCTGATTTTACTTCTCCAATAACAACATCAGTAGGTCGGGAACTGTCCTGCGTCCTTTGGCCTCTTTTAGCTCTCACCAAGTGAAATATGCTCAGATATTCACTCGTCAGTTTCTTTCTTGGCCACCTTCTCTTTTTCTGGTATTTGTTTCCGACAATGTCCTCTTAGTTTTCTTCGATAGCTCTGACATGACGACAACCCTGAGAATTGCAAGCTAGTTGTCTCTTAACACTAGCTGCTAGCTCTGGCTCGGGTTGTTGGTGTGTGACATATGCCGTAAAGCAGGTTGTTATGTTCCAGCAAGGTACCCCTGAGTTACATGGTGCAGTTCCAGGCATCCAGGGGACCCTGTGGTAATGACAGATATGCCATCCTCCGTGATTTTGAGGCTGTTATCCTAAGCTAACCCTAACCCTAAAGCCTCTGCACCACCTCCTAAGATGTAACACATGTAATGTTTGTAACATTTATGAAGTCAATACATAATATTAACTGTTTATATCAACATGTGTTAATGGAAGAGTCCACACAAGCGTTAGTTCTGTGTGTATCCATTCTCAGCCACAGTAGCACATGATGATGTCTTCTCTTGCTGGGAGGGAACTTCTATCTTCCTTATCCTGCTGTGATGTCTGATGTGACATGTGCAACCGGCCTGAACCAGCCAACCCTCTCATTCTGCCACCCTGGCTGAGAAAATAAAGCACAGCATTTAGGGTAAAGTCAGCTAAGCACCATATCGCCCTGTAAAACAACCTTTTTTTCATTGGGTGGGTTTGGCAGAAGATACTGTCCTCATTTGTCTCCTGAGAGGCAGAGAAGAGAGATGCAAGCGCTCTGTTAGAACAACGTGTCTCCCCGGGGTGGCCTCAAATGCCTTCTTCTTTCTGTTGTGTGGAAAGACAAATAGGAAGCTGAGAGGGAGAACTGATCACTGGATCCTCACATAGTCACTAAAACAACTTTAGTAAAGTATGAATAAAGAAACATCATGTAATCGTTTAATCATTAAGAGAAAAATCGCAGTGGAGCTTTCATGACTTTTCATCGTCTCAATATCTAGTTTGACTCGATCCAAAGTGTGTTGCATATTTTTGGAATGAACAGCTTGTGAATCCCTTAGGGTTTACGTCACACTCCAGAGCAAGTCTGTCCCACTTCAGCTCGGTCTGGTCGAGGGCGACTATGGAAAGTAGGAACGCAAATAAGGAAGAGAGTAGATAGACTTTGCAGAATACACTGAATGACACACACTTGGCAAAGTGGTGTTTTTCCTATCTTCAGCGGGGTCTTTCAGTTTAAGAGCAGGTCTCATTAATTTCATGTTCAGATTTGGTCCTGCTTTCACTGTTCATGTACTCTTTTATGTAATTCTTAAACCTTAAAGCTAACAAGCACGAGAGCGGGACCAATTCATCTGTCAACACTCCACCTGGAATTCCATTGGTTGCGGAATATTTTGACAGACTTGTCTCACCAAAAAAATCTGATTTGACAGCAGCAGCAATGTGAGCATGGCGAGAAGAGCTGAATCTGAGTGCAAGTGAATAATTTGAGCACATGCAGAGCAAATCTAAGTCTGCCAAAGTTTCCCTATTTGAGTGCGACTGCAGAGTTTTGAGGGAAAGCATTACAAAATCTGAGCTCTTGAAAGAGATATAAAAGAACCCCACGAAATTATTTAGTGAAATCTGACTATATACAGTCCCTGTATTTCATTACTTAATATAATACTACACCTATGTTTTCATTCTTGCATTCCTTTGTTCTGTTTCAAGGGTTGTTGTGCATCGGTCATAACTACAGGGGCGAGCTTAAAAAATTCCTTTGTCTATGACGATGTAATCATAACACAGAGAGCAGGCCTGTTCATATCATATCTGCTCTCTCTGATATAATGTGTTTTATTTACTTTTGTCACTATATTGGTTTATTTCCAATGTCTCTTCTGGCTCACAAATTCATTACTGTGTACTTTGTTCCCTCACGCTGTGTTTTCAATGCCAATGGGATAAGTGCAAGGGAGAGTGGCAGCGTCAGGTCACCGACCTGTTGAAGTGGCCCAACTGTCCCTGGCAGTTCCAGCAGTCACACGCTGTTACTGTGAAGGATGAGTGGAAGAATGACAGGGTGTGTCGTTTCTCTCTCTTGTGCTGAGCCAAGTGAATTTAAATATTTAGGGAGGTCAGCGCTGCAGAACATCAGCTGAAATGACAGCATCCATTTACCTGGATCCCTGAGAGTGAATGAGCCCTGCATGTTTTGCTTTGGTCAGAGGAAACACTGATGTGGTCAGTAGATCTTCATCCTATACGACAGATCTGAACCTGACGAACGTGTTTGGATTGAGAGCATCCATGTAGTTTATTTATCTTCATAGTGATTGAAGGTTTGTTGATGCAGACAGCCTGAGCTGCTGGATATTGCTCAGAAATGTTGTTATGGAGACAAATATTTGGTCAAAAGAATGCCTCACAGTAACAATGAAGTCAGCCAGTCTGGTGAGTTTGTAGTGAGAAGGCTTTGTGGCATCTTCCCTGCATCTTATCATCATTACTTCATTTTGTAGATTTAGTCATTGAAAAGATTGTCCCTATCTAACAGGAATTTGAAGGTCTTGGTTCGAAAAAATATTCAGAAAAATGTAGCACTCCATCGTACATTCGTTTGACAGCACCACCATCACCTGCTCCACAATGTCCCCGTTTTCTGTCTGAGCTCAAGTACTTCCTCTGAAAGACTGGAGCACTTCCTTATTTTCTATCAGCTTCCCTCGAAACGTTGGGAAATGAGAAGTGCAACATGCCTGAGGTAAACTACTCCATGTTCTCACCAACTCCTCTTAAGTCCAGCATTGTTCAGGTAACGTTTAACTTTACGCCTCCGGAATTAGTTTGAATTTCACATCTCTGTGTATGCGAGTACTGAGGACTTCCTTGTGCGGTCCAAGATACAGCTTTCTGTTCTTTATAATGGTTCTTTATAAGAGCTCGGGGCCGTTGTTCATCGATATTCAGCACAGCCACAGGCCCTTGGTTCCGCAGCCGGCGTAACCAAGGAAACATTCATTGATATTCAGGTCTCTGTGTCATTTTCTTTGAAACTGATTATTTTTAGACTTTTTTAGCAGATAAATTTCGACAACAGGTATCAAAGAAATTATTTTGCATGTAGTATAAGTAATGACAATTTGATTTAAACCTACAGAGGGTTAGAATTAGTCTGTGTTTGAGTGTCCAGGGGATCTGGCTGCGAGCCACACAGAGGGACTGTAGAGTGATGTGCTCTGCCTCTGGGCCAAGTCCTCTGCTCTCCTGGAGTGAGATAAGCCAAGTCAGGCCTGTTGCAAAAACCTGTGAGTGTAAGTGTTTTTTGGTCAACAACTGCCACCTAGCTGTGTCCGATATGACACGTTTTGCATATTCCAGAACACACTGTGGCCTCTCTGTCTCCCTGCAGTTTACAATATGTGGCTCCTCATAACTTCAATGTTATTCTCATGGTGGTGTGTTTTACTGTAAGCTTCTTGTTTCATGTTCAGTCACCTGGTTCGTTTCTCAGTTTCTTTTTCTACTTTCTCATCGAACAGTTTTCACTGTCTTGTCCTAAATATTTTCTGTCCTTATTGCCATTCATATACGGACCCATAGCTTAAATCAAATGTTTGTTGAGAGGCAGACATTTGCCAAAATATGAACCTATCAGCAGTCAGATTGAGTATGTTCTTAATGATGCCAACATGATCACAATGGCAGTGCTAACATCCTGATGTTAAGTAAGAATAATGTTGACCATGCTTACCATTTACATAAAAACAAAGTACACCAGAGGCTGATGTACTAGTTCAGTGGTCCCCAACCTTTTTTGCGCTAAGGACCGGTTGGATGTCAGACAATATTTTCACGGACCGGCCGTTAAGGTGTGTCTACGGAGCCTCATTACGGAGTTCCTCTGGTACCTCTGGTGACAGCGGTAGATTTTTTTTTAATTTAATGGAATTTGGAGAGGTTTTTTTTGGTTATTTAAAATAAAAAATGTATTCGTTAATTAAAAAAAAATCCACCGATGTCACTACAGATAGGATGTTGGAAATGGCATCAGAGTTTTTAGTGCTGTTGTGGCGATCTCAGGGTATTCTGCCGTGACTTTATTCCAGGACACCGGAGTTGTTTTCTCAAACATACTTTTAAGGCCGCCGTCATTTGCGATCTCCAGCAGCTGTTCTTCTTCTTAAACAGACATGCTGGATTCACCTGGTTTGTTGATAAATGGGTCCGACAAATACCGTGTTGATTTGTGTTCAGCGAAAAAGTGACGTGACCGAGACAAGCGTCTTGAAATGCGTAAAGCATGAGTCATAAACGAGAGGATCCGGTAGTTTTTCAAAATAAAACTCCGTTTTATTTTGAAAAATGACCGGATAATAGATAAAACAGAAAAAATGTAATTTATTTATTCTTCTGTGCGGCCCGGTACCAAATGACCCACGGCCCGGTACTGGGCCACGGCCCGGGGGTTGGGGACCACTGTACTAGTTGATAAGAATGGAAAAACACTATATGGATACAGTGCAGTAGATAGATAATGTTTATAGATGCATTTATCGGACAATTCAAATTTTGATCGAATGATTGCTCTGGAGGGAAAGTCAGGGGATCACCAACAGTTGATGACACATTTCATTCAAAACCACAAATGCCACCTCATAGCGGCCTTTTAGAACAGGGGAACTCCCAGACTGCCATCTATAGAAATATGACTGCTCTTTGGACTGAAGCCATTATGTGCTTGTATTTTTTGTATTAACCATCACATGACTGAGATTTGTTTGCCAAATTGCCCCTCAGGGACATTGAAAACTAAATACACAAACCCTTTCTGTGTAAATATTCCTTGTAAGGAATTGCATAGATTTCATGGTTACATGTACTGATTTCATGAGGTAGCTGAGCTGTAGCTTGAATGTTCGCAGCAACACAAGCTATTGGCTTCATGCTCTTTTTACAGGAGGTGAGATGTTATAGCTACATAAAACAGCATGTGTTTTGTGTGTCTAACTGGTCCCTCGCTCATCATTGTAGCTTGATCTCCAGTAACTTTTTTAAACTTTGGTGGAGTTTTCCACTCAGTTTCCTCATTCAGTAGGTTTTTATTAAAGGTGCTAAAATGTGTGTTACTGTTAGACACAGTGTTTCTGCACCTGTTTTGAACTGTTGGGATAAAATGTGGTTGCTCTTTAATCATATAGACTTATAGCCATCTGCTGCAGCTTGAACAAATCTCTGGGCATTAATCCTGTGGTTTATGCCATCATAATTTGTAATGTAGTCACAGTATAGTATCTGTTTGAATTCGCCCTACTTTCTCAGTTCACAATTTCCTGTCACAGTTGGAGTAATATGCATGGTGTTTAATGGTATGGTTGAGACCTGCTTTCCCAGTGCTTTTAATTTATTATGCTGACTATGTCAAGGTCAAGTGCACCTGCTTTCAAATCCCTGAAGCTTGTGAAGAGTCTGATAATATTTCCATTTTCTCCAACTCTTACAGCACTTCCACGATGGGCGTAAGGCGCAGCAGCACGTTGAGAGCTCATGGAAACAGCTGGAATCGGTGAGTGTTCTTATGTGTAGTACACAGTATCACCATGGTTACAAGTTGCTCCGGAAACACATCAAATCAAAAATAGAAACTAACTTAGTGACATCCATCTGCGGTTTACTGTATCAATAAAGTCATAAAGTGCAACTTCATGCATAGTGTTAACACTTGAATCACTTAAAACCATTAATGGGAACACAAACTCATTCACAACATAAAATGTAATATACTCTGTATGGAAAAAAACAAAACACACCAGTAGTTTTATTCACAGTAGTCAAATTGTACATCAAATACATCAAGGCCCACCACTGCAGAATATAAGTATAAAAACAGAGTATATGAAGCTGTGCAGAGATGGTCCAATGACCTTACTCGCTCGAGGCCTTTTCATTCACTTATCAACAGCCTTACAATCAGTCATGAACATCAGCGGCATGTTATACAAAAGCATATGCTACAATAGACAGAAAGGGAGGAGTTTTTTCTCCATAAAATATATTATCCTCTAAAGCTGAGGGAGAACTGAATGAAAGCATATTGCATTGACTTGAGAAAAAAAAACATCTGCTGTTTTTTAAGATACCCAGCATGTTATCTTTGAATTCTGAGTAAAGTCATCATGAGAAAAAAGATTCAGCTTGTTTTTCTGAATGTATCAGATAACTTACCTCAAAATCCCTAGAGATTCTAATTTAGTCAAGTTTAGGAGAGGTGAATCAAATATCCTGCCTGTATAGTTTGAACTAGCTTTATTTTGTTTTGGGTTTGAGACCTTCAGAGATACAGTTGCTATTAAGAAATGTGAATGGCATTGTATTTCATGTGTTGGCTTTGCACAGGCACCTCAGGACTTTGGGGTTATTCAGACGGAAAGTACAAAGATTTTGATCTATGTCGCTAATTTAGAATTTTTTTTTCTCAAGTGAATGTAGTGCACTTCTGAGGAACTGTCTGAAAAAGAAAAAAGAAAACAAACAGAGGACTGTGTACAGAGCCCTGCGGGACCCCATGATCTGTCCTGATAGTCTTTTATATGACTAACAGGCACTACAGCCTGTAACATTAAGATATATATATATTATAATGAAGCTACAGCTAACTATTAGGTAATGTGTCATTACATAATGTATCTGTGTCATCTGCTGCCTGGATGACACACTGAAAATGCTAAGAATGTATGAAGAAGACGACTCTCAGCTAACTAACAAAAATTACTGGCTGAGTTAAATCTAGATAAAAAAAGACCACTGGCTCAGAAATACTGAAGTGTATCTTAATATCAGTTGTGTCAGTTTTATTAAATCAGTTGTAGACCAAACTTTGGTAAGTTGTTGAACATCATTGTTTACTACTGCTCTACCACTTAAACTAGATAAGAGCAGTTACAGTGTCAATGTTATTTATTTTAGTTTAAGAGCTAAAAGTGAGATTGCACAGAACCACCACCACCGCCTCTTATCTCTGCCTGGCCCCTTTGGTTGGGGAGAGAGAGTGTGAGAGAGATGCATACCCCTCCTTGTCCTGCAACTTCTCTGCGAGTTCAATGATCCCATTGTGTGTGTGTGCGAGGCCGATGGGCATAGTTCAGAGTGCACGCTGGCCCAACAAACACTGATTGTTCAGTTTGAGGGGTCGAAAGAGGGTTGGATGAATGCTTGTTTTTCTGCACACAAATGACCACTATGAACATTTGTTTAATCTGCAGGCTGCAGACTTTGACAGACCCAAAGGCTGTCTCAGTGACACAAACTAATCTCAGTCACACACAATGCCGGGCCTGAAATGTATATGACGTATGTGTACATGATATGACGTCTATTATTATGCTTATTTATAAACGTCAAGCTACTCATTCAATTTCTATGATCATATTTAATTTGGTTTTCCTTCTGTTCTTCAGTGTAAAAGACGGTTTGAGAGAGACTGCAAAGAGGCGGACAGAGCACAGCAATACTTTGAGAGGATGGATGCTGACATTAACGTGACTAAGGCTGACGTGGAAAAGGTATGTGTCATCTCGTGCAGCAGGCACCAATCACATGAGCTTGTCCCATCTCTTCCATGCTTGAAACACAGCTTCCCCTTTTGATTGCCTGGCCTTCCTCACTCTCCCAAAGAGCACCCTCCCCGACCTTTTCATTGTTTTTCTTTTGCATTTATTGCCCCCTTTCCATGCCCCCAGCCCCTGATTCCACTGGGCTTCAAAAGACAGTAAAGACCGAGTGACCATGTGTAAAGGCCCTGTGTGTAAAAGCCGGCATTGTCTCAGTGGCGCAGTGATCTGCTGCTAAACAAAGCTGATCATGGCACCGGGTCCTCATTATCACTGTAGTGCAGCCACCAAAACACTCTGCTTAGCAACAGAGAGGAATAGACTGGGTGTCCACAGCGGTGCTTGTGTGAGGTTGTGTGTTTATGTGGATATGTATTATACATATACAGAGCTGGCTTTTCTCTCACTTGTACTTGGGTGATTTTGTGATGATACGTCCTCTATGATAAATCCACCAGGCAGAAAACATCCAACTCTTAGGACTTGCACACCAGAGCCCCTAGGGCCGATAGCTGATGTCATTTCCTGTTGTCATAACCAATTAAATGAGCCCTTAAAGCCTCAGCCCTTAACCCACACAGCTCCCACGCCCGCAAGGCATCATGGGTCAGCAGCGCGTGCTCCTGCTGCTTCATCAGCTGTTGGAGCAGAGCTGCAGCTCAGAGTCGACACAGTTCAGACCCGATTATTATGCAAATACAGGTTGGAATAAAGGGTCTTTCTGCGCTCAGCCAGAGAGCTACAGTTGGCTCAGGCTAACACTGAATTCAACTGGAAAGACCCGGCACAACAAGAGCTGTGTTGTTTCCGATTACAGTTGTTCCATTTATTGAAGCATGAAAGACTCATACATTACACAGAATTCTGGTAAAGGAAGAGAAACAAATCTGCATTTTTTTCCCAGCTTTTCATTTACTCACTATCACGGTTTGTTTAAAGTGATTATGTAAACAACTCCGTAATATAAGATCAGATAAGACTTTATTTTCCTGTAGGAAATTCGCCTTGGACACATATAGTATCTGCTTATGTACATATATTCAATCTCTTTCGCCTATACACATACACTCACATATCACATATAAGGTTATCAACCAACACATTGCAAACTGCCTATTGTATTACTCGTACTTTTAACGGCAAAATGAGCATTAATTACATTTCTGCTGACAATTGTCTGTTAATTTTTCAGTTTTGGGTTAAGGATAAATGACAGCAAGTGTTTTCCATAGAATAGATTCAGTCTGGCGGTAGCGTTTGTGCACCTGCACACACATGCAGTTCAATGTCACAGACAGCAGAGCCCAAATGACAGGTTTGCAGACTTTAGAGTTAGAATGTACTTCTGGCATATGAGCTTTCTGCACTTAATGCCACTCGTGGGTACGTACAGAGCTGCAGCTGAAACTATGAGGTCTAACTATCAGCCTGTAAGTTAAAAACTTTAGGGGCGCAAGAATGCGAGAGGGTGAGACCAAGCAAAGGCAAATATCCCTGCAGCCAGCACAAAAAGTAATGAACCAGAGCAAACACTTACTGAGAAATCTATTATATTTTTATTGGTGTAAATATGTTTGGCTCATTTTGAAACTTTGGTGGAACAAATTAGAACATGGCAGGCTACAGACTAGATAATTCATGGGAAACAGTCAGATCAAGAAAGATCCAATACATAACCCCTTTTAAAATATTGTCGCACGTTCACCCAGGTCTTACCCTCATCATAGTTGCAAGTCTGACCACTGGATAAAATAGTTCTGCATTCCTTCATTGTAGAAAAGTATAGTTGAAAAGAACAGACACAGAGTTAATCCATTTCATGTGCTTAAGTGAAAATGAAGTGATTCTTTTCTTGAGAAGTTTCCAAATATCTAAAGCGGAGGTCATTAGTTATCTCCCATAATTAGAGGCAGTGACAGTAAAATCACCCGCAATTTCCTTTTAAGGTTTGACCCAGTGATGATAGTAAATGTGATGCTCAATATCATCCTTTCAGATAAGACCCCAGTTTTATCGAGAACAGCCTCACTTTTCTAAAAAAAACATTTTGCTGATAAAATGTTAAATATTAGCACTCTCATTTGTTATTCCTCTCTGTGTGGGTGTTTCAACTGACCTCAGCTCACTTTTTCGCCTACTCACATTTTCGTGGTTCAAAAAATGAAACGCTTATAATAGAAACGACTGAAATCCCTCATATCAGTCACTATGGAGAATGATTGGATTAGGGAAACACATTTAAAAAAAAAGCATTTCTGACAGGTACCTAATTTGTGTACATTCCCATTGCTTTATCTCTAGCATCATTTTATCAACTTTAATTTTATAACTGGAATCTTGAAAAAGGGTGTGAATGTGCAGATGTATGAAAAAGTGTGTGTTTGTCGTGTATGTTTTCTGTACATCTTCAGTGTGCCATAATTGGCACATCATGTTCATATTAAAGCAGTGTTAATGGTCAATTGCCCACTTTATTTTGATGTAATGATTAAATTTGGCCATAAAACTAAGCCGCAGGACAGAACTATGTCTCAGCGTGTTTTTTACTTTGTGTAGTCATATTCCTGAGTATCTATCACTAACTTTTTTAACTACCTTTGGTCATAGTTTAAGCCTCTGGGTATATGTAGATCTGGAACAGGAAGGACAGATGCATGATGGGAGAAGAAATATAAAGCAGAAACATGAATATTTGGCATATTTGTGTGTGGTATTGTGCAGCTAGAGGCCCCAGTAGAATTTAATAAGCTACAAATAAAGTAATTATATTATTCTACTTCCTCAACAAATTTATTTGTCGCTTACAATTTGGAAGAAACTGCAAATAAAGATATGTTCTGACAAGCTAAGTTCCAGGAGTTTAACATTGTGTAATGTGATGTTCCCCACTAATTCAGAAGAGCTGCTGTTTGTCGAGCTGAGGTATTGTGGTTTTCTGCTCAGCTGGAGCAAACCTCTAACTGTTCCCTCTTCTCTTCTGGCAAACTAAATCCTATAATTTGGGGTTTGTAGTCACTGACCAGATATCCACAAAAGCCTGCTCTAGTTTTCTGGCCCTCACACACACTCACAACCTTCCCAACTGTGAAGATCCCATATATCCCATATAGCAATTAAGAAATAACATTGTAATGCATTTCTACTAACAGTAACAGAGTGTATTGTAACCAGTGTTCTCTGCTGCTACTGCGTTTGTGTACCGTAATACCAGCTTCCCCTTCTGACTCATGATAGGCCTGGTGGTCTAGGAAGTGCATCTATGGCAACTTCTTGTTTAGCTGTAAACGGCTAACAAACTTTTTTTTTGTTTATGTGTGTGTGTGTTATTTTGTGCTATGCGTTGAAGCGAAGTTCACTCAAGGTAGGTCAAGCGGACAGAGAGTCTTTTATATCTGTGGGATCGCACACTGTCTCTACAATACAGCCTCAACCAGATATCACTGTTAACCCAGCCCTGTCCTGTTTGCCCGTGATCAGTGGCTTGCCTCTTTGTCCTTCTGCTGAACACTGTGTCACCCTGAAGTTTATATGTGTGGTGGAAAATGAAATGAGCGAAAATGATGACAGATGTTATGTAAGCCGTCAAATTTCCAAACAACTTTGATTGTATCTGTGTGCCCCATACTCAGTTTTATTCCTAGACTGGTTGGTAGGTAGATTGATAGATTGGCCCATAGGTAGGTAGATTGATAAGTTGTTGGGTAGATAGGTAGATTCGTAGGTACACAGGTAGGTAGGTAGATAGTTAGGTAGGTTGGTAGAGAGGTAGGTAGAGAGGTATATATATATATATATATATATATATATATATACACCTATATATATATATATAGGTAGATTGATATAAAGGTAGCTAGGTAGTTAGATTGGTAGGTAGGTAGATAGAGTGGTAAATAGGTAGTTTGGTAGGTAGATTGATAGATAGATAGGTGAATTGTTAGATCGTTAGTTGGGGTGTGTGTGTTTGACAGCATAGCAGTAACAAATGACAACAGGATGTGAAGTGGCTGCAGACACAGTGGCTTGTTTTGTGGGTTCGTCATCCGCCAGGTTACCATAGCAACGTTTCTTTAACGTCATCATCTCTCAACACAACACATTCACTTTGCATGCACCTACACCAGTAAAGCACATTTCCATTGTTGCATGCTCACATAGATTTAAAACAGCTGGACTTTCACATGTGCTTTTTAGCTCTCCCCTCGATTCCTTTTTTTTTGCAAGCAGTGACTATCCTTTTCCACCATGGTATTATCTGTCATCCCTCATGTGCCGGATATAATGCACCTTTGTGTCTGACGTCCTCCTTTTCTTCTACTATATCATCTATAACGAACCCATATGTGTGTGAGTGTTAGAGCTAAGATGAAGTCCTTTAAATGATTCCCCTTCTGGACTGGGGCAGATCAGGGTCATGTTCCGTCTACCGTCCTGCACAGTTATGTGGCTCCAGTTATTTTTCCATCTGCATTCAGCCGACTGAATGTTGATTGCAATCACAGGTTCATAAGGTGACTCTTTGTTACAGATAGACCAATGAAACCAAGATTTATGTGGGGAAAGGCCTTAGATCCAATGGAAAGAGGAAACAGATATGAGTACTTAGCTGCACAATCGCACGCATACACACAATGCACATACACAGACACATGCTGTCTAGCTGAGATAATCTCATCTCCATCTGTTAGCCATGGATCTGGAATAGGCTGCTCCCGCTGCGTTTCTGACTGCCAGCTACCCTTCTTAAGACGGAACTAGCTTAAAATAATCAACATTGTCAATGGTAAAGAATGGCTAGACTGGGCGGGCAATTGAAATCTTAATCCCTCCTTTTTCTGCAGCCATTGCAGGCTACCTTTTTTATATGTTTGTCCTGGCCTACATATAGTCTAATGCCAAAGGCTGTTGCTGCTGTCGATGTGCAGCTGTGACCGTGTGTCCACGACCTCTATGTTTATATGTGCATGCATGAACACTCATATGCACAAATGTGTCAACCCATGTGGGTCTTTATGCTCTGGCTGAGTGTGTGCGTGTATGTGAGTATGTGAGTATAACCCATATGTCTGTGTTAATCAGGGAACACTGAGGTCTAATGAGGAGAGTGTGTTTTTGATGTGCATGTTTGTGTTCTTTAATTTCTTCAGGCACGACAGCAAGCTCAGATGAGACACCAGATGGCTGCTGACAGCAAGGGCGAGTACTCCACCTATCTGCAAAAGTTCAACCAGGAGCAGAATGACCATTACTACACAATTATCCCCAACATATTCCAGGTAAATACAACAGCACCGTAATAAATAACATTCTTCAGTTGATTTGTTATTGCAGAATCTTGCACTTACAACTCGTTAAAACAAACATACATTTTTGGGGGTAACCAAGTTATTAAGCCTGCCCACCCAAATAGCTTTGCCTCTACCCAAGTATTGTTGGGGGATTTTTGTCTTTCAACAAGCCGTGCAAATGTAGCCGGACGTGCTCACTGATTAAGAAGCTGGCCAGAAAGGTGCATTCGTGTGCAATCATTAGTTGGCTTGGGAATCCAGTGCCGTTTGCTGGCCACCACCCCCACTCCCCTCAGGTCTAACAACTAAAAATAAATTCCCAACATGTGGTGAAACACCGAGGATAACAAACCAAAAGCATTAAAGAGTGCAGCTATTTTGTGCATTGTTCATTTTGACAGCTTGTGAGCTTGGAATCAGTGATTAGGATATAAAAACAAAATAAGGCTTTCCATACATATATTCATGATCAGGTCCTTGTGATATTTTTAGAGTCAATCAATAAAGAATGAAAAGATAAAAATGCATAAAAGATTTACCATATGCTACAGCTCTTGCACAGTGTCATTTGAAGGTCAGTGTATCCTTTCCAAAGCAAGCCGTGTCCATTCAAACATGACCCTTTCCCTAGTTAAGCTTGTGTTTACATATAGATAATAATTGTTCTGATTTTAATGTAGAAACTTCAAGACATGGAGGAGAAAAGAATCGAGCGGCTGGGAGTGTGCATGAAGACGTTTGCTGACGTGGACCGCCAAGTGCTGCCAATCGTGGGGAAATGTTTAGACGGCATGACGAAATCAGCAGAGTCCATCGAGCCCAAGACTGTGAGTACACTGAATGAGATATATGCACACACACACACACACACGCACAGACACACACACCACCATATGGGCCATATTACTCACTCAGCTAGGCTGTCTGTCACAGCCCACACACTGCCGATTAGGCTTCACTGAAGCAACAACTGTGCATGTGGGTTGGGTCTCCTGGGGGGCTTTTTTAAAATACAAACAACCCACCTGTGAACAACAAAGGTGTGTGGGAGGGCAGCGTTTTAGCTCAGAGTATAGCCAAACCCAATGATTGAATCTGTGTGTTGACCTCCTCTATTAGTAAGAAAGTCAATGAGCAGCGAGCACACACTGTATTTCCCCTCTGAACTACTCTCAGTGATTGTTTAAAGTTTCAGAAAAATGCACACACCATAGTTCCCCAATAAAAGGGACGTTCCACTGATTTTAAAAAGGAAGTTCAGTTTGTTTTTTCTTACTACTTAGACGGAGAGATTTGACTGATAATGACTGCTCAATGATCTCACACCAGCAACTTTCACACGATGCTGAAAATCTGAAGAAAACTGATTTTCTTCAGAAACACTTTATTTCAAACCCCAACTTGTCATTTTATGTAGTGTTATGTTTAGCCTAATTACTGAGCTTTAGAGGGGACGGTAGGAAGATTTAGTTTTTGTTAGCTAGAGGCTAGCTTTCTTTAAAGACCCGAAAATATTAAAAATCATTTGAAAACTGGTACTGGGATCTGGCCATAAGACATAGATCCGATTGGCTATGATTTCACATCTAACCGCTTTAGCATTAACTGATAAGGTGTCAAAAATGAACTTTGTGTTTTACCTAATGTAATGTAAGCAGCTTTCTCCCTTTTAGAAAGTTTCTACATAAAGGTCCTCTTACATAAAGGTCTCCTGCTGTGACCTGTTTACACACTTATCACAGTAAACTGTTAAACATGGATCTGAACTATGGCTGCACAATATATCAAAATATTTATCGCCATAGCGATATCAACAAGCGCCATAGACATATCGCAAAAGACGTCTTGAAGTACGATAAACGTGGTTTCATGTGTGATGCATTCACACTGCATATCTTTGGCCAATCAGATGGAGTTAATGATTCATTGTCGGAAAAAGAGGCTCAGTCAAATCTCGCTCCACCTCCTCCCGAATAAATTCTACTAAGGAAACTGCTGAGTCAAGTTCATCACTATGAAGCGGTTCGTTATATATAAAAAAAAATCGTAGCATATTTAGGATAGCCCCAAAACCTGAGTGGAAAGTAAGTAACAAGGGTAAATGGAAATACGGTGTTTTAAGCTACTAAAAGTCCTTTTATTCTCAATGTAAAATGTCTTCAAAAGAAATATACTGTTATTAGCTTAATGTCTGTCTCACGGCTTATTTATTATTTGGATTCTGAGAAAATGCCTGATCCTCAAATGATGAAGAGAAATATGGAAAAAATTAACAGTCTGATATATTGATATGTCAAAAATTGGCTGCCTGCCGTATGACAAAAAACAAGATTATCTCCAGGGTTCACATACTATGTGTGTGTATGTGTGTGTGCATGGCCCGGCTCCAGGGAGATGACTCCAGCCTGTGACTGTCTGCTGCAGTAAACAACAGCAGGGAATAACACATCGCATGTTCCTGACTTCTCTGTATCTCTCTTCCTCTCTCTGTCTCTCATGTATACATCAGCACATATTTAGACCTCTGATCCTATAACTCTAACCAGAACCTCTGCCTTTATCAGCACAGATAGGTCGATGCACGCTGCACTTGATTAATGTGCTTCTTCCTGTGTCTGAAGAGCGTGGTCGTGTCCCCGACCTCAGTGTTTTGTCATACGTCCTATGCCTGACAGATTTAGGTCTTTTCCTCTTTCTGCTGTGGCCCTCTAACAAAATCATGGCAGCCGCCCTCCTTTCATGGTACACTCACACAACTGTTTTCAGTCAGAAACTACTTGACAACAGGAATCACAGAGTCCCACTTTTGTGTTGCAACTTATCTCCAGACCTGCTGATAAACAGGACAATCTTCTGAACAAACAGAATTCCCGGAGTTCAAACATTGCTTATGTTTAAAAGGAAGTTTTCAAAAGATAGTATTGTATTTTTAATAGTTTTGAATGGCTGTCAGTAGAGAACATATCTCCGCAAAGGCCCATCAGTCCACTCATTGCACAATATTGTACCTTTGACAGTTTTCTTGACATGGAGATCTGTGAATTATTCTCTGAGAAAATGATGTAAAAAATCTCACAGTGTTAAACAAAGAGAAAAAATAGTACTGGCTCGGCCCGTGAACCAGATCCACACCAAAATGTAATGGACTCTTTTCTGACCTATACTTCATCCTTCTAGAAAGTTTTGTGGAATTCCTCCCAGTAGTTTTTGCGTAATCCTACTAATTAACAAATAAAAAATGAAAACATAATCTTGGCCCTGACTGCTGTGACTCCTCTGTTTCCCACCAGGACTCTCAGCAGGTGGTGGAGTCCTACAAGTCTGGATTCGAGCCCCCTGGAGATGTGGAGTTCGAGGACTACGGCCAGGCCATGAAGAGGACGGCGTCCGAGACCAGCCTGTCCAACTCCAAGGAGGGCAAGGAGAGGCCTACTGGCAAGAGCAAGGGCAAACTGTGGCCTTTCATTAAGAACAAGAACAAGGTAACACGTGAATGCACACTCAACGAAGAGTTACTTCTACACTTGAACGTATGGCAACGCCTCACTGGTCGCAGTGAATTACATCTCAGCACATTTGGAGGACACGTTAAACTTTGGGTAGATTTTAAATGGTCGATGGTTACTTTATGTTGGTTTTGTCTCGTGATATAGTGGCTATAAAATATTTAATCAGTGGAGTATTTGCTACATTTTTGTAATTATTCTTTGACTTCTGTCAAGCTGAAGAACACTTTCGCCAGTTGTTAGTATTGCCATTTTTGTTGTTATTATTTGCCACCCCCAATTTTCTCCTCCCTGGCAATCACCCTCACCGATTCTGGAGCCTCCCTCCTGTAACACACACTAATGCATTTCCACCTTCAACTTGTGGACGGCCTCATCTGGCAGATATTAACTTTATCTAGCGGTCTCTCTTAACCATCTTTCCACTGACTGGGGATCGGGCCTTGAGTTGCCTCCTTCAGTTTCCTGCTTCTGTACAGCATAAACTGATCTCTGACTGCCTCACGGGCTGGTGGCACTGTTGGTACTGAATTAGATCAGAGCATGAGTGATTAACTGGGCGTGTGTGTGTTTGTGGAAGAGGAAGGATGGAAGCAAGGGGGTGTAGCTCTACATGAGAATCCCCAGCTCACTGACTTGACAGAATATGGAGCTTGGACATAAAATAAATATAGCCTACGAATCATATGTATTTCTTATCTGTAGCAACCATAGATTGTATTTAAAGATTGACGACATGACAGCTCTAGAAAAGATTAAGCCAAAGCATCTTGATCACCACCTGCTGGCTGGCTGCAGTATAGGTCGTAAACCTCATCTGTGATAGCAAATGGGAATTGGGCCAAATTAACAAATCAAGGTACTTGTCAAATAAATGTTCTCAAAGATGGTTTCCTTCATTTTAAGTTGTGCTAATTGGACTCCTGTTCAAGTTTAATTCATTTTGTTCATTTCAGTTGAATCATTAAGCAGAGACTTGTTGTCCATCTTTACATACAGTCTATGGTAGACACATGGGTAACCAACATACTCAGGATTACTTTTTTGGAGAAAGTGTTTCTAAGCACAGTCATACACAGAGGTATTGTTGCTATGCAGTCCGACACCTGCATGCGAGTATAAGAGAACACTGATATTTTCACTATATTTCACCACGACTGTCCTTAAAGAACCAGGGTCTATGGGCATTTCTCAGGCTCTGTTTCTGTAAGTAAGGGCAACTAAATCTCTTGCCCATGCATGCGCACAGTGTGGTATCCTCGAACTCGCCACTGCTTCTTATTCTTAACTCCTAAACTGGTCCATGAATTATTCAGCCCCAACTTAGGACAGCGATAAGCAATTAGCGGTCTCTGATGATGACCTCAAATGCAGCGGCTGGCATCCTATGGGATGTGTTGAATTCTCGTCCTAACTGGCATGTTGCAAAGGAGGGGTAAAAAAGGGAAAAGGATTTCTAAAGCAGAAGCCTGCATGTGCTTTGACTGAAGCTTTTTGCTGTTTGCTGCGTCGCTTGCTTTAACACAATTTACGCTGCCTACTCACTCTGGTTGTT
Source organism: Pseudopleuronectes americanus (assembly GCA_038501795.1). Taxonomy (NCBI): domain Eukaryota; kingdom Metazoa; phylum Chordata; class Actinopteri; order Pleuronectiformes; family Pleuronectidae; genus Pseudopleuronectes; species Pseudopleuronectes americanus. The sequence continues at coordinate 5,393,236 of CM076733.1, forward strand.
TTTCTTCTTTTTAACTGTTTTTTTAATGTTTTATGTGTTTGACATTTTTTTCTCCACAACTACAAGTACTGATACACTAGGTCCGATGGCCCTTCAGCTGTCTTTTATGTTCTGTTTGGGTTTTCTGTTATGTGATTATTTTTTAATATTTGTCGGAGGCTTATTTATTTCGTTTTCTGTTCCCTCCACCTTTTCCTCCTTTGTCTTTTTTGTTGGTTTCTCGCCCCCTTTCTTCTTCTTCTTGTATGTTTTTTCCTCCTTCTCCTCCTCCTGTCCGTCTCGGCTCCTTTTATCTTACTGGTAGCTTATGTCCCTGTTAACGTCCCCCCACCAGCCCCCACCTGCCCCCCCAGCCTCATCCCCGCCCTCACCCTCTACTGTTCCCAACGACCCCCAGTCTCCCAAGCAGCACAAGGAGCCCCTCTCCCACCGCCTCAACGACTTCATGGCCTCCAAACCCAAAATGCACTGCCTCCGGAGCCTGAGGCGAGGGGTAAGTGTGTGTGTGTGTCCGCCAAGCTTTTGTGCATGCATGTCCATACACCTGTATGAGCTCAGAGCTGTGTACCTGCAACTCTGTATGAGTGAAGTAATATATTACCTCTGTTACCAGTAGCTGAGTGCCTCTAGATGTCAGCAGTGGGACCATATTGAGCCACAACTGCTTTAATTTTCACATTTTGTTGTCAAAATCAATGCTATTAATACTGAATTTTTAACTTTATATATAACTAATGAATATAATTAATACAACAGGCCCCTCACCTACCTTCACTCATACAGTACTCAGGCTTTGTGCTTTGCATGCTGATGTAGTGCTTAACTGTGAATCCATCGTGTCTGACTCACTAGCAGTCTCTCCATCTTGTCCCTCCATCTTTCATATTAACCGTGCTCACAATGACCGTCCCTCCCTCCCACTTTTCCTCCTTCTTGATAGAAATGAGCAAAACCCCTGAGCAGTAGCATGGAGGCAGCAGTCGCTCCCCTCGCACTTCTCGGCAGTCTCTGCTGGAGGCACCTTTTGTTTTGTTTAATTTTGCATATGATTTGAGAAAAAAGAAGAGGATTTAATATCACAAGAGAAAGCGGGTCAGGCGTTGGGGTTTTGGCAGCAGCCAAGTGAGAAGGCCAAGTAATTTTAAAAGGCTTCCTGGAGAGCAGCTGTGTCACAACCAGCCAACGGTGTTGGTGGGTGTCATCACCCGTTCCTCTTCTAGAGTCCTGTCAGTGTGTGTACAGACAGGGTTGCTGGGCAGGGGTTAGGTCATAGTGCGCCTTCCTGTTCTGCACCCCACCCTCCAACTCTCCCTGACCTCAGGAACGGGTGGCAACTCACGGGTTCTTTCCAGGCCCCACAAATAGATTTTTTTTAGTTTATGCTTTATTTTGAAAGGTTAGCAGGTACCCAAAGTAAAAACATCAGTGTGAATGGGTGCTAACATGACGCCTGAAAAGGCCAAATGAACAATGCAGCGCTGCAGTGCAGTGTGTGAGCATATTGTAGAGGAAATGATTCAAGGTCAGCAGAAAAAAGGGAAGTGTGGATTTTTTTTTCTAGCGCCAGACAAATCTAGCAGGAAGTGCCTGTTTCTCACAGCGGAAGTGCTGCAACAACTTGAAGAGCGATAAAAAAAATGTTCAAAGTTAAATCACCTGCATTGTATTCAAATAACATAGATTAAAAAGATTAAAGTTTGACCTTAGTTTAACATTGTATGCACAAAAATATAAAGTTTAATGATGTTTTTGAGGCCATAAGAGGTCAGAAACTGTCATAGCAGAAAATCTACTAAATTAATTTTTGCATCCATATCTCACAACGAAATATTTAAGTAATTTCTTCTCCTCTTCATGTCTCATAGTTTCTTGTTTATGTTTTTCATGTATATAGATGTTGTTTGATTTAGAGTAATTTTTTTTTAATTTGCCATATGTTATAGGTGCATAAAAGGCAACAGAAGGTGCAGTGATAATCGCGTAAAATGACAAAAGGTCCTGTAAGGACACAAGCTCCACAGCATCACTGACACAGAGAGATGGATTAATGGCTCTTAAAAACTGCTGATGTAAGAGCAGTTCTTCACCTCCATCTGGTCAAATCAGGATAACTAGTGCTAATACTCTTACAGCAGTACTAGAGAGTCTTTTGTTCTTGAGAGAAGGAAAGCTTACATTAAACAGGTTATCTGCAGGTGTTGAACAGTCTCACAAACTTTATTTAAGATATTAAAATGTCTTAACCCTGTTTTTTTTTCACATAGGTCTTGTGACGACAATTGTATGACTTGTTGTCTTTTCTCTAGAATGGCCCCTTTACATTAAAATACTTAGTATTTACATCCGGAGCATGTCCTCTCTACAGAGGCTGCCATGTTTTACACAGTAACCCAGACTGGACATACTTAACATCTTTTGAGTTTTTATGACAACTGTAGGTTACCACAGGTTCTCCTTCATGTTTGGAAGGGGGGGGTTGAGGTGAGGAGTATTTAGCTGCAACATGCAACTTCACCACTAGATGTCACTAGATTCTACGCACTGAACCTTTAATCGCATTATAACGTCCTTTTGGAGTTAGGGTTAGGGTTAACCTAACATACCAACTGTTTGTAAACCAGTCATAATGTTCACATGAGTCATAATCAGAATATGCTCTGTAACAATTCAACAGGAAGAGCTATGGCATATTTTATAAGCAACTCATGTAGTGCATCTCTCTGCACAGTGGAAGGATGTCTACCTCTGCAGGAGATCCTGTTAGTGTTGCATATTAGCCGTGTAATCCATTCACAGTCGCTGTATATGTGCGCGTGTATGTGTGTGTCTGGGAGTCACATTTCCGAGTATAAACGCATAAGATTACAGTATAAGAGCTTTAAGACGTCAGTGCTGTTTTTATGAGCTCTCATTGACAAAGCTACTGTGTATGTTCTCTCTGACGACCACCACAGCAGCAATCCCCACGCTCGATCAATTGTCACAAAGAGCTAATGAAGAGGACTCTGGGCCGGCCCACGTATGCTTTCGAAGCCAGGCAATATGTTGTAAGTGTGTGTGTGGTGGACGTCAGTGAGTACCAGCGACGTGTGTATGTGTGTGTGCAGGTGCATGGTCGGAAGGAGGTATGAATGAATGAATGACTGAGTGTGTGATCAGTAAAAGCCATGCACAACCCAGACAGCAGCCTCATTAATAACAATTTGTTGTGTGACACACTCAGTCTCTGTGACCAGATTGTTTGTCACAATTTATGAGGATTTAGTTTCCCCCCTCACAATGGAAGCTAGTGTCTGTGCCTGGCTCGTTATTGATCACATGGTGCTGACGCTTGTAGAGCCAGGAGGAATGACGGCAGAAGATGATGACCTCATCCCGCATCACATGTTATCAGCTTGAGGTTTCTTGTCGCTCATCGTGTCCCGCAGCTGTTTCAGGGCCTCCCCCCACGGACAATCAATGAGGGGGGTCAATTCTCAAAGTGTCACAAGCACCTGTAGATGTGTGAGTGGGGGGCTTAGGGTGTGAGGATCCCACCCAGCAGTCATCCCCAGGTGTTGGTCACACTTTGGACGTGGGCTCAGCCTATAGTACCCAGAATTCACCCCTCCAGGGCTTTCTTCATGCTGATATGCCATACAGCAGCAGTGTTATCTGTCTGTAAGTACTTCGATATACCTGTATATCCATGTGTGTCTGGCTGGTCGGGAATAGTTCATGTACATTGTATTAATATATTCACAAGAATCACATGTAGATATTTACTATGAGTCAATCATAAAACACGTATTATGCTCAGCCTCATTTGCAGCTCTTAAAGGATTCGGCAGAATAGTTAATGGACGGATAAAGGAATACCAAACTAGATCATAAAATAAATGCTGCTGCTGGTAGATGGGGGACATTAGAGATCATCATACAAGAGATTGAAGGCAACATGACCCTTCATATTTCCAGACCTGGCAAATGTAGTAACAATGTTATTATTAAGTGGTCTAACATCATATTAAATGCTAAATGTAAAACTAGTCAATTATGATTCCATATCCATTCATTTATATTGATTCTTGGGTTTATGTGTAGGAGGAAATGAAAAGAGGAAGAAATCATACCTTTTTCTTTCATTCATCTTTCTTTTATGGCCAAAATTTACTTTAACAAGACGAGTCAAAGACCAGTCAGAATGTCTCTTAAAGCCAGGGTCAGACAGTATTCAGGCAGTGTGAGACCTGTTATATCAGTATGGAGGCGAGTTGGAGGATCACAAGGCGTCGTAGTGAGAACGGGCCCCTCCAGGTGGATGATTTGATTAGTGGACTAAAGGGAGTGGAGCTCCTCAGTGCACCAGCTTGTGAGCCTCTAACAGGATTACAAGTCATCTGCTGCAGCTCTAGCAGCCAGTGGTCGTTAAACTGCTCTCCTCTCTGTGTTCTATGTGTTCAAAACATAACCTGCGTCCTCTCTGGAATCTCTCAACCATGACGATCAAAATCAAACACCATCATTTCTTTTGTTCCTTTCGTTCGTCTTTTAGTTCACGGTTGCTCTCATTCATCATTCAGCTGCTTTCATCTGAAGTGTATTTAAACCTGGATATGATTTGCTGTCATAACAAGAAGAGTCTCTCCAGCTTGTCTGTGCATAGTATACCTGCCTCCATGTCAACAAATGGATCTGCTTTGGTGACACAGGCTTTTGGCGCCATCTGCTGTCACTTACATAATAATGGCAGCATGGCTACTCAATAAGTAAAGGATACACACATCCATCCCTGTCGCAGTCAATATCCTCCTACTTCTTCCTCCACGTTTATTTCCATCTGTCCTTCCTTTCATACTGTATTACATGCTGTAGCTGTAGGTTGGTCCTTTCTTACCAACTCATTCCTCATTTTTTCCTTAATCCATCATGTTAGAAACGTTAAACTTCACCTCATCAGAAAAGAGCGGGGGCTCTAGATTTAAAGTTGCTGTACCCTCTTTTTTGTTAAACGGTGAAGTTTGGCAAAGCATCATCATAAATACTTGTTTACTTTTTTTTTGTTTAAAGGAATATGAAAGCGTGAGTTTCTCCTGATGTTGACTTTTGTATGTTCTTTCTTTCTCTCTCCTCGCTCCTCGCCATTTCTATCTCCTCTGCCCCCCTCCCCCCACACATGAAGCTTTCTCTCAAGCTGGTAAGCATGACCGTATAACCACACGACCTTAGCGGCATGACCACAGCACGCATGTCACGTCCTCCCAGTAACAAATTGTTAACAACGCCCTTATTGCTTTTTGTTTTGCTCTTTTTGGATTTGAGATAATGGTATTACATTTTTTTTTGCTGTGACTCAACGATGGACCCCCGACTCATGTCGTTGTCTCATTTACATGTCATTGTTTTGTTGTTTGTTTTTTTATGTTGTGATCGTGTTCTCGTCATGTCTCTGCCCAAAACTGTGTGTGCGGTCTCTGTGGTGCAGATCACACTCAATTCCCACGTCCGGAATCTCATTGAGGTGATCAGATTTACTCTATGTTTTACCTGTCCGTCTTGTAGCCTGGTCTGGTAGTCCCCACTGTCTCGACAAATTGTGTGTTTGTATAACAAATACTAATCTGATCTGAAGTAGTGGTCGCTCACTTTTGTCCTTACACTGCATGCCAAGTGTAATTGAGAAGAATGCTGATATGTAAAACCCTTCAAAGCTTGATTATACTTTATGATCTTTTCAGACCAGTACACTTAAAAGATTTAACTACGTGACATTTTGGGAAATGCGTTTGAAGATTCCTTACACACACGTTTGTGCAATGAATATGGAGCCACATCATGGAAACAGTTGTCTTAGAGTCAATGTCAACCTGTTTCATTGAGTATTCTGTCTGTAGCGAATACAATTCCCATCACCTCACAAGCCAATTAATCAACATATCATGTCTTGCTTGATTAATTGGTACAAACATCAAACTCATGTGTGAAGTGAAAGGTTCTCGTAGGTTTCACGTAGAGGACGATACGTGACAGCATCAGAGAATTCAGACGTAGCTAAGTCATTTTCTCATCAAACATCAACAGTTTCCCACATGGCACTAGTTTTCTTTCAAATCATACATCACTCTCTGTACTGTATGATATCTGCACCCCCCTCAAACCCAATGCATGATGGTATATGTTGACCATCAGTTGTACTCTATGTACATTTGATGGTCATTAATTGTATCCCACAATGCATTGTGGGATACAATTTGTCCACTGTGTATGGTATAAAAAAGTTCTCATAACATTCAGGCAGCGCTACAAGAAGTCTCCTGGTTAAATAAACAATTCACTGGTTATTACCCAGCTTCCAGTGTTTATGCTAAGCTAAGCTAACTGCCCGCTGGCTCTAGGTTTCCATACACCAGAGCGGATGTCAGCAAGAGCGAGGAAAGGGGCATTCCACCAAAATGAACTGAAAATCAGGCCTTTTTAGTATTTGTGTAGATTCAGTATCCTTTCATTCAGTGTGAATGTTTCCATACAAAACAATACATTTGTGAATTATCCATCCTAAATGAATCATACTACAAACAACAGACATATCACGCCTGTTAATAGCTTTAGCTGTGATCATGTAGAGATGAGATTAACCTTTGTTGTTTGTCCTGGGAAACAAAGAATGCAAACACTAACACGTGACGTCTGTAGTGTAACTTGAGACTGAGAACGGAGCATGTACCTGCATGATGATTAACAGATGTCTGTTATGTTGCATGCCCGGTAAGTGTTGGGTGCTGATGCAGGGAAAAAGGGTAAGATCGCCGTGGTAACCTAGCTGCTGTGACCTTTGAACTGGCTCATGTGCAGTGAATCCTGACCTTAAAGTCTGTAGCTCCAGCAGTTGTAACCTGTGGTCCCGCCGTGACCCATCTCAACGAGATCCAATCGCAGGCCTTGATCTATTCAGTCCCCACAGCACACTCTTCTATTTTATTACACTAAAAAATTATTGAAAGAGGATGGAGTCTCATTATTAAGAAAATCTATAAATGAACTGAGATGAATCAATAAGGAATTGGAACCAATGAAGGTGAACAGTTCACATAGCATGAAAAAGTGTTTTATTCTAATAATATCATGGTTAGAGTTAATCCTATTTACGTATATATTTACCTATAGACATTTAAAAATTCTTATCAAACTTTTCTGTCCTTGTGACAGTAAAGAGTTGTCCCCCGTCCCTGCCCCCTCAACTCTCACCTCACCTGTTGGATGGTTATTAACCTGAGGTGGGGAAGTTTAAAAGAAGTGCATCTGTCCAATCAATGACTTGGTCCTCACCCTCTTTTCTCTCATAAGAGAAACAGTCCATTTTATAAAACCACGTTGAGACTAAATAGATCCAGATTTTTATTTGGATCTGCACCAAATTGAACACACTCAAACATATCAATACCCTAAACATGCCTGATATAAATTTTGAAAATGTGAAAGAAAGCTCCCTGATCAGCACCAAAATGTAATCGGTTGTTCCCTGATCCATTACCGCATCCTTCCACCAAGTTTAATAGCAATCTGTCCCGGAGTTTTGTGCAGCGTGACTCCCCAGTTAAGTGTTACAGCCCGGAAACCTCCTCATCAGGAGATATGATCCATTAGGAAGAACAAAAAAACCAGCTCCCACCCTCCCAGCCTCCGGTTTCAGAACACACAGGTCTGTCAGACAGCTTCTGATGCATTAGCTTGCTCGCACTAAAAGTCTTTATGAGCATAAGATACAGTGAATATCATCTTACATTTGCAATGCATTCATAGTTTAGGTGTGGCGGCTGAATAGGTGAAAGGCCTCGCGTCTATATGCAGACAAAAATCCCAGCTCTCAGTGAGTGTGTGGTAGAGAGCGGCTGCAGTATCTCCTTCAGGTTAAATTACACACTCAGACCATAACATGAGCCTAATTTATGGAGCTGTCATCCATTTATCCCCGAGTCTTGGTTCACAGGGTTTAAGGCAAGGGGAGATACTGCACCTTATTTAGTAAAGATCCCTGTCAAAAGAGCAACACAACAAATCATGGGTCATAAAAGTTATTTTTTCTTTATCTTACAGTTTCTTTTTCTCCTTTTTTGGTTCTCCCTCCTCCCTCTTCCCCCCCCCTCTCTTAGGGTTCTGGACCAGAAGACTTCAGCCACCTGCCACCAGAGCAGAGAAGGAAGAAGCTCCAGGGAAAGATTGATGAGTTTAATAAAGACATTCAGAAAGATATGGACCAGAGGTATGCTCCTAAAGTTTTACACCATTTCCCCTCCATATATATTGTGCTTTAAATACTGAGTTTAGCAATTTGCTCTCGCAGGGACGCTCTTACTAAGATGAAAGACGTGTACGTGAAGAACCCTCAGATGGGAGACCCCGCCAGCGTGGACCCCCGACTATCAGAAATAGGCCAGAACATCGAGAAGCTCCAGGCAGAATTGCAGAAGTTCGAGGTTAGTCTAATTGGTGCCAGTCGCAGCTCTCGTTTCTGCGTGAATGTTAGTGTTGGCAAATTTATCTTGTTTAGTTTATTTGAGACAGTAAATAATGGAGGAGCTCTTAAAAAAAAACACACACACACACACCTACACACACCCAGCTGGTGAAGTTCCAAAGAAGACTGCTGCTCGTCCATATTAGGAGAAGATGTGATGCAGCTGGAGGAGCGGACCGACTGCATGAAACATTTGCCTGGTTTGACCCTGTAAATCAATTGCAAACGAGGTGGAGTGCAAGAGAGAGGGGTGTTCTCTCTCTGAATTCTGTTGCCAAAACATAAATCTGATCCATGGATAAACATAATACCATAACCCTTGGTATGATTTTAAAGATGTCATGCAGGAAAGAAAAAAACGTGCTCAGCTGCAGCCAACACACACACACAATCCTTGCGTGTGTTTCAGGGCTGGTTAGCAGAGGTGGAGGAGAGGATGCCATCCAAGAGCGACACACACCGGAAAAGTGGGTTCTTCGAGACGCAGAACAACTCGACAGTGAGCAACAACTGTGCGCAGGACAGAGAGAGGTATGGTATACTATGACAAACAAAACCACACGGGTCCCACGCGCCCCGGGGGTGTTGCTCCCCTAGTTTGTTCGAAAGGAAACTATGTATGTTTTCACAGTTTATTTACTGTGTGTGTTGGCCCTTGAGCAGCCCGGACGGCAGCTACACGGAGGAGCAGAATTCAGAGACTCAGGTCAAAGTCAGCACCCACCCCGTCCCCACCACCAGCACGCCGGAGTTTGACGATGAGTTTGACGACGAGGACACCTTGCCCACCATCGGCACCTGTAAAGCCTTGTACCCATTTGAAGGTAACACTAATATTTAAATTGTAACACGTAAACCCCCAAAACACATGAAGCTTGTTGGTTTGTTGCCACACACGTACTCTCTATTGGTCGACTGCTGGTGACGTCATACTCAAATAGTTTTTGCACTGGCTTACTACAGTTTGCAAATTGAACATCTTTGAACACATGATGGCTTGGAACAGTGTGCAACAGCTTCTGGGTACGTTTTCTCTCGTTTAATGGGCGTGTCAGAGCTTTTGCCCACTCACAGGATTTCCATAATGTCATGAAAACTCAAAAAAAATCAATCAACAGAATTTCAGGCCATAAAAAGTCTGAAATATGCCAAGATATTGCGTCCTATATAAATGTAGATACTGTTACATCAGTTGTATTTTTAAATATCAAACACATATTTCATCTACCTCTGAGATTTCTTCAACAAGAACACCAAGAATGAGCTTTTCAGCTTCCATATTTGCTAGTTCAAATAAATGTTTTGCAGGGATGAACGCACCTCTGTTATTTTAGGAAGCAGACTGAGCTGGGCCCTGACTTCTACAGATGGAGGAATGTGATTTGATTTCTTTTGAATGAGTTGGAGGAGGGGTGTGACCTCCCTGAAGAAATATGTGAAGGAGGAGAGTGGATACATAATCGTTTCTGTGTTACTCATTTTTTGAATATTCGACTTCGAAATCAGAGAGAGACGGGTCATAGTTATTTTGTTTGGAAATTGATTGAAGTGGCTTCCAGCTGCAGACAGTCTGTGGCTGCTGCTGAACCTTTAAATAATACACATGGAAATATTAAGTGAAGAAGAAAAACAACTTCACAGAATGGTGTTGCAGGTTGACGTTAAGTGTCATTCAACTCCCAAATACTGTGGTTTATGTGCCAGTTAGCAGAGTTACTCGGATGATGCCATTTTCTAAGCAGAATCATGGCCCATTTTGTCATGTGACTTACACAAGTCTAATCTAAGTGAAGTGAGTCAAAGGTAGTTCATATCCTCTTACGCTTCTTTTCTATTTTTTTCGTCCATGTTTGCAGGTCACAACGAGGGCACCATCGCCGTGGCCGAGGGCGAGCTGTTGTACGTCATAGAGGAGGACAAGGGAGACGGGTGGACGCGAGTGCGCAGGAACGAGGACGAGGAGGGATACGTCCCCTCGTCCTACGTCGAGGTCTTTTTGGAAACAAATGCCAAAGGTGCTATGACATACATTTAACTCAGCAAGTCAATGTGGTAATGTTCCTGTGAGTCAGCAAGTTTCAAGATGGTTACTGGTAGCTCACGTAAGAGAATACCCGCCCTCACCTCTCACCTCACACCCACACACTCTGTCGGACATTTGTCCATTGTGCCTCATGACAGTTGTGGCAGATTGTACGAGCGAGTGTCACTGAGCTCTGAACAAAACTTAGTAACCTTAATGATGCTGAATAACAGCTGAGTCCAGAGAATGTTGAGCTCAGCATTATGGGATGAATCCTGTGTACATTACAGAAAACTATACTTGATTTTTTCTTTCCTTGTTAAGATTTGAAATGTCTGATCATCATGTTCTGCTTTTAATCGAGAGTCGGATCCACGACTTTTGACAATGTTTGAGTGAGCGTGTGCACCATCTGTAGTGACGCTGCAGTGGCATCACAGAGCAGAGTTACCGCGTTTCTGTCACTTTGTTGGACTGTAAAGGAAAACGCATGCTCCATGTGCAATCGTACAATGTAATTTAAATCTGCTGTAACATATGAAAACATATTTTTGTAGGCTAAAGAGGAAAAAAGAGAAAAAGCCCCCTTCAAGTATTGCATGCTGTAGATTGATCATAGTGCTGTAAAGACATTAAGAAGTATATAAAGCAATTATTCTCTGCTGCTTCGGGTTTATTTTACGAAATCAAAGATTTAATGAGTAACTAATTATCCCCTTAAGTTTTTTTTTCCTTTCGATTTTAATCCACTTTTTGATAATGAGGGCATTGGGCTTGTCTGGACCTGTTTCACAGGCCAGTGGTAAAAGGTATGAAAGGACTGAGAATTAGCTGTACTAAGCTCTATGGTGAGACTGGGCTGAGATACTGGACTGGTCGTGACTTTTAAAGCTTTGTGGTTTTCTCGCACGTGTCTCTGAGCGGCAGCTCACTAGAAAAGCATGGTGTGTGTGTGTAGCCTCTGTCGTTTCACTTCACTGCTACTGATCCCGTTCAGACCTGGTATTAACATCCGTCCTGTTGAAGGCGTATCCTTGGGTTGATCATTAGGACAGTTGAAGTGGAATGACATTGTCCAATAATCTGCGTTGACCAATTGTAATGGGATCTCTCAGGAGGGATGTAAATAGCAGGTGTGAACTGGGACAATAAGACAATCCGTCCTTTTCGCTCAGAAACCATCTCTTCCATCACCCAATGCACAAGTCTTCGTTTAACGTCCTGTCACATTTCAGCCTTTTCAACTCGTTACAGGCACAGTATGAGGTTCAGGGTGTAATTTTACATCAGGACATAAATACAACATTTCTCACAGCCTGTAGTTTTAATTGTAGAGCATTTGAAATGTGGTGCATGTGGCAGTATTGGTGGGAGTTTTCCTCATGGTTCTCAGCATGTTGTGACCAAGTCAAGAGGCTGCACTCTAAGATGCGTTGGAGCCAGATGAAAACTTAAGTGGAACAAGCTGAAAGGATCTTAGTTAAACCTCTTTGGGTTAAATGAGGTCTTTGACACATTCATTGTTATCAGTTTAAAAGTTGTTTGCACTGTAATTTTTCTTCTTCTTTCCCATATCAGAATTATTGGGTTGCTGTCTTTGAACTCATCCGTTTTTAAAAGCTATCTAACTTTGCTTTTTGTCATTTTTTTTGTCTGTTTGTATTTTTTTTGTTTTTAGTTGCAGATTCCTAAAAGTGGGGCTGGCTGAGGAATGGCAGGGCAAGCACGCCTCGGAGATACCACCACGTTCCTCACACGCTCAGAGTGAAAGACGACCTGAGTCTAAAGAGACGACCCATAATATCACATCTCAATTTCCAAACTGTTACAAAAAATTAACTTTATCAGCACTGTTGCGCTTCTGCAATGTGAAGCAAGGATATGAGAATTTCATCAGAATTTTAGACCTCATAACCTTTTACCTTCTTAATAACACCCATTCAGAAGTCACAGACCACAGTACACATCTTCTTTGTGTTGCTTTCAGCAAAGCTTCGCTTCTTAATGTAACTAACTCCGCTTGCACCACGCGCAGTCATGAAATTTGGCTTTTGGCTTCCTCAGACTGAGCGTCACCCTTCTTTTTCCTTACCTTTCCCCCGTTACACACATGGCAGAGGGTGTGGTCAGAGAGAAGATGGAGACCACCAGCAGCCTGCGGACAAAAAACCAGCGGGAGAACCCATGACATCCCTCATCCAGTAGTGTGTGTGTGTGTGTGTGTGTGTGTGTGTGTGGGTCATGAACTCCTCACTCACTCACTCATCGACTTAAGGATCATCCACACCTTCTTAAGAGGCTGTAAAAACCTCATTCACTTCCTCTTTACGCCTGCTTCTCTCCACTAAAGTCACTAAACTCCACATTTGCAGGTTTGACCCTACTGAAAGAACAGGAAGTGAAGGTGCTGATCCTTGGTTTCTGTGTCATGTGCTTCTGGTTTGTTTGAGTGACCTGGATGTTATTTTTAATGGAATTCCAGTTCCAGTATATTTTTCAACCTAGGCCCCATATACATATATATATTTTTATGGGGCCCTTACAAAACGTTGCTTCCACCAGCAGCTGGGACAGGGGCGCTACAATCTAATCCTATGGGGCAACTGTGACAGCAACTAAAAGTGCTTTTTTTCACCAATAAAATCTGGAGTCTGGTAACATTTAAGATGTCGCTCACGAGAAGTCCCCCCCCTGAACTGTGCAGCAGCTCGTTGTACCTCTCTCACTTTGTGCTTCAGTTTGTAGGTTATTTTCATCCATATCCTCCAGCTCTCTTTAACAGAACACTTTGTGGACTGTCACAGTTGCCCCATAAGATAACATTTAACCCACTGTCGTCGAGTTATGGCTGCCGTTGAAGGGTGACCGTTTCTAAAACTTTTTGTAAGTTCAATGGTTAAAAATACTCCTGTAAGGTGTTGTGTGTCGTAAATGTCCAGTTTACTCCACTCCCACATTCCCAGGACCAGCTGGAACAAAATACGAAGTGATGGTTGATGTGGTCATTCACCATCACTCTCATCATCCACCGGTCTTCCTGTCTTGTCACTGGTGCTTGTTCTTCTCTCTGACCACACCACCCTAATCACTTCCACGGCCCCTCCTCCCTCCTTAGGCGGCTCAGGCTTACCCTTGGCTGCTTCCAGCCCCATTCCTCCCCTGCCCCTCACCCTCTTTTTTTTTATTTGCAACAGCTCAGGGGCGTTGTGGTGTGCTGCATGCTTGCCCTGTCGTCCTCCTCGCCCCCCTCTGCTGGTGGCCTGGAGGAGTTGGTGCTGGGCGTGTTTGGTCAAGCTTATGCGGCCCCCCCTCCCTCCAGCCTTTCTGTTCAGTTAACCCTCATTGCCTGGTCGTACTGTTTGAATAACCTGGATGCTACTGTTTGGGTTCGGTGCCTGTGGTTTTTTTAAATATCTTTTCTGTTGTTGGTTCAGAATGCATGTTTCCCCTGTTTGTTTGTTTTTTAACAGCGAGTGAGTGATCGTCTCGTCCACAGTTAAATCTCAAAACTGCAACAAGGACCTGAGTTGTTTTCCTTTGTCTGAATGATCTTATGCATAGATAGTTCATGAAAGTCTTGTTTTACAGTCCAGTATGTATGTAAAAAATATTTGTATTGTATGTTTTCGATCGGAGTGTCTAACGCAAGTTGTTAGTTTACAGTTGATCACCTTGTGCTTGGTTCAAGCAGCAGTCAACCCAAAAAAAGAAAAAGAAGAAGTTATGATTGACACCTGATGTGTTGTTAGGATGGCCCGCCTACTGCCTATTCTACTGTATATGAAAATATACTGTGATTCATCGTCCTGTGAACTTGTGACTGAAGTGTGACAGAAATCACCTGTTTCGGGGATTTACACCCGTGTTATGTTCGACCACTGCGAGAGAGAATGATGCAGATGTTTCCTTTGATGTGGCAAAAGGATCAAGATGTGATTTATCTCAAAAGTCTCTGGGGCAAATTTCAAGACTTTTTATTTTTAAACAATCACGAGGAATTATGCCCACCCCTCCAACCCCCTTCCTGCTCAACGGCACATAACGTATGTGATTTATACGATTTTTGTTTTATAATTTTAATGATCTTAAGTTGAGATTCTGCTTTCCTGGTTTTATTTTAAGCTGGAAATTATTGTTGCTTTTTTTTTGTTCTCTCTGCCTGAACGGGACTAAAATCCCTTTTAACTGCAAATATAACGTAACTGTTGCGTTGCTTTTTTTCTTCTTATTATTTGGATGAAGCCATTTGCTGAATATTCATCTGATGCAGAATATTATGAACACTTCCCGACATCGACGAGTGATGGACACAGACAGTTTGGAATCTTGATGGAAGGAAAGATGAAAGCCCTGCTGAAGCTTAAAAATTTAAAAAAACCATGTTCGCTTTTTTCGCCACCCGTCTGAAAAACGTCAAGATATCAAACACTTGCGTTGTATTAGTTTTCTGAGTGACACATGACAATATAAACCTGACAAGGTAAAGACCACCACTTCAACGGCAGCAATAGTTTTATAGTGTCTGCCTTTGCTCTACGACAAGACCACCACAAACCTTTCAGTTGACGCCCCTGAATAACCGCCTGTACAGAGGAAATGGCGTGATGGAATTAGAGAGAGTATATATGAATATATAAATAAAGTTTAAAAAGGACAAACATCTATTTTAACTATTGGAGAGTCTTGCCATGACTTCTGCTTTGCAAAGTAAGACTTCTTTTTCCTTTGTGAGGTCTACCAAATGGTGTGTTTTGCACTTTTTCGTTTGTGTTCCATTTGGTAGCCCATGCTTGTGTTTTGGAGCACTGAATACTTTGTATTGTGTTTACTGTGCCAATTAAATATGCCTGGAAAGTAAATGAGGAGTTGGGAGTTTTCTTCTTCCTCTGGGGAGTCAGACTCAATCATGAGCCTCATGCAAACACCCACAGTGTCGATCATCAATAACAACAGCTCTAATTATCCAATATAACTACTCTGTTTAGGAGAACACACTACATATGTTTACGGCAGTAATGCTGGTTATGATTTATGACTTTTCATCATAATACTTATTAAGTAGATGTTATGCTCGCCACAATAGAACCACCTCCTCGTGTCATAACTAAACTGCTAATTATATTATTTCTATGGTCAGAATCTTGGTCATGTCATTGATTTATATCAATATATAACTTGATTTAGTCAATAAAGCAACATTTTAGTTTTGACAGCTCAAGTTGATGTCTAAATTTATTTTGAGACTGACCAATGATCCAAAACTCAAGGACAAATCGTTAAGAATATAAACAGACATAAAGAGGAAATCAGGAAATGAAACGAATTTGTTTGATTGATAATTTCATCAACAAGACTTTTCTTCTTGATTTTCTAAATGCTTATTTTGTGTGTCCCTAGCCAGCAGTTCAACGCAAGCTGGAGAGCAAACATGAGATCAAAGACAAATCATCTGCACATGTAAAGACTAAACACTGGCAAATTAAAAAATATTAATATCAGACATGGGACAAATGGTCTTTTTATGTTAAACACAAATCTAAGAGGGTGTATTAGTGAGTCATTAAATTAGATTTTATTCTGAAAGCATGATCAGTCAGAAACGTCAACAGTGGACAAACCAGTTTTGGATGTTCCTTCTCTTTTCCACTAGGGGGCAGGCATGTTCCATCATAATCTGGTAATTTGGTGAAAAGGAGTTTCCAACAGAAGGGTTAGGGTTGTTCCTCTCTTTTCTTTTTCTGTTCAGTGCTTTTTGAACATGATACAACTTTAACAAGTGGGTGTTGAATAACAGAAACTATATTTTACAAGTTTTTCTTCTATACATTGTAATTTTTCTTTCTACCCTGAGGACATTTGACCTCGAGTCGCTGCAGCAGTCACATGTTTTGATCTGTTCCTCAGATATATCTTATCTCCACAGAGCTGCAGCTGTGATCAGTCCCTTCAAACAAAAACACTTTAAACAGCCTGATTGGCCTCTGATCACTAAAACCCTGTGTGTGAAACCTGTGGAGCAAGTGGACTTTCCCTTTCAAACCTGAGTCTGAACTTTGTAATGGGTTGATGGGGACATCCCATCAATTTATATGATTTGCGTGAGTTATCCTGGAATAACTGACATAACACTTGTAAAAATAAAGCAGAGGCAAAATGCAGACATTAATGTAAATAATCTTTGAAATGCCAAAAGAGACAAGTGGTGATCCGTCAGAGGGATGGAGAATTCAAAAATAAGACGACAACTTCAACAAGCCTGTAAACTAGATTTAAACTGGTTAAATTAGATGAAAGCACAACATCACAAGGAACAACTGACTTTGTATTCCTATGTGAACATTTCATCCTAAAGCAACAACCCACTTCTATGAGAGGCCAATGCTTCCCCCCTCACTGTAGAGACTGAATCAAAGCAGACAAATCCTCCTTCTGTCTGTAGGCCCAAGTGCTTTGTGTTCTATTGAAGCCGGTGGAAATCTACACTCTGTACTTTGTTTGATGCTGCTAACTTGTCATCTCTGTATCTCTGCAGGCTTCACACATAGGCTGGTTTACATATATAAATCTCTCTTTGATTCGTTTCCTCTTTACCTGTGTACATACGTGTGTCAACAAAAACGTTACCACAATGTTTTGAGACAACCACAGTGCATGTAAGGGGGACATACCCCCACTAGAGGCCTGGGGATAAGATTACTAGAAAGTTTTCACATTAGAACGTGATAATATTTCACGTTATGATGATCCGTAACACGTTAATAATGCTCGGAAGATTGCTTGTGTGTTGTGTATGTTTTGTATGACAGCTGTGTTTGTGTGTTTGTATTCTGTCTGTTGTCTTGTGAGAGATTTTAAACGATGAGATCTTTACCTGGTTACAGAATGTTCATGGGGTTAACTATTCTAATGTTCAAAGTTTGTTTCATAAACCAAACTAATGATCCTCTGCCATGGCAGCACATTCAAATGACTTAATTCAACATTTAAAAGCCTTATTTTGATAAAGCTTCTCATTAATTAAGTCTCATTGGCTCCTGTGACTCTGACAGCAGCTCAGGGTTATTGTATGATTCTCTGGGAGCTGGAGGGCAGACTGCAGGCATCAGGTCGTGTGAACATGTAGGTTCACATGTTTGAATAACTTGCTGACAGTGTGAACGAGGAAGACACTGAACTCAGTTCACCTGCAGTAAGTGTGACAGGAGCTCTCATTGTTAAAAAAAGATAAGAGCAGTTCTCTTTAGAGCCATGCTGCCATGTTAGAGATGGTAATGTATGATCGGTTCCACCACACTAATCTGTCCCAACAACGACTAGACGGATGAGTGCAAAAAGTATCAACCTTCATGGTCCCAGATGATCAATGTAAATGTTTTTATCCATAAAATATCTATATTGCAAATCCTTTAGGGTAAAACTGGATCCCAGCTGACATTGGGTGAAAGATGGGGCTACACCCTGGACAGGTACGTCACAGTTAATCACAAACACAGAGTCATACAGTCACACTTGCGTTCAAACCTATAGGGTCATTTTAAAGTATCTGATTAACCTAGCCTTGATCTGCATGTCTTTGGAGTTTGGGAGGAAGCCAGAGAAAACCCACGCAGACACGTGGCCAACATGCAAACTCCACACAGAAAGAACCGGGATTCAAACCTTCTTACAGCTGTTAGATGGAGTATATTGATGTGTAATTAGGTGCAGATATATTTGTTCTTAGAGTGATTGGTAATAATGTCATGGGATTAAAATTTCAACAAGGGTTAGTGTCGTTCTTGTTTGTTCATATGTCTCTGCACAAATTCTACAAATCAGTCAATGTTTTTGCTCAATGTTTTATTTAGTGGAAAAACTGCATCTTTTTGACCTTTGATTGTAGGGAGCTAATATTACCACTATGTTAAAATGTATTATGAAGATTAAATCTAACAAAATAAAGAGTTAGTATTTCAAAATAATGACTCAGGATCTCATCATTTCGATTAAGCGTTTATCTCTTTTTTTCTTTAAATGAAAAAATGCACGTTCATAGATTTGACCCTGCTCTTGAGATGTAACATTTTATTGACCTGTTTTCTGCTCCCCGATTAAATAAATCAAGTAGCTGTGGACAGCTGATATGTCGGCCTGCATGAGTCCTCTGCCTTCCCCAGATGGGAACTACATTGTTGCCTCATGACGTGGCCTAAAGTTACAGATTCACTTCACTCTGAAATCCAGAGATTCAGCTGTGACTTTAACACAACTTTACTGGGGTCTAACGATAAGATTTGAGACTCCTTCACAAAGCCAAAGTATAAAGATCTCCAGTGAACCAGCAGCAAATTCAAGAAGTCCATGAAATGATCATGATTAAACTTTCACTGCTTTGAACAAAGACAAAATGTATATATTTTATGAAAGTTATCAAAAGGTAAAATCTGCATCAGCTTTTACTCTCATGGTTAAATCATCTTCTGCAGAGAATGAAGTAACCACTCTCTGCTACTGCTACTTTTTCCCTAAATCAATAAATTCTGCGGCCTGTTTGAAAGGTTTTGTAATGTTATTTTTTTGGCCTGTGGTCACAGTCTGTTCTACCTGCTGCTTCCAGCCTGTTCCATTACTGCTGTGTTCCTGGGGCCTGATGAGGAAAGCACACCTCTGGAGATCCGCCCAGTCCGTCCAGTCATTAACTTTTGGTGGGTGCCGCTGCCAAACACATCCAGGCCCTCACCTTGTGGCCTGTACGTGTGGGTGCGTGTTTCAGCACCTACGCAACTTGCTTTGGTGTTGTGGATTAAGAGACTTGTAATTTATTTTTAAACACTTAAACCTTTCTTTGTGTGTGTAGTCATTTATATCTTAACTTCCTGTGACTACACACTAGTAGAGGACATACTTGAACATTTTACTTTACCAAAAGTATGAATAAAAGGGTTAGGGTTAGATATTAGATACTGACAGATACTGTAGAAATGTACTCAAATTGTAAATGTGAGCCAGAAGAGCCTGAGGGCCTCATGGACCTCTTTCCCTCGGTTTTCTGAAGAAGATCCAGCAGAGACACTGTGCAGGTGTGTGGAATGAGCAACGTTATTATTCACAGTCTTTGTAATGGCAACGTCAAAATCAAGCCTGGAATGAGTAAACATCTTTCAATGCTGAACAGCACTCAGCTGCTGGCCTGCTGCGGCCCCGGAGACTCAACTCGGCTTCATCTCTCAAAAGCCAAAATATGTCCAATCTAGAACATATGAGGTAAAGGGAAAAGAAAGAAACCACCGGTTAACAAGAGACACAGCCACTCGTCCACCCCCCGGACGCCTGCTAAGCTCAATGTCACAGTTACAGACAGACACGCCATTAATAGGCCACACTTTAATTTAAGACACAATGGCACACACAGAAGCAGAAACCACAGACGGTTTGCCCGTGAAACAAAGAAGGAAAGCAAGGAAAAGGAAGAATGTGCTAAAAAAAAGAGGTCAGAGAGAAGCTGGTTCTTGCATTTGGATCAGATATTCTGTCAGCGGGCTGAGCTGTGATAATATACTTGAGCTGTGGCTCCAGTTTTCTGAAATATGCTGCACTATATTACTATTTAGCAAGAAGGGCGTCAAAGTAGACTAGTTTCTCTGCCGTCTGCCAGGGAGAGTCTGTGAAAAGATTCCAGACTCATCCATTCAAATGATCCTGATAGGTGGGTTCTCTGTGTTGACATGGTGAAAATATGTCTAATATCTCATTTGTCACATAAGGAGAAGTATAGAAATATGTCAAATTATTCCAAGGGATATAAATGAGGAGGTTCCTGGAATATTTGCCGTCTTGTAGGGGGGTCCTTTGAGAAAAAAACCTTTAAAACCTCTTCTCCATCTCTCATCTGTATTTTAAATAAGCATAAAAGACGAAGAACTCTGGTGCAGAAAGGAGAAAATGAGCCCCGAGTAGCTCTTGTGTTGATTCAGGGTACCTACCGATTCCAGCAGTCATAATTTTCTCGGAGCTGAAACAGCAGGAGGTTAAAGCGCCACTGATGTGTGCTATAAGTTTACACTGGGCCCGGGGGCGTGTCGGCAGATACTTCACTTTCCCCACAGCCAGCCCCGGCTGCATGCTACACCCACACAGCTCTGCTCTTCAATTAGCTGCTGCTAATTACAGACAAAGGCATGCAACTGTGGGTCAGAGACCATAAAACAATCACAGAAAATCTTCCTCCCCATTGAGTGCACTCTCACTTTCCTTTCCTTGTCTTTTGTCCGTCTCCCCAGGCATCAGCAAAAAAGAACGATGATGATGGAACCCATTTATTCTCTGGTGCAGTAGTGGAAAATATGCTGCCACTGAGTGGGGGAAAATTTCAGCTCCCAACCAGAGTGGCAAACCGAGCGCTGCTGCATTCATGCTCATATGTAATTTTATGCATTTCTCCAATCAAGTGAAGTGGCCATTCTAAATCTGCCGGTTCTCTTATCCTGTGTTGATGCTTTGAGCTACTTCAGAATTGATCCTGGTAGTGAGTCAGTTCTCAAACGGTTCTACAGCAAACTGTTACTTTTTATGTGTGTGCGCTGAGCTTTAACGTTATGCTTTAACTCTGAGGACAACACGCTAAAGAGAAGTGATTTATAGAATTTTGGCGTCATGATGGAGATCAGCACCCAAGACGCCTGAGAGCTGGTGCAATATAAATAATTAGATGATCAAAAATGATGTTGCTAGACAGATATTGTTGGTTGCAGTTTACCAGTTGCCAAGCGTTCAACTTCAGCGGGCGAGGCCGTGAAGGTACACAGCCTCGCTGAATGATACCGAGTGCTAGTCGCCTTTTTACTAACATTTTATTATTTCTGAATGTATCACATGTCCAAATCACACCAAAATTGACAGTGCACTTTTCCAGGCCATTAAGAATACACAGGCCAAGTGAGAAACCAGTGACATGAAAGGTTCATGACATATGGTATAAGTTCTACATACAGACAGACGTTTGTGATATTAGTAGGTAGGTTCCTCTAAATGGTCTGAATGCACTCTGTGAACAGAAGCTTGTTCTTTGGACGATATGGTAAACATCACATTAATGGAAGGAAACGAAATGAGACAAAGCCTCTGACCATGTGAAATATGCCCACATGCTGTAGGTTTTCAGAAAAAAAGCAGTAACCTGATGATCTCCATATTTCCACTTGTGGCTCTATGAGTGTTCAAGTCCTCTCTTCGTGTGGTTTTGGAAACATGTGCTCGGGAGTTCCTGTGAGAACGCACGCAACAGCGAGCGAGCAGGCCGTCACCCTTTAAAAAGACAACCCCCAACACTTGTTAAAAAAAGAAAAACAACACCGGCCAACAATGAAATTCCTCCACTGACCTCTCCACCTTGAGTTGTAATTTGTTTTCAACTGTGGCTCCGAGCCACATGGACAGATTGCAGTGTGACATTTTTACCGGAGGGATGGTTCATTTGGAGCTCAGTGTCATCATCCTCTTTTTAGATCCAACATAAATCACACACACACACACTCACACACACGTGCACATACACAGCTAAGGAAAATGTGAATACCACAGCGTATGAGGGTAAGGAATGCCTTCACCGCAGCACAAAGGAACGTCTGTTACCCCGGCCGCGCTTTGTAATCTTTGGACAATTTCATAAAAGCCTTTTTCTGCCCGGTGTGATGGCAGCTGCGGCAAATGGCCAGACCGTTCGACCACCTCTGACTCCGAGTAGCCGGACCGCAGAAAACTCATCTCGCAAAAACCAGAGATGGTCCGACCGCGCACACATGGAGCCAGCAATGAACCCGCGGATCCAGTCCAAAACCATCAAAACCAAGGACATGGATACAAGAAGACGGGCAGAACCCTCATGGTTGAGGCTTGTAAACAAACCATCATCCGTTCCTCCGTGACAGTTTACTTTAGGTCACATGCAACAGTTTTTTTTTCTCTTTTTCTTAATTGCTATGGATTACCTCAGTTCACCCATGTTTTCTGCTTCTTAACTTCTTGCCTCTGCCTTGGGAACATGATATTTCAAGAACAACTTTAAGGAATTGCTTCAAATTTGGCACAAATGTTCAGTTAGACCGTAAGATAAACCAATTCGAATTTGGTGGTCAAATCCAAACAAATATTCTTTATTTTCCCCCATTGGGGTCACAAACCGGACCATCTAGTCACAAACCGGACTGAACCTCAAAGATGAAGGGATTAGATTTTGATGGTCCAATGTGACCTCATCCTTTGTGAACGTTGATTTATCAGGAATACTTTTTTACATCTTGTACAAACATTCATTTGGACTCAAGGATGACCTGATTGGAATTTGGAAAGATCAAAGGGTCAAAAGGTACTGTGGCCTCTCAAAACCTTGTAAACGCCTCGTAAACAAATTATCTTTAGGACTTCTAAAGTTGGGCACAAATTTTCACTTAGACTCATAGATGTAGAAGGCAACTGCACTGGCCAGCGGAGGCATACATTCTAGTTAATAGATTAGGTTAATAGGAAGTTAACAAGCCTGTTGAGTTTCCAATATTCACGAGTCCTGTGAGAAATTAGATGACAAATTAGTCAAAATGAGCTTTTAAAAAGCTTTTAATGAATGACCAAGGATTGTTAAGAGACAGTACACTGCATTAAAACTGGATGCCGGTCCAGCTTTTAACGAAGTCCCTGTGTACAACTGAGGGATGGCCTCTAATTAAGAGGTCTTGCCACCAGTGAAGTCCCCAGGCGCCGGTAGAGCGGCATAACTCATTTCTTCCAGTTAAACCATGAGGTGACTCTTACCTCGGGCTGGTCTCACATCTGAACTGACAATTCATCACAGAAAGGTGTCCCCGAACTTGCCTAAAGCCAGTACACACATTTAAATGAGCGATCGGTACTTTGCTTTTCTCCTCTCGGTCTGTGGGGAGTCAAAGTTGGCTTCGGTCATACCTTTGGCTCCTCCTCTATTCCAACATTCACCAAATTACAATAATTCTTTTAATGATTGCTTTGTATTGTAATAAAAATATGCAACCCCTCTCTACTCTACAACAATGTTCTTCTTGCTCCACTATGTTCGCATCGCATGTTAGAAACACATTAAATTTGACTTAAAGAGGCTAAAACCCACCATAGACCAAAGACTGATATTTGTAGGGCGACATTGAAGTTATGAAACACATTAGAAGATGAAGGCTCTTCCAGGGTGCCCAATAAAAACTGGGTAGGCCTGGACCCAAAATGCCTATCCATCTCATTGTGTGTTATGGTGCCTAATGTCATCAAACTTAATATAGAGGCAGCATTTGTGTGACCATAATAAAGTCAGTTTACAGAATGAATGACTTTGCTCTACTTTCGCTAGTCTTACTCAAAGGCAAACATTTCAAAAGGTTTTTATCACAAAATTACTGTAAACTCACGATTTTTTTTGCTTTTGGAGCCATATTCAACTCACTGTGCATTCACAATGCTCCTTTGAAGGTCTTATTTCCAAAGCTGTGAAGTCGTTCTGACTTCATTGCATTAATGTGCTTTGAAGTGCTTTGAAGTGAAAAAAAAACATGGAAACCATTAACAAAATGTGTTGTATTTATGTATTAACAGTGTTTAGAAAACACGTTGACAAATCTTTCCAATGTTTGAATTATAACAGAGGGAAAAGAAAAGAGATCAGATGTAACGAGCATAAATATTGAAAAGTAGGCGGATTCAAAAAATATATCGCATCTACTCTTGCATGCATGTACTCTTGATGCAGGTGATCTTTCCCAGCTTTTATCCAGCATTTCCTCTCTGACAATCTCATAAAAAAGCAAAAATCCAAAACAAGCACTTTTTCCCCCCCTCCCATCTGGAAAGCATCTCCAGGATTACACATTTTGTCTTCTTCACTGACCCAGAAAAACATCATCCGGCGCAAGTACGAGTTCCTGGCTCAGCTTTCCTCTGTGTCAGAAATGTCAAATTCTAGTTGAGATTTAATAGCATTGCAATATTACTCCACAGCTCAGGAAACATGAACACATTTCTCTCCCGTCTCTGCCTTCAGAACTATTTAATCCGAGGGAGACAACAAACATCCTCCTTGTCTTCCGCCTTCACCTGGCAACAGTAGCACCGTGTCTGGTTCCCTTCTGTCTTCTCTTCTCTTCTGTCTGGTGGCTTCAGCAGATCAACACAACATATTACGCAATAAACAGAGTTTGAGACAAAGTGGCAAAACTCGCAATTTAAATGCTAATTCATGAAGGTTCAGCAGGACAGTGGCTTAGTTTGACAACTGTGAGCCAACATTGCTTTTTTTAAATTTAAATCAAGATTGTAAAGCTTTGTCCTTATTTGCCCTTTTTCACTGAGATTCAACCCGGTGGGGCTATCCCATTTAAATAAAACAAAAGCATCTCTTTGGTTATATTCGTGGGAAGGAAATGTTTAAAGAGGCACCACATAAGGTAATATTTACATTCACTACAGGACCCCGTAGAAATGTTTAAAAAAGGTTGATGCTCGTAAAGGATTTGCAACAGGAGATTTTGTGCACATTTTGGAAGCAATTTTGTTTACATCTGTGATTATTAGCTGGCAGACCTCTTTCCTCATCTCTTGCTATGTTAGCTCCACCAACCAATGTTATAGCAGGAAACCATTAAAATCTGCAACAAAATGGAACACACTCTTAAACATTGCTCCGTCATTGCTTATAGTAAAAGCTAATTTCAATTAGAATCTCTCCAAAAACTCGGGTTTGTCTGTAGATATCGTGGACAACGAAAGATGGAACAAATCACTCCTGTGTTTACATGGACGACAATATGGCCTTATTTTAATTTACATTACTCTGATGTTTACATAAGTGGCTAATTGAATATTGCATTAATATTCTTGTTTTCCATGCTACAGGGTAAAGTCTTATTGTGACTCAGGTCAGCATCACGTTCTGTAGTTGGTAACTGACGCATGTCCCAAAATGGTGTGAAAACTCCACGTCAATTATTGTTTATTCCGTTCTTATTCAGGGTTAGGGTATTCTGAAAATACTGTTTACATGACAGTGTCTTATTCAGATTGTTGTCTTAATCAGGTTAATATCAGCATATTGTTTATCATGTATACCTGTCTAACTGTGAAACTGGTAACAAGTATACAATATTAAGATTAAGATCAAGATCAAGATTAAGATTAAGATCCATTTATTGTCCCAAACACATGCACAGACATGCAAAGGCACACTCATGCAGGTAGGGAAATTTAACTTCTGCTTTTGACCCATCTGTGTGCAGGACACACAGAGCAGTGAGCGACCATGTACGGCGCTCGGGGAGCAGATGTTGGGGGAGTAAGGTGCCTTGCTCAGGGGCACTAGACAGGGTAGGGAGACTCTTGGATTTTTGGGTAGATAAATCCAGGTTCGTCGTTTTGTTGTCTCTCCGTGGAGTCGAACCAGAGACAAACCAGAGACCTTCTCTGCCCATAGTCAGCAAATACAGCTACAATCTCTTGGTTCAGAAACAGACAAAGGTAACAGGGATCCACTTTTCCTAATCCAAACTGATTACAAATGCAGGTGAACAGAAATCCAGACAGACGGGTGGAGCATGGCAGTATTTTCCAGAGTAAGAGTGTGATACAGTGCACATATAGACAAGGCAGGTTTTAGAAATAGAGTCTTGCTAAACAAAACGTTTCATCAGTGACCTGACTGCAGCATGCGTTGACCACATAGTGTAACTGACTATGTTGAACAGTGAGTTTTTGAATGCACAGTAAAATTCCCTGTGTATTCCCCTCTTCCTCACAAGGTAACATTTCCTGAGTTGTGAAGTCATTGTTCTGCCTATGAAGTTTTCATGTGCTTTGAAGTCTGAATGTGGTAACAAACAAGGACGCTGTAAACAAAATGTGTGGTGTTTATGTGTTTAGAGCTTTTAAACTCCCGACACCTCTGTGCAAAAGTTGCTAGATAACGAAAAGCAAAGAAAAAGATCAGTTATTTAAAAATCTACCGAGAGTTAATCATAAAGAAAAAAAGACTTCCACGTGAATCTTCCCAATCAGAAACTGATTCCACTGATTATTCCCAAACATTCCACACGAACACACTCCAAGCACAGTCATTTGTGAATACTGCACTATATTTACACTGTGTGCTGAATGTGATCCAAGTGGAAATATCAACATAATTTTTGAACAGAAGAATCCAATGTGGGTAAGACAAATGTGCGTGATTGAAATAGTTTATATAGGAGAACAAAAAATGATTCCATCAGGTCTCAGGCGTCTGGAGAAGTAAGGGAACTATTGACTTTGGCTCCTGTGGAGAAACTGTCGTACCAAAATGTCTGGTTTCTTATTTTACTAATGGCTTTTTCTTCCGTCTAAAAATACATGAAAGTGTTATTAAAAGGAGCGAGACTGGCTACTTGGGAATGTTTGAAAAGATTTCAAATGGCGACTGAATAACCTGTCACTGACAGGACGTGGAGCTCTCTGTGATTGTGTTTGCTCAGAGGAACCATGGGGAAAGTTCTCCCTGAGGTTCGACGAAGTCACTAAATGTAAAAGCCATCTCCTCCGTCTGTCTCCATGAGGTTTGAAGTTCAAAAGGCAGATTTGAGCTGGTCACTTATC
Organism: Pseudopleuronectes americanus; assembly: GCA_038501795.1. Taxonomy (NCBI): domain Eukaryota; kingdom Metazoa; phylum Chordata; class Actinopteri; order Pleuronectiformes; family Pleuronectidae; genus Pseudopleuronectes; species Pseudopleuronectes americanus. The sequence goes on from CM076733.1 coordinate 5,420,370, forward strand.
ACTATCACAGGAAAACTAAAGCCAGATGTGTGACTCTCCCCTATTTCTCTTCTCCTATACGATAAAGCAGCCTGGTGTCAGCCTGAGTCAGAGATTAGGTCTTAAATCTAAGGTCTACCAAAACACTATTTGATTGTGAGCTGAAGCTGAGAATAACAGAGCACCTAAAAGGTGCCACCAGATCAGGGCAGATTAGCCTGAGCTGGGAGATCGGTGACCCTGCCTTTGTAGTGAAACCGTCCAGCAGGGGAAAACAATGAGGGGATTTGGATTTAAGGGGAATGAAGCCAAGATTTGATTTTCATTTTTAATCACAACACAGAGAATCAAATGCAAATGTCTGTGGGTCGACTGGATCGTTTCGCTGTGAGTTTCGTGTCCTCAGAAGATCTTTTATAGAAAAAACGTAGGGTTACGGACACACACACCAGGACTGTGTTGTACTGTATGTGGGTGGGCGCGGGGATGTGATCTTCATGGCTGGAGTGAGGTAATCTGATTAAAGTCAGCGATTAGCTGCTAAATTGATCCACTCAAAGTTGTTTTAAACACTTTGGGATAGAAGAGAAAGGAGTCATGTGCCAGAGTTTGACTCGTGGTGGGAGAAGCTCCGGTGGAACTAATGACATTCATGATCCCTCTGTTCCATTAGGTGTCCCAGTAAGTCATTGCACTGAGTCATCATGCAGAAGGTGGAGATGGATTGTTGCCATTGTAATAGTAGTAGTTTCGCCAAATGTCCACACTGAAAGGCGTATTTGTTCTATTGTCGCAATGCAACTTGTACTGAGTATCTATATGTACTGTGTACGAATTAACAGCTTTTTTAGGGCAGCAAAGTGGAGCAGTGAGATGGAGCTGTTGCTGCACAGCGAGTTGGTTTGCGGTTCGGATCCTGGTTCACCCAGGGTCGTTCTGGGTGGAGTTTGGACGTTCTCATAGTGGCTATACATCATACTTTTACAGTTTAGTCTGAAAACACATCATCTCGGCTATAAAGTCTGCACTACACCAGAGTTTTAGAGCTACTTAAACACAACAGTTTTAAAACAGTATGAAAACTTCTGGGCTGCATTGTCGTCTGGACGGCAAAAACAGATATGTTTGGAAACGATGACGTAGACACTCACAACCGCTGCTGATTGAGTTGTTTTGGCCAAGTTGGAGCCTTTGCCAATTCTTCCGGCTCCTATCAAATGACCCCCCTTCCCAAACAACAACTGTCATGAGCCTTGGCTACTAATGTTGAACATAGCATGAATAATCAATTACAAACATTGCTGACCCTGTTGTATTTGCTAACAGCTGTTGTGAAGTTAAATTCCATGACTAAATGAGCTTATCAGTTTCATGCACATTCATGGCTGGTATTGGTGTCTAAATATGTTTAAAACCTGCATATACCTGCTGATTTTAGTGTTAAAGAGGTCTATGATGGCTTTGAGATATCCTCAAAGGATAAGTGTCATAGATAATGGATGGATACTCATTTTTGTTCAAATGATACGATATGGGTTGTATCTTTTTTCCACAGATATAACTGATTTGTTTGCGGAGGTGTTCTGGAGCTGTCTCACCACCGTCCTCTATTTGTTTTTAATGTTTTGCAGCTGTGAGCAGCTCCTCCATTTCTTTTTCTCTACAGACACCCACTTAAACCTGCATTAACTGATTTTATAGCCACATTGGGAGCAACAGGAACAAGCCATCTGCATTTTTAACTTTATACATAGTGAGTTTGTTAGGCGCTTACTTCCACATTCACCTGACATAGAGCGAACAAGCATTAATTTTGAGTTTTGTTTCTGTCAGCTGTGGAAGTCGCATTCTGATTTGATATATTTTCTTTTAAGGTCTTTAGCTGCTAAATGCTTCGTCAGATACGTTGTGTATAAAAGTGGAAACAGCTGCCTGCTGCAACATTGGTAAACAACCGTGTGGAGTGTGACGGTGAACCATAGACCTTGGGATATATAAAGATAGGTGACATGATTGCACCCAAAAAGTGAAGCTAAAGCTTCTCTTTTTCCCCCTGGTGGTGGGCTGCAGTATAGGTCATAAATCCTGCCCCCTCTATGTTTGTCGATGGAACATGGACAATGTACAAAAGTGAAAGTACATGGTGAAACTGACTCACAATTGATTTTGTACGTTTATCGTCTAGACCAGCCATTCCCAAACTTAAGAATGCCGCTGCCCAATTTGAAAACTGAAAAATGTGTGCGGCCCACCCACACCTTTAATCACAACTATATGATCCACACACAGGAGTAGAATCAACTATTACCATACATATTGTTCATTTTATAACTAAAACAATTGTATATGAACGCAGGCATATGCAGTGCATTTAGCTGATGCTTTTATCCAAAGCAACTTACATTAAGTGCATTCAACCCGAGGGTACAAACCCAAGAACAACAAGAATCTATCAAATCCAATAACATCCACATTTAATCAGAACAATTTGCAAAGCAACCAATGTAAAAAAACATGAAGTGCAAATAGTGGATTCTTAAAAAGATATGCTTGCTGTCTGTTTAATAGAGCACGACAAGAATATCCGGGAGAAGAAAAAAACATTTGAGGCATAACCAAATATACTTTAGGCGTTTAAGGATGAACTTAGTTAAAAATTTTCTGATTTCATTGAATGACCATTTCAGTATTTGGTTCGGTTGTCCTGCTTCAGTCGACAAACATTATTTGAAGTATTTTGTTTTCTTTACATGGACCGGTTGTTGAGTCTCCGTCTCTAAGCTTAAGTGTGAGGCCCAAATTCCAGTCCAGGTGGGGCGTGTAACTGGGTTATGGGCAGCTCATGTCATCCCTCACTGGTAATCCCCACACACACAAACACACACTTTTTCCCGATCTCAGCAGAGATCACAGACAGGTCTCACGCTGCAGACCAGAGTTTACATGGCCGTTCCTGCTCTCTTGCAACTTATTTACAGTGCAGTCGTCTAGCAACCACCACAACACTCACCATCTCCTCCTCCTCCTCCTCTCTGTCTCATTGGTAGTTAACCCTTTTGCACAAAGCCACATCTGCAGCGCAATGATGGTCACATGTTTTGGGATGTTCGAGAACGATTGGTAATTCAGGGCAGCGACATATGTAGAAAGAAAGAAGAAGAAATGCGGATCCAATTTTCCACAGGCTGTGGGGTCAGATGGTGGATAAAGTGTGGTGGGAGTTCAATGACAAACAGGCCATGACTCATAAAATCCTCCCCACACCACTAATCAGAGGGAGATAGCTCTGCTTTAAGCATCGAACAGTCACAGTGTCGTCTGGGAACTTATCGTCAACGCTTTGCCTCTTGCTCTCTTGTCTGCGTTGAGTGTTTTCTGGAGAAAAAGAGAGGGGATCAGAGTCCAGTGCCTCCAGTCTGCCATGACATCATCCCTGCACACATCTGGAAACGCTAGAGCGAATGTTGTGTGTGTGTATGTGAGAAGGGGGAGCAGCAGAAGAATAGGGGGGCTGGTGACACATCAGCAATATGAAGGAAAGAAATGGGGGAAGAGCAAAAGAAAGAAGAGGAAATACGACTGTTTATCTTAGAAACATAGACAACGTTGAAATGTATAACCAAATAGCGTAAACACCTTTTCTTCCAGAGCACTAATATATCAGCTATCTCCACCTATGTAAAGACAAGCACAGAGTTTTTCTCTTCGAGGAAATAACTCAAGGGGTTTTAAAATAAAAATGCAGTTCCAATCCGAATCAGTATTTTTAAGATTTGCAGTCAAGTAACATGGTGCTAGAAACCAATGAGTGACACGGACATATGTATGCATCTGTTTTATTTTGTACATAGTGAGTTAGTTAGTCTCTTACTTCCACATTCAGCTGACATAGAGCGGACGAGTCTTGTGTCTGTCAGCTGTGGAGGTCTCATTCTGATTTTACATATTCTCTTTTAAGATCTTTATTTTGTTGTTTGCGTTTTGCCTGTTATCTGTTTTCATGTTTTGCTTCTTGAAATTAGGGTGAGAAAAAATTTAAGTTTTGGTGGTGTCATGAATTTGTTTCTCATTTTCACCACTAGAGGGACCAGCGTTTTATTCTCCAGGTTCATAGTTCCAGTCCTGGGATCTGAGATCAGTTGAGTCAAATCGTGAGAACTGGAACGTTTTCATGACTGTTAAAATGGCTATAAGAGAGTTATCAGACTGATTCTAATCCGACTTCCCAATCCGTACTGTCGTTGTGTCGTCTTTTGATGAGTGCATTTAATGGATCTAGCACATCCTTTAGGATGAAGGCATATAAAAGGGGAGTAGCCCAAAGTACAGCACATGTGCACGGTTCAGCAATATCTTAACTTCCACTCCACTTTTATACAGAGTGGCGGAGATTTGAAATGTTGAGGGGGAAAAAAAGGATATGCAAGAAAGAGAAGATGGAGAGGTTGGAGGGATGAGGGGGGAAAGCTGTGTGCCAGATGTTTGTTACAGCTCTGCAACAAGTTCCCAACAAACACAATTTGAGCCTCATTTAGTTTTTCATGATCAACTTTGACCCTCCCTTGAAGAAAATCAACCGTACAGACTCCAAACTTTCAAGTCAATAGTCAAAAACTGGACTTTTCTCATTTCTTCACCCTGTTGTCTGGCTTTATGCTGTGTTTTCATGACACGGCCGGAAGGGAGAGAATTTACAGTAAGGAAGACAAGAGGAAAAAGCTCAGTTGATGTGAGAAAGGGGGGGAAAAGGAACAAGTTGTAGGCGGGTGTCCAAATGTGTTTCACAAGAAAATGTGAAATGGCCGGAGAAACAGAAAGGAGGGAGGGAGGTAGGGAAAGCATGTTGGATAAAAAGTCGTCTCCAGAGCCCAAATGTGCAGTGAGTTCACCAACATGGTGAACTCTCATTCGGAGCAGCACTAGTGTGACCCACTGATCCAACCACGGGAGCCTGTTCCTGTTGTCGTCTCCAGCGGGGCCTGCGGAGCACAGCGGACCACAGCGGTGCTCTCCAGTCAGAACCCTGATCCTGAACTCCACAGAGTGAGGATGTGTTACCGCCACAGAAACAGACACTACCCCGCCACATGGCCAGTCTATCACTCCCTCTTTCTCCTCTTCCTCCTCCTCCGCTTCTTCTTTCTCCTCCTCCCCTCCTGTCTTGTTTGGGGTACCACTGCTTTAACCAAACATCATGACTAACCCGTCTACGATGTTCACGTGGAGCGTTGTACTACATCTTTCTTTCCATGAACATCATCCACCACACTTGATTGTATGACTCCTCGCCCCCAACCCCCCGTCCAACAGTCGGAACAAGGCCTCCACCCCCACGGGGTTATCCTTCCTCCAGTCTGGAAGAGTGGAAAAGGGTCTGACTCACCCAAGGTGATAAATTCCTTTCCTATGTTGGAGGATTCCCCAAGGAAACCATTACTGGCATGAGTTACCACAAAGTCGCAACAACTTATGAGTTTAAATAAATAAAACCTGGCTTTTATGCTAGTTAATTAAATAATCAGCCATCGCCAGCTAATGATTAATTTGCTCTGGGCATTTTGAGCATGATGAAAAATGATGTTCGATTTGGCACTCAAGCTTCTCCCATTATTCTGTTTATCGCTTGTTTGAGATTCTGAGACTGTCTCATATTTTCCATGTTATTGGATTTTATTCTTGTTAAATTATTACTTTTCTTCAGTCTGTGCTGTTGGCTGTTGAACACTTGCATCAGAGCTTGGCTTCAGCTGAGGCGTTACACTGTTGTGTCATGCTAGGCAAGATCCTTCATGTTACACTGCTTGAGCTTTTACTTAGTGCTACAGGTAGTTGATGGCAATTTACCGGCACTGACAGTGACACCTTGCATTATTAATGCCTAGCAAATTGGTTTTTGTACTTGGCCTTTTTCAAACGCTGAAACAAGTAATTTCTCAAACATGTTCTGTCCGAGCAAAATGAACAATGTCTAATGGAGGTCCATTTATACACACAGCTGTGAGTTTATAAATCATCTGAGAATATTAGGAAAGACGTTGGAACAAAATAAATTCTCAGCTGCAGTCCTGCCTCAGCCGTTCCTTCCCTTGTCCTCAGAACATCACAGTAATGAAGACCAACAAGCTGTTTTCAATCAAACACCACCATCTGCATCTTGCATCTCGCCTTTTTCCACTCCTCCATTCGTATGGGGTTGATCAAAGTTGTAAAAACTGCATTTCTTTTATTGACGGAAGGGAGGAAATGGGCAGAGAGCGTCTGGTGTTGACTGTTGAGTCATGCCCAAATTCAGTGCCACGGGAGAGGGGTCTGTTAAGACTCGCAAGGTGACGCAACCAGCTTTGGCAGAGGGGACTCTATGAGTGAAGGTCCATTACCCAGTTTGGACAAATAACAGAACCTCTAAATCGAGAATGAGGATGTTTTTAACACGTGAACATTGGACATTGTAGGATCTTTTTTCTATGCGACTAACAACTTTTTCGTTTGCTTTGTCTGGTGCTGCTCTGTTTGCTAGACATTGGGTTGAGTTGTCGCCTAACTAGTTTATTATGAGAAGCCTGGTCAACCCATTTCTATAGAGGTTTAGCCAAACAATTCAATGTGATATGATACAACCGATAACTGTATCGGCTACTTGCTTGTTAGCTTGTCTGCTGCCGTTCCACTGAGATGAGTACAGTTAAGGTGAAAACGTTTACTTCCCGATCAGGAAGCTTTGTCAGTCGACATGGTTATTCTCTCCGTCTGCTTGCCAACAAATTTCTGTACAGCTGTGTACACGAGGAGGCTCAGACTGTTACTCATATTTATGACAGTGCATTACACATCCCACCTGTGGGCGGACCAAGAGTAAAGACTTAGTGAATTTGTCTCTTCCAAATTTTACCCAAAGAAGTGGGCTACTCAGTTTTTAACAAATTGCAACAACAATAAACAGTGGTTGTCTTTATGTAATTTTTAGTTCAGACATATCTTATAAGGCAATAACTACCATGTCTATATCTCCTGGCTGGATTTTGAAGGAACATTCTCCACGCCCGACATTGCTTAAACGCGCACTTTATTTCATTATAAATGAGCTAATGGTACATCCAAGTACATTGTGGCTGAGACAGGAGCCGAACATTGGTGGTAAAAAGCTAAATGCGAGCTCTGGGTTTGACTGACTCTCCCTGAAATAATTGCTTTTTTCCCCTTAAGGGACAATTAAACTTCCCTGTTAATGAGCTAATCCATCTTATTCAGCTGCTGTCTTCAAGAAGCTAAAGTTTCAGGTTCACTCTACACCCTAACAGGCTGAGTCTCACTGTCTAAGAGAACGTCCCACAGAAAAGTCAGTATCAACAGTCAGTGACCACAAACTGGAGCCACTGTGTCGACTCTCTTGACCATTGGTTTTTGGTTCTGGTGCTCAGAGCCCTGTGGTTTTTTATTGCATGTCTAACATCAGAAGCTGATTTAGACTTAGTATATATAGAACAACAGAAAGAAGCAGTATTCAGGATTTCAATAACAGGAATCATTTACCAGGAATTAAACTGCTGAAGTCAAAAGATATGTAACATTGTCTGCAGATAAATTCGCTTCAATTGTGTCAATGGGTATGTAGATTTCAGCGTCATCAGCATACGAGTGTAACTGATGTCTTATATTTAATGCTTGTTAGCTTAGCTTAGCATAAAGTCTGTCCAACAGTACTGAAATCGGTCTCCTAGCCCCTCTGCTCACTAATGAACATGTTATACTTTGTTTAATCTTATTTTTGCTGAGCTAAAAAGTAGTTTGCAGTATATGGTGGGATAGGCGATGGTTTAAGTTCTGGCTTGAGCATTCAAATATGGCAACAATTATCAATCAACAAACATGTGGAGGAGTCCTGTCGACAGTCAGAGCTTTAGAAAATGACCCTTCTCTGGTGTTTCCGTGACTTTTTGTTTTTCTTTCCTACACTTTCCCGCAAACCTGTGTTACCTCTCAGCTCCGAGACATCCGAGCCAATGTTTTGGGCCTTTTTGAAGCAGCACTTTTGTTGAGCCTTTTCTGTTGGATTTCATTTCTTTTGAAAATAAACAAAAGCACAATATAACTACTCTTCAAGGAGAACTACTGTTTTACTCTCCTCGTTGTCCTCCAATCCCAGGTCGCTTGTGTAACTTTAAACAGCTTCGGTCGGTAGTTAGATGTGTGTCATTCAACTCCTGTGTGTGTGTGTACAGCAAAATGATGAAGTATGTTTTTGTACGAGTGGGTTTACGCCTGAGGGGAGATTATAAAGATATAAAAGCATGCTCACTTTCTTTTGACGGAGATAAAAGCCAGAGGAAGGATTTCAGTGCTTTCTCATTACATGCTGATTGGTTAATGCATGTTATTCACTGCATCCTGACGTTACCCTCAGCCTTCCCCATTTCACTTGACAGCACAAATCCCTGACCTCTTGCAGTCCGGGACCTCAGGCAAAAACAAATGAGCTAACCCCCCTTTCCCACTTTACTACATGTCTCAGGTTGTGTAAAGAGATTTCAGTTACCGCGGATATCAGTCAGGGAATCTGAACCACGCTAAATAACTCTAAACTCTGCCCCCCCCAACACACACGCACACGCACACGCGCACACACACACACACACACACACACACACACAGACAGATACCCTACGCAGCTCTTCCAACGTACTCCTCAAAGTCTGGTTAAACCCACTCTACTTCGACTCACATCCTCTTGTTCTTCACTGAGGTGTGTGTGTGAATTTCGTTGACCGCCTTTGGGGATGATCAGCTCCTCAATGTTGATGTTCAATTACTCAAATGTCGTTTCAAGGCTTTGTTTCTGTGTTGCCACATCACAGATTCATGACCCACTTGTCCAGGCCAAAAACTTAATCAGAACCATTTGAGTAAAATCGCGAATGGACAGCAGAACAAGAAGCGTTTACATTTTTTTTCCCCCACTGTTTCACGGAGTTCATGGTTCGGATTTCTTTAGATTTCTGACACGCGGCAGCTTTTGGATCGCCTCTCTTGAGCATTAGTCAGTGTCTGTACATACTGGTGATTACTGGGGGTTGATGGAGTGTTTAAACCCACAATGAGGGAAATGTCTCCATAAGCACACTATGAGTCACTCCTGTGGCACAGTACGTCTCTATTCGCCGTCTCATGATGGCTTTAATTCTGTCGTTCCTCCAGTTGTGTGTGCACTGACACGACAGACGGGGAAATAGCATACCCCTAATAAAGTACACAAAGCAGCCGAGCAGACTCGATTCAGATGTTTAAATATGTTAACAACAGTGATGCTCAACACTCTCCAGACCTCCAGTGTTAAGTATTGCTCAGCTGTAAGAGGATTTGTGAGCTCATTTGTTAAAATAGTTGCTTTCAGACTTGCAGGCCTGGAACGCTGTATAATCTCCTAACATTGTCCAGAGGTGTAGGCTGTATGTGAAAACGCAAATGTCCGAGTGAGATGTTCTGAAGTTTTTCCTACCAGGCCCCTAGTAAAAGCTCCAGGTAATGTCCAAAGGAACCCAAGTGAGAACAGGCGCAAAACTGAATAAAATAACGAAATATTTAAGGCTAAAAGAGAGTAGCCACATTCGTAGAAGACATAAATGAAGAAGGGTTGGGCTGATGAGATGAGGATGAGCAAGAGGGATTTAGGGATACAGTTCAAAGCAAGTGACAATGTGTTGTACATAAAGACATGTGATTTCTTGCAGTTGAATTAGACCGTACAGCCTCCACATGCTGAGCCCACCCTCACCTGAACGCTCCAAGATCTCTATGTTGTTGTGTCTGAGCGGAGAATCTCCCGCTCCATTGTTCATATGTGAAAGGCAAACTCCAGAGAAAGTCCAGAACCCATTGTACACATTTTCTTTGGGTTTCACATCATAAACCGGACTGTGAGTGACGGTGTGTGAGAGAAAGAAAAAAAGACATGTTTTTCCAGAAATCTGCATTTATTTCAACCGAAAGAGCATTCCCCATCTTCTCATCCATCCCTCAGTCTTTCCATTCTGACCATATCTATCTCTTCCACTCCCCCTCCTCCTCTTGATGCTGTGTCTTGTGTTATAGCTGGCAGACATAAATCAAGTGTCTGGAATGGAAACACTCACGTTACTGCTGTGCCACATGTGTTTATATTTAAAACCTTTTCCTCTTTTTTTTTCTAACCCTTTTGCTGAAGGCACCTGAAAAACACAGGAGGGGGAAACCGCTGGAAACTGTGATTCAAACGAAAATGTCGCTCCCTCCCCAACCCTCACATCTGAGGCTCCCACTCCCATGGCAGCTTAGCAGCGTCCGATCTGTGTATTAACCAGGAGAGAGGGAGAGAGAGAGAGAGGGGGACAGAGGAGAGGAGGTATGGTTCTGCTTGACCCGTGAGGCCGACAGAGGTGGAAAGAATGTGCTGTCCAGCCGGTGAACACGTTAACATAGGAGAGGGGGGGGCGGGGGAGAAAAACTTCCTACAAGCAGCTTTCCCACCGTCCCAAACCCCCTCACCAGACCTTTACACATGGAGAGGAGGAGGAGGAGGAGGAGGAGGAGGAGGAGGAGGAGGAGGAGGAGGAGGAGGAAGGAAGAGAGGAGGAGGAGTAAAGAGGATGAGGAGGAGGGGAGTGAAAACGGAATGGAAAAGGTATTGGGTGGCAAAAAAAACAACAGGGGAGGAAGAACTTGGTAACACTTTAAAAGAGTAGTCTTAAGAAACTAGTCACTTTTCCTATCTGTTAGCTTAGCTTTAAGTCGAAATAAAAACTGATGACCAGCCGCTCTAAATCGTATTTATGTTAGGCTCCGGCCCCCATGACCCACAAAGTGTAAGTTGTGTAGATGATGGAAAGCATTTGGCAAGAAAACAACTACCTCATTGTCACACAATACATCTGGACTAAAGAATTTTCAACCACGTTTTTGTTATCATCAAATCTCATGAAAAGGTAGAAGCAAAAAATTTAGATTTCTTTCAAAATAAATGTCTTTTGAAAATGAAGATGCATCACAAATATAACCTTATCTAAAAAGCGCCCACTATGTGCCCAACAGAACCTAATTCCTGAGGTGTGGAATCTGGATCTGTTCCTCAATACGAGCAACTGTTCTGCAGCTGCAAAATGTGCACTATTCAGGCCTAAGTGATATATAATGATAAATGGGGATTTATTGCAAAGTCAAACTGAAAAATGAGGCAGGCTGGAGGAAACTTTCTGCTTGGAGAAGGGGCCTCTTGGAGATGGACAAATATGCGCCTGCCAGTGCTTTAAAGGAGCACTGAGGCTTTGAGAGCTCAGCTCCAGCAGACGGGGGAACACCGTTTCTGGAAAGGCACGTTGGATTTTTTTTTAATGTGGCTCGTCAAAGATTTGAGCAGGAAGAATTTTCGAAATTCCATTGACCTCCTTTTTGTTGAGGGCAGGCAGGAATCTCGGCAGCAGATAGCTCAAAGCGTTAGTAGATCAAACTGAAACAATGCTAATTGCAATTAAGGTAGGTTGTGTGTAAGGTTAAAGAAAATGGAGAAGACAGACGGTGAACTGAAAACACAGAAACAAATAATCAGAATGCTGAAATGGTGACAGCCATGATGTTTCCTGTTGTTTCAGTAAACAGGCCCACCCAGCCAGCCTGTGCCGTGTGAGTGCCTTCAGTAACACACACATATGTGTAGGTGTCAGGCCTCCACTGGGGGTCCCTTGCCCTGTTAGAGCCAATTTATGGAGAACAGACCCACACCTGTTTGCCTGTCTGCTGTTTCCAGCAGGAGCCAATGGTCGTCCTCCACCTCCAGGACAGGAGACCCTCTCAAGTTCCACGTTGCCAACTTCGTACCGAGGGGTGCTGGGGGGTTGACTTGTTGTCATGATTTGGGACGACCTCCCAGGAGGGGGGATATCCAGTGTATCAGCGAGGAATCACTTCGGACAGTGTAAATCAGAGGCAGGGAGGGCACCCGGGGGAGAGCCAGGGAAGGGTCAGAGGGGCCGAGCCTGCCCAGGGTACGGCCCTCCCTGCTTGGTATGACTCAACTGCAAAGCATCCCTGTCCAGGCAAAGTATCCACGTCAGCACTCTCCAAAAAGACCACTGTTTTTTTTAATTACAGTCTAAACTAAATGTTCCTTATCTGCATGATTCATTAAATCCAACTCATATCTAGGAATTTTATTTCTGGGAAAAATGTGCCAATGTGTCGTTTGTGAGAGCGTTTAATCGGAGATGGTATGACTGAGATTATGCACGAGCTGTGCTGGAGGCAATGTTAGCTGAGGGGAGAGGGCTCTAATGTCTTTAGCAGACTGTGGAAACGAGGCCTTACAGGCCCTGATCCTCTCAGCGCTGCAATCCACAAGCAGCTTCCTGTCCTCCTGCGGGACCCTCTGCCCCTCTCTCTTATAATCCATCTTGTGCCTGACCCCGAGACATCCCCACTTCTGTTTGTATTATGTTTGCTGCTTTCATGAGATCTTTCTTTTTATGACAAACTCCCCCTGACCCCTCAAATGATGGCTACTATGTGCTGCCAAAGATCTTCTTATTTCCAACGATCAATCATTGTTTCTCTGTATTCACACAAAGCAGAATTGTCTCCATTCAAAAAGACACGTCCCTGCGGTGGGAACAAATCAAAAGTGCAAAAAGATTTTACAATTCTGGAAGCTACCTCGGCTACAGTTACCTCATGTTTTGTCACTGACATCACAAGATAGATATAGAGATACAATTTTAGCATTACAATTTCACTTGCACCTATAACGGTGAAACTATAATCTGCAATGCGTTTACAGATAACGTTGTGTTTGTATTTAGGAAAAAGATGAGCCAAGCACTTTCAACAATTTTTCTAATGCTCTTGTTGCTGTTTTGTATGCTACTGGATTTCCCTGGGGATCAATACAGTATACATCTATCCAGACAAACATACAGTATCTGTTTGGATCTTTCTATTAACAGTATATAATTTAACTTTGCGATGCTTCCTGCTGCACTAGTGCTGCCTCACTAATATCAGAGCTTCGCCTCCACCACCACAGCCGTCGGCTTTCTAGTTCAGAGTCTTAACAAAACTACAAAGTCTAATATGGTGCTCACTGCCTTGCTCTAGGCTCAATGTTGAATACAGAGGTTTCTGCATTACGCTCATTGACTGTTTATAAAGATGGACGACATTGCTGCCCCTAAAAGTGAAGCCAAAGTGAGTTCATGTCCCCCTGGTGGCTGGTTGCAGTATAGGTTATAAACCCCACCTCCTCCATGTTAGTTAATGGGACATACATATTCAAAGTACATGTCAACAAATTACTCTAATTCTATCATTGCAAAGTTCTAATCACATTGACATATGTTCATGTTTCTGGTAAGTTTGGTTTTGATTAGTTATTTAATGATATAGAAAACTGACTCACGATTGGTTGAATCCATGTATTGCAGGGACCTAGATACCACGGCTACATCACTGGATTGCTGCTGCAGGTCTCGGTTCCAAATGATGTCATAGATTTAAGATGGCGGCATTGTATCAAGGATATTTTGGCTTCATTTCTGGATATGCGTCATCCATCTTTATGTCCAGTCTACCATTGCACTCCCTGTTTAGCTCAGCATGCTGCTTGACGCAGAGCCATCAGCGCCTAGCCTAACTATCACTCCATTTGTTGCAATAAACTATTTTAACTGAATACTCCTGACTGAATGAATGTCAGTAAATAAAGAGAAGTTTACTCTTGAGAGAACAAGCATGTTTAGCCAGATTTATATGATGCCAGGAAAGGAACATTGTGTCATCTGCCAACAAAAGAGGGGGAAGAAAAGGAAATACCAAAACAAAAAGCTTGAAACCATTGGTATCAAAATGTTGTTTGACAGGATCTCCTTGATGTAGTTTTATTATTGCGGACATGGAAACTTCCTTTTTTCTTGAACGACAATAAATAGATTCCAAACCCATGGATTCCATGAGAAAAGCCATTAATGATGTATTGGTTGGCTTTACAGCTTGCTGCATAAAAGGCAGCTGAAGTCGAGGCTCATTAAGTGGTGCTAAAGACCATGTCCCGGAGCTTGGGTGAACTTCAGAGTAAGGGCGAAACATGCCTGCAACAGCCCACATCACATAACACAAATATGTAGCCACAAGATGCCTATCACCTTACGTCAGGGCTTGAAAGTGGGGTGAATTCGGGTCAAAAGGGATTTTCAATGTTTGACAGGATTTCAGAGAGTAGCGAAAGCAATTTTCCGCAATGGCCGTGTGATGCAGCCTCCGGTTGACTGATTTATTTTATTGTAATGTTTCGCCATAACTCGATTTTTGGAGGCCGATGAAAAAGAACCAGCTTGCTGAATGATGGAAGAAACTTTATTGCAGAGAAATTGAACCCCCGAGAGAGTTTACCACAGACTACAGGATGTGTTTTCTGACAAAACCTCTGTTAACAGAAGCTTTAAAATGGAAAGTAATATGTACTTTTTTCAGTTGGGAAAGTATAAGGGAACATTTGCATAACACGGTTATTTGTATGGGCTCTCAGGGCTGTGTCTGACACTTTTAGCTGAAATACCTGATGAATACTACACTATGGGATTATTGCAGTGGGGTGGTGGTGCAGGAGGTGAGGGAAGGTGGGGAAGGCAAAGCTAATGTGAAATGCTGACCCCTTGTAGACCTGCAGCATTGTGCCTTGACCTCAGGCTTTGCCGGTGGGCAGGACCAGATAGAGCTCAGGAATCCAAACACTCACTGAGGTGAACAAGAGAAGAAGAAAGAGAAAGTCTTTGGAACCATTATAAAAAAATCCGTTCTCTCACGGTGTTTGCAGCAAGTGATTTTCACACGATTTAGTTTTTTTTAAGATGTGGTCGGACCCACCAAAAAAAAGGCCCCAGTGTTGCCATAAATCAAATTTAATTTCATATCACCTCAAGCCTAAATTGAGTGTCACCTACCAAAAGCAGAGGGTCAAAACAAAACCGGCAGCGTCGTGGCCTCATCCATCCTGCAACGTGACCTCAGCTGCAGGAGATAAAGATGAGCGTGATTTAGAGCCTGGTTTGATTCCAGAAGCTAAAAGTAGTTGTAGTAATGAAGCTTTAACCTCACACGGGTGCGGTATTCCCCCGTCATGTGCTCAAATTTAAAAACAGATCCTAAATAGAGTAGATGGAGGGTGGTTGTTCTTTTATCATAAACGTTGGAGGGTTAGGTTTACCACTTGTTTGTCTATGACATTAAACAATTATGACTAAATGCAAAACAACCAAGCACAGATTGTTTGGGGAAAAACCTCCTAAATTTTTATATTAAGAATTTGAAACTTACAAACTTTAGTAGTGATTGATTAGGACTGCATGTGAGTGGCTTCATCTACTTAACCTGAAAGTCCTGGTAACATAAGCTTACAACCCAACAGCTGTCATCGCATGTTGATTAAAATGCAGCTAAATCCTCACAACAGAAATCTTTCCTGAAACAAAAAATGTGCAGTTACATAAAGGGCAATCTATGCCAAATTTTTGATAATATGAAAAAAAAAGAGCTCACTGTGCTTTCATTTCGTCTGAACTGCTGCACGTCTTCTGAAAGCTTACCGGTACACGAAACAGATGAAATGGAGCAGTACAGACAGAAATCTTACAGGGGGCAGTGTAGCCAATACTTCAAGCACGATGACATAGCGACCAAGGAAGTAATTTCAAAAATGTCTGAGAGACTTTGTAAGTTAGTACAATACAAGGCTGTTCTTGCCTCTGTCTGAAAAGTAGCATTATCACATCCCCCACCATGAACATGTTTGTTGCAAGAAACTCTCAGCTCTGCACCACGGTATAGTGGATGTAAATTTAAAAACACACGCCAAACGTGAAGGGTTGAATAATGCTGCGTTATATTAGACCTCGGAAGTTGCACCTGGAACACCCCCCTCAAGTTTGGAAGGTCGGAGGAATCTCACCACTCCGGACTTCGAAATGCTGCATAATGCGTTATTGTGAACACTTTTTGCTTACAATGGCTAGCTGGCTAACATATTCATTGTTCCTGTGCAACTGTAAGGAACTGATTGGGATAACAACATTTAAGGGGGATTTCCTACCAAAGATTCCTTCTTATTTAACACTCACACATGCACTAATGTATTGTCTTCCCCCTTTGCTTACTGATCAAGCCACTTTTTAAGCACCCACCATGGAATGCGCATGTGTTAAATAAGATTTATTGTGGAAGAGTAGACTTTGGCACGTAGACCACAGCAGGAAGTATAACACCATGGAGTCAGTGCTATGAATTATGGGCTTTGGATCAAAGGAGACTTCCCCCAGAAGCCTCGACATTGGTTCTAATGGAGGCTTCTGACCTGACGCCCAGAGTTCAGGTGATGCAGGGGTGGAGCTTAGTTCACCCAATGATCACAGTACTGATTTGTCAGCTGAATGACAGGAGCAGCGTGGCCAGATGAGAAATGTTGAAGTGTCATAGCGTAGAGGCTTAAAATGTTCGTATCTTGGGAATAGTTATCTGATGAGTCGTCTATCAAAGAAAACGATGATAAAGCATAAATAATAAATAAATGTATAAATTATAAATAACTAATACTTTAATGGAACACATAGCAAATGTTTAGATGCACGAGTATTAGCTGGAAAGATGTCATGTAAGAACAGATGTGTAAAAGAAAGACGCATAATCCATATTCACAGACATAGCATCGATAGCTTATTTTACTATACTGATTATTATAACTTCCATCAATGTGAATAGAAGATGGAGTTATCGTACATTATGGAAAACATTGGTATTATTTATGGTACATTGTAGAAAGAGCAAAACTATCGTATTATCGGGCAAAACTGGAAAGTAGGGAGAGAGAGCCTTTTAAACTTTGACAGCTTACAGGTGATAGGCTCAAGAGAAGCTTCTCAGGTTGTGAATGGATGAAAGGAGAGGATGAGCTGGTCGAGACTATAGTTGGCTGAAACTGTGAATGTGATGTTGGAGGCATGTGCAAGCAGACTGTCGTCCGAATTAAACTTTCTGCTAAATTTAATTTTGCAGGCTGATTATCTAATGTTAGCTCGTGAAACCTGTAAATACCACGTAGTTATACAAAAATAAAAGAATGACATGTACATTGTTGTTTTGACATTGTTTGTATTGGCTGCAGGTTCCTTAGAAAAAAATTGTCCAGCCTGAGCAGAGTATGATCATTTCATGTTCAACAAAACATATGCCCAAAACTATACATTCACAATAGAGGCCACATGCTGCCAGCTAGACAGTAGTATACGAGAACATGCTGTTCTCTCTTCAGAACCTCTGTGCTGCCTACAACACACTGTCTACTCATGCATGCTTATATACGCTGCAGTGCAAGTCGGTTCAGTTCTCCTGTCGGGGCTCGACACACACAGACATGCCCCTTCAGCTACTGAAAGTAAAACAGGTATTTCTGATATCAAAGAGCTTTTACTTCTTCTTCCTCTTCCCCGTGGACGTTCAGAAATTACAGGCTGATGCATTATGAAGAAAATTGTTCATAAAAAGAGCAGTCATGTGCTAACAACTTGTTGGTTGCCACCACATTTAGCTTGTTTAAGAGGAAGTCTTGAAAAATGATGACACACTCTTGTAAAATGCTGCTTGTTTACATTCCCCCCTGGAATGAATGTTTCTTGTCACAGAGACCAGAGTCATCCTCCCTCTTTTTAGTAAACACCCATGCAGACAAAAAGTATACAGTAATGAGACAGGCTTTAAAGAGGGGAAGCTGCCATCGAGCTAAGTCAGAAGTAGCTTTAAAAAGGCATAACTCCAATTGATTGAACATCTATCGACAGTCTGTCCATCATTATTATTGATACCGTTTCCTATCTGTCTTTAGGAAATTACAGTCCCACAAGTTTTATTTTCAGAAATGACAAGAATGGGTAGAGATATAAGAAAAGAGGGTCGTGGTGCGGAGGGATCTGGAAGGAGGGGTCATACAGTAGGGGAGAAAAGAAGGGAGGGAAGAGAAGGAGAAACGAAGGAGGCAGGAGGGGGAAAAAAATTGTCGGAAAGAGAAAACGTGGGAGCTGTGAGAACGTGAGGCAGGCAGAGCAGCGAGTGATGCAGAAGGGTGGGATGGAATTTTCTCAAAAGAAGGAGCCAAGGCGAATGCGCAGCTGTCAATGACTTTTGTTCTCCTCAAAAAACCTCTTTCAGCCTTTTTGCGACTTGTTTTATAAACACGTAGGGCAAAAGCTGAGACTGTCAAGGAGGAAAGAGAAATCGAGAAAAGAGAGGAAAGGAAGGAAGGCTGCTTCATAGCAAAAACAAACAAAAAGGATGAGACAAGAGGCAAAATGAAGATCAACAAGTTTGGTTAGATATGGAACGAGCTAAAAGTGGGCAGGGGAAGGTGGGAGATATTGTGCACAAAGTCATAAGCGAAAAGAACAGCAGAGAGGAACTTAAGGGGGGAAACAGGAAGAAAAAAAGGCGAAGGAGGAGAAGAATTAATTGTATTTTTGCAGTGCACCATGTATCCCTCACCCTCCCTGTGGACCCAGGGCCTGCGCACATGTCAGCACACCACTGCGCATATGTTTCTACTATTACATGATAGGCTGTGGAGGAAATATAGGAAAATCGTATCTGTGTGTGCATTGGGAGGGTGCAGGGAGAGAGAGGGAAGGGGGTGGAGTCATATCGACAAAGCTGCCTCTCCAACAATGAGCTCCACCTTCCTCTGCATGTGTATCTGCTCGCCTGAAGTTTTCCAGTCATGGCTCCGGAGCCTGGCCCCGTCCTACCCCCTCTCCCCTCACTGCTTTTTTCTTAACAGTGACAGAATAACATTACACATCAGTGCTGTTACCTCCTGTTCTCTCTCAGATCGTGACGGCCCCACCTGTCCGGACCCCAAAAAACTCATACAGACTTAAAAAGGTATATTTCTGTTTTGACAACATATGAAATGCGGCTTAAGTGGTCATTTCAAATACCTCTGGGATGTCGTCAAATCGGTGTGAGAACAATTTACCCATCATTACACTGTACATCAACAGTGTGGTACTGGGGTGAGGACAGCGTGATGATGTCATTACATGGAAGCCTTTTTAGTATGTGTCATCCGCATGTCAGTCCCATGATACTGGTGTTTTTTCACTGCCGTGTTACAGCCCGTTTGGCAAAGTATGTTGAGGTAACGGAAAGACAAGGGGCTCACAAAAGTGCTGCTGTGATGTCATTGTATGAGATCATCTATGACCTTATGCAGTGGTTGAACAGATGTGTTGAGGGGGCATCCTGGTGCCGCAGTGGTAAAACACATTCTGTAATCATAAAGCCCCCGTTTGGTCCCCAGCACCTCATTCCTTTGTCGCTACACAACTTATTACCCAATTTTTACATTAAGTCAAGCTAGTTTCCAATAGTTAACTTATATTAAAGTCCCCCTCCAGGGAAAATCAAGTTTTTAAACATTTTATAAAGTCTCCTTTGGGCTATTTACATAATAAAACAAACCCAGTAAATATTATTTTCATCTTAACATTGCAGTAAACAAATATACGTCTGAACAATGGATTCAGACAGTGAGGTTTTGGGATGTCACAAAACTAAGGGAACCAATCCAGTCAACCTATGGGTGTATCTAAAAAAAAAGGCTCCTACTGCAGGTGAGCTCTGAGGGTGGGGAGATGGGGAGCAGGACGGGGACATAGTGGCATATTCATACATCCCTGTCACTTAATGAAGAGGGAGGGTGTCGAGTTACATTTCAGCCATTGTTAGGCCACGAGGGGACATTTTTAATGACAAACTTATACTTACTTTCGAATGTGCCTGGATGGGGGTCCAGCCAACACATAGAGGTTCAACAGTACACAATGGAACAGACATTTAGCAACAAAAGCATTCAATTGGAATCAGGACTGGCCATGATGTATTTAAGTCCAATATTCTACTTTTATCTCTAAAAGGGGGAAATACCAGACTAGATTGTAGATCTGGGGGGAACTGTGGAGTCTCTGCAGTTTCCTCACTGCAAGCAACCTATCTTATCTCACACTTTGGTTTTGTATATGTTAAATCATTAGCAGCAGCTGATCTTCAATACGAGGAATCCTTCACATCCGCTACAAGGGCTGAATATTCCAGAGGCAAAGGAGAGGAAATAATTACATGCACTTGTGGTTGATGAGCCTGTCAAACACACTGTGTGTGGGACTGGATGTATACGGAAGAGAGAAACAAAAGTGTCACAAAGCAAGGGGGAGAGAAAGGGAGGAATTCCAGATCTTGGGATTTTATAACTACCACACTATAGGCTTGTTGTGCAAGAATACACTTTTAATTGACTGTATAAGCACAAAGAACTTTTCTATTTACATCTGAAATTTGGAAATTCCTCTGTAATAAACATACTGAGCGTTGTGTGTGTGTGTGTGTGTGTGTGTGTGTGTGTGTGTGTGTGTGTGTGTCTTTGAAAAGAAGTTGGCAAAGTTACTGGGGGACAGTAAAACAGGCTTTATATTAACTACTAGTACTTTGTATGTAGTATACAGACAGACCATCTTAAACAAATCTGAGCCAACTCCTCTATTTCTCTTCATCTGTCTTTCTCCTCCACTAGACAAGCAGCCCAGGTGGAGTCTTATCATACAATAAAGGGCTTGTCTGATCTACGATTTTCCCAGGGATGTTATGGCTGTAGTCAGATCTCTACGTCTTCAAAGGACAGATGAGCTGAAGGCGTCACAAAGTTAGACCAAAAATAAGTTGCAAGCAACCACTCCTGATATAAGGTCTCTACTGCATGCTTTTAATGTAGCATGTAAGATATAGGCAGCAAAATTGCATCATGGGAGGCTGGATTTAGGCTCAGTGGAAGCGGTGGAAGCTGTTGTTTCAAATAAAAAATGTAATTCCTTTTTGACTCCATTTTGATTCTATGACCGCCATGTTCACACTAGGTTTACATGGCTGACCAGTCCTGTAAGTACATAAAGTCCACAGCCATCAGCACGGATGTGATCATGATTTAAGTGGTGGTGAAGCAGAGTGTGCAGACCGACCGCGAGCTCCAAAAAGACCACTGCGTACACACAGTGAGGCACGCCCGCTTTCCACAATGTGTGTTCGCTGTTTCGAATCATTACAGGCCTTTGTACATGAATGTGTTCTATTTGACACTTTATACATACTTCAAACCAAAACTTGAAGCTTGTAGAGGCAGATGCTTATGTCCCAAGATGATGCTTGGATTTAGAGGAACAGTTTGTTGCATGGAGATGGACTCATGCGTATGTGTTAAATTAAGCTTGAGGGTAGGCGTGAACGCTTAGCCCCGGCTAGATTGTCACAACAACAAATGAAGCTTCAAACGCATACATGTGGCTGCAGCTTTAGGCCGTTTGCTTTCTTGTCGAGAGTTAAACTGGGATCAGTGGCTCTCTCATACACACAGTATATGTCAGTTGCTGGCTGCGGCTTTGTTTTTACCTTTAGACACTGCCAGACAAGCTGCTTCCCACAGCTTCCAGTCTTTGTGCAAAGCCAAGCTAACCAGCAGCCAACTGTTGCTTCACGTTCAGTGTACAGGTATGAGAGGAGGTTTGATCCTCTTGTCTACCTCAGCAAGAAAACGATTCTAGAGCAGTGTTTTTATTTTCTCAAAAAGCAATGCAGAAACTATAGAAATTGGTGAAAGCCTTCTTCTTGGACTTGTTCCAGTTCTTGTAGGGACTGATGCTTGCACTCATAATGGATATGGCTAGTGTGCTTCACTTACTTACTTCACTCACCTACAAGCTATCTGCCATTTTTTGCACCTTTGACCCTTCCATTTCTATTTACACTTTACCGATACCAAACACCACAGCGTAAGGCGACTACATATAACATCCTTGCAAGTAGCCTTATTGCAATGCTGAGGCTGTAGAGGCCGGTGGATACAACCACCATTGCAAGAACATGAAAACATGAGAGCCCTCAATTTGCCATATTGCCGTTGGCTTTCTGATATGCATTCCCACTCCACTCTTACTAACTAATAATAATGCAAAGTACTTCAGAGGGAACCACCCATCCATTCTGGCTACAGAAAAGCGTCGGGAGTATTTTGGTCTTACTGTGATATATTGATTCAAGAGTCAGATTTATATCGAGAAACCCTGTTGCTGAAAACCGGGTTGATAAAAAAAAGTCTGAAAAGTGAGGAGTCACAAGGTTGTGATGCCAAACATATGGTTGTGTGAATAAAAAGGTTGGAGCAGGAGAAAAGGAATTATCCAGTTGGCTATTGCTTTGTAATTCCTTGGTGCTCTTAATGCCATCTTCCTGATGCCTCTATTGATTTTCTGCTAGGTTTGCTCTATTTCCTGCTGTTCCCATCTGCCTTAGCAACAGATTCTACTTTGCACCGCCTTTGCTTTCACATAAGCTAGAATCAATGTTGTTGGCTATTTAAGGGTGATTGACCACCTCTTCAAAGTGACAACTGACACAGAATTTAGTGATCCCATCAAGAAAAAGCCAACTGATGCCATATCCTGTGCAAGAATGGGGCTGCATTCCTCCAGCAGAGGTCCAGATGGTCAGGGAATCAGTGCCAGTGTGTGCTGCAGGTTTCTGGCAGTCACAGCGGCTCACAGTCTTATTAGCACACTTTCGATTTTTGTGGCTGTGAGTATTGTGATGGCTACCTGCTTGTGTTTAGATAATGTGGTGAGAGACACAGTTGGATGGGTTCAGCTTGAGTTCAAAATTGTGTCACCAGGGTTTATTTGTGGGTCTGTTTGTGTGAGAAAGGTCAATGTACAACATAGGAATGTGGACATTTTTTTCAAATATTGCAAAGCAGGATCACTAGAGTGCTTTTACAATCTAACTGAAGCGCCACAATAGACATCCTGTCACCCAGCACATAGCTAACATTTGATGATGGAAATCTGTAAAGCTGTGAAGAAGGTGAGCATTGCACGCTTCATGTCTTTATCCTGTTAACTCCCGAAAGACTAGACTTTATATGCCAGGATAATTACGAACAGAGGTCTTCTCTTCGGGGGGTGTCAGGTGCAGAGCTTAACTGTATTGTGTAAGGACTGAGCTAATCGGTGGTTAATGTCTGACAGAAAAAGGTTAATTTACAACAGATCTATCATCCGGGGGGAAGATAATAATGTGGGCCAGTCCCACAAGCACACAGGTCTTAAATTGGAGAAGAAAGAAGGTGAAACGACAAGACAAATAATATAAAATGGACCTTAACACAATCTTTTTTTTTGCCCATACGTATCCTTGAACTTCCCGAAACAATAATGTGGTTACTCCTGATATAAGGGAGACCCTGGTGTGGACAACTTTCTTTAACACTGAGTTCTTTCAAAAGAACAAGAACATATTTCCCTACTCCTTAGCAGCTCACCTGCAAATCATTTGATTTAGAGCAGAACATCTCAACACCTGATCCCACACAAGGGAGACTGCATGTCAGGTGTCACTAAAAGGGTACAAATTATCTGGTAATTAATAAATCCATTTCAAAATCTGCCAATATTTTACATTCTAGCTTTCTTTCGTATATATATATATGTGGTAGTGGTAAAGGTTAATAATCATGGTTAAATCTGCAACATAACTTATTCTTAGGCAACTGTGTGTCAGCCGAACAGGTCCAAACTGACATCACCTTTTGAGTTGATATGACAGAGGAGCCACAGTTTACACAGCCATCCGGAGATTGGGAGCGAGCTCCTGGAATATCATGCTTGACCAATCGTGAGTCAATCATGACGTTTCTTCCTGTTTTCATAGCATCAAATAAGTAATGAAAGCAAGAATTGAAAATACGTGAGTGTAATAATAACTACTTAATTTGACAGAAACCATCTTCAAGAAAAGTGTTTTTCATGTTTGATTTTGAATTTAGTATGGTAAATGTCCCATTCATTAACATGGAGGGGGCTGGTTTTATCACTTATTCTGCAACCTAACACCAGGTAGCGATCAAGTGCTTTGACTTCACTTTAAGGAAACCATCAAGTTGTTCTTCTTCAATCTATGGTTTCTGTACCAACTCTTGAGGGAAATAACTGGCACTGGAGGCTAACAACACTGCTGCCTGGGACTGA
Organism: Pseudopleuronectes americanus; assembly: GCA_038501795.1. Classification (NCBI taxonomy): domain Eukaryota; kingdom Metazoa; phylum Chordata; class Actinopteri; order Pleuronectiformes; family Pleuronectidae; genus Pseudopleuronectes; species Pseudopleuronectes americanus. The sequence goes on from CM076733.1 coordinate 5,444,471, forward strand.
AAATGGCGCTTTGACAATGGGTGAGACTGAACCAAAACAGTAAAGCTGTGGGCCAGTGGTTTATGGAGAGCTTCAGCTCTGGCTTAAGCCTCAAGTCGACAGGAGCCTGGCATCATAATTCTCTGCAGGTTTAACACTATGAGCAAACCTTTTCACATGGTTTTTACAAGTCACACAGTTTGATTGTTGTTTTCATAAAAAATATTGATTATAGCTGCTTTGAGGTCTTGGGTTAGGCAAATACAAACTTGAGACTTTCGGGAAAACTTTCAGTTAATTGCAGGTCTGTGAACTCCACTCTACTGGATGAAAGTCTGACTTTTAACTTGGCATCCAACATCTAAACCTCCAAACCTTTAATCTACTTTCTGCCTCTTCACACACAGAAGGGGATTATACTTCCTGCGTTTTGACTGAAATGCTGGCCCTCATTAATCATGGATTGTGATTTTTTATACAAATGATTTAAACATGGAATGACAGCTCATCTCCGTCCTTTTGAAGAGACTTGCTTTAGATGTTTCAGTGTGCCCAATCGACTGCATATAGTCTTTGACGTGTTGATAAAAAGGGATGTTCTTAGGCTGAGCTGAGCCAAATTGGAGGTGCTGGCAGGGATACGTTTCTCAGCAAAAAGACGGGCATGTTAGACTCAGTGACTCCCTCCCTTCATGCCATGCTGTCAATGTAATGAAGCTCATTCGGTTACCAGCTAATTCCACTGAGGTGTGCCAGGAAGCACTTGAGGCACTGCTTTATGCCAGATAGGATGATCTCTCTGTCTGTCTCGATGTCTCTAAAAACATGATACATCGAATATTCAACTATATTTACAACCACTCCTGGTTGTCTTTAATTAAATCAGTGCCATCCCTTTTTTATTATCTGTAACTACACATGATTTATACTTCTGAGTCATCTCTGACTCATCAGTGTTCCACAGGGTGTATTAACTCCTTTATCCATTCTCCAAAACTGTGTTCTGACATCACATCAAAACCCCTCAGTTGTGGGACTAAATGCTGAGAGGCGCAGACTCCAAACTACAACAAAACTGACCGCAGAAAATGTTAAGTCATCTGAACACACACACCATTTTACCGTACACCCAGAAACTGCTAGCAGCTCCCGCTTGAGAGGACAAACCCTCATTTTCCCTTCCCTTCTTTCTACCATCCTCCCACCCTTCTTGTAATTTTCTGAAGATTCTGGAAAGTGCTACCTCACTCTCTCTATAAACCCCCCCCCCATTAAACAGGGCAATGCTTTTTGTGTGACTTGCGGAAATGTTTCCACCACTTAAAAAACAAGATTGTTAAAGACCCCTTTCATTTCTCCAACTACAGTCCTATGCTGAATTAATTTTTCAACTCTTTTGTAGCAATGTCAGAGCTGATATCAAAGAGATGTGTAAACCTTATCTTTACATCTGATCAAAAGTACAATCTATTTCTGTCTTTCACACACATTCTCCACAGTGTGTACGTGCACACATCCAACATCTGCTTGGAATGTAGTGGGGGCCAGCGCTGCAACGAGGATGGAAAATGGCGTGAGGCAGGGAGAAGGGGAGAAGGGGATACTAAGGGAAAAGAAGTATGTTGGAAGGGATTTGAATGGATGGAGGAAAGGATGGGGGGCCTCAGTGCGATGGGCTCAGAGAATATAAACTCTGAGATTATGGTCTAAAAAAGACCTGAGGATCTTTAGTAAGCCTCATCAGAGCCTCACATATGTGCACTGGGAGTGCAGCACGCATCACTGAGACACACTTCAAAGAACAGAGCTCAGGCAGACCAGGAACAGTCTAGACACGATGGTCCCATCACACCATCCAGTCCCCTCTCAGTTCATTTTGGCATATCGCCGCCTCACTTAAGTGTATTTATTTTCCATCTTTGTCATCTTTTAGACCCTGTCACTTCTTCCTGATCTAAGTGACTGATCTGAATCTTATTTATATATGTCTTGAAGCTACCACACTTGAACTGGTCATGAAAAAAGCATCTATGGCGCCGAGTGAATTAACTGCAAGTGGATACTCTTAAAAGGCAAATACCCAACCACCATGGTTGAAATAAACCTTATGAAAAAACCATGGCCTACATCATCCCTAACCGTATCCTCTAACCCCAACCCTGATCCATAGGTCGAAACAAATACCAACATTTTTTTAATTTGATTTTGTTCCTTTATGGTAGTAGATTCTATCATCCAGAGAAACACTCTGGTGTTTAGGGTTGGATCAGACATTGACACTTCAACCATTATTTGGTCCAATTTAAAACCATCCATGGAGTTTGATATCAAATTACTATTTCAATAACTGTATGCTGGCTCACCTTTGTACATGCCATTCGCTGTGGGTAATTGAGCCCAGAAGACCCACATAATCTGCATCTATGTCTACAGCTATATTAATGCCTCTGTGAGGCTTTGAGTTAATGCTAATTACAGAATGCTAACATGGTTCAACATTTACCATGCTCTCCATTTTAATTAGGGTGGTATCACGTTAATGTGCTAATTACCACTGAGCACAAAATACACTTAATTTAGGGTAATGTGAAGGTCATTCGTTTTTTTTTGATTAACCAATGTACACATAATGGAATTCATGGTCCCTATTCTGAGGGTACCATAAATGTCAGTATAGAATATTTTTGGCTCAACCAGTTGAGATATTTAATCCAAACCCCATAATCTCATCTTCATAGTGATGCAAGATGAAATGTCAGAGGATCACCATACTGTGGTTAATCATTTTTTCTCTGGAGAACATGAATGCCTTTATCAGATACAGCATTAATTTGCAAGATACTTGATATATTTCACAGGTCTAATTAAAAACTTTGATGTGCTGGTAGTGTAGGTGAAAGGTTAAGTCTTGAAATTCATCATCTGGGGACCATAACTATCAGAACAAACTTTCATGGAAATCTACCCATAAGTTGGTAATTCAGTTCACATTGAGGCAATGGACTGACAGACAACATGACTACCCCTTCTGCCCCACTGCTAGTTTGGCTAAATAGTGAAGTTAAAACCCGTTAGAACAAGACAGTATGAATGGTGTTAGAAAAAGAACGAGAGAGCGATGGAAAAGGGAATATAATGTACAAAGAGAGGATGAGTAGTTCCCAGTGAGCAGTGGGAAAGTACCACCTCTTCTTTCCTTCCTCCATGGAGCTCCACCTCCTCCTCTCTCCCGCCCACACCAGTGGTTCCGTTCCTGAGGGACCTGGTCTGAATGGGAGCACTGGAATGAATCAAGGTTCGACTCAGCAGGCAGAACTGAACACCACAGACACTCTTCAGGATGGTGTTGACTCCTTTATGCCATTACTATTTTAACATCTACAGTCTATGTCTAGTTTATGGAGTACGCTACTCCATCCTGAGTCAAGCTATTGTCTTCTAGAATTGTATTAGGAAAACCTTCAGGGAAAGTTTCTTTTCATTCTGAGTTGTGTGGTGTGGACACGTGTATTTGTCATCAGCCACATGACTCCTCCATCAGCACTCCCCCCACTGGGATTTCTGACGTATGCTTTGCCCCCACGGTGCCACTCGCTCTTCAGACCGGCATGACTTGTGGCTGTCTGCATATTTTCAACATCGTTTGTTCTCATCTGTGTTTGAACAAAGATGTAGAAACACTTTTAAACCATATGTGCTTTACCACTGAGCATCGTCCATCTTCGGAAAAACTATCCCCCAACAACCCTCCGAATGACGGACCTCCTCTCTTCCCTCCCTCTTCTGAAAAAGGTCCTCCTCCCATTCTCTTTTTCCAACTTTGCGCTCGACAGCAAACATCTGGATTTCAACTGCAGACCATTACCCAGTAACTCCTCCAGCGTTTATGATTTTATGGAGAGAAGTGGCATGTAGCAGCCATTAAATGACAGACATCCAAGGAGTGCCATTGCTGAAACAGGCGTGTGATGAATGGACAAATTGTGGCCTTATGTTCTTTTCCTCTACTCTTATAACTCAATGTTGATAAAAATGTTGATTTAAACATCAAATTCACACATACAAATCTGCACCGTGCATCATGCTACAATTCAGAGGAAGGACACTTGTCTAAACGTGTTATCCCAAGAAATCCTTACTCTTCCTCAAATATGAGTAGTTCATGTCCTCCTGCCTCCGTGCAGCTCCATCTGGCTATTAATGCTCTTTTTAAGACGTTCATCTGTGCATAAAATAAACACAATAAACATGGGATTTTCACCCTCACACCTCACTCCTCCTGTCGGCTTGAGGACTGAAGTGAGAGGGATTCGTCCCTTAGGCCTAAAACACCACAGGGAAATAGTTTGAATATCTGAGACGGGTGCTCCTGGAATTCAGAAAGGCCCCTTAACTGCAGTGGACATATCCGTATTACATATGGGTGGGGACTTTTTCTCGTGGTGTGAATGTGAACATCTGCCGGGCAGATCTGGGATGGGATTGGTTGAGAGGGAGGCAAGGCTCCATCTGTCCCTGATCTCCATGCACTTTATATTTTTGGTAAATTTTTTTACTAAAGTCATATCTTATGTTCGAAGGTAAAAGTCATACATACTAGATTCAGTTTTATAGGCAGGGGCTTTCTTCTGCTGAGAAAGACGAGACAGAAATGTTCCGTGGCATTTGAATTGTATATTCAGGGTCTGAATTCAAACCACGAGATTTTGCCGTCTTAGTCAGAGAAGTAACTGAACCAATGACATCAAGACCACTTAAGGGAAAAAGGATGACCACAGGCTGCTTGAGTCAGCACATCTGTGTTTAGAGCATTTCCTGAATATCTTTCAAGGCTTGCTACATAGACGTCTAATGAAGCTGTGAGTAAAAGGTTGAACTCTAAGAGAGGGTTGGAATTATAAACAAGACCAAGCATCTGACTGTAGATTTCTTCTTTCTGCTTGGTGCAGAAAGTGTCATGGTCTGATCAAAAGGAGAAAACCTTGACAAAGATCCATTCCAACTATCTCCTGTGGTCTTCCTTCGAGACACAATGCCATGATAAGTCGAGTCATTATTGTTTTTTTAAATCTTATACTGCTTTGAATGTCTGTAAGATTTCAGGCCAATCCAACAAATAGCGCCACAGATATTTTAAGAGTCAATCTGCTTTTACTTCTGTTTTTTCTTCAAATTTTGCTGTGATAAGGCATTCTCACTGAGTTTGCTCAATCATCTGGCATTTCACTGGGGAAGATGGTCTGTCAGAACATCAAAGATCATCAAAGCTACAACAAACCAACAGAAAATGAGAGAGAAAAAAGATATGATCCAGATTTCAGGATTTCCCCTTCCTACTTCCAGGTGACATCACAAACACTTCAGTCCCACCGCTTAAGAGATGTAATTTGGGCATTTTGTGCTGAACACAGTGACACCCACCCAGACTCCAGCTGGCCTCTGCTCTATCAACACTGTAAAAACGTTACTTCCATCATGGACTATTTGATTAGCATATCCTGCTGGCTCCTAATTATTACAGCCTGTCTGTGATGTTTAATTTATGACATCAGTTCTCTAAAGACTACAAAAAATAGTGTGCGGGACAGAGAACAGCAGGACCTGTGTGAGCCAAGAACAGGGGCTGCATGCCACATGTGAGTCCAGGGTAGGGTACTAGAGTGGTGGACTGCAGATCCGAGTGTACGCTCAGTTCAGGGGCACAGAGGAATCCAAGCTGTTGCTCGGCTGCTGACAGAGTCATCGGGGTCGTTCAAGTGATGCAAAAGTAACCTTGATATCCTCCAAGAAATTGGAACAGTTATTTTTTGTTGATCAAATTGTGTCTTGCACATATAATAGAAGTATCCAATCCACATGGGCTAATAAAACACCAAATGTACCAAAGCAGTGGTGCAACAACACTTTTCCGCCAAGGAAATAACAACTTGCATAAAACATGACTGCAAACAAAGGACTTTCTCTTCTCTCTCAAGCTCCACAGACATGAAGACTAAACTACAAGTCAGCAGATATAAAGGACATTTCACAAAAAAAACTATCATGAAACATAACATAAACGTAAAATGAGCATTATCCTCACTATATATAAATACGTACACATTGTGGCAAGACAAGGAAAGGCAGAGACGCAGGTACTGTTTACTGTCGTTTATTCAGTAGTGAGGAAGAACTGGCACATGTTCCCCATACGGGAAGTATATATAGCTACAGCCTTTAACATTACCCATCAACCCACTGGGTGAGAGGACACACCCATGAGTGCACGCCACAACATCACAAAAACGTGAATACTACAGGGAAAAATATGAAAACCAATAATAACCAAAATAATAAGAAATCAATACAAAAGTTATACAATGTACAAAATGAACATACTAAATGAAATGTATGGATCATTTATGGTATGTAAAACAACCTCTATGGTGACAAGGGGGTCTATGATTTTGAAAGCAGTCTATGTAGCAATATGTGTTCAGTTAAGTCACCAAAAATGAAGACTTCAGTGATGAGGCAACATTTCTTCAAATTAATTTCAGTCTGTAAAACCTCATCATAAGTTTAATGCCCTGCTACGTTGCTCAGCATGGGCTCCGCTGCAGCATCAAGGGAGGGGTTTTCCTCCCGAGCGCAAACATCCAGGCAGCGGGATCCCTGCCAGCGGGGGATTTGCACTCAATTGATAAGTGGCAGCTGGTGAGTTCATGACAACGTGTCAAGTGTGTAAGTGTGTGTGTAGGTGGAGTGTAGATGTTTGTGTTTGTTAGAAGAGTGCGAGACTGCACGTTCGAGTCTGTGTGTAACCGTTGCTTTTATGGACTTGTCTGATGTCTTCCTCTCTCGCGAGCAGCTGCTGAAGACTTTCACATGCGCCCAAGTATTATGTTCTCATGATAATATTTACATGAGCTCAGTTCCAACTGTGGGCCAATGGAAACTCTCTGTCTTGTGCGTTTGTATCATCATCAAAATCTTTACAACAAATACCAAAAGAAGGGGGCGTACTTTTGGGGAGTTTACTTTGCCCAAAGGTGCCTTTGTACACCTTTGTTCATAATCAGCAATCTGTGTGTCTGCATGCAAACAGGAGAAACATCACTTTCAGCTTAACTCCTGCACTGATACTTGTTATTTCCACACTCCCTTCAATTGTCTTACAAACTATTTAGAAATGAAGCAAACAGTCTTAAATTATATAGTAGCATAAAGACGAAGCTTACAATTCTAAGTTGTAAATCTGTGTAATTCTGATTTTTCCCCCCATTTATTTTTACAGACAGCAGCTGACAAAAACATTTCAGATTGGCTGGTTTGTAGGCTCGAAATAACAGGAGGCGGGTCCTAACCAATCCACGAACAAGACAGTGATTCTTTGCAAACTTCATTTTGGAGAGGAACCAGAGCGCAGAGGTAAAACACACAATCCCGTCTCACTTCAGTTGTCTTGTGAAGTATAATGTGTCAACTTTATGAAACAATATGCTAATAGGTCCACTGCAGCGTGGTACGTTTGCCTTCATACACAAACAAAAAAGAAATCCAAAATATATAATTGCCACAAAAAAGGAAATATGCAATAACCACTGCAAAATGTACTTATTATGGCTGTTTTCAGACCTGCATTGACCTCTAGTTAATCTCCTGGAGTTACCCAGAAAGGCAGAGTTTCTCTGGCCAGCCCCTGAGTAAAAACTGGATAATGTCCGAATGAGCCACTGGAGAAAAAGCCTCTGAAAGATTCTGATGGTGTTTCAAACACAGGACGCAAACCCCGCCCCCAAAAAATTATACAAATATTTAAATATGAAAAAGATGTGCCATCAAAGACACTGCCAAAGATTTCAACTTGGAAAGATAACAAGAGCATTTGGTGATAAGATACGTTACGTTATGCCTCCTATATGCTGCACTTCCCTTCACCTGAGTGCCTTAAGATTTCTGTGTTGTTGTAACCGCATGTGAGCAGAGAATCTCGTGGTGCCTTGTTCCCATGTAAAAAGTAAACTGCAGAGAAAGTCCAGACTCGCTTGTGCTGACATTTTCTTGAGTTCCTGTCTGAAAACGGCTTTTGTTAGTTTTTGCTTCACTTGCTGGAACAAGCAGCCAACTCTGCAGCCACAGCACTGCCTGCCTCTTGGTTGATGCAGACTCTGTGCGGACGTAACCAGGACAAGATGGTTGGAGTCATGGCACTGAGCACAGGACACATTTTGGGTGGTTCAAAAGGGAGGAAAGTCTACCATGTCAGCAAAAATCTAAATAAATCTCATTCAAAATACATGGCCATGTTTTCCTTTTTTATTTAAGCCCGAGCTCGACTGACTGTGCCACAGTGTGCAGATCATCAAACACTGTAGGCTCCCCTCACAATGGCCCGTGGCTAGTTTTGAGAGGCAGCCGGCCTCATAAAAGACGACCCTGACCCGTCACTGTCTCGTTTGAATGCATCCCTCAAGCAGAGAGAATGTGGAAGGATTGAAGGGAGCAAATTAGCTCATGAAACAGCATATTGAGAATGCCATGTTATGTAGCAGTTCACAAGTTACAAGCAGCACTTTGTCATCAACACAAGCATTTAAAAAGGAGCCTGTGCAGAGGGGCCCAAGCACAGGGTATGAGTTAATATCTCTTCTACTGCCAGCGTGTGAGTGAGCCTATAATGCAATTATACATTAAAAGAAATAGCTATTGCATTAAACACAAATTCATCGATAGATGTGAATTCTTTTTGCAGTAATTTAATTGTCACAGAGTTTTGAAGAAGCTGACAAAATTCATGCCGGCTTTGGGTCCAAACCAAGAATTTATTCTATATATTAAACATATTATTTGCATTATGGAAGAGTTGGAACAGAGATGAGAATCATTAGTTAACTATTATCTCAGTCATATAAACTTATTATAATAATCATAACTTTATTTGTTTAGCATATTTAACGACAGAAAAAAAAATACTTCAAAGGCAACAAGCTAATTCATACAACAGCATTTAAACCAGACAATGAAATCAAATGCTATATTTGGTTGGTTTTCATTTAACCTTAGTTTTGGAGCCCAAACAAAAATGAACTACAGAAGACAACTTGTATTATTCTGATGAGAAGTCAATAACAGATGTTTGTAGAGGCTGCATGTGAGCTGCCAGGCCTCGCCCACTTTGAGTGCGATCAAATGTGAAACGCTGAAACAAACTGGTCCACATTTTTCTGATTCTGCTGTGTTGACAGAAATATTCCATATTTCCATTTTTAAGCATATTTTCAGTTTCTAAGACAGTTTTTAGCCCTGAGTCAAACTAAAGATCAATTACTAATATGATATATTACTTTCACAACATCTTTAATCGTTGCCATGTTGAAGACATCTGCAAACATTTGAAGAATGTGTGGATTCAAGCATCCTCCTGAGGAATAAATGCTGGGCAATTTACAAAAAGGACTAATTCTCAAACCCATGTGTGGATGGATGAATTCCCTAACAGCCTCACTGGGCCCCCCCTGCCAAATCCTGTGTAGGAAGTAACTGTCCATATTTCTCATCTGAAAGTCATAAAGCTCAGTTAAAAGTCACTAAACAACCGGAAACAGATAGAAAACAAAAAAGACAACCATAGATATTCAATCTACATACAAGAGACAAAGCGAGATGCTAAATGACCGGGGAAGAACAAAAAACGCATACAAAATACAAAATGATACACTTACAATAACAGTTATTTTTTAAAAGCCAAAAAGCTTTGTTTAAAAAAACTAAATGACCTCAAACTGATATAAAACAATACCAATGAAAAGAGAAAACAACTACAAAAGGACCCAATGACAATTAAGTCAAACAGAATGAAAAAATTGATAAAAATGTCAACAGTAAGATACCACACAACTACGAAGACTCTAAATATGTCCATGAAGAGGTACAGAATGATGACAACGCGACACAGAACCACTACAATGACATAAAATGATCAGAAAGAGGATCAAAACGTAGACAGAGATACAACATGACAACAACTTGACTTAAAATACCAAGAAAGAGATAAGAGACAACTACAATACACGCAAAAAGCTGGTCATGAAGAAATGACAAGACTAAAACAGACTCAGAGATAAAAGGTCAACAAAGAGACAAAAAAGTTCAATAGAAGAAAATACCATAAAAGAAAAAACACAAAGACACACAATTGTCCACAAAGTAACTAGAAAGAGATCCAACAGGACCACACAGACTGAAAATAGCATGAAAAAGACTAAAATCAGCTACATATGACATCTCTTTCTATCTGTGGGTCCTTATATAGGAGGTTTTCCGGGACCCATTTAAACTAAATCAGTTCAAGCTTAAAAAGTAAACCACTGCTTCACTTTAACAAGAATACCGTTTTTAGATTATTTTGTTTGTCGATCGTCATAACAGTATTGTGCCTTTTCCAAAATTAACTCCAGCTAAAACCTCTAAAAAACGTCTCTACATGAACATAGACCAGAATCTCGTTTGTACAGTCTCACGTGAGCCACCTTCAGCAGCAGTGAGAGAGGAACATAACCAATGGGTCTTGTTAAAACACGTGGGTAAGAAGTGCCTTCCTTAATTACAGCCACCACTACAAACAGCCGACAGGGTGGAGCTGAGCTGGGGCGGGCGAGGAAGGAGACATGGTTAGTTTATTCTTTAGACGACAGGCGACAACTTTGGAACTTTTGCTCCCATGGCTTAGGTTCGAAATATTTAACTTAAGTGAGCTTTACGTCTGAATCTGTCAAGAAATCTGAAACAGCAGTTTACTGAAAGAAACAGACCTTTTTTCTTCCAAATGTCCCACAGTGGATGGTTCATACTGCTGTTTGGGGAAACCTTTGCCGGTTAGATTGTCCTCTTCATCCTTGTTTTGATAAAAAGTATAACTTAATCATCATGTAATACATTTCTTAATAGTAGAACACCCAACACCAATTAACACCCACATCAAATGAAATGTGAAGCCTAATTAATTCAAATGTTCTGCTCACCCGTCAGATGAAAACATGTTAGAACCCATCATATTGAATGTTTTGGCAAATCTACCTCTTTCGTTCATCAGTCCTAATGCACCCCACGTGTTCCCGGCTGACGTCACTCGTGTTCCAGCGTCAGAGGTCCTCGAAGCGCCTGTTTCAGTCCCTGTTCCACACCCGGAGGGTCCCGGCTGACGTCACTTGTGTTCCGACGTCAGAGGTCCTCGCCGCACCTGTTCCAGTCCCTGTTCCGCGACTGAGGTTCACGGCTGATGTCACTCGTGTTCCAGCGTCAGAGGTCCTAGCAGCGTCGGTTCCAATCCTTGTTCCGCACCGGAGGGTCCCGGCTGACGTCACTCATGATCCAAAGTCAGAGGTCCACGAGTCGCCTGTTCCAGTCCCTGTTCCGCGCCAGAGGTTCCCGGCTGACGTCACTCGTGTTCCGGTGTCAGAGGTCCTCGAAGAGCCTGTTCCAGTCCCTGTTCCGTGCCGGAGATTCCCGTTGCGCCCGTTCCAGTCCCTGTTCCGCGCCGGAGGGTCCTGGCTGACGTCACTTGTGTGCCGACATCAGAGGTCCTCGCAGCGCCTGTTCCAGTCCATGTTCCGCGACGGAGGTTCGCGGCTGACGTCACTCATGATCCGACATCAGAGGTCCACGAAGCACCTGTTCCAATCCCTGTTCCGCACCGGAGGTTCCCGGCTGACGTCACTCGTGTTCGGATGTCAGAGATCCTCGATGTTCCTGTTCCAGTCCCTGTTCCGCGCCGGAGTTTCACGGCTGACGTCACTCCTGTTCTGGTGTCAGAGGTCCTCGCAGCCCCTGTTCCAGTCCCATGTGCATCCAAAACACATGGATACACAGGAAAACATGCAAACTCCAAATGTATTTTCTGTGCTTTTCACTTCAGACAATAAAAAAAGTAATTCCTCATGCCAAATGCAGCCTCTTTTAGAATATGGACAGAGGGCAACATAAAGAAAGAAATGATGGCTGTCCCTTGAATCTACATCCTGAGATGACTGGATGTACTGTAAGTAGTATCATGTCTCAAAACTTAAAAAGCACAATATGCAGTAGCATCACACTGAGAAATAACTGGACCTTTTCAGAGAGGGTAAGCAGATGTTCTGCATTTCTTGAATAGCACAGGTTGGATCAAGCTCAGTAATGTTAGACAGGGATAAGGTTGCAGCCTTGAAGTCAAGGCTCGCGGAGAACACAGGCTTTTACCACATGGGTTACTTAACTCCTTGCTGTCTCTGACAAAATAATGTTGCAGCCTCTAGAACAATGAGAGCCTCCAAGCACCAGTCCGCTGTTAGAACTGAATTAGTGTCGTAGTAAGTATTCAAACATTTCATCTGAGTAAAAGTGTGGGAGTCGACCATGCCAGTATCTCACCACAGCAGCCAGAGAAGAACAAGTCAGGTTTTAGCATTTTTTATCTAAAGACCCGGTGCAAACATAAACTTAAATACAACATAAAGAAGCCAGCAATTTTTGCTGGCATGTTAGCTTTGCAGCTCAGTGTCTCTGTCTGTACGTGTCCCTGAGTGTTCTCTAGTTAAAACACTTATTGATCCTCCGATGTAGGTGAAGGTGCTCTCACAGCTACCTCCACAAAAGGTATAGACAAAATTGTCCTCAAGCAGAGAAAAGTCACTGACTGACTTTTCTACTTAGCTAAACGTATGTAAGTACTTTACGCTTTTAACAATACTTAAAATATTAAAAGTAAATGTACTTGCCTATAGACCCTGACAATGAGCGCCCTCTGTAAAGGCTCTGATCCGGCGCTTCTATTTGAATTTAAGCTTGTTGCAGTTATTTTCACCTCTTTGGACTCTCTTCCTCATCTAAAAATAAATGCAGCATGTTGGGATGCAATGCTGAATTATCTGAATCATAGCTGACATGATTTTCATGTAATAAATATTTACATGTTGAAGGCCAGCTCCACCAATGACAGAGGTCTCTATTACAGCTGAGGATTGTGGGTCGTGTAGTGCAAATACAGAAACGTAGCCTCTGCATGAGCATTGAACATAGTATCATCAATTTAATTCAATCTTGTTGCTTAGATCTACCTTGGATTGTTAAAATATTGCGGCTGATGATCAAAATCTCTATACAGACAATGAATGGGATTTTTTCTTCAAGAACTAGCTATTTCCATCTTTTGCCTAAAGCAACAGTCTGCTCCATTATTATGGCAGGGAGGTGTGGTCTAACGCTCCCTTCCAATTCTGATTGGATCAATTGAGGAAGTCCTGTCTGATTATTGATGACTTTAAAAGAAAAAAACACTTAACGCATTGTATTATAAAAATGTAATGGTTAATGTAATGGAGTAAAAGTGAAGTGATTGAAAGTACACCAACTTAAGACAAGAACAGATACATGAATTATAGTTATATTCAACCACAGTACTGATCCTTTCTGCTCCTATTTCACACTCCTCTGCACATCTATGCAGTTCACACTAGGCCATGCCTGAATCATTGTCTCACCCTTTTTTTATCTTTCATTAATGTCAATTGATTGATTCATGTCTGGCACAGCTATTTGTTGGCTTTGATTATCTATACAGGAGGAAATATGTGCTTGCAAATCTTTTCCAGCATAAAATGTCAAAGCGGTGAAGGGCTGCAGCTGGGAGCGTGAGCAGACAGGTGAGACTGACTCATTAACCACCCGAGTGTTGTCTTCTCTGATGAACAGGCACCATTTAGTCATCATCCCAAGTATACGTGGACTCAAGAGAATTTCATCTTCTCCAGACTCAATTCTCCTAATACTGCAGATTTCCCTCCACTGTGCTTTGTTATTTTTGCCATGAACAAAAAAAATACTGGCACAGGATGGCATTGCATATCCTGAAAAGGAAAATATGGTGTCATGCCATTGTGCGTCGTGCCAAACAGGCTTTAACGATGCCACTGGGTTCATGTTCTGTCAATGGTTCTACTGCTTTCATCAAGATAACAAACACTCCTACTTAAAAAATGTTCAAGTTTTTACAACCACTTGTTCTGCAGAGCGGTGATGCCTCGCTTAGAAAAACATCAGTGATTTGACCTGAAGACACTGAAAATTGATATCATCTAAATTAAAAACCCTTTGGTTGGGATTTCAGAGCATAAAACTAGGCTAGTCTGACTCATTCTGACTTTTTCTTTTTTTTGGGAAAAGACAGCGAGCTCCTGGGTTTCCCCCTCGCCTCTTGCCTCTTTTTTATCCCAAGACTTGCATCTGTGCCAGCACACAAAACAGGGAGCAAGGATTGCAAATGTGCATGTGCAAAAGTATACACACAACCACACACACAGACACACTACAGTAAAACATCCTTCATTGCGTTAATATCTAATCTGTGTTTGGAGCTGCCAGGAGCTGCTCCTCAGAGCCAGGATCCACAACTTATCTAGTCTTTTGGTTTCATGTTTTTGAATTTCCTATTTCTGGCACATTACAAAGCTATCATTTGAGAGAAACAAGACTTTACTCCATCACAACACTGTTGAGCGTTGTTTTAATGTAGGAACTGTGAGAAATTATTGGGTGTTGGGAATGATTGAAAAGGTTTAGAGGAAGATGACGTGCTGATGCAAGCTCTTGTCTGTGGTTTGTCCTCTGTCTTGCCCACAAAATGAATCCCTCTGAAACCCAACATTTTTACTGTCAGATTAAAAGAAATACATTAACATTTATGACATTTGTTTTTGTTCAAAGAAATACATTAATTTCAAGTTGATATTCAAAGTTTTAATACAAGGATTGTAGGCCTACTTGTGCTCTGATGATTAATCTCCCATATTTTGAGTTCTTTAGGGGGATGTAAACAGGAAGTAAAATGTTGGTGATAATTTTTCTGTGGGCAACAAACTGAGCCCTATTCTTTTGAGCATGGAGCTGAGGATACGTATTTTAAATGTAAAAAAAAATTGTTATTCATTAAAGCATCAGTTCCTTTGTGACAAACTGATCACATCACTTATTTCCTATTTCTAAATGTGATTGTGTTGTGCAACTGGTTTTACTGATTGTGTAGATCTATGAAAGGCAAAAGCGGACATACTGGGCTAAGTGTGAATTTAAAAAACTTCCGGTGCAACAGCTCCTTCCTGTTTCAATTTTTACTTACGACTTCATGACGAAAGAAATCATTGTATATTCATATAAATTATGATACATTTTTACCTATCAAACCAGTGTTTTCTAACCTTAATTTGCTGTTACTCTGATATCTTTTACATATTTTACGCGTAATGGGGTATTATCAAACACTTGGTAATTTTACCGAAAATCTGAGTTGCACGGCCTGAAGAAAGAGCACTGAGGCAGACACCCTTCTCGCTCTGTAGCTCCTTGTATTTGACTCACTGGGGCGTCTTTAGTTTAGTTAGATTATTCTGCCCGAAAAGCCCTCATATGTTACAGAGCTGCCAGCTTCAGATACATCACCATGTTTTTGGTTAGCCGACACTTTGAGGGAGTGAGGCCTCGTGCAGGAGTTGTTGTGAGATTAGTGCGGTGTAGGTAAAAAGCCACACTAAACACAGAGCTCAGGCCATAATTTGACCCATATATCTGACCACGTAACCACTATATGGCTAAGTGGTCAGTTTAGAGTGGTGAGTTTATTCTTGATGTAAATATCTTCTTACCCTCTGAGGAGAAGCTACTTATTTGGCATAATAAAAATTGTAACACCTTTAAAGTGGGCACATATGGAGACAAGGGTAAGCTGGTGTGTAACTGCCGGGCTGAGAACTGGTTAATATGCTTTAACATGGACAAAGAGGGAGGGTTAGTACAGCTTGTATACTGAATGCAACGAATAGGGGGGATTCTGCTGTAATTTTCTCTTTGGTTAATGCTCATTGTAGAGAGACGCCCCTGTCTGAGTGTTAAATAAGGATCTGTTGAAGTGTGAATACAGATATGGACCATGTGGTGTCACAGGTGGTCTTCTTCTGCACGTTGAACCGACTTTTTAACTATTTTTGCCAACTGACCACCAGGAATATAACTCAGCGCCTCTCGACAATAGCTCATTCTGTACCAGCAAAGGTCACCGCCTGTCGTGTATATCCAAGACGGTCCAAGTTTACAGTAACCACCGGGCGTCCACGTTTAAACTCGTCTCTCACACAGTCAGATGTGTCCACAACCGCTGTGGCGTTTGTTTACTGTGTTTAAAACTGACTTTTACTGGGCAGTTAATGGAAGTCTGCACCCCCTCACCGGAGCAGCCATATGACACATTATAAAAGACAGCTGCCATTTTTGTCTCTTCTTGAGACGACGTGCAGCAAAGGCTAGTGTCTGAAGCTCACTGTGGATTGAACAAAGTTTTCTTTTTGTTTGAGTATGTAATAAAATAAACAAAACATCTCAAGTTATTAACTTAAGAATAACATTCCATGCTCAGCTTAGTAACATTTTGCCCAGGGATGCACGCAGAAACCACACTCTGCTGGAATCCCAATATTTTTTCCTAATCATAGGTTTTTGTATGTCAGCTCATTTGAATGGGGTCAATAATTATTTGGGAATATGCAACACAGCCTGATACTAAGGATATTATATGTTAAAGTGACACAGAACATACATACATGACTATATATCATTTTTTATTTTTCTGTTTCACATTTTAAATGATCTACTTTTCCATGTAGAATTAAATTATGACGAGATTGCAAAGCTAAAAACAAATGCTGTTGGTGACGTCTAGTCAATTTTATCAATGCAGCACAAAATCACCAGGCTTTAAATTCACTATGGCATTAACCCTATTTATATTTGATAGATTAATTACAAATATTGAGTACAATATCATGGCCACTAGGTTATAGATGCATTTGGTGATATTGTATACAGTGGTGGAAATTATGGTTGGTGGTTTGCATTGTTGCCTTACAGCAAAAGGGAATGTTCACACCCAAGCTTAGCCAGGGTCGTTCTGTGTGGAGGTTAGATGTTCTAGCCGCGAGTGTCTATTTGGGTTTTCCTCAGGCGATTCCCCCCAGAATTCCAAAGACAACAGTTTGGGGGTATCAGATTTATTGGAGACTCTTGTCCATAGGTGTGAATGTATGTCAACCCTGTGATACACTTGCGAGTTGTCCAAGGTGTCCTCTCGCCCATCGTCAGCTGGGGTTGGCTTCTGGGTCCCACGTCACCCTGAAAGGATAAGTGTTAGGGACAATGGACGGAATTCTCTCAGAGCAACTCATCAATTAATCGAGCATTTAAAAACAAAAATGAAGAGAATTTATAGAGCTTTTGAATGCCTTTTGTGGGTCTGGGGGCTCAGCGCCAGTTACCAGCACTTAAGATAAGATAAGATAATCCTTTAGAAGTCCCACAACAGGGACATTTTCTTATAAGTAAATAAAAGAGAAGGTAATTATTAAAATCAGTTCATGAAAAAAACAGTAGCTATTCCACATTTTAAATAAATAAGTTTTAAGTACAGGCCTACAGATATGTTAAACAGTGTTTAACAGGATGCTGGTTCACATATATTATAGCCTATCACATTATATTTATACATAATTATGGGCAGGCCCCTCCAGGTTTGATAAGCAGTGTTACATCTGTTATCACCCCATTGCTCTGTGTGTCCTCCTGTGTACACCAGCTGGGTCATAGCAGAAACAAATTTCCCCCCTTGCATGTTGTGTGTGTGTGTGCATGTGTGTGGGACAATAAATGTATCTAATCTCTTATCCTACATTTCTTCAGGACTTTCCCGCTCTGATCCTCCTCTGGTGAAACGGACTCCATGCAAAACCATCGAGAAGCAGTGAGACTGGAGGCGTGAAACTTTCCCCTAAACTTCTCCTACCTCCCCCGGCCAATAACAGGGCTGCCTCGCGTGCAGGGCCTCCTCTGATTTGTCCAGGCCTCCTGTCCGCGGTGTGACTGACAGCCGGGGTACTTTTTTTTTGGTGTGTGTGTTGCCCCGTTAGATTTGAAGCGGGGCGGTGAGGGGGGCTCTACGTGACGACTGAGGGAGGGGGCAGCTCTTGTGATCGCAGGGAGCAGCGGTGCAGGACAGTCGAGAGGAGCAGAGAGGAGAGGAGCAGTGCGGGAGAAGGACGGTGTCAACCATCCGTCAGCCAGCTGGAGGAACCCCACACTCACAAACCCCTTATGGCTGCTTGAGAAATAACGATACACCCCCCCTCCCCCTTTCTCTCTCTTTCTCTGGGACTTTTTTCGGACTTTTTTTCTTTTTTGAAGTTGTCCAAAAAGTTGCTGCGCGTCAAAGTAGTTGAAAGTTGAGGAAAACAGTGAATCCACTTGCCGTGGACGTCTCTGGCGGTCATGGATACCCATATAAGATGGAAAGTTAAACGGAGGTTAAGGGACGTCCTGATCACTTTAGCGGTGGTTCTGCTTTTTGTCACATCGCAAGCAAGTTCAGGTAAGACGCAGCTGGGGCGGGTTTGTGGATGCGGATTGTTCTGGAGACGCGCTGCGCTGTGCGTAAAAGTTTGTCTTTTGGGTCACAGTGGAGCCCCCCCTCTCCTCCCAAATCATCTTTGTGCCTTTTTTAATGTATTCAACGTGGTCTGCACCAAACCAGGGGGCTGTAGTGTTGTAGTGGGAAAAGACTGCAAGTTACTGGGAGAACGCTCTTTCTTATAGGATTGAATTGGCTTCTTCTGTCTGTGATCATATGGAGACACTCTGCAGGGGAGTGTGCATTTGCAAAAGGATCAAAAGAAGACAAGATCTGCAACTTAATAGCAAAATATCAACTTGCTGTGGCAAAGTTTACAAGCATAAGAAAAGTTAAATAATAAACCTTATGCTCAAACCAGACAAATATAATGTATCTTCCAGATGTCACTTTAAGTTGAAACCCATTTTCTTTTGCACTCTTACAGACTTGTCACTGTACTGTAATTGTAATTTGGCTCTGGTGCAGCAAAAGCAGTTTTGTTCAATCTTTTTTCGTTTTCTTTTTTTTTCTTCTTTTAACTGATGAGAGGGATGAGCATAAGAGGGAGGGGCTGGAGCTTGTCTGAAGTGGCAGGGTGGAGCTGCCTTTAAGGACTCCGACACCAGGATCAGGACACACAGCCTCTAAAGCAGTGGGCCCTTTATGCTAAACAACCGCATATATCACAAATATATTCTATATAAACTCTACATGCTTCTCAGTGACACATACGTAACAGAATATGAAACGTAAAAGTTTGGAATTTGTAACTTACAGAGTTCAAACCCAGTCCGAAGATAGGATTGATGGAAGAAGGGATTCTTAAAAAACATTATACTCATGTGGGACTGTTGTGTCCCATAGGTGTTCAGGGGCCAAGCCGTGCAGTGACAGTGGGGCTGGGGTCTGGTCTACATGTATTATTAGCACCTTAAGACTGCCTGGCATGGTTGGTGGTCCTCTATGAGTCTCTGACACAGGACTTTGAGGTGAACAGGTGGCTTCTTCTGTCTGTGCAGGACAGTTTGAAAGTGTCTTTGCAGAGCGTGTCATGCTGCTGCCTGAAGCCAGGGAATTTGAAATAATTATTATGAAAAACAGATGGAGCTCAAATGGTTTTACTGGCTCATATTGTTGGTGCTGTCAAATGTATATGAGTGAATTTGTGCAGCTTGTTCCCACGTTGCCTGTAAACACTGTTTGCAAGCTGAACAGAAATTTGGTGAGCATAAAGGTTAACAGTTGGTTCCAGATCTGGGTCATTTTTGATGACAGGGGGGAGTTGGAGAGGGAATTTAGTTGGGACATTACAGAGCATGGAAATGATTGTGATGCTCCAGGCTAGAGTTAATCAGCTCTTAAAACTGACACAGAGCAGTCACAGTCTTGTAAGTGATTTTCAAGGGGGCTGGTACACTTCCTGAAACTTGACACGTGCTGGATGAGAAACACTTGATGACTGAGCGTGAGCGACGTGCCAACGACATGACAAGTTCTATGCAAACTAATTAGATTGAATGTAAATGATCAAAGCTTTAAATATCATGGTGTTGGCATGAATTTAAAATTGTACGCAAGATTTGCACGTGTCTTCCCCATCATTGTGGAAAACAGCAATTGCTGATTATTAGCCAATTTGTCAGCAGTAAAGATTCATCCTGACCCAAACCAGGTGACCTCTCAGACTCAGGAGGACTTGGATATACTGTACAGGCATCTGTACATTCAGCCAGCCCATTTGTATATTATTGGTTGTATGGATTTGTAAACCATACAGTATATAAGATTTAAAAGTATTGAACAAAGTATTATGATTGAAATAAATATTTTGTGCATTACAAAATAAGAGATTTGGCAACTCAAATAACATTCTTCATTTACTTTATACTTTGTATTGGGTCCAATAATTAGTTAAATTATGGATACAATCCAAAATGGTCAAAATAAACAGTTTTGCTAGCTCAAAGTGTAACGAATGCCTCAATCAAAATAAGTAAGTTTAGTTTGTTTTAGCCAATACAATTGTTTTAGTTGATATATTTTTCACCACCCAGGACAGTAAAAGGAGCTGAAATGCAACACATAACTCACCAAACTAACCTTATATTTACAGCAGAAAATTGAGGAAACTTATTGGGTCATTTTGATTCATGCTTCCTTCAACCTATCGAATGTAAGATAAATATTCACTCTCCTTTTAGCTCTGCTTTGGTCTCCACCAACTCTTTGGACAAAAATCTCAAGGTCTGTAGTTTGCTAAATGTTTAACCATGCTAACACGCTAGATGCTAACTTTGCCTGTACACCGTTTGGTGTTGGGCAGTTTGGGCACAGTTTGTTTGTTTCACTGTCGTCACTGAAAGCACCTTTAAGCTACTGCTTTATACAAGAACCGAGACGTAGACCAGAACTGCAACAGGGATCCAAAACGACTAAATGCTAAAATACTCTGTAGAGTGAGTGTGGTGAACATCTGCTGTGGCCTGGTCACTATGAGTCACTCATTTAACATCAAGCAGCCATTTGTTGATATAAAACATAGACGAGTGCAGTTTTATGGTTGTACCGACCCTCAGAATCAATGACTGGTCTGCAGGGAAATGAGGCCGGGCCTGCTCGCCTGCAAAGTTCTAATGGAGAAGAATGTAGTACTCTAAGCTAGTAGTTTTTCCACCGATAAACTCAAGAGAAATATTTAAATGTGCCTCTAACACTAAAACATATTCTCAAAGTGTATTTTTTGCACACTACCAGATAGTTTAGAGTTCACAGCAACCTGCGGTCAACGAGGATCCAGACAGTTTAGCTTTGTTAGAGAGAGTGAGGGAAGTCAGACTCCATAGACTTTTTAGGGAGGTCATCTGACTCTGGCATTAATGAGGAAACGTCATTTTAAACATGTGTGGAAACTGGTAATACCAGAAGGCTCATAAGACATTGAGGTTAAGAATGAGAAGAGGGATCGGAGTTCAAAGGTGAAGGTCAGGACGTTGGGATTGCCACTGCTGTCAGGTTTACAGTTTCAGGGCCTGAAGATACAAATTCTTGCTGTAGCCCCTTGTGTCAGCAAATCCTCCTTTGACTGAGGTCAAGGAGAAAGATAATGGGTTGATTCGTTTTCTGTCAATGTTTTATTGTGCTTTGTATAAAACCTCAGAATTAGCTTGATTTAGTTAATAATGGGGTTTTGGGCACCAAACATCCAGCTAGTAGACACTTTCCTCCATTTAAATGTAATATAATGCCCTGGCCTCCCAGTGTGGGACCTCAGTAGTTGAGTAGATTTACGATCAGCATTTCTCCTACGGACCAGATCTGGCTTTTTTTTTCCAAAGGTTTCCTTCATGTTTCTGCTGAGTTGATTTTCTCTTAACTTCCTTCAGATCAATGGACCCTTTTCACGAATCTTGGAACGTCTGTTTTCATTCTATTTTGCTGTGGTTTGTTATCATTAATTAACCAAAACTTTTTTGGATGGTCTTCGTCCATAACAAATATTCACATAGGACCAGAACCTACTTGTATAGAGTACTTTAGTCATCAAAATTCTGAGAAAACATTCTTTGAATGCCATGTGCAAATGAAAACAAGGATGGATTTTGGCCAAAGTCACTGATGGTAACAGAAGACGGCGTTAAAAGGGTACGCAAAAGAAATTAAAAAAATGATTCCAAACCTTAAAAGCTGATATTGTTTAATCCTCATGTACGTTTTAATGGGATAAACAGAAGAAAGCCTCGCTGTTTTACCGATCGCCTTCACATCTGGATTCGATGAGTTCCATTGTGCTGTCTGCTAAGCCCTCTAAAAAGCCAGAGAAATGTCTTCCAGATGTTTTCTTCCCATTCTTGGTGAAACAGGGGACCATGAAAGACGTTGCATTTTTCTAAAGAAAATACACCGTTCTGGGCTGGTTTTAGTGAAAAATTCCTAATCAAATAACATCTGCAGCCTTATAGCTGAGTTAGTACCTTTGCGATTCAGCCAGGTTTGCACACACACACACACACACACACACACACTTTCAGGGTCATTAAAAGGTTGTTTCTGGTGAAGTGAGTTGACTTTATGACAAGGTTAAAGGTCGGATACACCTGGTCCACAGCTGTTTCTATATTTACAGTCTCTTTATATCTGGACAACACTCTTTCTTAAGGAATTTATAGGGCTCAGCCAAGTCAGCCTTTTTTGCCACCATGTGTTAAGTTATTCATGTGGCCAATTTAAAAAGCTTAAAGATGTGATGCATTCTTACAGAGCTCGCAGAACTTTCCATGCGCTAACATTTTCTTTTCTTTTTTAACACAATGCTAACAGCCAGTTAGCCCTGAATGATGCTGCAGAGCTCCTATAGTGAGAGGCACACAGTCGTACCTTTGTGTTACCATTGCTTTCATAGCCAATACTACTGTTATCATTTCTATTGCTAAATGTAAGTCAGTTGGTATTTCTGTGGGTGGTTTCTTAATCACCTTTAAGTGGCGATCCCGAGGTCAGGTCAAACTCAGTCAGATAAGTGGCGTTGAGAAAAGAAAGTGGCGTCTTGTGTGTGCCTACATCGCCGTGGCTCTGAGGAAGGAATCTGAGCTAGCTGGACTGTGGAGAGAAGCAGTGACCCTGCAATCGCATGTGCCACTTCACCCTGCAAATGCAGACTTTGTGGAAAGGACTCTGTAAATAAGCCTCTAATGCCTGATAACAGCATTGGAGATTGAACAAAATATGCAGGACAAGGTTATGACCCCGTGTTGGAGTTGAGGAGATTCTTTGTTCGCCACGAATAGTGCAGTATTTGCCATATCCTGGACAGGATATCATCTATCCCTTTCCAGACTCATTAAGGGTGAAATAATTGTTTTGCACTGCTCAATGGTCCTCTGTGCTCAAGACACAATGGATATAAAGCCAGGCGCAGATGGGTTTTATCTAAAATGGGTTTCTTGCACAAATCTGTAATCTGCGGATCATTTCAGCCTTAGACAGAAATGGCTGATTTGCTCTTTACCCTTACAAAAAGGAACAAAATGGAGGCTGTCCTGTTTGAAATGTCAACACGGACACATCGGTGATGTAAAGAGTTGAACGTGTTACCTCGTGATGCAACTTCCACCCCTGCAGTTGATTTTTTAACAGTATGCTTTGTATAAAGTGCATGGCTTGAGTTAAACGTCAAGTCTTGTGCTGGCTCACAAGCCGACTATTCACTTGAGCTGGGAAACAGTGCTTTTCTCTGTAATGGGGTATTATAATCATTGAGCATGGAAAGCAATGTATGACTCATCCTTTCCAACCCCATTCCCCCTTCCTCAGCCCGAGCTTAGCCACAGCCTGGGCAGCAGAAATCCTGACTGTAAGCACTTTTTTCTTCCAAAGGGAAATACAATGGTTTCTGGTTGAAACTTTATTGAAGTAATGACTTCTATTTTTAATTTGTCACTTTAGCAATTAAATAATAATAAAACTTTGTAATGGTTATGTTTGCAGACAGTACTTAGTCAAGTTTGGGAAAGACTGCAGTCTTGGAAGTTATTAGGATTTTTCCTGTAACATAATTTGCAAAACAAAGTTAATAGTTATTTTTTTGCCATTTTAACCTGGGACGTGGAGTCAGTGGCTTATTTCGATTTTGTCTCAAGAAAAGTAGACTACCGTCTGTCAAAATCCTTTCTGTTCACCCACAGGGTTGATGTTGCTCAAGTTCGACACTAGTTAAAGTGTCAGCAGGATATGAATTGATGGTTGACTTGGCTGTCACTGCAGCTCAGGCAGATTATTTGGCACTACAGGAGATGGTAAGCCTTTCCTACCCCCAGGCTACATTTACAGTGTCTGTTATCACAAGAACATTACCCTCCTTATGGTTTTTCCATTTCATGGTTTCATCAATCTCTCCTATGGTTTGGGTTAGGGTTGGTTTCAACCCTCAGGTGTGCACACTGAGCCCATCGACACCTTTTATTCATGTCAGCAAGTTTTTCTGACAGTTGCAGTTGGACACTGTTGGAATAATATTTCACACAGGTAGACTTAGCTCGTTCCATCCTCGCCTGATAACATGCATACCTTTTGCTACTCTATGTTCACTCTGTTTAAAACTTGTGTTGACTTGCTTTTTTCCATATGAGAAATTTGTCAGGATAAAATAAGCGTAAGCAGTTATTTAAATCTTATAAATTCCCCTGGCTACCTCTCTGGTTGGATTCTCTTCCCTTTAGACACTGTTAGCATAACTATCTATATGCACCTTGAAATTATGATGCTTTTGATGCTTGACTGGCATCTTTGAGTCTCAAGATGTCAGTATTCAATTCAGACAACTCTAAAAGCATAACTTCCGTGAATCAGTTGTTGGATGTTACCCTTCTATCTGGGATTAGTTAAAGCATTTCTTGACAGGTCACTAATGATGATGAAACTTTCTTTGTCAGAAAACAACATGCAGTATTTGGATCTATTGCCATCATTAGCCAAGAGGCACAACAGCTCAGTGAAGAGTTGGAAAATGGAATATGTAGGTGTGATAGGCCTGGGTGTGTCAGTGCTGCAAAGCCTTAAACAAGGGGAAAGATTCACTGCTGTGCGGGATTTTATATTCATAAGATTCCGTTTAATGATATCCTTTTTTTTTGTCAGTGTGTTGGTGCTGGAATAATGGTTATCTGGGAGGGTGGTTGAGAGGAAATGGTTTTGTAATTTCAGTGCAGCAGGGCCATCTTTTATCATAAATTTCTCAGCAGGCAGCCATCCAAACTATATCTGCTGTGGGAGAGACAGAATGAGGGAGAGGCAGGAAAAGATAAAAGAGGCAGAGGGGCATAAAGCAAAAGGAGGTTTTAAAATGAAGCTGGTGCAAAAAAAAGACAAAGCCACAGAGGGTGGAAGGCGAGATAAAAGACAGAGATAATGGTGATAGCACGTTCCTAAAAAAGGGAGCATTTGGTGTCAAATGTGCGTTCAGAGGTGCACCGTGGAATCTTGACTCGGTTTTTCCATCGTTGCCTGGTGGACGGCAGACTGCGATTTATCTCCAGCGCTGTGAGCTGCAGCGTGGAGACAGTGAAGTAAACCATCTGGTATTCCCTCTGTAAAAGCAATAAGACCTCGGCTGGAGCTCACAGAAGAGTTGCTGTGGTCAGAATAACTCTCTGTTCTCTGGATCATCTTTCACATCTGAGTGCCTGTCTTCTTGTGTCTGTGTGTGTGAGAGACGGAGACAGTACATCTGTGTGAATATGCGAGACTGTATCTGCAGATCAGGCTGGGTGCATTTTGTCTGCATGAGTCTCTGTCTGACTGACTGCCTTTTCTTGGCGTTTCCTGTCATTTTGTGATTGGACGTTAAGGCTAATCTATCTCATCATCATGAGCTGGTCTTCAACGGGGAAATGAAGGCATTAAGTGCATAAACAAAAACATTTCCCTGTTTGCATTTCTTCCTGTGCTGCCTCTTCCTCCCCACTGTGGCGTTCACGTGCCGCTCTCAGTGGAGGTCACTGGGTCAGTGTCATGTAAAGTCTAGATCGAAGTCAGCCGATTAAATTAAACTTAATTGGTACTGGCGTGTGAGGTCATTCACAGACTTTATTTGGTTCATGTTGCTCAAAGTCATGACCTAAAACTCATTATTTAATCAGAGATACCTGCAGGCATTCATAGTTCTTATTTAATCTTTATTCAAATCAAAGCTGCTGACAATGTGATTACTGATAATGCTAATAGCTTAGCATGTTCGGAGATAGATTGTGTGACCTTTGTTGAACTGCACCCATAATGGCTATAAGTAGTAATGAACCGAGTCATCAATGTCAGTTATATCTAAAGTTGAAAGTTGGTGTCATTGTTGCTAAGAAACTGTGAGTTAGTATGCTTAATTTCCTTTCAATCTCACTTCACACCATCTCTTCTCATTAAACCATATTCTCAGGCAGATCTGTTTGCATTTACTCTACTCAAGATTGATTTCCGGTCAAATTACCCAACCTTGGTAGGGTTTTACAGATGTTTACTAAACTGTAACTCACTTACAACCACTCAAGTACGACGTTTTGCCGGGCTCATGTCCTTAGAGATGTGCGTTTGTGTTTAGCACAGCACGTCGTCCGTGCTGGTGCAGTGTTATTGCAGAGCGTGCGGAGGATGTGGAGATTGCCAGGAAATCTCCCTGGCAGTTGTTAAGCAGTCAGTAGATTTAATTAGGCTGCGGTGCTCAGGTGTGTGTGATTGCTTGCCATCTTGCCAACAAACGTCTCAGTCGCGCTTGCATTAGGTCACTCATGTGTTACGTGTCCAGTTACCACATGGTCTCCATGCAGTGTATATAATGTGTTAAATCTAGCAAGCTTAATACCTGCCGTATGATTCCCAGGTCTGGTCATATGAAACCAAGACGCAACAATTCAAGGTCAGTTTTGATGAGTGTGTTTTGAGAGGTTTTCTGCAGTCTGGAATTATTCCAGACTGTAAACCTTGATGCTTTTGTATTTTTGCCAGAATTCCATTGTAACTCCACCACACCTGAGACAAAGACCCTATCCACAGATTTGATAGAAGCTGAAGCCCTTTTATGAGAGGAAACATTTACCCCTTAAGGGAGAAAGGCACTATTTTAGATTATAAATGTCACATATTTACAAAGTGGTCGTCACCTCAGCTAAACAGTCCTCCCTCCTGATGGTTTACACTGTAAGACAAACTTTTGTAACTTTTGCTGCACTGTAGCTATGGATGATTTGCTTATATCGCATAAGACTAAATGCTTTAGGTGTAACAGTAGTGCATATAGAGAATGATCAGTTACACTGTGATATCAATACAACAGAGTGCTTCAGTTTGTTTATGAATTCAACTTTTAATTGGAAGAAGAGGAAGAAGAATGTTGAACTCATTCATCCTCCTCAGAAACTTACATAGTCTCGCTTTAAGTAATTAAAGTCAGGGCTTTAATGATAACCCGCTGTATTCACAGTGAGACTCCAGCCTCACAACAGTTGCCTTCAGTTAACTTTTTATAACAGAATCAGGTGGATGGAAAAAACTCTTACACCCTCTCTGTCGGTGATGCGCTCTAGGAGGGGGAAGTCTTTCATTGGACATACTTGTTTTCAGCTGTGCGTGGTTTCCAAGAGAGGCAGGGTCCTCCTTATGGCTGCTAATTACTCCTTGTCCTCAGCACCAGGTCAAGCATGTGCCTAGAGAGTCAGGCCTCACTTCTGGAAGGGCCAGAGAAGGAGGATAGGGGGCAGTGGAAGAGAGAAGAATGTTAATCCCGCCCCCCCCATGAAAAAGTCCTAATTCACTGGCCCTACACCCCTCCTCCTGTCAAATGAAATTGTGCCGTTTGGAGTCAGCAAGCGTTGTTACAGACAGGGTGTATGTGCAATTGTGGAAATCAAGGGTAGATGGATAAGTTAGGGGAATGGGATCCACCACAGTCTTGGCACTAAGCCGAAAGCAGGATTATGAATCTGGCACTTGAGCTACTGTTCAGAGAAAGGGTGCAAAAAGGTAGAAAGAAAATGAAGTGAGGTAAGGAGGGCAAGATACTTGTACAATCACATCATGCCCACTTTTCTCAGTAACTGCTGTAATATAGTATGTTTCATCACGCTTTAAAAAAAAGCAATTCACACTTTTACTGCATGTTTTATGAATTCATTAGCCTTTACGGTGCTGTAACCTCATCCAGACCGATGTCTGACAAACAAACCCATAAAAGGCTTTAATCAAAGTTAAGTGCTCCTCTTTTAGCACATCACTTCAAAGATACAGCACTAATTTCAACATTACACTTACAGTTTCCACTGCATACATGACTTTAGTAAAACCCTAACAAGGGGAGTAGAAGTAGATACGTTAAATATCCAAGAGTTTTGGTATTAAAGAATTTGGAATCGTATCAGATCGTATATGATAACCAAACAAACTTACAGGAAAATTTTGCACTTGAAAATACATCAGTGTCTTAAGAGATATCTGCTATGAAAAACAATCTTTGGTGTGTACTTTGACATTTTAGTTTGATGCATATCCCATTGAGTAACACAGGGTAGACATGGTTTATGACCTGTAGTGCAGCCAGCCACCAGGTGGTGATCAAGACATTTTGGCTTAACTTTTGGCGAGTGGTCATGTCATCCATCTTTAATTAGAGTCAAGGGTTTGAACAGTTTGAGGAAGACAAGTGTACATCAACCAGGACAGGATGAGTGAATCCTGTGTTAACATTTTCAACCAGACCCGATCCC
This sequence comes from Pseudopleuronectes americanus, assembly GCA_038501795.1. Lineage (NCBI taxonomy): Eukaryota > Metazoa > Chordata > Actinopteri > Pleuronectiformes > Pleuronectidae > Pseudopleuronectes > Pseudopleuronectes americanus. Next base: position 5,473,139 of record CM076733.1, read on the forward strand.
CCACTTTCAAATTTCCATTCACGAATTTTGTTGCTGGCACATTTGTAATTGAGTTGTAAATTAATTTCTGTGGACAGTGGAGGGTTTGTGCATGACGGAAGCATTGGTGAAATGTAGAATAGTGCCCCTGTCTGTTGTGCTGTTAATATATGGATTAAATGAGATTAAATGAAGGAAGGGGTTTGCTTATAAATAAATGTATTTTGAAGGGATCTAGAGGTCAAAGGATGCTCTGTAATTACAGTATAACTTTTTTGTATCATGTTCCATTGCATGAGAGCAGTTTATGCAGCAGAGGAGGCAGGGTTGACGGGCGGTGTGCATATGTACACAAGGCCGTGTCATGTAAACAGCTTCTATGTACGTGTGGAGACCCTGCCATCGAGGATGTGAAGGGCTGTGGTCGCAGGGGAAAGTATTTTTAGCATCATGTGCCAGAGGTGTTGGCCTCTCGAGGGAACTGCCGTGTTAAGTGGGTAAACATCTCAGCTTAACAAGGTGGGACATAGACCCGCACCTGTGGCTTAGGATGTGGTCAGGACGGCTTCCGCTGGAAGGTCGATTGCCGGTGACAGAGGTCCATGAATGAAGGTGTGTGGGAATACATCGAAGAGGGAGAGAAATAATGTTGATGCTTGTGTTAATAACTTTCTAAAGTGTCTGATTTCCTTTATTAAAGAAGAAAATGGTTCAGTTGCTAAATCACGTTTGTGTGGAAGAAATGTTTGGCTTGTGCGATAAAAGAAACTAGTCGGACTGTAAATTGTGTGTGCTGAACGGAAGACAGAGTCTTGGCCTGAATATCAGCTGTCTACACTAAAAGCCCAAATATATGGTCAGTTGCCCACAAAGGCTATAATTCGTAGACAGACGAAAGCCAATGGGCTCCGAGATTGATTTGTTTTGTAGTTGGTGTCTGGATACTGTATCATGCCATCTCTTCACCTTCCTCCTGCTAGCTGGCCCTCTCCACCCAGCTCATCTCCTGCTAAAGAAGAGGCCCTGTAGTTGCTCATAGGTCCTTGAACTCAACAGATTACACATGAGGAAAAAAGGAAATGAGAGAAGAGAACCGTTTGATAACAGAACTGACTGGCCGACGCAGGGGAAGAGTGGTTAGCAGGTGTGGAATGAGGGGGCATCCTCATGTCAATTGCTTCCTTCCTCAAAAAGCTGCTGATCTTCATGGGATTAGCTGGTGTCAGTGTGGATTAGCAAAAGCAACTCTCCTCAGCAGGGGCCGTGAGAGACTTCCCCCTCTTTCTTCCCTCCTTGTGTTGCTGTTATGATGATGTTGTTATTGTCATCGTGACATCCGCATTGTTATGATGAACTGCCAGAGCGTCGGCGGCTGTAGCCCAGAGGAAGAGCTTTGAATCATTAATCACTGTTTGTGTGTTGTTGTCGTCTATAAACTAATAAAACGGCTGCAGCTTGTTGGAACCAACTGATAATTGTTTACCAGTAGTCCCTGTTTGTTTGTGTGTGTTTAGACATTATGGTGTGAAGACAATGAAGTGATTGCTACGGCTAATGCGTTGCCATGTTGATGAATGATTGTGAAGTTGTCTAACATAGAGGGATATCATTTTTAGCGTTATTACAAGAAGTAAGATTTGAGGCGACTATCTGTTTGTGTCATCACCAGAGTGTCAGGCACCAGGGCAAATGTAAATGTGCAGTTGTACATCCTTATAAGGTCCTGGAGCGTGTGTGTGTGTGTGTTGTTATGAATTAAGAGGCGGTGGAAAAGGGATAAAATGGCTGGATGGTTTGTAACAGTCTGAGAATCACAGACTCACTCGTCATAAAAGCGAGCGTCAATGTTGCAGCTTGGTTTTAATCCGGCCACTTCACGCTCCGTCATTTAGACAGTTAATCAGTCGCGGCATTAACCAGTCCAGTCCTTGTATGGATCTCCGCCTAACTGTCAGTGACTAAATTGATCGGTCCCACAAGGGATGATGTGCAGCTGGATGCTGGCAGGTTAGAGGGAATCACTGCAGCATCAGAGGTTGACTGTGGTTGTCTGAGAATAGGGACACGATTAATAGTTGCCTTGATTACTTGTTAAAAACAGTATTAAACTAATGCTCTGTCTCTCGCTCTCTCTCTGAATGTCACTTTTTGCTCTAAGGCACTAGAAAGGTCTAGTCAGCAACAGTGCAGCGTATATAGAGATTTTACTTGATTAAAATCTAAGTTGTCATAGCCTGTAATATAAGAGTAGGTGCAGACGAGTTCTATCACATCTCTGAGACAGCCTCATCCTACTAGAACAAATTATAAACAGCTTGGTAGAAACAACTGAGGCGTTGAGGCGCCTAAGTGCCTACAATAAACTCCCAAAAAGTTAATTGTAGGCTGTTAAAACGGTCTCTACAAGCAGTTTAGTTTTTGTTGCCGGTTTGATGAATAAATATAACATTTTCAGCGCAAAAATGTTAGACGCTGTAATTAAACAGACATAGCTTCATCTCGCTTCCCTGGGTGCTTGTCATGTATTTACCCTGAATCTTTCAAACCCTTCATTTCAGAATCATTACGTCTAATTGATGTCGGGTAATCATTTCAACACGATCTCGTCTTTCCCCTGAAAGAGGACTCCCTCTGCTTTAATTACTGTATATTGATGCTAAAACACATTTTATTCAACTTTTCAGATGTTTTTATTCTAGGCATTGAGGCCTCAGTTGCTAAGAGACCAACTCTGCAAATAAAGAGATTTTTATGAGCATCCATTTTCTAATTTTTTAAGATTAGCTCTTAGTATCTCCCATTTCTAAACGATAACGGTGCAGAACACAGATTTCGATAAATGGCAAAACAACATTTGTACAAAGTGTGTACAAAGATTTTTTTACATACATACAAAGATATTTGTGAGGTTTTTTATTTTAACGGTATTTTACTGACCTTTAACAAACAGCAGCTTTCTTGTTTTGGCCTCTGTGGCCGTTTATTAACAAAGTTTTCCACAGACAACTGGCAAAACCACATTAGTTTGAATCCCTTATGTTGCTGCCATCACCATGGTTATGCAGAGCTCCTTACCGGAGTGAGTGACAGTACAAAAACATCCCATAACCTCACAATATGCTGAGCCCATGCCCAACAAGCTTCAGTGAATCATGTGAACACATCCCATTTCCTGTGGTGCCTGGCGAGCTGCAGAGTTTTGGAACCCGGAGACTTGATGCTGTCACTCACACTCACTTCCTAATTGGCTCTCATCAGTCAAGCCTCGACTACCAGCTGTTAATGCTAAGCGTTGCTCACATTTATTGTAAGTTACAGTTCCACCTCGTTGTTGGTCCAAGCAAAGAAAAATCCAGTCTTAGTTTTAGCCATTTCTCTTTCTTGTTTGTTGCAGACAGGACAGTAGAAAATCTGCTTCCTGTTTATATCGGCATACACATGACTTGTGCCAGAACACTGGCTTCTCTCTAACTGCAGCTGCACCCCATGATCAGTATAGGGGGACCATACTTAAATAGAATACTTCTCCTGGTTCCAATAACTCAATATTGTCAAAATCAGGTGCAAAATCAAACAAAATTGTTAGAGCTAATTATAGTTCCTGGACTCTTTACGTCCAGAAAAAAACTGCCTCCATTCTACCTAATTGAGGAGCTCATTAAGTGGACCTCTGTCATCATGGTGGATGATAGACATTTTCTGGCCCGTGGTTGAGTTTCTGCCTGTCCCTTCATTATGACCTGATGACAGACAGAGCTTTCTCTTTGTTTACACTCTTCACTTGCTTTAAAGGCTCTGTTAGCCCCTGGTATGTACATCCAGGTATATTAATGTAGTTATCTGTTTGACATGGATGGACTAGATGGCTTTTTTTAAACAGCTGGGTGTGGTGCTTGGATTGGTGTACTCTGATTAATACGTCCCCTGAAGCCATGTTATATTCTGCGGAGTGCCACGTTTGTGTAGACTTCCTTCATGAAGGAGGAGAAAGGCAGAAAGATTGAGATGAGATAGGAAAGCACCACTCAGCACATTTATATGAATAAATCAATTCTTGTCCACTGAAAGAAATGTCTTCACACTCTTTTTCCAGACTGCGATGGTAATATTTATGCAAAGACAGGTATAAACTGTTTGACCTTTGTGCACATACACTGTGGAAAAGGCAGAGGACACGCTCACACACAACAGAGCGAAAAAGTGAAACACAGCAGAACTGCTTTGAATGCCACATATGGAGCTAAAGCTTTGAAGTCTGACTGTCTGCGTGGATGGTAAAAACGTTGTGGACCATACCCCTGTCCATTGTTTTTGTTGGAAGAGATCTACATAAAACATGGGGGAAGAATGTGTTATGGGTCAAGGATGAACCCATCTGTTTGGCGCGGATCTGGATCAGGTGGCGGATCAATTTCAATAAAGCTTTTTCAGTAAAAGAACTCTTGGATTTCAATGCACTCAGTTAGTTTTCTGTAGTTTAAGCTAAGCTTAGCCTTTTGATAAGATAATCAATAAAAAATGTAGGAAGCTTTGTTTCCACAATCACTGCACAGCTGTAGAGGAACATTTGCAGCCAAAGTGTTCTTAAACTGAGACCTCTGTCTAAGAATGTGGATATTTTTTTTTAATTGACCTGATCTGCATGTGAGTCATGAGTAATGACATCCAGCTGGAGGTGGCTGCAGGGCAGCGCACAATGTACAAACTCGTTTTTTTTAGCAGCCCACTTGCCTTTCCGCTTTTCCCAGCAACCTTTTCACTGCCCGATGGATGGAGCCATTGAAAGTTTTTTTCTTAACTTGCTGTGTGGTCTTTGTAGCCTGACACTAGCACTGCTGTACCTGAGTGTGTGTGTCCAAGCTTTATACTTGGCTGATGGGATGCCTTTGGTGCTCCACAGAACTGCACAAAAAAGCACCCTAAACTCCTGTGCCATAAAATCCCTTTGTTGTCTTCTGTTTAGTTCTCCTGGACTTTAGTATTTATCCTCCTATAAAGCATCCTGACGGCCCCTCCTTTTCCTTATGCGACTTGTCCCTAAAGATGTGACCCGGTGTCCTTTTCTGGAGGCTAATGTGTGTCATTGTGCAGCTTGTTTTGTGTGCATCTGGCTGCAGTAGCAGCTGTTTGTCCTGGGCGGTTTTGGCGTGCGATTGTGCGGTCCAGGGTCAAACCCTGTGTCACATTGTTCTGAACCAGTGTACTCCTGTGGTGGCCTGGTGACAGCCGGGACGACAGGCCTGAAAGTGTGTTAATTGCACGGTTGTGGCGAAACGGAGGCAGCCGTAGAGTCAGCGTAGCAGAGGAATGGAGGGAAGGATGCGTTTTACTGCAGCTGCAACCCATGATCATGGTGATCTATAAATGGGCACAACTCTGTTTAGTGTCTAAATGGATAACAAAAGAAAATCCTCAGTTAACCAGAATAGAAAAGTCTAGTACTTCTGAGTCAGCAAAAGACAGACGAAGGCAAACAGTGTTCATAATGAAAGCTTATCCAATATGCATTTTGTCAAAATGTGGGTAATTTGTGCTTTAATGATCTTAACCTTTACTTTTCTTTTTGTCTTTTTTTGTCTTTTCTTGTAGCGGAACCAGCAGACCTCTTGAAGATTTTAGATTTTCACAGTTCACCCGAGGGTGTCACAAAAACAACGGGTTTCTGCTCACATAGGAGGTCAACACAAGGACCCGATGTGGCTTACAGAGTATCCAAAGATGCCCAGCTCAGCGCCCCAACCAAACAGCTGTATCCAGGTGAGTACGTGACTCGGCACACATGCCACGGCCTCTTTCCGTCTCTCGTTTTAATAACATCAAAGGATCCTTAAAGCTATTTTAAACCAATTTAGCTTTTCCATTCTGCACTTGAGGGACTGTAAATGTTGTGGCTTTTCCAAGATTTTTAATGTAACCTACTAGTTGTCTCTGCTACACAATCTTTCCATCTGGTCAGCTTTATGACATGCTCTCACCTAGTCTGTTCCCACCCGAACCCCCAGCTGGACGATTTATTGGCTCCTACAAGTTGATTATTTACTGTATGTCAACTATACCTTTTAGTTTATGGGATTTTGGCAGGGGATACATACCCCTCCCAGTGTTTCACCTCCCTGTTCATTCCCCACTTAAACATATACAGTATATCTAAATCTTTTAGCCCTGTAAAGAAGTCATAGATGAACAGCATTTCTAGAGAATTAGTCAGTCCTTAGTCTCACACAGTAAAATGTCAAAACAATCAAGATAATGCATGCGGACTCCTCGCATAGCAAAAAATTCCAGCTCTGTAATATTTGATTCTGGAGGAGGAGCCAGACAGTGGAAAAAGCAGTGAAAATAGGGGTGGTAGAGGGGAGGGGAAGTCTGGGGTTCCACTTTCGCCCTAGTTCTATAGTGCTGACGTGGCTTCAGGCTGCTCCATTCTTTCCTCTTCTCATCCCTCTGCTTGCCTTTCTCCCTCCTTCATGTTATTTTCCCTCAAGCGCAGTAATTTTCCCCTCTGTCATTGCCTCTAGACGGCTGCCGCTGCCTCACAGTGTACTTTTCTTCCTCTCTGTATCTCATCTAAACAGTCTGGTAAGACATGCTGAGCTCCTTTCTCGGTACACTTTTTTTTTCTTGCTCCAGTACAGAAACTCAAAACCATATTTCTGTGACAACTAATTCCTACCATATAGATAGATTGGTTTCTCCGCAGCTTAAAGATACAAAAAGTCAAAGACAAAAAGAAAAGACCCATGTGGTCTAGAGGGAGAAATGATAACCCTTCCTGTGAGCTAAGCTTCCGCAATGCTTAGATTGGATGACGGCCCCGTTTGTGGCTCTCTCAGACGTTGCACTGGCCTTATTGGACCTTTCATCCATACCATAGCTCTTTTTTTGGGCTTAAAGCTGAGCCACAGGGCTGCTGAGGTCTGCGTGCCCTATCATGCTCTCCAATCAAACAAATACTGCTTTACTTTGAAGCTCTATGTCAGCGGAGCCCTCTGTTTGGATACACGTTCTATAATTACACACATGCTACTCCGGATCATCCAAAATAACAGTCTGCATAAAACAAACCAACTTTGGAGGAGTTCATAACAGGCACCACATACTCTTTAGGTGCAAACAGAAGAAGTTGCTGCCTGGAGCTCCAAGGCCTTAAAAGCCAGTGTAAGTGTCTGTGATGTGGTTCCCTCCCTCACCTCAACATTAAGGAAATGCACAGCTAATATGTTCCAGAAGGCAGCGAAAAGTGTGAGATCATTTTATCCATCTCTTTTTTCCCTCCTTAAATTAAGTTTGCTACTGAATTTTGACTCTGTCCCAAAGCCTGGGAGGTACAGTTCTCTCTCAATTATCAACCCAGCACCCCGTCTCCTGAGGGGAAACTTATATTATATGAGAAAAACAAAGGCGTGTAAACTCATTCTGTTATGACTAACGTCAGTAATGCAAACAAATATAAACCTGCAGTAGCTCCGAGAACACACTGGCCCATGACCCCGTAACCACAGACAGTCTGTGATGATGTGTTGGAAAACCAGCGAGTACAGACATGCAATCATTAGGCAAACATGTGGAAGGGATGATTCATGTGAAACTACAGAGGCAGTGAGAACAGAGAAGTCCTTTCTTACCTTTTATAATGTGAATGAGAACTGAAGAAACAGGGAAACGGAAACATAAGCAGGCTTAAATTTTTATACCACACACTTCCCATGGCTTAATAGTCTATCCTTGTCTGTTAATACAGTTAAGTCAATAAGAAATGACATGTAAGTGCGCTAATACTGTGTACAAATAACCACAAATTTGTATTGGGGGCTCTGAAGTACCTTAAAAAGTATCCAATTTAATAATTTTTTTTCTAAAAAGTGTTAAATACGCAAAAATATTAAGTGAAAGGTCTTAAATACATTTAGGTAGGTCTAAATTATGTGAATTTTAATGTCTCCTTGTCTCTTTTATCTTAATATATGAAGATATAAGAAATTCCGGGACTCGAAATTTCTTCATATAAGTCAAACTTTGCATGTGGTACATTTAATTTGTTATGCTCCAAAGAAAAGGTCTTAAAACGTCTCAAATTGAACTTGTTGAGAAACCGTGCTGTAGCTCAGACAATGTGAAGTTCAGAAGAGATTTCCTCCCCCGCTGTCTCTGGTGAAGACAGCCTGCATCAGCCCAAACAGCAAGGAAAGATTGATGCAGAGTCCTCTCCCTGATTGAGGTTATAGCTGTCACTTGGCATATCTGTCACTGTGGCTCGATGGCACTGGCCATGGGATTAGGGGCTTCTGCTTGCAGCATGCGGGGAAATTCAAATGGCCAAGCTGAGATCAAGAGCTGTAGAAGCAATCGGGACATGGCTCACAAATGATGCAGTCCGCTAACTTCATAAAACCTCGGGTAATAATATTGATGTTATTTATTATGAGAGGAAATATTTCCATGCCACATGAGCAGTGAGTCCGGAAATTTTGGTTTAGGACTCGTCATTCGAGAGACTGTGGACGCAGAATAGGCATCACGATATGACAGTAGTAGGGAAACATGATTGTTCTGATATCCAATAACCAGTCATTAGGTAATTATTATGGTTATTTTAGCTGATTGAAATAATTATGGGAATAGATGATAATAAGAGTAGTTTATCTTCATGTCTCTATAAATGAAATACAAGCAGCTCTATCCACTGATCTGCATGTATACAGATTAAAGCCATGTTTAGTGACATCAGTATAATATAACTAATAACATGTAACTCTTCTCAGAACTTATCTTATCGCATCCTATATTTTTGTCTCGTATCTTATCTTATGTGATGTTCTTCTGGCCTTTAATTTAAATCTGTCCAATACACCATCCATCTTCCTCTCTGTCCATTGTCCAGGTTTGTCAACGTTTTTGCACGGCAACAGTCAGGTACACATCTCTGCAGCAACGCGCAAACCCACTGGAATGTTGCTTGTCTTAAACATAAGGAGGGATTTGGACACGGCGATGACTGAAAGACCAATTACTATAGGACACAAGACTTTCTACCTCATTAACCTGCATGCACGCACACAGAGGGAGAGAAAATTCTGCCCTTTGCTCCCTCCCCTGACTGTCTGTGTGTTCTCAGCCATATGTTTGGTTGATGGAAAAAGTAAATGAGGTGTAAATGTCAAATACCAGCGGTGAGAAAATTGAGAGGGGGGGGCAGGACACTCTAGATCTCCTTTAACTTCTATCTTAAAAAGTTAATGTCTCACGATCACTTCTGATTGTTTATCTCCGATTTTTAGAGAAATTATAAACTATATCTCATACTAGATCAATATTTTATCGAGATACAAAGCCGTTTTAGTTTAGGGTATTTAATCTGAGGGAAAATGATGGATGTTGCCTCATTTGAGCTGTTTGGAGTTGTTTTGGAGTCTCTGACATCCCCAGACCTTTTTAGTCTGATGCCAGTATAAACGACCAGCCTCTCCATTCCAACACACACACACCAAATGAGGAATGAGTTATCTCTCATCTGGTGGCCTAAGTAGCAGTGTGAGAGACACATTCCAGAGAAACCCGAGCTTTTCTGAATGACCCCCTCCTCCTCCCCATCCCCAACCCTCCACTCTGTTACAGGCTCCAGAGGAGAGAGTGAGGAGGAAGGTTTTTCAAATTTTAATTCAGGGGCATCTAAGTCCTCGATGGCACAGGGGATAAATAGTGCATAAGCATGGATCCACAAATGCTGCTACAAAATTGAGAGACAGTTTGATTTAGAATCTAAAACCACTACTTGAAATTTGGAAAAAGCAATTCTCTGTTTTAGTAAAAATAAAAAAGTAAAATTAAAATAAATTAAGTTCAATAATTATACATACATAGTAAGTACATTCTCAACCCTTCTCTCCCACTTTCTCCCTCTGTGCCGTGGAGTCCCTTTTGCCACTCAGCTGACCCTTGACCTCCACACAAACAGCCTGTCCTGAGCCAGCGCTGAGTCAATGGCTCTGTGACAGAATGGGACTCATGTGCAACCCGATGTAGAGACAAACGCTCACTCGTGGTTTCTCTCCTCGATTCTCCCCACTATTTTCTTTTTAGCATCAGACAGTAACACGCTTCATACTCTGCCTATTCAAACTCCTCCATGTTTCTGAAGGGTTTTCTCTTCTCTCCCTTTCACCGTCCCACTGTAGAAGCAGCTGTCAATTAGAGACAATGTTTTTCATATGATGCCAAGTTAAATTCCTGAGGGAGCACACTGCCAAGGCATGTGCTCTCCGCATGATGTGATTCGGTGCCTGGCAATAATGAAGGGATGATGGAAAAGGCAGGAAGATAGGACAGGAAGGCAAACAGACGGCCTGATACTGACCAAGTGAAAGACAGCGAGAAGAGAAGAGAATAAGTAAATGGACAATAGCGGCAAAATATTTTTCTTTTTCTTTCCCCTTTTCCACTATCTCGTCCCAACCTCAGCTTTCCACACCGCATTCCCTCTGAGTCCTGCTCTACACTTTCTGATTGGCCACCTAGTTGCTCCAATTTCGCATTTTCCACCCCTACAGCAAAGTAAAAAGGGGGTTTAATGGCTGCACGAGGTGCTAGAAAACCACTGCAACCACAAACCCTGCCTCTCTTTTCCGGTCGTCTGGAAATCTGCTCCGTGCACTCTGGGACTCCAGTAGCAGCTCCTTGCTGTTCAGTCTTTTCTTTTGCTTATGTTAAACATAATCCAGATAGCCGCCTTCTCATAACAATAGTGGTTTTGATATAGTCAAGATCGCCTCTCTCTAAAAGATTAGAGAGCAGCATTTGCCTCAAGTGAAGTCTGACCTGGTCGCAGAGTCCCATACTCTTTCCGGGGTCCTGAATGCTCCAGGAAGAGAGTCTGTCTGGCAGATGGTCCAAACACTTCAGCAAAATGGAGGAAGTAGTTGAGGCTCCTCCAAGCAAATGGAGGAAAAACATGTCTTTTTCATGTCGGTTCCTGTACCCTTTCATGTGTTTAAATACCAAATTATGATTCCATTTCCAATTATGTTTTTAATTGTTTCTCCTGTAGAAAAGTTTAAATCATATTTCCATTTTTCCTCTGCTGGAGCGTTTCAGTGTCTGCTAGATCGATCAGCTAAGGGGAGGGGTTTGAGGGATACTGCAACAAAGTCTCTCTGGATCACATGCTTTTGTCATTATGCTTCTCATCCTGCACTGTGCTGGAATTGCTCCCACTTTGCATTTCTGCTTCAAACTTTTTTTTTCCCTCTCTCTTCGGCCTTTATCCATTTCAGATTAATCCTCTCATGTTACAGTCTCCGCACTTAACAAATAGTTTCCTTTCGGAGCTCAAAGCCATCACAGTATTCCAATCTCAATTATCTTTGTTTATTTAGCAGCTCTTTCGATTAGAAGTAACAATAAGAACTTTTATAGCCCCTCTTGACGCTGAAGAGTGCACTCTGTCTCCTTAAAAAATTACACGATTACGACATCCCGACCAAATAGTCTAGGCCTAGAAGTATTTGATTGCTTTTATGATGATGAACAATACTACTATGTCTCCAAAACATCTGTCTCTCTGTCCAACCCACCATCCGTCCTGCCAGGTGATGTGTTCCCAGAGGACTTTTCCATCTTGGCCACGGTGAAGCCCAGGAAGGGCAGCCAGTCCTTCCTGTTGTCTGTGTACAACGAGCAGGGCATCCAGCAGCTCGGACTGGAAGTGGGACGATCCCCCGTGTTCCTGTACGAGGACCACACGGGCAAACCAAGCCCCGAGGACTACCCCCTCTTCAGAGGAGTCAATCTAGCCGATGGAAAGTAGGTTCACCAGTCGATGAACGCGCATTAAGGCGTGTCAGCATGTTTTTTTTCCCCCTGTAATCAGAGTCCAGGTGGATGTGTCGGGGTTTAATGAACTGGTCTGTTGTGTCTCTGGATAGTTTAGTGTGTTTGCACTAAACCCCATAATGCATCACCTGAAGCAGCTGTACCTGTTGCAATTGATATTTATGCAAACCTCTATTAGATATTACACATGATGTAGATTGCAGTATACTCAAACGTGTATCCAGGGCAGAACCCATTCATGTCAACAAAAAGAGTTCCAAGATTACTTTATCCTCAAAAACTAAATGGGATATATTTAGATTTGAAGCCAGACACAAAAGGGCCCTTCAGCCGTTTGGCGGTGTGTATGTGGGCAGCAAGTAACCCAGTAAGCGTGTGAACTAACTCCTCCTCCCTTTCTAGGTGGCATCGACTGGCCATCAGTGTGCACAAGCAGACCATCACCCTCATTCTGGACTGTAAAAAGAAGACCACCCAGAAGCTGCTCCGTAGCCCCAACCCCATCATCGATACCAAAGGAATTATAGTGTTTGGAACCAGAATACTTGATGAAGAAGTCTTCGAGGTAGGCATTGTGGTTCTTATCTACATGTTGGTAATGATATGGTGCATTTAATCACCAGGCTATTAAAGATGGAACACATAATTCAATGTCGTAAATACAAGTTGCATCTCAATCTCCCCATTCACACAGCTCCAAACATCAGAAAAGGGCCACGTCAAGGTTTTTGTTCTTCACTCAACCCAGAGTAGATATTAAATTACATTCATTTGTTTGGCCAACTTTCGAAACCTTGGTGGAAATGGGTTTGCTTGATGATAATGGCGAGTCGACAACTTCACTTGCGCTGTTCTGAGTCAAGCTAGCATAACAGCACAAAACATAGCAAACAAGCTAAAGTTATCGAACAATAACCAAAACGGCAGGTCGGCTTCTCCCCTGGGTTCTTTGGCCTCTTTCATCTCTTGCCAACAAGTCAAATATCAACTCTTGTTTTGTTTCTCTTCAATTCCTCCGACTCAACTTTGGTTTCTTCGGAGGCTCTGCCATGATGTCCTAACTGAGAATGGCGAGTTGCATCTTATTGCTAAGTGCTAGCTCTGGCTCTGGTTGCTAGTGTGCAATGTATGCCTAAAAGCAGGTTGCCATGTTCCAGCACTGTACACCACAGTTACATGTTGCAGTTCCAATCGTCCAGGGGGCGCTGTGGCAATGAGACACAGGCCTTTCTTCCAAATATAAATAGATTTACCATCAGAAGGACTTTGCTGTATCTTGAAGGACTATTTGTGTGCTTGCTTAGAGTGATTTTTGCCAGGTTCACACTAGTTTTCCAATCATCTTTGTCCATTTGGTTCCATTGTAAATTGCTGATGCCAAAAGTTGGATGAGTGAACAGATTTATAGTTTTCATGACATGCATTTTTGTATTTCCTGTCACATACTAATTACAAGGCCGCTCTAAACAGTCAATACAGTCTCTCTCAGACCAACTTGATTTTGATTTAAAGTCTGAAAGAAAATAACATAAAAGCAAATGTGATTCTTCTTTAAAGTACAGTACACACATCCCCGTTCTGTGTGTCATGGAGGACAGAATACGGATTATGGTGGCGCCCACATCCTCCACAGAAGTGTGGATTTAGCTTTTGGAGCCCCCAACATCTAATTCTACCCCTCGTACACACCAACACAAGATTGCAAATCAAATTTAATTTGAAGTGCCAGATATTCCACACTTTCCACAAAAGAACGCAATGTCCTGCAATTGTATTCCCTTTCCATCTGTGCTGCATTTGCAGTTCAACTTTGCACATTTTATTGCTACTGTTTGAAAAGTTTTGTCTTATTGTGGCTACTAAGCAGCTAAAAATTTTTACTCAAACTGTTATATTTCTTTTATTGTTTGTATAAATCTTCTAAATGGGCAACATTTGTGTTTTCAGAGCTTTTTAGGAAGCAATGGCAGGTTTTGATTGTTCGACTGAGGGGGTTTCCTCTTCCTTTCTCCACTTTTTATGTGTATAAAAGCTTTGTGACAGGAGATTAATAATAATCTGACCAGACAGTACAGGCAGCCTTCACCTGATCTGCATCATAATATAAAATACAGTTTGCTTTAACCAAGTGTGAAGAATCTGAGTTTTTTTGGATACTGCCTATAACAAGCTTTTGTGTGTATATTTGTCGCTCTTTAACATCACACGCACATGCACACACGTGCAAAAATGCACAGAGAGGCACAAGGCACAAGGAATAGTGTTGTCTTTGTCCCGTCAGAGTTTTGCTTGTTTAAAGGGGGATTAGTCTGTGAGGCTGAGGCCCTCAATAATAATTAGTAACAGAGGCTGACTGATGTGACTGATGCTGAGCCAGCTGACCTCTGACCTCACTGCTGCTCAACGAGAACAGACAAAAAGAAAGAAACATGACATCATCCCCTGTACAATCCCTAAAGTCGCTCTGCAAAGCTATAGGGTGACATGGATACATGATGATAGACTAAGCCTAAAACGTTCCCTCATTCATAACCATTAATGACAGACTTGCAACTAAATCCAGATTTCTACATTGAAAAAAATGACAAATCTCAGTATGTACGATACTTTGTGTGCATTCATTTCCAATGTCTCAGATGTGGGTTTGGAGTGAAGGAAAGAGAGGGATTTTTGAAGGTAATACAGATTATGTTTACATTTTTTTTTGCAAATGTGGCATTTAACCATTTGATAACTTTTCATTTCCACACAGTTTTGCTTCGTATCTACTATTCTGTATCATATATGGACTTTACCCCCTAGTGTTCAACACACAGAAATGCATTGCGAGAATGGAAGGCTTATTTAGTTGCTTTTAGATTGCCGGTTTAAGCATTTTATGTCGATAATATTATTATCAATATATCTTTTGATACATACAAATACATGAATGTGTATGAATCTCCCATATCTGTGTAACTTTCACATTTATTTATCTTGTAGCAAAATATCATTATTGAAATTCACAATTCATAAAACTGATTGATCCTTTTTAATTTTAAAATTACTCAGTTTTGCTATCAGTTAGATTAATGCACATTTTGTGTAGCACAAAGTGCACATGTTTTGTCCAAAATCCAATGCGAAAATAAGGTCCCAGACTCCAAAATACCAGATGGGAGGACTTTTACAACACATGAGATCACAGAGGTTACCATAGGAATGCATACGAATGACTTGCATATGGACACAGAGCGATGTGGAAAAAGGAGGCGTGAGGGAAAATCCTAATGTTTTTGATGCTTGTGCTATAGGTAATATTTATTCTATATCTATGGAGGTGACTGCTTTTACTCAGCAGAGCTCTACTCTTTCTCTAATTTTATTGTTGCCCAGAGAAATCTGATCTCAAGGTTAAGGCGACACAGGAACACTTTAAATCATACCGAGCTATCGGAGCCGCGGTAACAGTCCAATGGTTACTGTGGGAACAGACGGATATTTTGTGAGAGATGTTTAAAAGCCCTCCTGCTGTGCGTCTGCCAGTTGGGAGACAGGACAGGCTCCAGTGCGTGCACAAAATGGAAAATATGCCACATAGTTTCCAAATTATGCTCAGCCTGCACTCTTCTCACTCTCTCCTCCCCTCACTCCCCTCTCCCCTCTGTAGTTTAGTCGGATCCCATGTTGACTTTTGCCAGAGTCAGTTACCACCAGGAGGTGGTGAGCATGAAAACACACACACACATGCACACACACACTAAAGAAAACACGTTTGATTTCACCAGCCGGCCGATTAGTTCAGTTGACTTGAGAGCCTGCAGTTTCCACTCAGTCTCGGAATGCAAAAGAGGAAATAATAAGACCAGAAAGAAAAAAATAATCATTTTGGAACTATCAATTTGAGAGAGCTGTTCGTGATTGCGCATATGATATCTCAAAACTTGTCATAGAGAGAAGAGTATTTTCAAAGGCAGAGATAAAATGATGTGACTTTACATCTAAGAATTAGAGTAAATTTAAAGTTTTCTCTTTACTCGCCCGGGTCTTTTTCTTTCCATACCACAGTCAGGAGAGACATATACTTACTGTATGCTGAGGCTGGTTTGTGGTTTGGTTTCTGACAGGGTTTTTGTGGTCGCAGAGAGAGCATCTGCCCTCTAACTACCATAATGTTATTTTTCTCTCTTGGTGTGCAAAAGAGTAGTGTGGCTCGTGCCAGTGAAGATCATAAACGTAATCAGAACAGTTATTATGGGAGAAGACGGGTATTTTACCTGGTAAACACTGCTTATATGTTTCAATGAGACCGCAATTACTCCATTATCATGTCTAATGCCCCTAAAATCTATTCAAATCAGTCCTCAGACTTTAAGCAGTGCTGTTACACTTCATGGATGCGTAGAGCTTGTGGGTATTTTTTTGTGTTGTTCAGAAAGATTGTGCCTCTTTGACATTGTCCATCTACAGAACGTGTCCCCCGATTTGTCTGTTTTCCTGGAGAGTGTGCCAAGAAAAACTCAGAATGAAATACCCATCCCTCAGTTTAAAGCGCCGCTCAGTTAAACAAATGGCTGCAGTCGGTCTGAGGGAACACAACCAGGGACGGACAAACCACTTGGCCTCGCTCAGGTAATCTGGGAGGGAGACCTCCTCGAGTGAACCTGAGCAGCCGAAGTGGAGCCATGCGAACACAGCAGTGTCTGGAGTCATTCCCATTTGATAAGTGTGATTTTATAGAACATTTTGTGTTACAAAAAATACACACATTTTGTATATTAGAGCGCTGGAGGATCAGATAAAGGTCTCAGTGTTAACAAAACAAGAGGTTGTGGTTGTGTTGCTAAAACCTTTGGGCCAAACTCTGGAAATTGTGAGGAGATCTTTTCCCACTGATGTCAGACTTGGAGCAGCACACATGCCACGTGACATCATCCAGAGGTTTCCTTGGTAGCCGCAGATAGGCCATCCCGGGCCTGAAGCAACACTGGGGGATGAGGTTGTCCGTGTGTCAGGGTGAGTGGGTGAGGATATAAAATAGCAGGAGGAGGAATGAGGTTAGATGTAGAGAAAGAAGAGGATTAGAGATGGAATGAGTGGAGGAGTAAAGACATTGTGATACGAGTAAGAGTTGGGACAGGCATTTAATGGGGCAGGGATGATGTGGGGCTCCCATGCTGCATCGAAAGCCAGGAAAAAGTAGTAAAATCCGGAGCTGTGATGCTGGGATTTCATGATGAGTTTAACACATCCTGTTTTCTTCTCGTCTTTCCTGCCTCCCATTATTTTAATTTAACATGTTTCGGTCATCCAAGGTAAAGACAGATTTACCTCAGTAGTTTTTCCTGATTTAGGACTTGACAGTTGTCGAGGGGGATAAACTGCAGAGAAACCTGACACCACCTCGTTCCATTTGGACAGAAGATTTTTCAAATTCAGGATCTAATTTAAGCTCATTTTGGCTGAAGTCTCTGAGGTAGAAACAGTTTGGCTAATGTTGACTGGATCTCTGTTTTATTGTTATTAGATATATTCAGTAATTTAAGTTCAGTTCAACTTTTTTCAAGAGTACCTGACTCAAATATAGGTTATGATTTTTCTCCTGTCTGTTTGTTGACAAGATTTCACAAAAAACAGCGAAACAGATTTTCATGAAACTTGGTGGAAGAATGTGTTATGGCAGAGGAAAGAATACATGAACTTTCTTTAACGTCGCAAGATGGGGTGTTTTTATAACATTCTTTCCCAGGGAATAATTTATCAGGTATATTTAGGGAACTGTTTTGCCTTGGCGGAGCACCCCTGAGTGCCATAGTTTCCCTGCAGTGTTTGTATGATTTTCAGTCAGACTTGATTTTTCACACAGATAAAATCCGGTCATGGGGGAAGCGATGCATCTGACATTAATTTAAGAGGCATTCAGACCCCATATTCCGACTACAATGTGTCCCATCTGGGAAATAAACGGCGATCCAAATGTTTCTCGGCGTATACCTTTTTAAAGAAATGTCCGTTATTGATAATGGGTTATAACAGATCCAAGTGGATTACCTATGAGGATTTGGCCATAATACATTTATTGTATTATCTTGTCCAAGGCAAACATCATGCTTCACTGTCAAAGCACACTCTATACATTTTAAGCAAAGAAACAGACTCCAATAGCCTCAGGGATGATGGAGTTTCCACCATGGATAATTAAGAGAACTTCCCTAATTCATGTCAGATGTTTGTCTTTCACCACCTTTATTCCCTCCGTTCCTCCTTTACCGCGTCAGCAAGCCCTGAAAGTGTTCCCTCAGCACTTCCGCGAACGGCCAAGCCAAACACTCATGAGACCACGTCTGCTAGGTGAGGTGAGCCGCTCCAATTTCCACCACCCCGAGGAGGACGGGAAATGGGAATATGGCCGCCTGTGGCCTTTGGAGGCTTGGGGAAAAAAATCCTACACAGATGAGAGCGCGATGGGGGGCGGGCAGGGGGAGAGGGGACCTAGACGGGGATCCAAACACAGGGATAGCATCAAAGAGGTGAGGGGATGGTTAAGGTGCTGTGTAGTGGATAAGTGGGGTGGCAGACGGGCCTGTTGCTCTTGGCAGCTGCTCTGAGAGTTGGGGTTGCACAACAGTCTAGAGGGGAAAGTGCATGTGGGTGAAAATGTACTTGATGTCTGGTAAAGGTAATTATACATTTGTTGGAAGTGCACTTCCCTTGTTCGCATGTGTGTGTGTTGCTTGTTTGTACTCAAACAACTGTGTCGACGATGTGCATCTATTTTGTGGATGCAGTTTTGTGTGTGTTGGTGCTGATTTATGGCCCCTGTGCAGTGGGTCTGCAGTGTGTGGTTCTGTGGTCAGGCTGGAGAGCGCCCAGGCACTGGGTCTGCGAGTGTGGCCGTTGTGGGCTGGCAGTGGGGCCGAGACCTGGCTCAGAGCTCATGAGTGACTATGTAAACATGCTGTAAAAAGTATTTCTCCTTAAAAAAACCTGCCAGATCTTGGACCTCCCAGAGTCTTATCCTGCCCTGTGGGAGCTTCCCATACCCATGTTCCCTCTGCTGACACCTGGGGAAATGATGACAAACTTGAGACTTGAATTTTCCTTCTTTAAACCGCTGTCTTCTTTTATTATGTGAGGTGCAGAAGGTAAACAGAACCTGTGTGAGCTGTCCCTGGTTTGTTTTATCTTATCCGAGCCAGGAAAGTGCAACTTTGACATCACCTCCAGAGCTTAGTCCAATAAAAAGGCCATTGATTGTCTCCTTTACTTCATGCTTGAAATATGTGCGTGTATTAAAAAAGAGAGAGAAAGACAAAGATGAAGAGTGTGTATGTGTAGGTGCATGTGTGCGCGTGTGGTTCATTTAGTTTCAGCAAAATTCAAGGCCGATCATGTGATGATCTTTGAAAATGCACAAACATTAGTTGCTCATGCATCATATCTTTTAATTCACAAGAGGGAGCAATGAACTCAGTCCACTCTTCGTGATTGTGGGTCAGGTTCAGACGGAGACAGATGTTGGTCTCTGTGCTCACTGGAGCACTCTCCTGCCATCATTTGGACACAACCAGAACATCCAGCATGGTGTGGGGGGTGGGTGCGAAACAGGGCAAGGTTCTGTGTAATATTAGAACAATAGATTGTTATTGATCAGAATCCAGTTGTTCTGCTTCCGTAATCTTGTTACCAGTTGCAACCCTGCAATCATATATCGTGTCTTTCACATGAACGTGATGTGGCATGAGGTCTTCCATCGTTCGCAGCCACAGGCGAATGGCCTTTCAGCCGGAGCGCGACATGAGGAGAGCACTGGCCAGGAGCTGAATCGTATTTCAGCAGCGTCCAGGGAGATGCTGACAGCCGCAGCCCTGTTATTGTCTGAAAATTTCGCCTTAAGCACCACTCTGATGTGCCACATGTCACTGTCCCTTCTCAAAGAGGAGAGCTGATTGCTTGTCTTTTATGGCTCCCCTCTTTGGTTTGGATGTGATTCTATAATTCCAGGGTTTTGTCTTTTCTTTGCGTCTGCTGTGATTGGGTCTGGGTTTGCGTATGCCTGTGTATGGTGCTGTATGTTAAGGCTAGTGTATTTAGTTTTGCACCCCAGCAAAACAAAGTAGCCTAAGTGTTGTTTTTTAGCATAAGTGTTGTGGTCACCCTTATCACATGCTGAATCCTTGACTCTGCTTTTGCAGCAGTTGCAGTGTGGTTTCCTCATATCAAAATATACAAAAGTAGCTCCCACATTCTGTAAAGGAGTAAATATGTCATACTTTTAATGGGTTGTTGTACCGTGTATTGACTGCCAGAAGATTAAATACTTAGTAACAAATAAAAATGTTTGCATTAGTATGCAGTAGGGTACCATATAGGAATATTTACTGTTTCCCTACATCTGTAAAACAGCAGCTTATATAACATTTTGGCGCCACGGTCCGTCTAGCACCGTGCGCTGAAAGGAGCAGCTCTGGCTCGAAGGGAGGAAATCAGAAGCGGCTTCAGCGGTTGTCGGGGTGGATCAAGACTTGGACAATAACTTCACTGTGAAGGTGTAGCAGCTTTCATGGGAACAAATGGACTGTAGCCTGTGCCTTTTATAAAGATAATTAGTGTGCACATCCAATTAATTATATGGCTTTACCAGTACTACAAATACCTTTTTTCAAACCAGCCTGTTTGGAATGGGCTGTTCTCTTGTCCTGTGTTAATGCTTCGGAGTAACTTCAGAATTACGCCTCATCATTAGTGAGCCCTCCTCAAACACTAAAAGGGGTGTTGCCATGGGTTGCTTATATAAGTTCAAATGATTTACTTAATTGTTTCGTTCCATCTACAGACAGACGTTTGTAGAATTAGTAGGTAAATAATATTTTTAATTATCTGTGGAAACCTTTGGCTGACCATTGATTTTACTAGTTACGGTGAGGACCACACGGCCTATGAAAAGACCATACATTTCAACAAGAGAAAGGCTTTGTGTGGAGGTTGATAGCATCAGCAATCAACTCGAAGGGAAGCTCTAATGAAGAGTCACTAATAAATTATATTAAGGGAGATTTAGGAGCCCATGTTCTTGGAGATTGACCCACGCTAATCGAAAAACTGTGGATATCTCTGAGTCGGCTGCATCGATTTTGACCGATTAAATCCAATTGCAATCTTGTTTTGTATCTGTCTGAAGTTGGTTTTGTGCAGTGGTCATTCCTTTTTCTAGTCAAGAACTTTTAACAGAGAAAAACACCTCAGTACATTCTCTATCCAGCATTTTCTCCTCCTTTTCCCCCCCTTCTCATATACCTTCAGCCAAAGCCATCAGCTTTCCCAGCGTCAATGAGACCCATATAACGCAACACTTTCTTTTTCGGGCAGCCGCATGCCTCATTCCTTCTCTTCTCATATCACACATCATTAAGCAAGTTCTTCCACACTGCTCCCAGTGTTGCTGGGATGTTCTCATTAATTCTTAGGTGTATGATTAATTATCTCATCTTGGTGAAATTAGGATCAAACTGCTTGTGGTCAGGATCCACGCTGACATTCCCCCGGCGGCTGGGGGAGATGAAGAAAAGAAAAGAAAAAAAGAGAGCATAAGGGAAAAATAAAGGCAGAAGAATGGCATGTGAATAGGGAAACATTCGCAGACGGCAGGGCTGTTTTGTTGTACACAGGGCCTACTTTTAATTCAATGTGACCTCGTTTCAAACAGTGCACTCCCATCGTCCCCTTTCCGTGCAGCTGTGACACACGGTCTCGCCAGCATGAGGTGGACAGACTGTTGAAAAAGATTCCAAGTCTCTAGCCTCCTCACGCATTGCGATTTTTGGACAAATGGCTGAAAAGTAGCCATTTGATTGTTCCCTGGGAGCTCAGGAGTTCCTAGCTGGGGGAGTTGGGTAATGGCCACTCCAGCCCTTCGGTCTCGGAGGAAGTAGTGGGATTTGTTTTTTTGCATTCACCATAAAACCCCACTGATAACATAAGCCAAGGACGGAGCAGGAAACATCGTCTTGTGAAGGGTTTTCCAATGTTTTTTTCTCTCTTTTTCTTAAGGATGCCAGACACAATGTGTCACTGTGTGTTACCTCCTAGCGCCGGGATTGGTTGTTCTTTAGTGAACAGTCACTGGTTTGACCACAAATGCAATCAATTTCTGTGTGTCAAAAATACGAGAGCCATCCGTGGAGAATTTCAGCTGGAAAGACATGTTGAGCGATTTCAGACTTTTGGCAGCTGCACATAATAAAAAATACTTCGTGCTCTGCGACGGGCTGTTCCAAGAGTTAAGCCGCTTCATGATTCTCCCCCCCCCCACCCCCCCCCCACCCCACCCCACCCCTGGACGTGTATTAATTTCAGCTAAGTCCACCCTGTGTTTGATCGATGTGGAGCAGCATCATTTTATTTTGGAAGCTTGATCAGTAGATGTTTGGAAAGATACATTACAGCGTTTTTGGTTCCATGAGCTTTCTGTTCAGAAAACATGTGGCAAACACACACACCCAGCTCCCCATGTGGCCTGGGGATCCTTCGGAGCCCTTTTCTCTTTTTCTCAGTTGTTCTTTTTCTGTCGACCTCCTCTTTTCCGTCTGCTACTGTTCCCCCCCCCGCACCTACACTCAGTACACACACACACACCACCACACACACACACACATACACACGAACACGCGTTTAAGTAAAACGTCTCGGGTCAGATATCTGTATCTGCAGGTCTGCTCATGTTCTCCTTGTCACTTGAGCTAAGTTTATCCATCATCTCACACAATAAGCTTGAGGGTGGAAACACTCATGTCCCATTCAGATCCCAGGCTGGGTTTAAGCGTTTTGTTTTAAACTCATTCATCTTCTTGAAGATCTACTCAGAATGTGTGTGTGTGTTTTATTGTTTGAGTTAGCTACATGAAGTCAGTTGTTCCATGTTCTGCTTGTCTCACCCCTGGACCTCGGACAAAGTTCTTCATCATGCACTCACCCTGAGATTCCCCCTGCCTCGACCTAGTTTCAGTCCTGTTCTGGATGCGATAATGCTGCAGGCAGATGTTCTTCCTCTTCTCTATTTCCTTTT
Organism: Pseudopleuronectes americanus; assembly: GCA_038501795.1. Lineage (NCBI taxonomy): Eukaryota > Metazoa > Chordata > Actinopteri > Pleuronectiformes > Pleuronectidae > Pseudopleuronectes > Pseudopleuronectes americanus. Next base: position 5,495,991 of record CM076733.1, read on the forward strand.
TATATTTTTTCAACACCCCCCTCCTCCACTGGTGACCGATGTGAGACCGCCATGTCTCTCACTAATGACTGTTTGCTTGTTTATTTACATGCATGACTTGTAACTGCGCCCAGCAGGTCTCTTGACTTCCTGTTCTGTTGTGATTTCCAGGGAGACATTCAGCAGCTGATGATTGTAGCAGACCATCGTGCTGCCTATGACTACTGTGAGCACTACAGCCCTGACTGCGAAGTGCCAATGCCCGATCAGCCTCAGGCCCAGGACCCCAACACAGATGAATATGTGAGTAAAATTTCTCATTTTTAGTGTAACTTCTTTAACCTCAAAACTTACAGTTCAGCTTTGTAAACACAATACAGGCCATATAGATCAACAGTGTTGTTCCAGAAATAAAAACTCCATTAATATTCTGAATTGAGATTTTTATTATTAACCATAATGTTTTAACCATCCAAGGTAGAATTAGCACAAGCCATGAGATTGTGAAACAAAGCTACATTATCCTGTAGAAGCCACAAGTTTGCATGACTACCGACAGTCGCGAAAGATTGGCCACAATAGAATTGTTCCATGTCACTACACAAGGTTAATACACTATATAAAACTATATGCATACATAGAAGATACAAACTACAATGTTCAATTTCAAGAAGTGTGCTGGAAGTCGTCGGAAAGGATGATTTCCACCGGTTTATGGGATGCGTAGTTCCTTCACTGTACACAGACTTGTACCTTAGATGTCAAGCTTAATCTTAACACTAACCCTAACGGAAAATGTTTAATTGTCACGTTCAATTCATCTTGTAGCTAGTCAGCCTAGTTCTAGTTTTAGAGGTGAAACTCTTTTTGAAACGCCAATAGAGAAAATGAATAGGACATTTATGTGAAGTTACCAGAGCAGTTATAAAAGTTTGGTTTGGAGTTTTGGTGGATATTTGCATATAGCAATATACAGTACATTGTAAAGTCAAGATAACAGAGACGCATGTGCACTCATTACTGACCCTTTTCAAGGAAGTTTATTCCCTTAATCTATAATTGTCTCTAATGCTCAGATCTCTGCCAGAGGAAAGAACTTAGTGGAAGATGGTGCTCCCAGGCTTTGCATTCACTTAGTAATGTTCAGGAATGATGACAGTGCCTGCCGAAGCCTGCACCGAGCTGTTTTCCACAATAAATACCAGCACACTGTGCGCATGCTAATTTAGGGCGTGTCAGAAAAGTGTTACAAGATGGACAGGAAGCTCTTCCTCTTCTGGTTTTGTGCTGGGGCCTTTTGTGCTGGGGCCTGTCAATATGCCTGCAAGCTACACAAAAACTTGACCTGTTTTCTCTTTCTTTTCTAAAAATAGGTGACATATTCGTTTAGAAAAAAATTTCTGTGGAAAAAGTAATTTGTCATTCAGTTGAAACATGTTGCAACAGGGAGACAGAGCATGAGGTTTCAGCATGTGTAAGGCATTCCTGTGTGCTGCTGATCGATGGCCTGCCTGGTGCACATGCATCAGCCAGCCGGCAGCAGCAGAGCAGTGGATCATATTTAAGAAGTCATGTTTTTAATAATTGATACTGATTCTTTCTCCCTCAGTCTCTTTGTCTCAACCCCAGTGTAATATTGTTCTCCTTTAGAACACAGAGGACAGCTACTATTATGAATACCCTTACTATGAGGACGTGGATGGCAAGCCATACGAATCAACCGGCGATACAGAGACCACAAAAGAAATCAAGGTAGTCTTCTGATGCACGTTTTGACCCAGAAAGATTTTTCTATTTGAAATGCACCAAATGTAGCTGACAAGAACATCATCTATGGCCCACAGGTGACAGAAGCAGATGGAGACACAGTGGTGACCACAGTGGAGGAGGCTCTGAGCGGCACTGGAGGTGGCATCGACAGCAAAGTCCTGACTGCCATCTCCACAAGCTCATCCGCTGGCTCATCCGCTGGCTCATCCTCTAGGTCGTCCACTGGCTCATCCGCTGGCTCATCCGCTGGCTCGTCTGCCGGTTCGTCCAGCAGCTCAACGTCCAGCTCGTCCGCCACTGCTGCCGGGGGAGGGGACGCCTACGGAGAGGAGACCAACTACGATGGCTATGATAACTACGGGACCTACTACGACGAGGCCACAGAGGCACCGGACGGTGACAAGAACCGACGCATTACCGTCACCAGCATCGGCACCGGGGGTGAGCTGGATCTGGGCGCAGGCGGAAAGATCGACCTGGGCACAGGTGGCGCAATCGAAAGGAGCGTGATCACCACGGGAACTGCAGGCGCTACGACCATCATCGCCAATGATACATCAGTATGTTGACTTTAATGACACTAGCTTCTTGATGTTGTGGCATGTTAATAGCTGTATTTATATGTATATATATATAATATGAGTTACTTTATTTTATCCTGCAAGGACTACTTGTGCATATGTTAATGTTTGAGATATTAATCTGCAAAAAATGTTTTATTGTTTGTGTTGTGTATGCTTTTATCCACTTATATTATCATCTTAATTTTTATACTGGTATATTTTGTTTCTAAAATATATCGATTTTTATAGGTGGAAACTTCCTACGATAACTATGGCGATGGATATGAATATAATGTGGACGATTACACCACTGGTGGCATCAGCAGCAGTACAGACCACATCGGTGGTGGTGGCGGAAGCAGCAGCAGCAGCAGCACTGTTAATATCGGTGGTGGAGGAGGCGGAAGCAGCAGCAGCACAGTCCTCGTCAGTGGTGGCAGCGGTGGTGGCGGCGGTGGCGGCGGTGGCGGCGGTGGTGGCGGCGGCGGTGGAAGCAGCAGCAGCAGCAGCAGCACTGTGCAGTTCGGTGCCGGCGGGGGCAGCAGCAGCAGCTCCACCATCAACCTTGGAGGTGGCTCTGCTGGAGGAAGCTCGGTCTCTGTGGGAGGATCTTCTACTGCTGGAGGCGGATCAGCCAGCGCGGGCACTGGAGCTGGGGGATCCATCGCCACCGGGAAAGTCCTTGGCGTGGAGGGTGATGGAGACTACACCGACCAAGATGAGTTCACGGAGGAGCACATCAGCGACTATGATTTAGACAACTATGACACCGATACCTATGGCGACCTGGATTACGAGAAAGGACGCAAGCTGCCTGCTGAGACCGATGAGTATTACGGACAGGTGAAAATTTCATGGGATGACAAGATCTTCGAGATGATGAAGATTGCATGATGATGGTGACGAAGAGGAGGGGCGCTGATCATGTGTGTGTCTGTGTGTTTGGTGTGCAGGTCGACGGAGCTCGTGGCGAGAAGGGACAGAAGGGAGAGCCTGCTGTTATTGAGCCTGTGAGTAGATCGCTGTTTGAACAGCAGATGTAGGCTGCATATGGGCGTATGTTTATATCTCCAAATACATACGTGTGATCCACATCTAAACACAACCCGCTCCTCACTTCTGAGTCCTGAGGCCCAAAACCCTCACAAAATAACTTTCCCATAGTGTCCATGGGCAAGGCCTGGTCATCGGGACACCAGCATAAACATCTCAAGAATGGCCATGCAAGGATTGTCAATAATCTCTAAACACAGAGTGGGTAGTGTGTAAACAGAAGACGTCCAAGCAGAACAAAAGCCTTTTTCCCTTCCTCTCTTAGGCTTTGTCTAAATACAAACAGGTGGGAAACATCCATCCCTCATTCTCACATACAGGTGACATTGTGAACATCAGGACTCTTTTGTGTGTTGCCAAACGTGCATCAGGCGCAGAAGGAATTTACATTTACATGCACAGCTACAGTATATACACAGCTACAGCTGTTTCCCTTCAAACAACTGTCACCGAGTTCCACTGAGTATACAAGCCTCAGTGAGTAAGTGTCTTTGTGTTTATAAGTGAGAGCAGGACGGACGGCCATATCCTCGATGACCGTTTGCTTATGCGTGTGAGTGTGTTTGAGGACTCCAACAACTTTGAGTTCACATCACCACCCAGTCTCTCGTCTGTTGTCTCTTTCTCTGCCTCCCTGGAGGTTTAGCCTATTTTCCCAGCAAAGACTGCAGGCACAATGAAGGCATAACCCAGGGAGTGTCAAAAAGATCAGATGGGGTAGGTTTTATGATGAAATAGCTCAAGGGTGCAGTAGAGCTTGGGGGTTGACTGAAAAAAAAGGAAGAAACAAAAGCTGAGATCACATAATTGACATGAGTTTGGATAATGTGTGGGTTTCTGTCCTCCATAACAAAGCAGGAAGCCAAATGTTACCACAAGCACAAACAAACAAAGCAATATCTCTACAGCCGCAGAGCTGCGACAATGAGCCTGCGAGTCCATACCGAGCCGAGATGGCCTGCTGTGTTTCACTGCAGGGACCGTGCATATGGTAGAGGAACACTACAGTGAATGTATTTCACATAACAGGCACATGCATACAAAAATTACTTACAGTATTAAACAAGAATGCCTACCTCTGCCAAGGACCACCCTTCCCCTTATGAAACACATTTAAATTCACTTAATTTGGATGGGCTAGATCTATGAATTCTGATAAAATCCAAATCTTGCAAAAAATAAATTGTATTAACATTCAAATTCACTAGATCCGGATCTGCACCAAATTGCACACATTCTTTTCAGTCCCCTAAACTGATTTATTAAAATCAAGATCCTCGAAATTCTCTATTAGAAATAAATGAAATGATTTGAAGTAGAGAAAGCGCCCTAGCTTGCATTGTTAAAATAAGTGAAAGAAAAAAAAAGTCCTGGTTCCAACTGCTGATCTGAATCTGCACCCAAATTATGTGGATTTTTCCTTGACCCATATCACATCATTTCACTAAGTTACGCAGTTATCCAATCAGTAGTTCATGAGGTGACAAACAAACACAGATAAAAGCATCACCTCTTTGGCGAGGTAACAAACTGTGCTTCCCTTAGTTCGTCCAGGTAGGTGAGCTCCTGATGCCGTCTTCGCCTCGGTGTCTCTGCAGTCACTCTCCCGTTCTCCGTGGATTAATTGCGAGCATGAAACTGAAATGACAGGCAGGAATGTCTATTAAGTCTGCAAAGACACAGAGGTAGAAAGTTGCCAGGCAGCTGTGTTGGAACACGTATTCATGGTCATTTAACGGCTTTAACCGAAGCTGTGTGTTAATGGACAAGGGCATAGTTGAGGACATGAGAAAGTTTCAGGGGATTTTATGGTTTCTGATGATTTTTTTTTGTGTTTTCTCTGTTTCAGGGAATGTTGGTGGAGGGTCCGCCTGGGCCTGAAGGGCCAACAGTAAGTCAATCTGTCACAAATTATGTCACCCTCAGCCTCTCCCTCTCCATTTCCTCTGTTTTATCAAATCCTCATTTTCCCCTCTGTGCCTTTCAATCACTGGCATTTTCTTTGTGATCTGTGTCCATAAAATAAAAGCTGATAACAATTTATATCCGCTATTGTTTTAGACAGTTTACACATTTGAATTTGCAATTTCAAGTTTAAAGCCTTCCTCTGAAAGAATCTCTGGCTGCCAGATTTCTCATGCAAAGGGAGTGGCCAAAGCAGTTTCCCCTGAAGAGATATGGACTTTCCGCAGATGTTGGAGGAACTAAATTATTTATCTAGGAAGATTTTATTTTTTCCCAGACACAGTTGCTCTTGACACCCTGCAGATGGAGTCCCACAGAGGCGGGCCACTCAGGCATCGAGTTGTAAACAAATAAAAGAGCGCCTCACAAAAGGATTTACAACTCGACAGGCTGCCCCACATTGCCTCATGCATTCCTTTCCCCCATGTGTGACCACTTTGCAAGATAAAGTCGAGAAATTTTAGCGGAGCGAATATGACTGTTCACTTATGTATGTATGGGAGTCAAATGAGATCTTTTGCTTGGAAATAGGGCCTACCAGGACCCCCGGGTTCTTCTGGCTCACCAGGCAGTCCTGGAGATGTTGGAGAGAGGGTGAGTTTGAACTGAAATGTCTCACACATTTGCAGAGTTATTAAAATACAAAAAATAAATCATTTCTTTTTCTCCATCAATCTCTGTGTGTGCTTGTATTTGTTATTTCCCGTCCTAGGGTCCTCCGGGTCGTTCTGGTCTCCCTGGTGCTGATGGTCTGCCAGGACCCCCTGGCACTGTCTTGATGCTGCCTGTAAGTAAATTACAGTTGTTAAAATGTGTTTAAATTAGCAAAACAGGATTCCCACTCTATTATTACACTCAAAAGGCTGAAACATTTTTCATAGTGGTTTCATATCCTTGTTTGGCTGGTTCAAAGCCTTGTATGATGCATGCTTCTCTGTTTTATCAATAACTCTTGACTGTGGTATACACATCCTCCTGGAATGAAGGGAGGCTTCCTTTGAAATCATTATTGATGGATGTCCATGGCTGTGAAAATATTGTGCAATGTAAATATGTGCTTTAGCGGCCCCTTGTGGCGTGTTTAATAAGTGACCTATAGTGTGTTCTGACTACATATTACCGTCTGGTTTCCACATTCCTCAGCCAAAATTGAAGCTATCAGGTGGCTTCCAGGAAGTTGTCGAGCTTTAGACAGGAAGCAAAGCAGCGCAGTCCACCGCAGCACTTACACAGACGCCCTAACTACTTCCTATGCCGTCTGCCTTCTTGCTCTTTCCTCTCTTGGAAGACTTGACACCGTCGCTGTCGGACCTGATTAGTTGTGCAGCTGTGAAGCTGGGATTTCAGGGCTGCACGGAGCTGTCTGGCCCGAGCCATGTGGCGGGCTCTGTCTGGACAGGAACTCCAGTTGTTCTGGTGCGTCCACTGGCAGGGAGTCACAAACTGAAACCCGATTCCTTGAGGTCCAGGCCTAATGAGAAACATGCATTGTTGTTTCACCAAAGAAACTTTGTATCATGGAATTGACACACAAGGATTTATTGGCAGATCTTACCATTGCGTTTTTCCACTGTTACATTCACGATTTATACAGCAGCGATGCAGCCTCTGTGCTATGTGGAAAAAACATAATGTAATTCCCACTAGAGGTTTTTTTTCTCGTTCTCTGCTTTTCCAGTTAACAACTTGCTGTGAAAGAACATTCTGTTCAAAGTTTGAAGTTGCAGAGGATCATTTTGAATGAAATGACGTAAAGAATGAGTGAGACAAAAACAATAATAGAGAGAAAAAGATTTAGAATAACAACAAGAACTAGTCAAATACTGTAGATTTGATCTGAAAGCAAATAGTCAAGACCTAAACTTATAAGACATTTCTATCGGAGAAGTAACTGTGGGATTTAGGAGAAATTTGTGCTCTGGATGAGATTGCTTAGTGGTGGGTGAGCTGCAGACGATGGGATTCAGCCCTGATGTTCTGAATCAAAAGTCGTGAATTTGATTCTTGGTAACAATGCTTCACTGATCGTGAAATTCACAGTATTCCTCTGGTGTTTTGCTGTACATCTGTAAACCAACCAGCAGTCAGCCTCCCGAGGACTGAGCTCTGTAACTCAAGGTCTCTGAACATTTTCACACCACCAAGCCCTGGATATTCTCCTGTGGTGCAGTGCCTGCTCATCACCACCAGATGCCAGTAAAATGTGAAGTTCATGGCTGCTGATGCTGGCCTTTGATGCTGCTGCTCTGGCATCTGGAGGCCGATGCTCAGTTCAACATCTGTTGCATAGTCTGAGATGGGAATTACTGAGGATATTGTTGGAAATAGATTTTTAATATTCAATGTTCAGTATTTAATTTGCTGCAGGATTTGCCAGTATTTTAGCAACTCCAAATGTTGCACTGGTTTTTATTTTTGTGTCTGATGTGCTGGCACGATTCTCACTGGAATGAAGTCTTGACTAGCTTTGATTCCCTCCACAGTTCAGATTCAGCTCTGGAGGTGACTCCGGACAGAAGGGACCTGCTGTATCAGCACAGGAATCCCAGATGCAAGCGATCATGCAGCAGGCCAGGGTAACAGCTCACACATAAACACATCCTCACACTGCAGCACTCAATATTATTCATTATTCTCCAAATTTGATTATCTTGTTAAAATACTTGTCTTACTTTTCCTTATGTTTAGATGATCTTTGCTGTAGAATGTGCTGATAAATATAATTTCAAAAATATATTTACCATTCATTTTTTTGCATCATTTCAAACTCTTTTTATAGCACTTTTCAATCATTTTCGATGAAATGTAAGGACACAAATACACGTAGAGCTCACACAAATGAATAATACATGATATATTCAATTATAAATCTGCTAAGAACAGCTTTAATCATCTTATGCATGTTCCTGAGTTTGTTTTAATCCTGTTCATCTTTTCCTTTCTGTCATCAGTTGGCGATGCGTGGCCCTTCAGGTCCAATGGGTCTGACTGGCAGAGGAGGCCCTCTGGTATGTATTTCAAAGCCTACCACCGCAAAAACAGACTTAAAATCAATAGAAATTCCTTTGTCAAGGATTTAATCAGCACCTATTATAGTCTGCAGCATAGACAAATGAATTAGACATGTGGAGTTTGAGGCCAAGCTGCAAACCTATATCTTGATTCTTTTTCCTCTCAGGGTCCGCCAGGTGTATCAGGACTGAAGGGAGAGTCTGGAGAGGGAGGACCCCAGGTACAAGATACTAACGTTATTGTGCTGTTAAAGTCTATTTCTTAAAAAACTGAAATATCCAAAGCTAAACAACCCCCTGCTGAAATCAATGAATATAATCTTGAACTGTTAGTAAAATATGAACTATTTATAGTGGAGCAACTCTTTTTTAAATTTTTGTTCATTTCCAATATGGTTTAACAGATATTAAATGCAGAAAAATGAAGAAATGCTTCTGTGTGTTTCTTACAGGGACCTCGTGGGCCCATGGGATCCCTTGGACCCACTGGAAAGCCTGGCAGAAGGGTAAGAGTCTGCAGCAGCATAGAATGCAATGCAAACTACCTGACACTCTCTGTTGGAGTGCTTTATAAGTCAGGTGTATTCTAGCGATTATAGTATATTCCTTAATACGAATAGGCCACATATTGTGAAACTTTTGTTTTGTATTTTTGAATAGGGTCGCTCTGGAGCCGATGGGGCCAGAGGCATGCCTGGACAGCCTGGAACCAAGGTACCCTGTCCATCATAGTCACTCCATTAACACTTTTGACTTTCTAATGTCTCCTTTCTACAAGTTTTTTTACGCCTGAACAGGAAGTTCTCACACAGTTTTCTTCCTGTTCTTCAGGGAGACAGAGGGTTCGACGGTCTGGCTGGACTTCCTGGTGAAAAGGGACACAGAGTAAGCAGATTGTTTTTATTTTACATCAGTGTGCTGCCAAGTGTGTGGGTTTGATGTGACACTGTTAAATGTGAATGTTTGTTTGTTCTATAGGGTGAATCTGGCCCGTCCGGACCTCCTGGAGCTCATGGCGAGGATGGAGAGAGGGTAACAGAGATAAAACACACATTTTTTTATGATTTATTTCTATTGGGTTCTATTAACCTAAGTCGGCTGATGGAACTAAAGATCTAAAGGCGTGTAACTGATGTACATCATCCACTAACTGTTAGTGAATTTCTCTATCAGACCAAGTGGTTCTTTTTGGTAAATTCTAAATATCTATTCCTTCAGATCATAACCCCTTTCTCCCTCAATACCCTCCTTGATATATATATTTGTTTTATCTCTGCACACCTTTCTCTGTGTCTAATCTCCTTCTCCGCCCTCATTACCAAGATCAGCTGATGCAACCTGATCCCCTCTTCCCCTGCTTTTTCTTTGTGCCTTCTCATTATCTCTCTCTCTCCCTGTAACACACACACATCCTCACTTTCTCCTCTGTTATTCTTCACTGTCTGTTCCACATTCTGACCCGCTCTCTCTCCCTCTTTCCCAGGGAGATGATGGAGAGATCGGACCCAGGGGGCTTCCTGGTGAACCAGTGAGTGATCACATGTATTACCGTTCAGCCTCATACTGAGGGGATGTGCGATAGAGCTGCGGATGTTGGCATGTTGGGGAACGGTCATGGTCTGATGCGAACATCTATCATTCGCAGACTGCAGACGGCATTCATATTCACAGAGATTTTTTTTGCAGTATATTGCTTAGAGGTACATGCTGATCAGGTTTCAGCCGTGCAAAAAAAATCATCGGAGGTGGTGAAATGCACGCAGCCCACATCAGGCTTGTTATAATAGGTTCCCACTCTCTCAGGCAGGCTTTTCCCAACGGAGCGGCGGAAAAGACAGGGAAGCAGAAACCATCAGATAGCCTTTTATATACCCCTGTTATAATGGATTTTGTCCACCAGGGTGTGCTACATTGGTTTGAATTTACTCTTGCCAGGACTGTATGTCTTGTTAGGTAATTGTAGCTGCGAGCCAAAGCCCAGAAATTCAAAGCATTGTTTGATAGGCCTAGCTGTGGGGAATGCATGTGTAGTAGAGAGGAAAAAAGAAAGGGGCTTTAAGGTTTCCCCACAAAAAATATAAATTACTCTACAGAATATCCTCAAGGACATTTTGGAAGTCACGTTGCCTCCTGGAGTATAATTTTGAAACTTGATTTAGCCGAACATGTTCAATAATTCATCATTTCTTACACAGGTGTGATATCATTCTCAGTGTCATTTCCTTTTCTTTCCTAGGGGCCCCGTGGTTTGCTCGGACCAAAGGGACCTCAGGGAACTTCCGGACCCCCTGTGAGTCCCCGTGTCCTCCTCTCACCTGTTCACACCCACCGCCTGCTACCACAGATTTACTGTTTCAGAGGGCGGAATCTACTTTTTATGATCTCATAGGCAGTGGGAGCAAAAGACGCAGCGAACAGCACCCACAGGAAGATACAAAACTCAATATGTAGCAGACAGTGTAGAGAAAAAGAAGCGAACCTTATTGAGTTTAAACTCAGTACTTCAGACAAATGTCCAAAACAATTGTTTTTATTGTTTCAACAGATTTAATTTAACATGGACAGTGTGCATCAATACAGCGAGTCTTGTCTAATTTACCATTGCAGGATATAGAGACCTCACATTGGCACAGTATGTTTGGTATGCATCTGCTTAATGTTGTGTTCCTCTCATATGCAGGGTGTCACTGGAATGGATGGTCACTCTGGACCCAAAGGAAACATTGTAAGTAAAGCTGTAATTGATAAAGTTGTCAATTGAAGAGATACTCTCCATTTGATGTGTTTCTGATCTGTAAACTAAATGATATGACTTTTGTTATTGTTGTAATATCACATTATTAACTAATACATAAAATAAATCTTCGTTAATTGCTTGAACTTGGCTCATACCGCCACCTAGTGGTTCATATCCATATCGTCTTGGCCAATTTTTAAGTGCAGTCATCCGTACTTTCATTTGTGTGTATATATATATATATATATATTATGAAAAAGTCATCCCACTCCCAGCACTGCTTTCTCATGGCATTTTTGCGGATTTCCAGGCAGAGACACTTAATCCTAAACTTAAGGAAGAAGTTACACTTTAATTATACAGTAGACCATTCATTTTCAAAATAAAACCCCACAAAAAAACTACCCACACAGCCATCACAGAATCCCCAAAATACACACTCAGTGTTACAATCAGAGGATACTTAACGGTTAATGAAGAACAGAGCTGCTGTATTTAGATCCATTTAAGCAGTCCACCACTGCCAGTTGGATTTCTCCGGGTCAATTTCTGGTAGCGTCTGGCCGTAATGAGAAAATACCTGGCTGGAGCAGCTTGTCTGTTGTCTGGAACAGTGTAATTGATAACCAGTTCTCTCACAGGGAAGGTGTCTGTGGTTCAGCAGTTTCTTTCATTAGGGAAGGTGTGAGATTGTGTACTAGGCGTTAGTGTGTGTTTGTCTTCTGCTACTAGTCCGAGCAAGCTATTGTGTTATTTGCTCAAAAGTTGTGGCCTATTTAGGAACAGGAATATAATAATCCAGTGATGCGTAGTTGGACAGCTTTTATTTATATCTCTTCAGCGCAACAACTTACTTTACATCGACCATTTGAGGCAACAGATAACCCTCGGATGTAAATACAGTAATCAATCTTTGTATTTATAATGACATTTCAAAAAATTTGCCTCATGTCTTTTTCAGGGACCTCAAGGAGAGCCAGGACCTCCTGGACAGCAAGGCAACCCAGGTACCCAGGTCAGTGATAAACGGTCTGTCTGACATTCCATTTATTAGTCTCATCCATCAAAAGCAATGTCCTGAGCCTTTTGTGTCCTCTCTACAGGGACTTGCAGGCCCCCAGGGAGCCATTGGGACCCCAGGAGATAAGGTAAGATATGACATGATTATTGACTGTAACTAATGTGAAATATGTAGTTACTGCAAATCCACTGAGACAAATAACTGATGGATAAATAAAAGGTGAGTAATACGGATCCCATAGCTATTAAACGGCAAGAGAAACTCATTCATCTGCATGAATTAAAAGCTTCCGTATTCTTCAGTTGAATATCAATTTACCTACCTGCTTGTGTCGTGCCAAATCACAGCATACATTTTCTCAAGGCAATTTAGAGAGTGAGAATGAAACCTTACAAGATCAGAGAGAGGAAATTAGCAGTTCCCAAAAGAGAAAATTCCCTTAGATTCCAAATGCTTGTCACATTATTAAACAAACACGTCCCCTTCTAAAATGCAGAGAGACCTATTGAAGACATTACAGAGATTATAATCCCGATACATTTTAATCCAATTTCTGCTTTCGCCAGGGGGTATTCAGTATATTATTGAACAGCCGGAATCTGATCGAATATTAGAAAGCTGTGTTATTTGATGTAATATAATAGAGTGAGGGAAAGAGTGATTTGAAAACACTGGTACAAATTAGGAATCTGTTGCCCAGGTACTAGAAAACACAGAAAATACATCGATAAACGTTTAATACAAATGCAGAAACATTGCTGAATGTTGCTAGTCTACATTGTGTTTTACTGAAACCGTGCAAGCTATGCAAAGAAAGGTAAACAAATTACAAAGAATGTGCAACCTGTAGCCATATTGATTGATTTTTCTATTCACCATGCTTGTTATTATCAATCAATTCCAGTGAATGCATCTTGCTGATTTTTTGGTGATCCGTGAAAGCTTGTTTTTTACCCACAAACCCATGTGACCCCTTCGCTTTAAGTAATAGCAAAACTTGTCGCCGTCGGCCTCAGTTACACATTTATGTTAATTACCACGTCGGAAACATTAGCCATCTAAATATTGAATGTCACCATTGTTTCTTGGAGCGTACAAGCAAAATCCTCTTAGTGTGTAACTCCAAGCAACATTGTGCGCTGCCCGTATGGCTGTAGACATGAGATTAAGGGTCATGTCCTTGTCTCGTCTTACTTTGTGATGTCTTATTTGCAACCTAACAACTTTTCGTCTTCTGTCCAGGGTCCTACTGGAAAGCCAGGCTTGCCAGGAATGCCAGGAGCTGATGGTCCACCGGTGAGTTTATACAACACAGCTCCAAAAGAAATGTATACAAGTGGAGCAGCTGCTCTTTTTCTCCCTATCTGACCAGAGTTATGGCGATTCTTAATTGATTTTTAAAAGTCAAACAACATTTCTGAAGCACTACATCAAATTGTGATGTTTGAAAACCGCTGAACAATGTGCTCAGAGAGATGTTTATTAGACTGAACCGTATGTATGAAACAACAGATGTGTTACAGTGGAGCAACCCGCCCACACAGACACATCCATGCAAACCCGCTCCTTCCCATCTCTGCACAGGAGAAAGACACGTGCAGTAATGGCAGCTGTGTCTCGGAGGTCACAAGGTGGCCCCTAAAGAGACAGGAGATTAAAGAGGCTGTGAAATATAAATAACTGTACTGGAAGAAAAAGACACAGGGAGATGGTTTGAAAATGGGAGATTTAGTAAACGACAGGAAAGCGATAGAGGACACATCTTCCATCGACTGCAATGTTCTCTCACTCACTCCCAATGCTCTCTCCCTGCTCCTCATCCCTGTCCTCTCTCGTGTCTCTTTCCTCTTCCTCCCTCTCTCACACATCACTTAAAACCCATCAGAGGATTTGCACAGCTCCTTTGTCTCATAAGAGTGAAATCAATTTTCCTTCCAACATCAGACATCCGTGTGTGTATTAGATGTGATTTTTTGTGTCTTTTGCTTTATACAAATCTCAGAGCAGCAGTCTTGGCTTTTAGAGTCCAGTAATAGCCGCTGGCGCCTCAACAACACTGTGCATTAAAGGATGAAAATCTGAAATGAGATTGAACTATAAAAGGTTCCGCCTCCAATTTTGCAGTTTGATATGTCCTCCAGTACTTTAACAACCGAATCCTCGGGTTATAGTAGGTGTTGTAGTATTTATGGTGGTAGTTATCCTGAAATGAGATGCAATAATATTTCTCTTAATAATTCATAGGGTCACCCTGGAAAGGAGGGGCCTAATGGAGACAAAGGACACATGGTAACTTCAATGTCTTACTTTTGGAGCATTGTCTGAGTTCACACAATTTGCAGTAATGTACTGTAACACTCACATTGTGGGTGTACTTGTGTGATGCATTTGGGTGTGTTACAAGCTCTCACCAAATATCTTTCACCCCAGGGCCCTGCAGGACCTCAAGGACCCATTGGTTATCCTGGGCCCCGAGGCGTGAAGGTGAGTTCATCATCGAGTAAGAAATTGACGTGTAATATTTCCCTCTCCTTGTGCTTTTGCAATTACAAACTGTTAAAGGCTAATGTTTATCACTTTCATTGAAGGTCCTCTGAAAAAAAAGAAGCTTATTATTATTCCAAGGTTTGTCCAACAGACCATGATTTTCTGAAAAGTTGTGTGACAAGTTAAAAGCCACAGTTTCCAGCTAAATTACACTCCCTTCAAAGAGGATCTGTATTAATTGTCAAATAGCCTCTTTCTTTCTTAAAAAGACATAAGAAGTATCTCAGTGATGCAAAGATTAAGACAGGAGCATCAGCTTCTCAGATCTTACATCACTTAGCGCCCATTAGACACAGACTGATAAGAGCTCAAGTCAAACGGCCCTTCTCTCTTTTTTTGGTTTCATTAGAAGCTGATGAAACCACGACAAAAGAAATCCCTTCAAATACAGTAATTCCTTGTAGAAGGGTGTGACTGATCCGATCGGTAAAAGCTTCCACACAGAGAGGGGATCCCACTAGTGGCTTGATTAGCAGCTAGAGTAATTTGCAGAAAATACATGTCTGAAAGCAGCTTATTACATTTGCGTTCTCACATGCAGCATGTATGAAAGCATCTTAAGTATCTTCACCTTCCAGGAAGATGATAAGAGAGAGAAAATAAGGAGACCAATCACATCTATATACCTCCCTCAGGGTTTATCCTCCATAGCTCACTCATTTGATCAGATACCTTTCCTGATTTTATTTAAAAAAAAATCCTCACACTGGTGGTGAGTATCTTCAAGTCACAGTTGCACTTAGTACTGTGCAATGCACCCCCCCTACTCAGTCTCTTTTGCACTGTACTAGCCTGTAACGTCTGTCTGGTCTTGCATCACAGGGAGCCGATGGTGTTCGCGGCCTTAAGGGACACAAGGGTGAAAAGGTAAGAGTGCTCCGACTGTTAACTTAGAAAAGACAGGTCTTGTGATAGATACAACTATTTGTATGAATTCTAAATAACATTAAGGTGGTGGTGATGATGATGATTGTGTTGGTAGTTTTTAATACCAGCGATAATGTCAATGAGATCCTGTGAAACGCATCCTAGTTTCTCCGGCACACACCAGGAAAAAAAAACAATCAAGAGTTTCTATGGCAACAGGGGATCTTGCCAAGACTCCATCTATTTGTGTGTGTCTCTGTGTTGTGTGTGTGTGTGTGTAGCTGCGCATGAATACAAGGCACAAATGGATGATCAAATTATTTCTCCGTTACATCCTCATCTCTCTTTACTCTCTTGCTAGGGAGAAGATGGCTTCCCGGGCTTCAAGGGAGATATGGGTCTCAAGGGTGACAGGGTGAGTTGTCTTTGTTCATGTGTCAATCACTTCTGTCAGAAGCATCATCAAATATATCAAGCTAATTAGATAACCCTAACCTCTGCTTTGTGATTATTTTTTGGGACTAGGTTATACTTTATATGTTATCCCTCTATGGGGCCATGCCTCTCTCACCGCAATGGAGTTGTTCCCAATGGCATCTTTTATTGTGTGCCTTAGCAGTTGTGTTTACGCGAGCAGTTCTCAACTCTTTTCTATTCCCCCCGTGCCATTTCCCAGTCAGTCTGAAATAAAAAGAAACTTAAAGCACAAGTTTGACAGGTTCACCCATCAACCAGCTCCCTTCTGTAAACTGCATCAGAGGTTTACACTGTCAAGTCGTAGCACCTTTTTACCACAGTGAGAAACATAACTTGCACCAGGCCCATACTTCACACATCAAACACACAATCCCTGGCCAGGCTGTCTATAGAGGAAGGAGAAATCAATGCCATTTAAACCCCTTCAAGCCTAAGAGAGGGACATGGGGCTCCAGCCTGTTTTCCTCTGGCGATGCAGCAGATCCAGATGAAAGCAAAGATTTGAGGAGGCCCTCTGTTCTGGAGGAGACGCACATGGACTAGAATCTCAATGACTAAGTTTTCAGCGTGCCTATGGAAAGTGTGTGTGCGTGCATGCAAGTGCTCAATTTAAAGTGTTGTCTTTGATGAGCTTGCCGGTGCCAGTCAAGCACAGTTTGCTTGAGGCCGTTTCATGTCCGCAGTGCACTTGAGTGTTTGGCTCGAGCACTCGGGTGCATGTGAAGCTGTTCACCAGCCCTTTAACTAGATACCTTTCATACACCACCAAGACTCCGCTGCAGAGACTGGTTGTCAGCACGAGTTTGTACTCTATCATTTAGCGTGTGTCCTGCTCGAAGGGGAGCACACTTACAGAGAGCAGCCATAATAGGATTGCTTACTGATTTGAGGGGCAGGCAGCAAGGGAAAATAGCCTGACTTGGCTCCATAAGCAACGTCAAACTCAACCGTTTTAAAAGGGGGTGACCCGAATTACCCAGAGAGGACAGACCTGCTCACTAATCAAGAAAATCCTGTTACCCAACTCCCCATGTGACCCAAGTGAATATGAATAAGATTGTGTGGTTGTAAAGGAATGATTTAATACAAAGTGAATTATGTCCTGTCACATGAGAGTAGGAACATAGCCCCATATATTAACCTGATATAAACGTAGCAGTTCCATGCTGCAGAATTTTTTTTTAGCTCGGCCAATGTCCCATTCACTAACATGGAAGAGTTGGAGTTCGATCTACAACTACAGTAAGCGAGAAGGTGGCGATCTTAACATTTTCGCTTCACTTTTAGGGAGGTTTCATATTATCCACCTTCATTCACAGTGTATGGGTGCACCAGGTCGTGCTTTAGCATCTGCAAAACAACAACAGACACTTATTACCTGTCGAGGGCAGTCTCGTTAATATGCAATACTGTATTTCAGGCTATTCTACTGATTCATTGCTACATGTTACACTGACTGTAATGGGTGTAGAACCATATTGAAGACACGCTTTCCTGATAAGCTAACCTCAAAACATAAGTGGAAATAATTTATATTTTAATGAAAGAAAAATGTATTACAAGGTTGTAAACGTTAAAATTCCACTTGGCATAAAGGCCAATGAAAAAAATGTCCACCAAGCTATTCAATTACAAATGTGTTCAGACCTAAAGATAACGTGCATAATAGTTTGGTTTAAGAACAAGGCATGTGATATTTGTGGCTTGTGCTCTTCGTGTTTTCCAGGGAGAGCTCGGACCAGCAGGATCCAGAGGAGAAGATGGTCCAGAGGGGCCGAAGGGTCGCTCAGGTCTCCCAGGAGATGCTGGTCCTCTCGGAACTACTGGAGAGAAGGTACGTTTCTGTAACTATAAAGACATGATGTCCCCCAAGTACTCTGACTAAATTCTAGTCAGGCTGATACAATAGAATCAAATCCCTGGTAGTTATTTTGTATCATCAGGCTTGTTTGATCGAGGATGATGGCTCAGCGGGGCTTAACAAGGAAAATTGTTTTACCGATCAGTCTGGCAACTGAATTTTTCTCTGCTGCTGTGCTGAAACCAACTGGGAGCAGAAAATGGATTCAGTTCTCATTATTTTCTATTGTTAAATTGAAAACCTTTTTTTGGGTAACATTTATTCTTCTAGATGCTCTCGTATTGTCTTTCACTAAAGGTAAATATTGTCTCGAAGACAGTTTTTAAATGCGGTTTTGTTGTCCAGCCTCTTTTGCACAATATATGTCGTTTTTACTACTGGAATAAAACCAATATTCTGCTCAGCCAGATCTGGAATGATCTTATAGTTGTTAAATTTAATCTGGATTTGTGTGTCTCACTAGAGTTGTGCAGTTTGAAGGAATTTGGCTTGGAGATTAAGTTGTTGACTTGCATTGTGGGAACTGTAGGATCCAGCACCTTTGGAGTTTGACCCTCACCAGGGGCATCATTCCTAACCTTCTGGAAGTGCAGCTGTCAGCAGCTGGTGTAGCCTTTCGTTGAAATCTAATAACACATTTCTCATTTACAGGGTAAACTTGGAGTTCCTGGGTTGCCAGGATATCCAGGAAGACAAGGACCAAAGGTAAGATATTGCTAAATGATACTATCAATATGATATGAAACAATTCATTAAAATGTCTGAAAATGATATAACCCATGATATATAGTTTGACATGTTTATTAAAATTATCCAAACTAATATTCAAACTCAGAATAATCCCCAATTTTATTCAAGGTATCAGGACAAAAGGTCATTTTTTGATTGTGTCATGTGTGCGAAAACTTCCCCTGCAAACGTCCCCTTGCGAAGGAGAAACTCACTGTTAGCCAGTTTGACAGCTATTTTTCCTTCCACTCTTTATATGGTCATTCAGAATGGTTTGCAAATTTGTATTGCAGTTTGCTTGTGGGTTCTGTTGCTGAATCTCTCCTAGTAAAGTGCAAACGCACAGGAGGAACACTCAACCAAAGGAGACACTGGTGAAACCAAATACTCCTATGAACCTGCTTCATGACATCATCAAACTAGGACTTTTAAAAATAGCTTTGAATGAGACCCCCATTGTGGTGATGTGATATGAGGGACACAATTTACCCCAATTCCAACTACACACACATATTTCTGTGTGCATTTCAGACAAACTGAAAAATACACACTGTAAATGTGCCTTTGAATGCTACTTTTCTGAATTTCTGAGGGTTTTTGAGGCTGAACCGTCATCTGACTGCTGGACAGGCTTGAAGCTCCCTGATCAAAGAGCCGGGGATTTATAAAATGCCTTTTGGTGTCAGCACTCAGCTCCTGATACAACAAGAATAAAACGTTGCTTTATTCAGAGAGCAGGCAGTCCCCCTGTTGAATTTAATAAGCGGGGGATGTGTCAGTGAATAAACAAGGGATATAATATTTACTGTTTGTCTCTCAGATGATTAATCGCTGTATTTCTCGCACACAGGGATCTCAGGGTTTCCAAGGCTTCCCTGGCGCCAATGGAGAGAAAGGAACTCGGGTATGTCAGATAGACTTCTTATTATTCCTCTCATTCCTACAAGGGCTGGATCAATACAGGTGCAGCGGTGGAGACAATCTCCTTTCCCAGCTCCAGATTTATCAACCTAGAGGAAGTCGCATAGGATCTAAAATAAAGATTTTTATTTTTTTGTAAACCAAGAGCTGAAAGACGATTGCGTTCCTTCTTCATTACAACTTACACAACTCATTTCATACCACCAAAAGCATTGTTTATCACTTTGAGGTAGCCGAGCAATGTTTCATGTTCTTTGTTTAAGGGATGGGCCATTAGCTCGGTGGCAAGAGTAATGGATTGTCACCACGGATGCAGCAGGGCACGCAAAGCTTTTAATCTTCACAAAAACATTTGTGAAGTTTATGAAACCAAGCTGACAGACAGAAAGAAAGGAAACAGCACTATTAAAATAAGTTTCACGGCACTTGTTTGAAACTTTAAAAACCGCACAAAGGATCTAATTGTTTCTCTCATTAAAGTTGTATGAAGCCACTATGATTGCAATATCTCTGTAGAGCCATTACATTGTGCATTAATGTTTATCAAAATGTGCTAGTAACGGATGTAATATAAGGGATGATAAATACTGATCAAATTGCAACAGCTAATGTCTGAGGTTGCCGTTAAAATCTGCTTGTAAATCTTACTGTGTGTTGGCAATAGAGTTGCTCCTGTAGAGGATTCCACCTCTTCGTGATGCCACTGCTTTGATCGCTCGTGTGTGTTCATTGTGTCCACAGGGAACAGCAGGGAAGGCTGGCCCACGCGGACAGAGAGGACCAACGGTTAGTCTTACTCAGCAGACTCGTGCCTGTTGGCAGATGGCAAAGCTTGGCACTTGAGTCAAAGTGGAGGTTCAACCTGGGGGGATGCTGAAGGCCAACAATGATTGTGGACATGGAAACTAATATTCTGATATTTACCTGATTAAGACAATAGTGTTTTTCCGATAATCTTGAAAATTGCATACTCTGAATAAAGAATAATCCACTTAAAATGTGGCATATTCTGACCCTGGTCGCATTATGGTAAATGGTCTGTATTTATATTTTCCAGTCTGATTAACCACACAAAGCACTTTACAGAAAAAGTCACAGTCACACAGCACATTTTCCATCACACCACTCATACACTGTCATCACACTTTGGAATGTAGGTGCTATGAGGATTGATCCATTGACCTTTTGGTTAGTGGATGACACGCTCTACCTCCTGAGCCAAAACTGCCCACAATTATGTAGACATGTATAAGCCTATGTTGTATTGGCGTTTTGTATGTACAGGAGTTACCGGCTTCTTAAGGTCAGGCATATAAGGAGAATAATCTATTAGCAACTCATGTAAACGTCATAATTAATCTATTATCATATTCAGAATAAGGTTGATTTTCAGAATATTGCTGTCCATGTTAACAGTCATTTTCAGATCACAAATAAAATACAAAAGACCTTTTCTAGGATTTTAAATGTTAAATGTGTATTTTTCGAATCAAGGGGCCTCGAGGAGAGAGAGGCCCAAGAGGACCAACAGGAAAAGCTGGACCAAAGGTGCGTCAAATATTTCACATGCTCGTTAATACACTCAACCATTAGTCCTCAAATGCATCAGTTTAATTCATCTCTTTGTAAATTCAGGGTACCTCAGGAAACGATGGCCCATCAGGACCTCCCGGTGAGAGGGTACGTACCATCAAATAACCACAGTCATCAAGGGTCGTTTCAACCATGTGTTGCTTTCGATGAAAGATGAATGATCATTGATCAGCTGTCATTTGTGGTTTGTTGCAGGGTCTGCCAGGGCCTCAGGGACCAACAGGTTTCCCAGGACCGAAGGGTCCCCCAGTAAGTCCAAGCCCAAACGCTGTACCTGCTCCTCCTTAAACCCATCCTCTTTGTACTGTGTATTCATGGGTCTGGGTATGTTTCAGGGACCTGCAGGGAAAGACGGACTGCCTGGACATCCCGGACAGAGAGGAGAGACTGTGAGTGAACTGGTGTGATTCCTCAGCTCTTAATGTTTTGCACAAAATCCACTGTGGTTGACAATCCTGTTTGTTCTCCTCCCGTAATGTACAGGGATTCCAAGGCAAGACTGGCCCTCCTGGTCCTCCAGGTGTGGTTGGACCTCAGGTGAGTCTTCGTCACTGTCCATCATGTTTACATGTGTCTTCCTCGACAGGTTCACTTGAACTCTTTGTGTAGATTTGGTTTCACAGCTTCCTCTGCCAATACAAATCTCTATTCATGTGGAGGTACTTGCATTGAAATTTGCACTATCAAATTGACCATTGCATATTCTCTTTATATTGTTTATCCGACCAAAACAACATCCATCCTCATACCTACATTTCCCGAGCTGTGACTGAAGTCTAGTTTATATACGTGCATATTTGCATCAGGCTCTTCATACATTATGCATAAAGGTTTAACTGACTTTCCCTCCCAGTCACCTTGCTAATGCCATTGATGATAACGGAGCGCGATGTGGCCTTAATGACTAGTAGTCCTCCCACACAGCAAATGCTCAGCTTCTCCATGCTATAGTTTCTAATCGCTGGAGAAATTGAAGCATCCTTTTTGTATTTAAATTATCTTCCTCCTGCCGTCCTCTAGCTGTAGTTTCTCTTCCTCACACCTCCTTTACAACAGGGCTTTAGGATGTAGCGTTAATGATTTAATTTTTTTCATTTATTCCTCCAATTGTAGGGACCAACCGGTGAAACTGGACCAATGGGAGATCGGGGCCACCCTGGTCCCCCAGGCCCACCTGGTGAGCAGGGACTTCCTGGATCTGCAGGGAAAGAAGGAGCCAAGGTGAAGCCTGAACCTTTGTGTATTATTTTGTGTTATTGGCAGCAATTTGGCACCCCACCATATAGTGCATACCTGTATTAGCACTTAGCATATTCATTTTTCATCAATGCAACCTCAATGTCCAACATTTTGGAACATGCATTTATAGAACTAATATTTTCCTCCATCACACAGGGTGATCCTGGCCCTGCTGGCCCAGCAGGTAAGGATGGTCCTCCTGGGCCACGAGGTTTCCCCGGAGAGAGAGGTCTTCCAGGCCCAGTGGTTAGTATTGCCCTCTAACGCCACTTAAGTATAAGAGCTCAACACAGATTCAATGTCTTCCACAGCTTGGTTATTGCATAATAGTTCTGTGTTATTTAATCCCTGTAAGACTATGGTGAACCTCAAGAATCAGACATGATATATCAGATCCCTGAGTGGGCTTCAGCGGAGGAACATTTTGCTCCAGGCTGTTTATTTTTTTATTTTTTTTATTCCAACTCGACAAAGTCATGTACTAGTTGTTATGCAATCCACACTTAGTTGTTGGCAGGAGCAGCTTCTCATTTAACTTTCAGTTGCGGAAGTGATGCAATTCCTGCGTTTCCTCTGGATGGTTGCAGTGTTTTTGGTAAATAACTGTTGTTCCCGTGTTCTCTCAGCCTCCACTTTGGGGACTATAGGAGGTTTTTCCTCTCAAGCTGAGCCTGTTTGAAGATGGGGAGTCCAGTGTAAGGCAGGATGTGTGCTTCCCCAACAGATGTGTTTGTTTTCTGAAGCCTTCATTTTTTGTGTTCTGCAGGGGGCTCATGGCCTGAAAGGGAATGAGGGTCCTCATGGCCCACCTGGCCCCGCTGTGAGTACAATTGACTGAGTCTCTGCTTTCCACCTAACTTCTCCATACAAAAATATACCAATTTGCAGTTTGCCTAAAATAGGATATTGTGATTTTGTTTTTAATGGTCTAACGTCTGACATTTCTGATAACTGATAATATTGTTGTGCGTCGGTGCTGTAGGGTTCTCCTGGTGAACGTGGTCCTTCTGGCCCAGCTGGACCCAGTGGCCTTCCTGGCCGTCCAGGCCCCCAGGGGCCTCCAGGCCCTTCTGGAGAGAAAGGTGGACCGGTAAGAACATCCCAGAGATTACTATGACATACGGAGAAAGGCAACGTAAGGGTGATTTATAACATGGTGTTGGACTATAACGAAACAACCTATTATAGGGAGAGAAAGGACCTCAAGGACCAGCTGGAAGAGACGGTATTCAGGGACCTGTGGGTCTGCCAGGACCTGGAGGACCTCCTGGACCACCTGGAGAGGATGGAGACAAGGTAAAGTTTAACACAAATCACTAAAGCTGCATTGAGGCTTTCAGCTTTTCACACAGACACACAATAAACAATTCATACACACTTACCACTTTACAGCAGAGATCCAGGCCAGAAATTATCTTGTCTCTTTCCCCGTGGCCTTAAATGCTCTGAGGGGAATTGGCCTGACAGAGTTTGCATCAATTAGCAGATCTTCAAATGCAATCCTGCCTCTTTGCCGCTCTGTAACCTTCTGTATAAACAGGCAGAGGAGAGGGGAGGACTTTGATGGCAGTGGCAGCTTGTGTGAAAGTGACCTGTTAGTATTCAGTAGCGAGAATAACTCCTCATCTCCCTCGAAAAACATTTGCAGGAAGATCAGCCATGGATATACTCGGAGGATAATCTCTTATCCTCTGAAGAATGCTTCAGTTCTTAACTGGCCTCACGATGGTCCCTGTGGTGCAGACGGATACAGAGAATACAGAGGGTATTTGCTATGCAAACAAAAAAGGATCTGGAGAGCTAATATTTACACATATTCAGACACTTTCTCATTAAAAAGTTCTGTCCACAGGAAGGGAACAACTCCAAGGCCTTTATTTAAGACCAACGCTGCCTCACAAATAGCATTGTCTGACTTAAACCCAAAAGTAAATGCCTTTGGCTTTGCTAGTTATTAGCATAAATCCCGCAAACACCCACATCATGTGGAGGTGTTGAAAGCACTGTGCAAGGTTCTGGGAATAGGTTGTGATAGGACTGATTATCTATTCTGTTTTTGGCTGCTAGCAGCATCAGTGACTCAACCATCACGATAAACCCTCTTTAGATGTGAGCTATATTTATCACGGACAGAAAGAGTGAGGTAAGAAAGTGTGCTTTTAGAAGCAGGGTAAACTTGTGGTGGAGTTTTAAAGTGCTTTGACGTTTTAAGATGATTTAACCTGAATCATATTTTATCTTCCTCTCATTTTTAATTGAAATGTTTGTCTTTACACTGTGATGCTTTCATTCCTCAGGGAGAGCTCGGAGAGTCAGGCCAGAAAGGAGGCAAGGGTGACAAAGGAGAACATGTAAGTGGCTGGTTATCTCAAGCTCATCCAATTTTCTTGTGAATGCATACATTTTAAGATTTCTGATTGTTGATTTGGATTTTTTCCATCTCCTCTGCAGGGCCCACCCGGTCCCACCGGCCCTCAAGGACCTGTCGGAGCTCCCGGTCCTGCAGTAAGTTACATCATTCAATTCTTGTTTTACTACATCAGTTGGCCCTCCAGCGTTTGCATGCCTCTCCCGTATGTAACCCCTTTATCTGTGGTGTTGCGCAGGGTGCAGATGGTGAGCCTGGTCCCAGAGGTCAGCAGGGTCTGTTCGGCCAGAAGGGAGACGAAGGATCAAGAGGATTCCCTGGACCTCCAGGCCCAGTCGGGCTGCAGGTGCAGACAATAATGGAAAATATAAACTGTGATCATATGTCATCATTAAGAAAGACACAGAAGCTAATGACAAAATCCTTTGCACACTCCCTCAGGGTTTGCCTGGACCTCCTGGTGAGAAAGGTGAAACTGGAGACGTTGGACAATTGGTAAGAGCTTACTGGAGAAATGATTATTATAAGTGGCATTCTAAATATTTGATCAGAAGCAGTATGTAGATGAAATGCATTTTGAGATTAAACTGTTTCATCTCTTCTCGATAGGGTCCACCTGGCCCCCCTGGTCCCAGAGGCCCCTCAGGTCCCCCTGGAGCTGACGGCCCACAGGGACCTCCTGGCGGTATTGGAAACCCTGGTGCTGTTGGAGAAAAGGTAAATCGCACCTGTTAGGTAACTGGCTTGCATAGGTGTGGAGATGTGCAGCTAGGGTTTTTCTGTAAGCACATAAGAGGAATTCACCTTCCACCTCTTTTGCAGGTACAAGTGTAAACACAGACATTTTAAAGTCACATTTAATTCCCCTCAGCCATGTTTTTTTTATCTGTATTTGATAGAAATTGTGTCTCATTGAACTAAATGAACCATCACTAATTTAGAGAGACGGAAACTCCCTTCATACTTTAATTCCATATCCAAACATTTACCTTTGTCTAGCAAAACATCTATTTACATACTTACAGAGATTGTGATTTTATTGTCTCCTGAAAAGTTTGAAAAATGACAATCTGCAAACTTAAAAGTCTCATTAAAAGATTTGTTTGCTGGGGATGTTTTGAGTCGTAACGTTTGAGTCGAAAAAATAGACTCATATAGTATTAAAGTCACAACAATTATTGGAAAACCATTAAAGGTTCAGGCTAAATGGCTGTGATAAATACCAATAGTGTTGGATTAGGTATAGCTCTCTCTCTCAAAACGTTTTGTGATCAGTACTCCATATTTGACGTGCATGTTATTCCTATTTTTCAACATTTAATAGTCTCCTGGTAAGATTTCTGCCTATGCGAACAACATATTTTCTCGGCTGTATGATAATTTTTGTACTGCCTTGTGTTTTGGGGCCGTGCTCTTTCCACATAATAGTTTTCCCTCGGAGGAGCCTTTGTGTTCTGAAACTGCCTGTGGTTTTTAACATGTATCAAAGGAGCTGCTGTGCGGCCATTGTGGAAATCCACTCCACCTGCTAATATTCATTCAGCTGACAATTTATTCATCCTGATACAAGCCTGGTTTCCATCATGGCACCTCTGGAACACTTCACAAAGATAGAGTTCATTGTCCCTGTATTTTAATTTGAGATTTTAGTGTATGCAAATTCGCCTACACAACAAAGAGGTCCCCAAGTGGGCTCGATATTACCAATCCCAGACAACAATGGCAGATAACATGTTTTTCCATTGTACCCTGCGCATGCATCAGGTGTGATACAGTTTTTATCCAGCTCACAGTTTTTCATAACACTTTGAAAGAGGCAGATTCAGTGCACCGGCAGTTTGTTTGAGTGCTCTGTGATGCAGGCTGTCAATGATACCTCTTTACCAGGCTTTTGCAGCCATTCATATTTCACATGCCTATTTATACGACCTTATATGATACGAACCTTATACCTTTTAGGTCGTATCATATAGGTCGTATAGGCCGCAGAGTGACGGACATACAGAAAATGTAACGGACAGGCTGCCACCCGACAGCACTGCTGCTGAGTGGAGGCAGGATGAATAAATACTCAGCGGCACCATGCTTGAAAGTCCAAGATGATAAATCCATTATTAACGGCAGCTCTCATAGAAATCAACTCCCGCTCTTATTTGTTGCTTCTCTTTCATTATGAAAAGGCCTGCTTTGGCCGCTGCCAGACTGCAGCTCGCTTTCTGTCCAGAGTGGCAGTGGGATTTGCTTTTTTTCTCCTGCTTCGAGTCTATAGAATCACCTTTTGCTCCTTTATAATATCCCCGGGGAAAGCTTTTCCTTCTCCCAAGCAAACAAACACAGCGGTCTCCCGGCTAATTGTGCCTCAGCTGATCTGGCATTTTATTAGCCGGCCAAGGGACCTGGCAGGCGACCAAGCTCGGGCTTTTTCTCAAAACCGCACCCCTCATATAACGGTGATGAGCAGCTGTCTCTCACGGTCGCGGATCTCCCGGATGTCAGCAGATTCGAGCAGTGCCCCCGTGGTGGACATGAGCAGCTTGTTGTTTGTACGGACTTAGCCAAGGCCTGAATAAAGCTTATTAGATGCAACATTTGCATAAAGTCAGCGTGCGCTCCTAAAACAGAAGGATCAGTCACGTTTTTAAACAGACATACCGACAGCTGCTTACAGTGGATTTCTTGACAGCAGCAGCAGGCGAGATTCTGTAAAACAGCCAGACGCTAATTTAGGAGCCTCGATTGATGTCCAAACACAGACCTGTTGTTCACGCTACAGAGAATCTGGATATGCTTATCATAAAACATCACTGTGCACCTCCTCATTGGAAAGTTGCAGTATCAACTCGTGCCATAACTTCTAAATGCATCATTTTAAAACCTGAAACAGATGTTGCATCTTCATTCGAGCCCAGAGGGCGGGAGGGTAGGCTCATGTGACAGTGAGTAACGATAGCGCCCGGCGTATAGGTGAGTCAACAGGGCAACTATCCAATAAGGCAGGAGTTAGGGGACAAGATATATGTGCAGGGCCCGGGGAGAACAGTGAGGTCAGCACCCTCTTTACTCCAGTCGTCCAATGTACCTGCACTTGATGGATTGAAATCTCTTGTGTCATCTCTTTCCGTGCCCATTTGGGTGACAAGGGCACCCGGACAGTGCAAGCAGCTATAAATGATGGGATTTTTAGAACCGCATCACATCAACAAATCACCGATCTGATAACGTACATCTCTGTCATACCCTCTAATATCCCCTCTCCTCTCTCCTCTCTCTCTCTCTCTCTCACCAGGGAGATTCCGGTGAAACAGGAGAACCAGGTCTTCAGGGAGAAGTTGGCCCACCAGTGAGTTAGCTCCTTTTCTTTTTACCACCTTTTTTTGCCAGTCTCTTCTGAATTGGATTTGCTGCTAACCGCTTTTTATCCCAGGGTTCAAGAGGAGAACGAGGAGAAAAGGGAGAGGGTGGTCCGGCTGGTGCAGGTGGACCTCCTGGCCCCAAGGGTCCCCCCGGAGACGATGGTCCTAAAGGCAGCCCAGTACGTTTTATTCTGTAATCATCTCATGAAAGTTTATTTTATATGGCAAGTGTCTCTAAATTTCATATATAAGAAATTAATGCCCATTTTATTGGTTTTCAGGGTCCAAGTGGTTTCCCTGGAGACCCCGGCCCTCCTGGAGAGACTGGTCCTGCTGTACGTATGGCATAACTTTTGAAGTCTGCAAACTGTATTTGAAATTTCCCCATTGGTGGGACTAATAAAGGATTATCTTATCTTAAAGTTTGTTTTTTAATATAATAAAGGTTGACTGAGGATCTGTTTATTTCCTATACAGGGGTTAGATGGTCCATCTGGTGACAAGGGAGATGATGGAGAGGCTGGTCAGCCTGTGAGTGTCCATTTTTACAGCACTATGGAAACTTACTGTTCAATTGCAAGTGGTTTCATTTTGATTTAATCTTCACCCTCTGACATTTTAAACTAGGGTTCACCTGGACCCACTGGAGAATCTGGTCCCTCTGGACCACCAGGAAAACGAGTAAGTACCCGCCTTTGCACTCTCCTCCTATCGCTGCAAAAGTGTTGTGTTCTGTGTCCAAATGTCCTGTTCATGTATTCTTCTATTTTAATCATTGTCATCTATGTGTGTTCTTAAAACAGGGCCCCCATGGAGCAACAGGACCTGAGGGAAGACAAGGAGAGAAAGGAACCAAGGTAACACATCCAACAAATAATGCAAAAGACACACTTCATACATACAGTGTCTAAAAACACAACAAGAAATGAGCAAGAAACAAATGTTTATTTCTGTCTGTGTTAAAGGGAGAGTCTGGTTTGGAAGGTTCCCAAGGAAAGACAGGCCCTGTTGGTCCTCAAGGATCACCTGGCAAGCCTGGTTCTGAAGGTCTCAGGGGTATCCCCGGCCCAGTGGTGAGTAAAACGCTTTTTGCCTTCACACCAATTCGTCACAGTCATGCTGAAGTTGTATAATGTGAAATGTAACTGCCTGTAAAACAAGGCTACTTAAACAGTTTATTATAAACAGCAAAATATAGGATATGTGATATATATTTAAACTTGTGTTTTATATGAGGTGGAGCTAAAACCAAGATGTATTGTTTTTCTGTGCAGGGAGAGCAAGGTCTGCCTGGTCCTTCAGGCCCAGATGGACCTCCTGGTCCTATGGTGAGTAGAAGTGACCCCTGGCCTTCAGACTCAAGTATTTTCATATACTTATATATACCTGATTAGAATCTGTACTAATCTGTTCCCTCTCACAGGGCCCTCCTGGTTTGCCCGGTTTGAAAGGAGACTCAGGTGTTAAAGGAGAAAAGGTGAGCCCCTCCAGCACCTGCTCCACAGCTCTGAATACTTTCACGTGCAGCATATAGCTACAGTAAATTCTTCAGCTATGACTAATGAGCCTATTTACCTAGAGATTGATTAGATCTGTTGTTTGCCTCAAGCCATCAGATCATTACCCTAATGATTAGAGGGTGTGCCAGATAGATATAGGATAGGGCTAATGTTTGTGAATTTTCTCTCTGCCCACAGGGACATCCAGGTCTCATTGGTCTTATCGGACCCCCAGGTGAACAGGGAGAGAAGGGTGACAGGGGTCTTCCTGGTCCACCAGGAACCCATGGTCCCAAAGGAGACAACGTAAGAAAACTACACTTAACATGGAAAAAAAAGTCTCACATCTTTATACAAAAACTGCATGTGCCGCAGAAGCTTAGCGCCACTGGTGCCAACAATCTGCCCAATGGAAGTTATTGATAGTCTTCTTGTTTGTGGTCTTTAATCTAGCAAAAGGCAAAATGTGGTATCCGGTGTGGTTATCCCTCATGCTAATAATTACTGTTGCATCAGAAAAAAAACTTTGTTTGGATTTTCTTTGTTGTCTCACTCTCGTTTCTACTTTAGGGTATTGCTGGTCCCTCAGGTCCCCTCGGTCCCCTGGGTCCTCCTGGATTACCTGTAAGACCAACTCCATTGTATATGATTGTGTCAACTCAGTAGCATGTGATGTTGAAGCTGACATTGATTACTCTGTGATCTTTATATTTTTAGGGTCCTCCTGGCCCCAAAGGAGCTAAAGGGTCATCGGTAAGTGTTTTTAATTAAAGATTAAATCCATCAGGAACGATGAAGAACATTTCATGAGTCTCTTAAACTATTCGACGTTAAAGATACAGTATGTCTTCGTCCTCTTCAGGGTCAAACTGGACCAAAAGGAGAGACTGGTACACCTGGACATCCTGGCCCTCCTGTAAGTCAATGCAATGTCCTCTGGTCATTATTATCATCATCATCTTCTGTGTTATCGTAAAATGCAAGTCATTATCGCTTGTTATTATGGACATTAACCCTAATTACCATCCATACCTCATTAGTATTTTTCATTTCATCTCTCCTCATCAGGGTCCTCCTGGCGATGTCATCCACCCGCTCCCCATGCACGCTCCCATGAAGGGAAGAAATCGCAGGAACATCGACGCCAGCCAGATGATGGACGACGCCTCTGTGGACGCCAACTACAAGGACTACGACGACGGCATGGAGGAGATCTTTGGCTCGCTCAACTCCCTGAAACTGGAGATCGAGCAGATGAAGCACCCGCTTGGCACACAGAACAACCCCGCTCGCACCTGCAAGGATCTGCAGCTCTGCCACTCTGATTTCCCAGATGGTTCGTATCACATTCCATCTAAATGAGGGCTGTAATCTGATCCCCATGGGCTTTAGAATATTTTTTTTCTGACCTTTAACAGCCCGAATATTTGAGAGAATAATTGCCAGATTTATCTGTAAGGGAAAATAATCAGATGCAGCCCTGGAATCATACTGCACTTTGGACATTTCAGCCACCAATCCATCATAGCTGCTCGACACTTGAAGTGTACATATTGACTAGATAAGAGTATTCGAATTTCCACTTCAGCAGCAGGACTCACTTTTGGATGGATTTAGAAAAAAACACTTTAGACAATTTTTAAAGGGTGTTTTGATAACTTTCCCTTTTCTTATTTTCCAAAAATGATGCAACACACAACTGTAGATATAGTCATGCATGACAGCCTCAGACATGATCTTGACCTGGAGGATAACAGGATACGTGCAGCTCTTCAACTGCATGCTCTGTTTTCTCCCTCTCTCTCCTCTTCAGGCGAGTACTGGATTGATCCAAACCAAGGCTGCGCTCGGGACTCCTTCAAGGTTTACTGCAACTTCACAGCAGGCGGAGAGAGCTGCATCTACCCTGACAAGAAGTCTGAAGGGGTACGTCTGTCTGCGCAAAAACACACACACTGTACACACAGTGAACACTTTCAGCATCCTGTTTGGGATTTGATTACAATAATGAACCTAATTCTTATTCAACTCATTTTTAATTCTCACCAAATCATCCTACATTGGGCATCATGCAAAAACATGTTTGTATTCTTATCTAAAATGTATTAAAAATGTATTTGATCGCATTGTGAATTCGTATAAATGAGATTTCCATAATTTGATCCTAAAAGAGCAATCAGTGGAAAATGTTATCTGAAAAACAGCAGACTAATTACGCGTGACTCCTAGGTTTTGATCGCTTGTAAATTCTGAATTTAACAAATTCTCCTTATATAGTTGTTATAATCCGTTTATACAAACTGTTCTTGCATGACGCCCACTATGTCAAGGCACCATACACACATAAAATCAATACCATACAATTGTACATAGAGAAACAAATGCTGAATATTGCAGAGTGTATTTTTCCATACCTGGGACTAACTTGAACACAACCATAAATATCTTGCATGCAAGAATAAATAACCCGTGCATCTCCAGACAGTGATATTTGGAACTCTGATGTACCTCTACATGTACTTGTATAATTAGCCTCCATGAGATTACCTTGTGTTGTCATGAAGGAAACCGCGGGAGATGAGTCACCACGACTCCCTGGATTTCCCATGAGGACAGTGACTTGTTTTACTAACATAGTAAATCTCAGTTTGGTTCTGACAGTCGCTTACTGCAGGGAGACAAAATCTTCAAAACACACTCACACGATCGTTTGAATACATCCATACTTTGGTGCCACTTTTAGATAGAATGTCATCACCTGAGAAAGCATTTGGCAGCTGACAGGCAAATTGGAGGAGATTTTTGCTTCATTATGCATGTAGCGTGTAGGGGAGCAGTGGTGAAACACTTGGAACACTGTCTTTGACAAGTCGAGCGCGTTGGCTTATAGCACAGTGCTACAGCCATTTTAATGATCCCACTCAACAAGCCTCAGAGGAGCAAGAGTTTGCTTAAGCTCAGAATAATGAAGCAAGACTTTTTATAGCGTGCTGGTGATAACACGGTCAGCAACACTTGCAATTGATTATCCATGTTGAGGGGTGGGGGACATGTGAAGAGAGCCCGATGAATCAATGAGGGCTACATCGTGACAGAAAATACTCAGGTACACCATTGTTTGCAAACATCTCAGTTCCTCTTCTTCCATTCAGACTAAATCGCCGTGTTGAAGTTTTCAATCTAAATCCCAAATTCTCTAAAACTGTGGAGTGTAGACACTAAACCTATCAATAGCAGAGTTGATGCATTTTTAAACAAAAACGTAGCAGTGGGGGTGCAACAAGAAAACCTGGGGTACTTTCATGGGTTTTACAGAAAGAGAAAGTCACTGCAAGGATACATTCCCTCCTGCGCTCCGTCCACTCCGGTGAAAAAAACAAAAGGTCACCTTCAAGGCAGCATGGGTCTAATGTATGCAGACTCCCAACGATGAGTGCTCACATTCCCATCATTCATTCATTAATGCACTAAGCTATTGACGACACTCTCATATCAAACCCTGCTATCTAATTTTGGAGAATTCATCATTGTCATGCCTGAGACCATTAGAGCTGTGCCCTGTTGGCCGACTCACAGCTTTTAATGGCATAACAAAGTTACGCCATGGCTGCACAGAACAAACACCACACAGCGGGGAGAGAGGCCGAGACGTAAGAGCTGGTTGCAGGTGATCATTTCTTAATGAATCACTGTGTATTCAGGAATTTTTCAGCAGCAATTTGCTGCCAGCTTCAGTTCATACTGTACAAAATTGCCTAATGGCTTATTAAAATCTTCGGTCTGTTGTGGTTGATCTCATCGAATACCGTTTCAGGTCTGCAGGATTCCTCAGAGGACAAACGGGACGAGGAAGAGGGGAGAAGGAGAGAAAGAAATGTGTGGATGTGTTTGTCAGAAGTTTCTTTTCTTTAACGCTGCTGTTTTTTCCTTCCCCCGGCTCCACATCTCATTTGATCCATACCCCAGGCTAGGCTCACATCCTGGGTAAAGGAGAATCCCGGCTCCTGGTTCAGTGAATTCAAACGTGGTAAACTGGTAAGCCAGACTCCTGACTTTCCCTTTCTCTTCCCTGAACAACTCTTATATTTTGCAGAGCAAAATGGCAAAATGGCCCAAAGACTCGCCAGGCACATGGTATAGTCACTACAAAAGAGGTTCCCTGGTAAGTTTCCCCTCGCCTGCGGTCCCAGAGTCCAGGTTGACGCCTGGACTCTGCGTGGCCGAGGTCCTGCATGTTTCTGGTTCTGCTCTAAGACGTATGTATATGCACTGGCACCTTGCTTGTGGGTTGTTATGTGTTCATGGTGCATGATTCGGCTCAAGCTGCTCTCACGCTCAGACCAGCAACAAAGCTGATGCTCTCACGAGGAAAATGGAGAAGAGGTTTGTGGACCATGCAGGCAGGATTTGAATATGCTGAGGCAACATGTTTGACAAGTAATGGAGGTTAACCCATTAAGGCTTCAGGCGCCAAATAACTGAGACTCGGTTCATTATTTAGCAGGACCATCATTTTTCTTAAATCGTGTTTTTCCGTCTATGACCCTCACTCTTCGCTTAGATCATCCGCCATTGTCTTGAGCGCTTTACATTTTTTAGCAGGCCAACAGGCTTACAAACAATCGTAATTTTTCTCATATGCATTTAGCCTATCTTGCGGGTATTTTAGCAAATTACATTGATTCATAGTCATTACATTACATTAGAAGCACACATCTCATCCAGTGCTAAGTAGGAGAGGCATTGAAACATCGCACCTGGACTCAAGGTATGTACAAGCATATGTTGCATCTGGTCTTAATGGGTTAATAAACAGAAGTACTTCCTGAAGAGATTCCTGGCTGGATACTCCACTCTGCCACACCTCTGCTGCATTAAGAGAGCATCTCCCAAGGGTGACTGTGTGCCTCTATACTCTCATGATTCAGGAAATAGAAATATCCATAGGTGTTTTGTTCTCAATAGGAATACATCAATTTACACAACAGGATCCAGCCTCAGTCATCTATCCTCCATAAGGGGGGTGAAGCATAAGCAGCCACTCAGCTGCACTCACATTCCCACCATCTCCCTTTAAACACACTCAGATCTGGCAGAGTAGCTCTGAGTCAGGCACAGGTCAGGCACTCAGTCACCACCCCAGGGGCTTCTGGGTACTCAGTCACTGTTGACTTGCGGCTGTGATGGTAAAGAGGTAATGTTTTTTCTCTGGTGATGTCGGGCTACCTTCACACACTGTGAGGGATGACCACTGGTGGGGGTGAATCAGGAAACGCATGGGGACTCTGCAGACACTACAGAACACTTTTCTTTTAACCTGAGCTACAGTGTCAACACTCAAACATAGAAAACAGAATAAACGGTTTATATCAGGTGAGTAATAAGGCCTTTAAATAATATTTGAGTTCCAATAGTCACAAGTAAAGGGGGAAAACAATGAGTTTTCTCTATAAATATCAAGTTTGAGTGTTGGTACTACGTGTTTCTATATGCATGTGTGCTAAGGTGAGTGTGTGTGTCTGTGTGCACAAGTACAAGTCATGAAAGAACACGCACTCAGGCAGGTCTGCTGCTCTGGCTGCATGGCATGGACGCTGCATGCGCTCTACTATCAGTAAGTCCCGCTTGTCTGAGAGACAAAGCGACCGTGTGGATCTAATGGATTCCTGATGGTTGGTATATGCTGATAGTCATTTAATGGACATTAAACCTGAATGTGACCTGTTTCTGAATCTCTTGTCTTCATCAGTCAGGATTACAAAGAGCCTGAAATCATTTAAATGGATATAACTAAATGAAAAAAAGAGAAGTCCTAGGTTAATTATAAATTAATTACCATGTAATTAACATATTACTGCAATGCATTTCCTATTCAGATAATTCAATTTGCATGGTTTTACCACACTGCCGTGTCAGTGCAGTTTGCAGGCATTATCCCTGGAAATACTCATCACTCTGTATATAATGTCATCGCTCGATATAATTAACCCTAACCCCATGAATATACAAAAACATGAAATGAACAAAAACAATTCAACAGTATGAATACATAATATATGTATCCTGTGGAACCCATGTGCTAAATCTGTTAAAATACTTCAGTGAGCCGCTGTTCCACAGGCTGACATCTTCCTTCATGATGATGAATGGGGACTTTGTAGTTAATTTGAGAGCATCTTGCCTTAACCAGTCTAGCGTTGAAAATGTTCAATGGTGCAATTAATTTGTATTAAACCCCCCGCTGAAAAGGGAAGAAAAACAAACAGACATTGAATGCAACTTTTTAGTAAAGTCTGCAGCAAACTATACTGTACAGTTTGTTTTAGGTAAATACTGAGCCTCACCTCTGCAAAGTCCCAACAGTTCCCTTAAATTAAATCAAGCTGAACCAAAGTTCGCACACTCATAAATATCCGTCCTCTAAATGTACCTGATATTTTTCATCAAGATTCATAAAATGTTCTCTGGGAAAACTAAAAGTTGAAATATGCCCTCTCTATCGCATGCTAAAGGAAGTGAAAAAAAAATCAGATCAATCCCCTAAACTGCTCCAAAATATCCCGGTTTCTCCTCTGACCCATAATGTATCCTTCAACCAAGTTTCGTGAAAATCCATTTTGCACATTTTGTCTAGTATTGCTCAAAAACAAACCAACTGAGAGACAAACAGGCGGGGTTGAAAAGATAACGTCCTTGGCAGAGGTAACTTTATATTTGTGACCTGGCTTTAAATATTTACAATGCTTTGAATTAGAAATGAATGAGCTGAAATTAATAGGATAGATAAATCAGACGGGCAGACAAACTCTAGCATGGAAGGTTCTGGTCTTTTCATGGAATATGTCGACAAAATATAATATCACCACTGTTATTCTTTAATTATCAGGTTAATGGGTTGGTTTACGTGCCACGTACACTGTTAAATTCTTTTTGCCTGTGCTGCAACAGAGCAGGGTAGTGTAAATAAATTGTGTGTATCCTCAGATGACACCCGGATTCCCACACCATTGTAAATAAGAAACAGAGAAATCCCAATGCAGCAGTGAAACAGGAAAAGAGATTACAAGCCATAAATTAATTCAAAACGACTCCCAAGAGAAAGCAGCACTGCACAGTATAGACTTGAAAGTGTGTTCACTAAATCTATTGTATCTTCAGGACAATCCTTCCTCTCTGTTTACTCACTCATTCTTTACAACGCTGCCTGCCCTTGGTTTTCAGTCTGCATCCCTTTATTTTAAATCGCAGCTCTCCTATGTGGACGCCGAGGGCAACCCCATCGGCCCGGTCCAGATGACCTTCCTGCGGTTGCTGAGCGCAGCAGCCAGACAGAACATTACGTACAACTGCTACCAGTCGGTGGCCTGGCACGACCAGGATCAAGGAAACTACGACAAGGCCGTTCGTTTCCTCGGCTCCAACGATGAGGAGATGTCGTACGATAACAACCCATACATCCGCGCCGTGGTCGATGGCTGTGCGGTAAGTCAAGGAGATGCTTGTGGGAGTGTCTCTGGGTGGTTGGCGATAGTAACATCTGGCTACTGTCTGCAAAGAGAATGGATTCAATTGGTATTCACTCCAGGGTCAAAGTACACTGCATTAGACCCAAGTTTGTATCTGCTCCGGTGTCTGGAAACATGACACCAAGGTGAACGCGCTAATTTGGTAAGACAACGAGGTGAGAGAGCGCCTCAGTTGTGTTTGCGTTAATCTCCTCTTTAGCGGGGTTTGCCCTTATTTGAAAAACGTGTACATACTAGCTAATTTAGGTGTGAATGAGCTATTTGATGAAGCCTGTCAGAAACTGATGTTTGTTGTACTTGTAGCTGCTCTGTCTTATACAAAAGAATGTGATGTTTAGCTTCAATGCACCAACTCTCCTCTCCAATGTGTCTCTTCGCAGTTGAAAAAGGGATACGAAAAGACCGTACTCGAGATCAACACGCCCAAGGTGGAGCAGGTGCCGTTTGTGGACCTCATGTTCAACGACTTTGGCGGCTCCACGCAGAAGTTCGGATTCGAAGTGGGCCCTGTCTGTTTCATCGGCTAAGACTGTTTACTGAGCAAATGGAGAAAAAGAAAAGCATATTTTTTTCTCAGAAAAAAAAACATTTGAAAAAGGACAATTCTATTTGTAAAAGGTCTTTTTTTCCATAAAGCAACAAGAGTAAAATGAAATCAAGTTGAGGATGCAGTGAAATTCTTTTAGGAATAGAGGAAAAACGACACAACCTCAGTGGGCCTTCTCCATCACATGCAAGTTTTGAAACTGGCTGTCAGATCCTGCCTCCTACGCCACCACTCACGCAGACACACACCTAGCCCATAACTTGATCTAGACTTCCTGGTCCCAAACAACGGAGGTGACCCTGAGAGCTGCAGCATTCCAGACGAGTGCAGTTTTTTTGCCATGGACTCCATCTGATTTGGCTTTTTTTCCCCCTTATCTTTGGTTCTGATCTCGTCTCCCTTCATCTCCCTGGCTTCTTCCACTCTTTGTTGGGATTGTTTTTGCTCTTTCATTACTAGGAACTCTTGCTTGTGCATAATTGTCCCCACCATTCTTTTGGAATGGATCCTCTATATAGATATATATATATATATAAATATATATATAAATAATTTTTATGTTTGTAAGTACATTCTGTATATTTTTCCTGGTAATGTTTATTACTTCTGGCTTCAAAACGTGCATGTGACCTTATTAATTGTAGAGGTAGGAGGAGTAAGAAATTATGAATACAGGGATAACACCTACAATTGCAGAGATATTGAAAGTGAGGAAATTAGACTTGTAAATTGAAAAAAAACTAGGAAAAAAAACTAATTGGGAAGTCCTGTCTTGTTGCGGTGCACATCTTGTTGTAATTTAAGAACACAATGGAAATAAAAAAGAAGACGAAAACAAGCTCTGTGATATTATGTGACAGTTGATTTGCAGAACTAATGAAAAGAAAAAATAATACATTCCTCCTTTTGTGCCCTCGGAATAAACCACCTACCTTTGTGGCAATTATCATTAATTTAATAAACGGCTTCTATTTTCCTTTTCCTGAAATACTCATCTGACTATGCAATGGGAGATGATGTTACATTTGAATGGAAACAACAATCAAAGAACCCTGGTGCTATTTTTCCTCTCGTCTGTGGTGCTATGTATTTTTCTAGTTTGTGTTTGTTTGAATGGAAGGAAATTTGTGGCAATGATATTCTGTCACCAGCAGCCCCTTGACTCTTAACCACCACAGTGGACGCAGGTGGATCCGAGCTGCATCCATTTTGTTTATGTTTAGTGTCCAGCAGTGGTGTTTGCATGCTATTTCCCCTGCTTGCAAATCAGTGCAGCATGGCGGCGTTATGTTGCTTTGGCGGACCGCACACATGAAAAATATGTCTTGTACCAAATGTTGGGATGAGAAAAAAGGAAACCAAGATGGTGCTGTTGGCTTTGTTGCTGCGTGTTTGCCTCTCGCTGCTGTCGGGTCATCTGTGCCTCAACAAACGGACGGAGTTGACGAGTGGGAAATGTTGCAATGGGCGTGCAAAAAAGGGTTATGGTCCAATGTCTTGTATGGGGTATGAAACTCAACCCTTCCACCAAAGGCTCTCATATTTAGCTTTAACAGGCTTGAATTTTTCCTTATTTTCTTTGTTTTGTATGGGAATGTTTTTCTTGATTTATCCACAGTAGAGGCAGGTAATGAAATCAGCCAGATTAAGCAGTTTGCTCCTGTAGCGTCAGAAAATGTCTTGTTGGTCTTTTATTTTTGCCCTAATTGTAATTATGCTCTTTGTTCAAACTATGCACTCTCTTTGCTTATGACCACTAAGTATCTACCACAGAATTTTTTACGGCCCTTAATACATAGATTTGTTTCCTCTTTGTTTTTAAATCTTCAAATATGTTACTTGAACCATTTTCTGTCAAGACAACTCAATATGCTTGTAGATCTCTGGCTTTATCTTTTCATCATCATGCAGTACGCCCAAATTTAAAACACTGCTCTCAAAGTAGAAGACAAACAATTTCTTGTAAATTTCCAGAACCAGCAGAAATGCTGCCATTTTTTTTGTTTTGTAGATTGTTCGTTTTTTGTCCAGTTTGTTTTTCACAGTCTTGTCGAAACCTGTGTAAGGATATGAGGATAGAAGATATATTGGTTTTTATGTCAATAAATTCAAGTTTACTGTGGCCATCCACTCTTGTATGTCTTTTGAAGCATTAAAACCTATCTGTATGCATGAAATTGTAAAGTTTTTTCTCTTGTTATGATTCTGTAGGGGGACATGATCTGTAGTCCAGGTTTTTATTCATCGGGATACGTCCGTTTTTTTTCATGAATGAAAGATAAAGAAAATTCAAAATAAAAAGGTCATGTCCACGATTGTGAAGTGGAGAGGAAATGATGAACTTGTAACTCTACCAAAGCCAATGTTCGTTTGTAGTATATTTATTGTACTATTTAAAATAAAAAAATAAATGTTAAATGATACCATAGTGGAAGTGGAAGAGGCCCCCTCTTTACGTGCACACCAGAAAAACTAAAGCTACTGACTAAAGGTGATGAATTCTACACATTTGCTGGTAAGAGCTCCGTTTTTTCTTTCTTTTTTTTTAAGTGGAGCCTTTTAGAATATGTCAATTTATATAACAGACAGATGTTTTCATGTTTGCAGCATCTGGATTGTTTGTGCGTGACAGTTTGTTTGTGTTGTCAATGGTGTTTAAATTCTAACAATTGGATTCACGTTTAGCTGCACAACAGGTAAGAATATACTATCAACTGCTATACATTGTGTCAGTAATGTCAAACAATCCTAGCTCCAAAGACTCGCCCCAAGAAGGAAGTTCCCAGAATGCATCATGGTCAGATATCGCTCCTGATACCTCCAACAGAGAATCGTCCTGGCTAGAGACTTTTTTAATGGCCAGCTAATGTCAGTACTTCCTCTCACTCTTAGCTCATATTTCTACACTGCCTGCATCACATTAATGTATTATTCACTGTATTGCATTCAAGCTTTCCTCAGCGATGATTATAAAGAAATAAACCGGAGATCGCTTTAATCCCACTTCTGCACTCATTTCAATAATCTGCAAACTTAAAGATTCGATCAAATCATCGGTGGAGAAGACGGCTTGCAGAATGTCAAGTGTCTCATTAGTGGCAAATGTTGCACGGTACACATTAAGCCTAGCACAGCTATTTGAGGGAGAAAAAAAGCTGTTTCGCATGATATGATGATCAATATTTAATGCAATGTTCACAGAATGGGTCTATTTGAAGGCACAGTCTGAATGCACAGACCCTAACAGAGGCAGCATCCTGGGTGTGTAAAGTAGAAACCAGAGTGAAAAAGCTAATCAAAGGATTACAACAGCAGCTAAGTGTAGTGAGCTTGTGAAACATTTTAGGAGAGTCGGGATTTAGGATTAATAACTTTAGGACAAGCACAATTACACAGCACTCGTTTGTAATGGAGGAAAAGTGTTGTAGACACACTGAAGAGAGCCAGGTAAGACCGAGCAGCTGAAAGAGAACCGAAAACATTTAGATCAGTTCAGTTCCTTTAAGTAAAAGATAGCAAAGAGTAAAAATACCCCAATAAGGGACAGTCATCCAACACAATTGTAGCCTGTGGGGGTTAAAATGTTTTAATTTGATCTAAAAATGCTAGATATGTATTTTTGAATGAGATCGTAAATCTGGAGTGTTAAAATATTTGAATTCAACTTAAAATAAATAGGTTCTCAACCCACATATCTACAAGGTGATATTAATTATTGAGAACCTACTCAGTGGATTCCAAACCCTTCGTTTCTGTGGATTAAAAATATATATATATAAAAACGGGAAAGGTTCAACATTGTGGCAAAAGTAATTGCGAATTTCTGCTAAGTGAAGTTAGTCAGCTACTGCCTGGGGCAACATATTGAACATATTAGAGTGTTTGTCATCTCATGTCACACATTTTTCCTTTTGATTTACAGCAGCTGAGAGGTGAAAACAAGTAATCTGATTTTCCAACAAGTGGCCTTGGCGAGACACCGCTTTTTTTGAGGGGTCATTAGCAAAGAAGATTGGGAACTAACCCACACACCCTTCAGAAAATGGCACTTTCATGCATCTTTGTTACAGTCATGCAAATAAATTTCCCAAAGATGGGAAACAAACTGACATATGTACTCAAATCCTGTGTCATGAGACTTGAAATCCATAGTTCAGATGGCTACGGTTTCTGTTGCGATGCTTCTACTTCACTGAAATTGTGAAAGTGGACGTGATTCTATACCAGGCGTTCATATCAGAACAAAAACCAAGGCAGCTAAAATTGAGGAGGAAGCTGGAACCGGTCTTCCATGGATTCATTGACATGTCTGTTACGCATGTTTATCAAAAAAGGCCAACATTTGGTTTGGAATATTTGGGAAACATTTAATATTTTGTAAGTGGGCCACTTTAGGCTCACATCCATTTTGTTCGAGGCCCAAGAAGCCAGAAGTGCTGCCTCTTGGCCTGAAGTGGCCCACGTCCATATGCCATATTGCTGTGATTGCTTGTAATGTTCAAAACTTGCAGGACGAATATTTGGTGCTTACTTAGGATGCAACTCTTGATTGACCTTTAGTGTGAGTTGAGGATGAGATCCACTCTCAGATTATCCATGTAGGTTGATTGATTTGATCAACATGACATTTTCAAGAAGATTCCCACCTTCCTTACCCTAACACACCACAGTCCAATTATTAAATAGTACAGAATGCTGCTGTGTGGTCTGGGCTGGTGAGGGAAGAACTGAAGGGTCAAGCTTAAAATAAAAGGAAGTCTGGGACAGAGCGCCTTCCATGTTAATGTGTAATTGCTCTGAGCCTGTGGATCTGCAGCTAACAGAGCCCATTCATAGCCCAGCGCTGCCACCACTGACCTACTTGCATATAAATCAAACAGGAGAGAGAACGAGATAGTGCTTCAACACAGGGACTGTCATACAGAAATATTAACACCAGGCTTTTCCTCTCTAATAACCTTTGAGATTGAGGAGTGGCTATAATTGGAGATATTGGGTTTCTAATGCGCTTAGAGGCGACCACCCAAGCATTACATGTGGCTGCATCTCTCAAATATCAATGTTAGGTTTCTATGTTGTATTAAGCCTCATTTGGGTCTCATATCTGTTTTCATTTAAGAGTTAATCAAAAAAATAATTTTACAAAACACGCTTTTCATACATTTTCCATTACTACAGGCAAACAGATACAGCATTGGAAACCGTCGTCTCTGTCTTTATCTTAAATTTAGATGCAGACTAGTGCAGTGCTTGTTCTAAACCTGCCTATTTGGATTGGATTGTTCTCTTGTCCTGTGTTAATGTTCGGCAGCTACTTCAGAATTATTCCTTGTCAATAGTGAGTCCTCCTTAAACAGTTCAACACTATACTGTCACTTTTTATTGATTGTGTGCTGGCGGTTGTGTGCAGAGCATTTTATAAACAGCCTGTGATGCAGAGTGAAGTTCTACTCGGTCTACTGCAATGAAGGTTTTGTAGTCAGGTTTTTTTTTATGTCATTTTGAATTATTTACTGAGATTGTTTTGTTTTCATACATTGCATGTCGGCTAATTCAGAGGTCTGTTTACGAATT
This sequence comes from Pseudopleuronectes americanus, assembly GCA_038501795.1. Classification (NCBI taxonomy): domain Eukaryota; kingdom Metazoa; phylum Chordata; class Actinopteri; order Pleuronectiformes; family Pleuronectidae; genus Pseudopleuronectes; species Pseudopleuronectes americanus. The sequence goes on from CM076733.1 coordinate 5,539,191, forward strand.
GATACAATCTTCAGACCCAAATTCACATCTTCAGAATTAAATGATCTGTGATTTAGCCCTGTATAAAACATTGCAGCAATGAAAAAAAGTTGAAACTTTTTGTTAATTTTGACCATAACACATGTTCAAATCACAGCAAACTGGACACTAAACTTTCTCAGGTAATTTACTAGAGACATGGTAAGTGCTAAATGGACACAGACTGAGACTAAGTAGGTAGACAATGAACAAAGAGGAGTTCAACCACCTCCTTCTGTCAGCCATTAGTTAGGTGAACCAAATGCTGCGAGGACATTGTCTGCACACGCGGCTAAAACCATCTGACAAACTGCACCGATAAACTTTGCAGCAAGTCAACTTCTGAGTCGAACAGAGAGGCTGTGCAGACGCTGTCAAACAGGAGTCGCAGGGAGGAACAAGCTCTATGTGGACAAGGGAATTCATCACCCAGGTGATTGGGATCTGCTTGATGGAGAGTCAGTCCACTCCACCAATCAGAGCAAGGCTGTGAAAGCGCTCACACTCCTCCTAGTTTACAAAGCATGCCTCTATAGAAAAGATAATAAGTGGAAAAATACAATAAAGAATATAGAATTCAAAAACACATTTAATCTAATACATCAGAAAAGACGGCCCTCACATTTATCATCCAAAAAGACATTTTTCATTTAAGCTGTCATAGAGAAAAAAAAAGTGTAGGAGAGTAGAAAACATGGTGCTTAATCAAATAAAGCACAGACTAGCAATGTGGGAGAATTTATACTGTTATCAGGAAATGAATGCATGAGATAATTAATTGTGAAGAGATTAAAATTTAAATCCAAATAAAAAAGGATAATATCTCTTAATTTTATTTGTTCCAAATTTTACCACAAACAAAAAAGGTCCCTCTCACGCCAGGTTCTTCTGTTCATTAGTGAGTTTTACTTGGTTACATCTACCCTCTGAATTACACAGAAACATACATTTACTATAATATAACAACAAACAAATATTCAAAGTAAATATTTCAATGTAAATTCCCTTTCTTTCTTAAGTCTTTACATCTTCAAGACTTATTTTAACCAAAGGTCTTTCAAGTTGATGACAATTTTCCTGTAGTAGTTAACAATTAATTCAAACATACTTGAGCAAGCAATAAATTATAATTTCCAGTCAATTCCAACCTCATATCTAACATATATTATTTTTGATATATTATACTGAATAAGCTTTTGCGCTGTGTATTTAAATGTGTATTTCTATCGCTATATTTTCTACGGGACCCTCTTTTTCCTCAATATGGTAGTATCTGACCGTGTGCTGCAGCTCTGCTCTGATTGGTCCATTCTGAAAGTAGATTGAGGCTCGTTTAGCAGATTGCAGCCACCTGAGTGATGAATGGGATCATCTATATAAAGCATGTTCCTCCTTGTGCTGTCTGTTTGATGCTCCCTGATCAGTCTACCAGTGCAGTGTGTGTTGATCCAGCAAATCTGTGTTCCTTAGCTTGTCAGAGACTGCGTAAATGAAACTGGCTGCAGAGCTCCAATTCCTTTTTAAACCTTTATTATGAGCAAAGACTGAATGAAAACAGTAAAAACATCTCAACCTGAAGCCATGTTCAGTGTCCTTTAACGTCAGTCTGCAGTTTGATGAATGATTCCACCAACCAGCTCTCTGCAGGAGGCTCTCAGGCTTTAAAGGATCAACTAGATGATGATGAAAATGTAAAGCTGAGTAGAGATCAGCAAAATCTACTCAAGCATCAGAGCATCAAGATTGAACATGAGGCGCAGCGAGCTTCATGGTTCATCCAGTGGATCACATCAACAGTTTATAAACACCCGTGTTTTAAACTGAAATGTCAGATAATTCACAAAGATGAGGTTTGACAGAAAATAATGACCTCTACAATATGATCAACAGAGCAGCTGCAAGGGTTCATGTGGCTGTAAAGGATTTAACCTGGGTTACAATCATTAAAATACAAGTTAATCTAAGTAAACTTCTCCAATAAACACCAATAGTTTTCTACTTTGACCGATATTTATTTATTCATGTATTCCCTTAACTGTTGCCTTTGTAGTATTGTCTGTACATTTTATTTTCCAATGTATTTGTTCAATTTTAAAACTGGAAATAAGTATTTGTCTGTCTAGTAAGAGCAGGAGACTTAATGAGAGAAACTAAGCTCAGGTTCTTCTACTGTGGTCGTTGGCTTCTCAGTTTTCTTGAGTCTTGGATTTTAACACTGAGGCATGTTTCTGATATTGTTTAGGCTCATGTGCCAGTCAGGTTTTCTGTACAATCTTAACTTTGTCTCAATCTTAATTTGATCAACATTAACAGAGGGAGAAACTATAGGGAGCATTTTAAGATCTTCAATAAGGATCAAGCTGAGGAAAGAGGAGCTAAGTGTGAGAAAAAGGTCTAAATCACATATTGATCTTAACTTGACCTCAGTTATGTTGAGGAGAAAAGGGCAAGAGAAAGAAGAGGTGTTTAGATTTTTCCAATTAGTCTTAATAATATCTTAATTGATATTAACCTGAATGAATTATCAAGGGGGAAAAAGGACCTTATGGTGTTGCTACAGGAAAAAAACGGGGATCAATAATATAATTTGGATTTAATCTTTGGGCAACATGGACATCTGTATTACGTTTTAATAATCCATCTGATATTTGTTGCACTATTGCAGGCCAACATTGCAACGTAGATCCAAAACATTAGTGGAAGTCAGGGTAACAATTCATACATAAAATCCCTTCTATAATTTTTACCCAAATCCCCCCAAAAAATGACAACCTCAATTTGGTTAATATCAAATATGGGCCTGGAGTCAGTCAATATATGGCTAATGTGCTTCAAAACCACTCAAATTATATTGGTTTGAGGTTTTTTCCAGAGTTTTGATGCTTTAAAGCTAAAAGGCTGCAGTTGTAGAAAAAGTAAAACGTATTCTGCAAACCCCTTGGAATTGAAGCAGCATGCTCTGGTAGAGCAGGCCCTGATCAGACGCAGGTGTTTGCTGTAGTTTTTTATGATCAGACCTCAGGGTCACGCTGACATGACGGGAACCAACGTTTAGTATGAGGTGCTGAGGACAGAAACCTTCAAGCACAGAAAAACAATTACATTTTCCTTTAGAATCTCAAAGGCTCAGCAAGGACAGCGGCTTAGGTGTCACTCAAACAGATCTAATCTGCAAAGAGATGACACCTGTGTGTGTGTGTGTGTGTGTGTGCACACACAGAGGTCTTTCAAACATGCCACAGTCTCCACAATGCTATTATTGTGGTTTTAGTATGTTCTGGTAGTTGCTGGTATGTTCTCTGTAGCTCTGCAGCCTTGCATTCATTCAATCTTAAGCCTGGGAGCATGTGTACCAGATGTAATGAAATTTAAGCTGCGATCTGATTCTGAATATAATATAACGATGAATTTTTCTTCAGGCACCTGAGTTAATACTGTAGAAAGGGGATGCGAGATGGGGTGAAACCAGAGATAAGAGCAGATGGGAATGGATCGCAGGAGATGTTTGATGTGTAAATGCCCCACACGCCGCCAGTGAGGTTTTCCCTGCAGAAATGCAGGTAAACACATGAGTTTCGTTCATATTCAGGAGAACATTCAAGTGGTCGTGAATATTATTAGCACACGGAGATCGGGTTGGTTTAGTCGTCCTGTGAATCTGCTTTGTTCCTCTATCGTCACGAGGGACCTAAACATCTGGGATGTTATTAACTTCACTTCCTCAGAAGATGCAAGATCCTCATGGGTGAGAAAAGCTCAGATGTCTCAAGAATAAAAAAAAATGTTGAAAGCATAAAATGAAGAAGAAAACATTCAACCACATTCACACAAATAGCACATTGTATATACCGATGTGTCAGTAGGTGGAAAACAAGTTTAATAGTTAACTAAATAACTCTTGGCATGGAAGTGATGTGGTATTCTGTGCCATAAAGGAATCGCTAACAATCCGACTTTGAACCTTCTCTCAGCAGGAGAGCTTTGTCCCACTCATGTAAAACTTAGCACTTGATTTAATTAGATCATTTTGTTTCGCAGCCAGAAGGAAGAGCATATGGTCCCACACTTCTCCCCTCTTCACTCATACAGTAGCTGTGTTCTATTTTCAGGATCCCGGCGTGTCGGGTTTGAAGCTGCAGGGCTCTCCTCCACACTTTGTGCTCCCCTGCAGAGAGACCGGGTCAAAGAGACCCGTGTGGTACAGGACCCAAACAGCAGCCAAGGACGCTCCCACATTAACAGCATTAATTAATATTTCTAGACACAGTGAGGGAGCCGCTTTTGCTCCCCTTGATGTCAGTCAAGAGAGACCCACAAGGGCATGGTAAATTACTATCACTTTTGAATATTTCTCGAGCCGTGTACGTTTTCTGCCCTGATGCCATTTGTAGGAGCAAGGTGCGGCAATGTATAATTAAAATCTTGACTTAATTGTTTTTCGATACTTAAACCACATAAGTCGGTCCACCCTGAAATGAAAGGTCATGCTTTTATCGTAATTTACAAGAACATAGCCTACTTGTTATGGAGAATAATTGACATCGTCAGTATTATGATAACATGAGGCCACCCGGAACTTCACCTTGACAACTGCATCAAGTCATCTGAGTCCAAGTCCGAACTCATCAAAATGTGTAAAACAATCCTATAGGCAGACTTGAAACCGCATCCAGAGGCCGATCCCATGTTTAAGGCTAAAGTGACCTTGTTTGTGACTGTTTCTACCATATTAACAAATTATTTTAAGATTTTCCTGAAATGTTCTGTTCACAACACCCAAAACATGTTTGCAAAGTCACGGTGACTTATCAATATGTAATCAGTCAACCTTGAGTCCAACTAAACATTTGTGCCACATTTTCAGATCTTACTTCAAGGTATTACTGAGACATCTTGTTCAGAAGAATGCTGTTTATAAATGTCATTTCTTGGAGACAGGATTGCAGCAGGTTTTGTACCGACTAGGTCCTGCCCACTTTAAACCAACAAGCCAAGACAGAAACAAATGATAAAATTCTCATGTAAAGTAGACAAAACTGTTCAACCTTTGGCAGATGCAGAACCCATCACTCAAATGAGGCAGATGACTGCGGAAATAGTTTTTTTTTAGAATTTGTTTAAGATGGCTTCATCCAAAAAAGCATCAGGAAGCTGTGCCACCTGGCAAAATAAGGACCTGACACCAACAAATCTTTTTTCGTGGCAGGATTCAGAAGACCTGCTGGTATAAATCCTAGTTAAGGTATTTTGGCAGATTTATAATGTTATTGAAGATTGTATTTCAGGGGAGAGGGAGAGAAAAAAAGGTTTGGGGGGAAGTGTTTTGTGGTTTGACATTAAGAGACAAAAATGGAAATAAAATATTCACACTAAATAGCTTAATTGGTCAGTGAACCCAGGAACCAATACTGTTTGCTCTCAGGTTTACTCAGGGGAATTTTATATCTTGCTCTGTCAGCATTCAACAATTTCTTATAATATTTCCTGCTTTTTTTCCCCCTCCCTCTTCTCTAAGATGGTGACCAATGTTTCCAAATGAATTCAGCAGGAAAGAAATGGGGAAGTTGTTATTGGACTAAATGAAAGGAAGACCTGCACAGTGCCAACATTGTTCAGTTGTTTAACATACAAGTGTGCACCAAGCCCTGTAGTCGCATTAGTAGCTCAAGGATTCAGCCAAATGGTGGTGTTAAATTCATTTCAGTGTACGTGCACTCAACTGAATATTTCATGACGCTGGCAAAAGCTATCGACAACACAATCTCACGTCGCTCTCCTGCGCTTTTATTCGCTGCTAAATCATTTCCCTAAACGACAAGATCTACTCCAGGCTCTGGTCATTTGCAAATGCAAATGCAGCCGCTGAAAGGCATGCATGAATTAGCATAGAGACGTGCACACCCCAGCATGTGTTTACAGGTTCTAATACTGGCTTAACATGTATGTTTTGATCTGTATATCAAAATCCGTAGAGAGATCGCAAGGCTCTTTCTCTGCAGCTTCCTGCAGACACTGACAATAATGGACACTAAAACAGCAAATGGCTGTCACCTTGCACTTGCCTTGACCGCATTCAGAGCCTCTGATGTTTCAGGCTGTATCATACAAGTGGTGGTTTAAATGATTTGTAGTCCTGTCTCTGCAATGCAGGGTAAGAGAATGCATGTGTATCTGTCATAGGGCGTCAGACTCTCGCTGTTTGAAATCACCAAATCAGGGTTACATTTTTGCTAAATGTCTTGACTTTGATTCCTGAAATAAAATATAAGAACTTCCACTTTTTCTAACTTTAGAGTTTTGTGAGATTCTGGGAACAATGTGCCCAATCTTGATTTTGCATTAGTCACGTGAATTCCTCCCCCCCCCTCCCCCCCCTCACTGCATCCTGACAAAAAGATATCTATAAAAAAACAGCAGATTAAATTATGCAAGTGTGAATGTACCACCTGAGGTCACAGCACATGGAGGTAATTCATCACTGTCATTTCAACATCAACACCTTTCCGGTAGGTCAGAAAGCTTCCTCTGATTAAACATTGAGTGGAGACAGTGATGCCAAGGAGAATCAAACTGGTGAAGCATGTTTGGCCCGCAGGCATCTGCAGAGCAAGATAAATCTCCAAGCAGTCCTATTAAAAACAGGGAATAATGAGGTTAAATTGCTTTCAGTAGTTTAACATGTTGTTCTTTCTTGCGACAAAAATAAAAACACTGCAAACCCTGTGTAAAATGAAGAGGTCAATACAGTAATACCACAAGCTAGCGCGTTGATTTGGCTCCTCTTCAACAAAGGTTGACCATTATAAGCTTTTCGATTACACTTGCAAAAAGTGTTGTTCCATTGGATTACATAAAATGTGCATTATAGTCTTATTTAGTTCTGTGTATTAATGTCAACAGTTACTCTTTTTAACCACTGACAAATTTCCATGGACTTGAAGTGGACCGTAATTTAGATTTAAGTGGGACATTGCGGCCCGTCATATCAGGCTATCCATGAGTGTAATCGGTAACCTTTAATAACGTACATCATCTAGGTCAATTACAGCCAGGAGACTGGTTTTATGTGTCCTTTTAATGCCATGAAAGGATGGTCTCAAAAAAGTAGTTCAGCTAAATTGATCTGCATGTCTTCACAAGATAGCTGGTTATGAGGGGCAGTTTCCAGCATAGACTGTATATAAAAATGGACTAAGTGAAGCCACTTTGGAAGTGTCTGAAACCTGAATTCTCCCATATTACCAGCAGAGGGCTCCACCACTGGTACCATAAAGTGACATTTTACAGAAGTCTGAGAAAATGACTACTTCTCACTTTATTCATAACCTCAAACATCTTGAGGCATTACTTATTTTTAACAAAAAAATATATGAATTTGTAAATTAGTCATTCAAATCGAATAGACCAAGCATTGGAATGTGAAATGCTGGTGTGACTGGCTCATTGCTGGATCACTTAAACATCTTCATACAAGCAAAACAATTGTGCAGTTACTGAATAAAGAAGTTCATCTTAACATGCAGTCCTCGCAGTTGTGCTCTGTGAATTGGAACAACATCACTGAGAGGATTCGGTGAGACTAGGTTGGCTGTTCCACCGCACGTTTCATCAAGCTATGCTATCTGCCGTCTCGAGCCAGACTGACTGATGGGGAGAATAATTCATCTAATGGCGAAACGTTGACACTGTTCACTGCTGTCACCACTCGTCTCGCCTGTTACCAGCAGCAGCAACAGCACAGACTGCCTGCTCTTTACTCGCGCACACACTGAATACACATACCAATATCCTTGCAAACAAAAGCCCAGCTTTTTCACTCAGTCCAGGAAAAGAAGAAATAACCGCACCATCTTCTGTTCCTCTACTGTCATTGTTCAATCAGTTTCCCTCTGACCTAAAGAACCTGCCAGTCTCACAAGAGTGAATCTATTAAACTAATTTCTTACCATTTTAAAAATGGCAGAATAAGCCATACATTTTACTCTCCAAAAAAAAACTTTCTAACGAAGTGTGGAAATCTCTACCTATTGTTCCTGAGCAGCACGACTCTCGTCACCCTTGATTCAGTCAAACTGATTCCGTTTGAGAGTCGACTTCACGCTGCTTTTGTCGGCGCCAGGTGTCATTAACAGTTACCCAAAATGACAGCTGGATTAGGAAGTGCAGCGTTAGAAGAACAACAAAGATGTTTCATCACCAAAACGCCGCTGGATCAAATAAACTTGGGTGATACATCTTTAATGGCGCTCAGGCAGACATCAGGAAGCATTAAGTTTTTAAGGAATAATCCACCCTCAGGTATTCTTACACTGTTAGTTACCATCAATCCATGACACACCTCTTTCCCTCTACCTCTCTGATTTCCTGTTTCCCCTGAAAGGCTTTCAACAAATCCTAGAGAAGGAGCTTTCATTCAAAGGTTTGCATAACATAAATAGAGCATGCTTGCTTATTACTACATGCACACTGGGTGTATACGGTAGCCTGTCCATCGTCAGGCTACTGTAAGTGACGTACTTCACGTTATCCAACCTCTAGAATGTATAAAGGTGGACGATATGACAGCTCCTCAAGGTGAGGCAAAATAGTTTTGATTGCCCCCTTGTAGCTGGCTGCAGTATAGGTCCTACATTTTCCAATTAAATTGTTAAAACAGGCTAAGAGTTCATTTTTTTCCATATGTGACACCAAACTTAAAAGGAATATGAAGAGTGACACGGACTTACTGAAAGGACAAGTTAGGTTATATTTGATGATATAGATTGAGATGGTTGGGCTTCATTTATAGTAAGAAGTCGTCTCTTTATATACAGATAAGATACTTTATATATATCATTTGCAATTTATATACTACCTTTACATGTCTAGATATGGTACTCCAGGGAGTTATTAGTAGCTTTTTCGAAACCAGATGATATAGTCTTAACCATGTTCATCTCTTTGTTGCCTGTGACCTGTGTCTGTAAAGATGAACAGGGTTTTCTATGAGGGAGACAAATTTTGGCCATTTGCATCTATACTATTCTTTTGGTCACTAACCAAAGCTCATGATCACAGATGAGAGCTGGAAATACACTGACAATCCCCACTTCACCAATACTGTCTGCTGCAGCACCAGCATTACATCTTGCTTACAGATTCTGAAATATGTTTCACCAGGGTAGCAACTCTCACTTAGAGGGAGCAGCTCAGTGTTCAAACTCAGTAGCATGTCCTCTGTCTCTTATATGTTGTACTTCACAAACTGTCGGAGTGCTCCGAAGGGTCACAAGTCACTGAAGCCAGAAGGACCACATCATCTGCAAAAAGCCATTCTCCTACCCCCTCCTGCGCTTTGAGATTCTGTCCATGCAGATCCGAAAAGGTGTCAAACAACCCTTGCTGAGTCCGACACCCACTGAGCGTTACACATTCTACTTCCCGCTGAGGATACAGACACAACTGTTGATGGCTGTCGATGAAACATCCTGAGTGCTGAGGCCCGGATTTTGAAGACTGTCTCAGTTTCAAGACTTTAATGATAGAATTTCCACCTACATGTTTAGCCTATTTGCGGCCTGATAGCGTTACAGCAAAAACTGACACACAGAAGGAACAATGGGGGTTTAATAGACTCACAAAAGCAGCTAATGTGTTTACACTGAGCCACCGTGCAGGGTGGAGTTGTCAAGGTGTGGCGTCACATCGAGTACATTCAGTCATCAAAGAGTGAGACGAATCTACCGTCTCACAAGAAATGCAAAACGCATAGTAAACAGCTGTTGTTGAACATGATTTATTATATTGAATCAATGCGACAGTATGTTGTGACAAGATGTTTAATGTATTTTTGGAAGCAATGTGTAAGACTGTGTATGCAGGTAAGGCACACCTGCAAAAAGCAGTAGCATTTCTCGGGTAAATGCATTAATCATAATGGAAATGCACATGTGACATTTAGCGATCTATTTTTTACATTTGGTGTCAGATCCCAGCTGATTTGAATGTCACTCTGCTGAGTTTATAAAAAAATAACGCTCAGCACAGGCAGACTTGGAATCTTCACATTAAATGGGTTTGTTCCATTTTCATGTCGCGTTCAGCTCTTTCTCCTGCTCTTATAATAAATCTAACTTAGTCGTTTAATCTTCTTAATCCTACTTTACTGATTAACCTCTGTTTCTTCTTCTCTCTCACACTCTCTTGCTTACATATACATCCATGTCCCCAGATTCCTGATGTGCCGGATGAATTTATTCCACAAATGATAAATCAAGAAGATAAGATTTCTTCTCGTTCCTTTTTCTTTTGCCTTATGTTGCAAACACACCAACACATGCACACAAATCATCCCCTCCCTCTATTTTCGAGTGTAACTTCTTGAGATAAAGGGGGATAAATCTCATGAGCATATGCTTTTCCTTAACTAATTAACGCTCTAAACGTTAAATTAGGAATACAGTCAGCCACTCGTTTGTCATGAAGTGGCAGGCTGTCACCAAAATCCCTACGCTCCCTTCTGCCTCTCCATACCCCTCCTCACCATTTGTTGTTGTCACTAACTGTTCAGTTCAGGCACTTCCTTTTTTTTTGAGGAGGGTGCAGCTATGCCTGTCAGACATATAGATGCTGCTGAATGCAAGCACAGGTGTGCTGTTGGCATCTCGAGCGTCATCCAGAAACAGCTCTGACAGCTGAGAACTCGGCGTGATATCTCAGAAGCCACTTCACAAACATGAGTCGAAAGTCTTTTAACAGCGATGCAATATGAAGCAGAGAAAATGTACTGAGCTACACTGCTGCAGGTGTATTTTTATGGAGTTTAGGAAGTTTCTAGAAGTGAAACCTCTGTACTAAAACAACTAAACGAAGCTGGTTGTTCACTGTGAATGCTGATTATGCTGTGGCCTAGTTTGCAGGACAACTTGGGGACATATCATGGGGACCACGTTTCCTGCAGTAGCTGGTAGCTACAGATTTTACTGTTGCCCAACTGTAATAGGAGGAAAAAAAACAAATTTAAGGCGAATTAAAACTGAGATTATATTGTGTATATACAATATACAGGATAAAGTACACAACAATTGATGAGTGGATTACTTTACCTGCCTCACCCTGTTTCCGGTCAGAGTTCTATTTACTTCATATCTGTTTCAAAAATATAACCGGTTGAGTCGTGGATGGTAGGCTATAGCTCTGAATCTCTGTCACACCCATAGAAGCTTAATTGGCAGTAACTTGCAGCTCATGATGACAACAGCATGCTCTGTGGCCTTGAACAGCTCAGGTCCATTTGAGCCGACTGGTAACGGGCAGAATTTTATAATCATAGAGAGGGAGTTCGAAATATTATTGCCATTGAACAAAAAACTATTAAATGCAGGATGACAAATATTGGGTCTTCGATGTAAAAATTATAGATAAATACACTTACAATACAGCAACTTTTTTTCCATAAGTTAAGTTATACCATTTATTGGCTGTAGCATCATATCAAATTGACACCACTTGCATGTCTGTCCATCCTCAAACTTTTAGGAGCAAGAAAGCCAATCCCTAAACCGCTTATTCTTTGACATTTTTTGAAGGTAACCCTCAAAGAAAAACGACGGCACATCTGCACGCAGAGATTCTTGTAAAAGTGACCTTTTTATACAGTTTTATGTGTGAACATAACTGTATAGTGTGTTAAATCATTTGTGGAAAATTTGTCTCTCAGAAAGCATGTGTGTGGGAGTCCTGAAAAAGGAAAATTAATCAGCCACTTTTTCTCTAAGTCATTTAATAAATATCATAGATCCACTATCTGTCCTCCTTTCTCTAGTTTGCTGTTTACCCATGTCCACAGTGCCTGATGCAATGGGCTGGCATCCACGCATTAATGCCGAAGTCAATGGGAAGACGAAGGGGTCGAAATGATTTGCACAGGACTGTGGGAATTAGTTGCACAGCAGTCAGATACCCTGGGGTTACAACTGAAGGAAATTGGTTCTGGAGGGAATGAGAAGGGGCCGTGTGATGTCATTTATAACGATGCTTCGGTGGAGAGAGGTGGGGTATATCTCATTACTGCGAGCAATGAACACAGCTGAGCTGCTGCGTAACATGACAACCGGCTGCAGGAGCCCAACACTCTAACAGGCTCTCGTATGTAGGTGGCAGTCGCTAACTGAGCAGCGTACTGTGTGGGTGTGATCCACTGCCACAGCGATGAATCTGCACTGAAGATGAGCCTTTTAAAAAGGCAAGGCACTTTTCATATTGTCAGTGTCTCCGTTGTCGCAGCATTTGTCTGAGTGACCTTTCAATTTTTTTTTCATTTTGTTGATTCCCTGCGAGAGTGGCAGCAGCGGGTGAACAATACGCTGAAGGCTGATGAATGCTGAGTGGACGACATTTCAGCTTTGAATAAAAGGGGAATCTGTATTTGCTTTGACACAGAAACAGCGTTTGTGTTCTACTTGGTTCTCCGAGTCGATGCATAATTGATGATGTTGTGCTGCCATAACACTGTAAGTGTCCAGCACATCAGGATGCTCGGGCGACCAGGCTCAATATCTCAATACTGTAATAATTGTTAATTATGTTATGCTGTTTGAGTCCACGCTGAGCATTACTTTGCGTTCAGTCCTCGATGGGAAAAAAACCTATTTCTTAAAGAAAGTATGTTTGCAGTCAATCTGACACATTCCTGAGTTCCAAGATGCAAATTGACAGGTACACCTCAGCGCCAGTGTACTTCTCATTTCAATTGGGTGCATTTAGGCATAAACTGGCCTCAGAGAGAGAACAAGGCTTGGGAACACGGAATTAACTGCAAGCCAAGTCACAGAGTATTCAGCACCTGATTCTCGACTAGGACAGATGGCAGAATTGTAGCATGATGGCACAAATATGCAAGAGGACAGAGAGGAAGAGGGAGGATCAGAACACCACACACACACAAACGCACATCTCAGTGTTCGCTTAGGCATGTGTCCAAGAAACTCAATGTTTCACAAGGATTAAAGTCTCTCCATGAGACCGAACACAGGACATCAGCGAATGAGATGTTGGATCATCAGACCTTGCCAAAACAGCTGTCACAGTACCGGCAATGAGTCACAGTTCCTGCCCACTGGACGTTCGTTCTGTCCTGATCTGACGATGTGTAATAGATTTTCAATTCAGCGTCCATAACGCTTAGCCCACCATGTTCCAAATCCTCCTACAACCCAACGTCATGGGCCTCTGAGCTGTCTGACTTTCTGTGCTGATGGAGTCCAGAGCTGGTAACTGTAGTTTCAGGATTGTAACGACTTTGACATCATGCCCATATTTGTGCCCGGGTATCAGCTGTACCTTGTGTAAGCGCTCCACTCTCTCCGGGGAATTGTTAATCCTTCAATACTTAGATCCGTCTCCCCACCGTTCCATGTTCGAGATGATGAGCCGAACTAATAAAAACACGGGCAGAGACAGAAGCTGATAACACATTATCCCCACCATCTAATCCCCCTTCTAATTAGCGATGCTGATTTAGATCAAGAAAAATCAACAAAATGAAATAGAAAAATAAAGACTGTGCCAGACACCCATTTGGTTTGTTTATTGTTTGAACTAGTCAAACTAGTTTGTGTGTTTTAAAGCCATTAATTACACATCACACTTTTTACACTGTCGACCATTTGCAGTGCACAAAAAGGAATTCCTTCCAGGCAGACATTGGTTTCCAGACATGGTTTTTATCTTAGTATTCAAACCTACAAAATAGATTCTACTAGATAATCTAAAAAAACATTTATTACGAATAATACAATCTGTAATTATTGCTTATCATTGCGGGGAACCACCCTAGTTATAGGGACCAACAAGTCAATCTGTAATGATCAGTCTCAGTTTACAAAAGTTAAATTAATAATCTCAATATTAAATATCAATGAAGGGTTTTAAATTCAAGAACAGGCCATCATAATCCAACTGTATTCACATAACATGCACAAATAATCACAAAATACGGGAACTTTAATTACAAAAGTATTTATTAAGAGATAAAATAACATGTTATTTAAAATGATTATTTGGTTTAACAAGACTACACTACATCCAGGATAGCCGCAACAACATTCATCACAGGTATCACACTGCAATACTTCTGATGTGCGTGTGTGGGTGAGAGAGGAAGGAGTTTGATAAGGATTCACTAAGTTAAAGAGGGCCCACGCCCTGAGGAGTGGAACTCAAAATGGTGGTCTAACTCACCAGATTTTGTGGGGTTCTCGCTCAGCCCAGTCCCTCCCTCTCTTTTGAGAGTTAGTTGGGTATTGAGACCGCTGGTTTGAACCCTCCCATTTTTGGTTTCTCCTAGCATTCTGTTGGACGGGTCTACGTTCCCGGTTCTCTCTTCTGATGTGTGCTTTGGCCAGGGGTATCTCCTTACACTCCAGCGCCAGATCCACATTGGGTTGAGGTTGGATTCTTAGGACCCTCGCGTCCTGTTCAGGCGCCTTGCCTGGGAGTGTTCGCGTCTCCGAGGCAAGTTGAGAGTACGGTTGCAAAGGGGCGGAAAATTTCCGGAAAATTTCCATGGGAATATTCAGCTCGGGAATTTTGGGGAATTTTGAAAAAAATATATACACAAATTAAATGCTGAGCACTAAAAAAATCATTCCAAACTCTATTTTAAAGATGTATGGAATGCAGCACAAGCTGCACGTTGAATTTCAACCCTGCACTGTGCATTTCTCCATCACATGCACAGATAATTGCCAGCATCCTGCACATTACAGCAGGGCTATTGAGGCCTGCTGTAATGTGCAGGACTAGTCAGGTAAGTTTCAATGATATTACTGGGGAAAATATGTTAGCATGCTGATTGAGGATTGTTCATCTGTCCATCTAGCCTATTTCTATTCATTTATCCATCAATTGTAAAATATTTTTAAGGATGATTCCAATTGGCCAACTATTTATTTCTCTGGCATTGCTTTAGTGTTTTTTTACAAGATTTTTTCTCATCTTATTCTACAGAGCAATGCTACGTGCACTCTCATGTGTGGAGACATTTCACCCCAGCCAATGTAGAAGGAAAGGCTTTGTACATTTGCATATACTGTGCAAAGACCTATGTTAAGATGACACAAAGATCCAGAAGCATATAGTCAAGTGCCCAAAGCTTCCTCAGGGCTCAAATCGGCCTATGACAAAACAAAATGTTTATATTTATGTCTGTATATGACAAGGTAAATACAGTTAGTATAAATTACCTGCATAATTTCCAGTTTATTCCCGTTAATTCCCGATAATTCCCATGGAAAGTTTCCAGCTTTGAATATTCCCGGAATTTTGCAACCCTAGTTGAGAGTACTTTCTCATCGCTCACATCGTGAAGTCACCAGCGCTGCAGTGCATGGTGACATCACACACTATACTAGATCATATGCCACTTTAGTCCAGTCATTGTCCACTGCCGCTTATTAGGATAAAGCAAAGGTATTCCGGTGAAGGGGGATAGGGATGGAGAAGCTGGAAAGAGAAGCTCTGTATGTCATGTGTCATAAATCCCCTTTGATTCTTAGCGTCTTCAGGGGTTTTTGCCTTGTAATCAATGATACAAGGGTTTGTATGGTAGCACAATGTTTTATATATACGGATAATACGGGTTTAAATGTAATTGGAATTATTTCCTTAAATTTAGCTACAGCACTATCAGGTAGACATCTAGAAAATGAGTTTTTAATTAGTGGCATATATTCAGTTATTGAAAAATCGAAGGTTATTAAATTATGGTCTGATAGAACTGGATTGCGCGGAAGTACTGTTAAATCTTCAATTTCGACACCATACAAGGTCAAGTGTGTGGTTACAACAATGAGTAGGTTGGTGTACACACTGACTGAAACCAATTGAGTCTAGTATCAAAATAAATGCTATGCTATGGCTCTTTATTATTGTCAACATGAATATTAAAGTCACCAACAATAATCATTTTATTGGTCTTTAGGACTAGGTTTGATAAAAATTCGGTATAAGCCCCCGGAGCACAGTAAACTACAGCAAATATGATTGGGTGTTGATGTTTCCTGGATTGGCCTGGAAGACTAAGAACAAGAAATTCAAATGAGTTATAGCTGAGTTTAGGTTTAGGATTAATTGATAGACTGGAGTTAAAAATAGCAACTCCACCTCCTCGCCCAAATTCTCTGGGAACCTGTGAATCAGATCAGGTCCAGTCTACATCCAGGACATGGTCAAACGTTACAGCCCAGCACGTTCACTCCGCTCTGCTTCGGCCAATCAGCTTGTTACTCCCTCACTGCGAGCTAAACACTCATCAAAATCACGACTGTTTTCTGTCCTGGCTCCTAAATGGTGGAATGAGCTCCCCATTGACATCCGGACATCAGAAAGTTTATACATCTTCCGCCAAAAACTAAAAACACACCTCTTCCGACTATACCTTGAATAAGGAAAAAAAAACTCTAGCACTTTCTTATAGCACTTTGTAGTTTTGCTTTATTTTGAAGAAATTGTACTTTCCTGATTCTTGTTGTCCTGGGTCTGTACCCTGGGGGTTTTATGCACTTATTGTAAGTCGCTTTGGATAAAAGCGTCAGCTAAATGAAATATGACTGGGAGGAGTAGATTCATTTAGACTGACATATTCATCAGGATGCAGCAACGTCTCAGTGAGGGACAATAAATCTATGTTGTAATCAAAGACTAGTTCATTAATGAAAATAGCCTTAGTTGACAGTTTAAAAGACCACATTTAAAAGTCTTAGTTTCCTGTGTTTCAATTTGAATTAGATTGTGTGGATTTCTCGCCTTGTTATTGATTAATTTCAATAATTTAATCGGAGGGTGGACAGACACAATCTCTATGGGGTTCTCTTCATGAAGTTTAGCTGAAGCTTATTGGTTACCAACACTATAGTCTCTGCCGTAGTGGAAACTCTTCGAGACTTTAATTGAAATAAGTTCCATTTTTGGGTCATTTATGTAGTGATGAAAAAGCACTTGGAGTGACAGTTGAATGTCAATTTGGTTCAACACATATCCAGAATAAGACAGTACGGGAGGCTGAGATATCAGAAATATACAATTTATTTAATGGATTCAAATAAGCTAAAACAGTAAAGTGACATGGGCAAAGGTTGAAAGGCTGGCCTGGACTTGATATAAATGACATTTTAAAAAGAGAAATTAGAGGCTCCAGACCAATTGTACAATGCTAAAATATCATGCATAAAAAGAAAACACACTGCAAGCAATATAAAACAACAAAATTACAAAAGAGGGCCTCTACTTTATGGAGCAAATAATTAACCACTATTCAAGTCACTACCACCGGATTGCACAGTCCCAGTCAACCATATGTATAGCACATTGCCATAGAACAAAATTAAATTAAACAGAGAAACCAAATTAATTATAAAGTGGGAAAAAAACAGAGACCGTAACTATTCTGCTGGAGGCAGCCCTATAAAACAAACATGTTGTAGTTACGTCACACAATTTAAACACGTTTATATACTGATCGGAGGAGATCTTAAACACCGGAGACGATTTTAGGATGAAGCGTGCAAACTAGCTACGTGAGATGTATCCTTTAACAGATGCAAATCGTCCGGACGGTTAACAAGGCAACACAGGAAACGCCGGCTCGTTACCGCGCGCTTTCTGGTTCTGGAAATCACAGAGGCAAGAGACGTGTTTAAACTAATAGAGAATTACTTTAATACATTCAACAACACAATAGGCACACCAAACACTTGAATTAAAATACTTGACCACTCGACAGGGCTGGGACTAACCGCGGTGATGAGAACCAAAGAAAAGGGGGAGGGAACTTTGCTGATTGCAGCGGGGCAGATGTAATGGAACCATACTTCCACAGCCAGGAGCTCACCGTCCTGTGGTCCACGCTTCAAATAAGACTAGAAGCTTCACTAAATCTCACGTCTACACTGTTTGGAAATAGTCCCACCAATATTTGTGCTGTGTGTAAATAAAGATTTTCCTTTACAATATCATCAACATATAACATCACATGAATAAATGTTTAGGCTTCAGTAACTGCAGTGCTTTTGGTAAAGGCTTGCTAATAATTCATATGAATAACTTAATTATTATTAATGTTGTGTGGGAGGGGTTTACCCACAAATTATAATGACCCAGGGTGACCAATAGCAACAGATCTACCAGCCAATCACAAGTGACTTTTCGTTTCCAAGGTCTCATCCAATGTTGAAGTGAGATAACTTCTCAGAAGCGATGCATATGCTAATATGCATAAGATCACACCTTCGTTCCGCGACCACTGGCTTAGGGGACACATTAAGTGTCAAGAGGAGCATGGGAAGAAACATTGGCATTATAGTATATTTATATTCCTTTATATGTTTATACTATGGGTTACATTTGAGTAGGTTAGGGACAGTAATAAACTCTGCCTTAATCTGGAATTGAACACTGGCCCTTTGGGTTGAAAATCCCCAGCCCTGCTCAAAGCATATTACTGGCTGGATCTTCCTGATATGTTAAAAGATAATTCATAATCCAACACCCGGTTAGGGTAGGAAAAGGGGGACAAGTCTAGAGCAGCCCAGGAGACAAATTCAAATATATAGGTATAAAGGCTGTCTGCAAGGCTTGAGGTTGACAATGAAGTCAATTCAGTGTCCTTACAAGAATAGCTGCTCTGTATCTGTCACATTTCAAGAAAGAGGGGGAGAAGTTAGAAAGATGCTGCCGTTGACACCCCCTGTCACTCAGCTCTCCTTCCTATTATCTTTGCGCAGTCCCTCCTCCCTTTTCTTCTGGCTCTTGTTTTTTCTCCCTCTGAACATTTATTGCTCTGCTGAATTTAAAACTCCCAGGTCTCCGCTCACACTCCATATTCTCCACTTCCCTCTGACTTTGTTTACTTTACCTATCTTAACTTTTTTTTTCTTTACACAGACCACCAATTCTCTCACTCTTCTATAATCCAGTGCTCGCTGTGATTTTCCTCCGTTTCTCTCTATGTGGTTGGACATCATTGTTGTGTTGTACAGACAAGAATAAGCTGAGCTGGTGTTTGTTTTTTTTATTTCTCAGGCGGCCAACACGTTAATGATGGTTTAATAAGTCGGCACACACACAAGGTTACGAGAGATCGAAACTGCAGGGAGAATTGTAACTGAGATCTTGTTCTGTATTTTGAAAACAAACTAATTAGTCTTATGAAGTGGACTTTTAGCTCTAAGGGGACAGATTCAGAATAACCACAAAAACAGCTGAGTTGCGTTAACACGACCTGGAAAAGCATCGAGAGGGTGGCAGGTACATTTCAAAAGCAGCTTCTCTGCGAGTTTCAGAAGTTAACTCGCCCAAGCTGCTGATGTTGTGCGGATACTTTGCTGAGCCTAGAGAATAAACTGTCGGTGGGACACGGCCTAGTAAAGGCTTCTTGAGACGTTGTTTCAGCAATCTGAATACATGTCCTCGCTCTCCGTGGGACAACCACGAGTGAAGAGATGTAGGTTTTATAAATCTCTTTGCAGTGAAAGAACTCCCAGCTACTTTTACAACTTAAGGAAAAAAGATATCAAAAGATGTGGCAGGCAAAGAGGTTGGATCCAATAAAGCTGAATTGGTATTTCTGTTATTATATCATCACTGTTACTCTTTTTCCCATATCCTGGCTGTCACCACACCATCCCCCTCAAAGACAAAGAAACAACTCACATTTCTCTAATATTACATTTTCTGCTGTTGGAGTCACTTTGGAAGCCAGACAGGCCCGGAGGGTGCTGATGTCAAAGCCTCTGCTGATACACAACATTACAACCTAACCAACTGGGGTGTAGCAGTTTAATAACACATAACCATGATGAGTGAAGGACAGCAAAGCAGGAGCCTCTTGTTTATATACACAAGCCAGTATCTGTGTGAACACTTGGGGTATTGTACCTATATTAGCAGGCTGAGCACCGTATTAGCAATGGGTGAAGCCTAATGAAGGTGGCGTAGCAACCCAGATTACTTGGCTAAAAATTGCATCATCTGCGGCAGAGCAACGCGGGTAATCTCAATCTCCCTTGAGGCAGAGAGGCTCCAGTCCACTCCCACTCCTGGCAAAGCCTCATCTTCTCTCTCTCTCGTAATCACGAGCAACCCCGTTGTCTGGGTTATGAAAAATGGTGATGTCGTGTACAAGCCTTTTTATCTGCGAGTGTGTGCGTGACGGAAAGTAATGTAGCATTGGGGGATAAATTGGGGCATGTTGAACGTTCGACAAACGCTGAGCAATACATTCATGCTGCTTAGCGCTCATTTGGGATTCAGTTCTCAATATAAAGACTCCTGTGTGATCTGATCATCTGGAACAATCATAAATGTGAACAGGTCAGGGGCCTCTGTGTTTGTTTCCTTTATAAGCTGATGTACAGTGGTAGAGCACAAATATGCGAGTAGAAAATGAGTATAAGGAGGGTTTTCAAACCATGGTGTCATTGCTGTACACAGCCGATCATAGCGTTTGTTTATTTATTTCTATTTAAATCAGCCGTTCTTGTGGGCGCCATCGCTTCTCCCATTTTTCCTACCCTGTGTATGAGTGTGGCGGCAGGCATGAGCCAGAAGTGTTGACCGTGATTTGAGCAGCTTCAGTAGATTTCAGGACGTCAAGGACAAGTCCCGTCAGAGCATAATTGCGACAAATGTTGTTCTAGAGTTGCGTAAATTCAAATACGACTTTTCAGACTGAAGTCGCACTGCATCAATTCTGGACTATATTTGATTTAGAACCTTTTATGGCAGAGGTCAAAATCAGAAGAAGAACAGATCTGTGTTGTTCACTGTAAGAATGCCTGCAGTCTGTTTTTAAGATGCATATTAGCAGTGAAACCTTTGTCTGCATATGCACATAACTGACCTTTTGCTAAACCCCTCCCTCCAACAGCGAATGTCCACTCATAGCTGAGCGCATCAGGCCCGTCAAGCTTTGGATTTCTTGACATCATGAAGTGTTGCGTTCGTCAGTGCCTCAGGAGCTCGGATGGATGTGTGATTTTTTTCATTTGCATTTTGCAATGGATGATCAAACGGTGTGTTAATGTACCAGCACTCTCCCTTGTGTTGTGAGATGAGTGAAGCTCAAAGTGGCACTTTTGGCTCCAGTCAGACATTTATTCTGTTGACGACCAAATTAAATGAGTTCTCCCCCAACCAGTGTCATGGTAACAGGCTCCAAATATGGAGTGCATGTTTCTGGCAACGAAACAATGATATGTCTACCACAGCCGACTTCATGATCCCAGAGGGGAGTAAAACAAGGAAATGGCTGTCAAATAATTAGGAGCTAATTGTAACATACAAAGTACAGAAAATTCAAGGAGATGTTTAAACAGATCTTACTGCTAACTAGTTTTGGGGTGCACTTGTTCCATCTGGTAAAGCTTATTAAAATAAATAGTCTGAGTAAAGAAAAATAGTGGAAATATTGTGAGTGACATCTTCTCATCTTATCACTCCAGTCTAAGCAAACCTGCGCTTAACTGCCCATAATGTAACACCAGATTTGTTATAGACACCAGTTCTCACTATTTAAGCTTGTGAGAAGGCATTGTCCATTATTTTTGGCATGATGGTTGGCAGGTCTCAATACTAAATTCACCCTTGGGTCTCAGCCTCGGTTGCCATTGAGAAAATGATAGGTGTGGGAATCTGATTTTAAACTGCTTCATTCTTATCCCTCAGAACAAAACGGTACCATGGTGACTGAATTTCCACAAATTACCCAGAATTTGAAGTACAAATTGATTAACCTGCAGACTGCATTTAGTTTCCTGAAGGCAGTCGACTTGTTGAGTGGGTATTTTCTGCCAAATCGCACCATGGGCATCACCAATGTCGACCTAAAAGTCTTTGTGTCCTTTAACTTTCTGATAACTCTGTTCTCAGAGGTGTTGGAGTCACTCCTTTATAGAATTTGGAGAAGTTTGCAGTTGAAAACTAAGTTTTGTATACCTGAACTGTTTGTGGCCTGAAACCTGCATGACCTTTCTACTACTTATTGATTGTCAAAGGACTTAATTTGTCTGCTTTATCTTCAAAAGGAAATTTATGTACAAATCAGTTTCCTGGGTCTTGATTCCTGTAGACAAACAGCCTTAGTTCTCCTAGAGAAGATCCTTGCATTTGACTGTTCTCCATCAACACTGTGAGATCCCAGTGTCCTTTCTGCAGAAAGCCCCTAATAAAATACAGGGTTTAATTTGGTGATCCAGCCTCTTGTATTTTCTGGTTTCCATCACAAGTTACAATCCTGCAACCCTTGCCATATATTAGCCGATGTAGCATCACATTTGCCAAACTAGTCGGTACAGTCTGAAAGAAATTTCTTTCATAAAAGTGCAACATACTGCTGGAAAATTGGAATATAGATGTAACCCTTGTGTTGATTCTCCAAGTACATTTTCCTATCGTAGCAATACAAGCACCGTTATGTTTTAAACTAAATAGGTTGACAGGCCAACTGAAAACTGCTCTATTTCCATAATTTTTGCGCAGACAAGGCTCCAGATTTCCCCCCTGGAAGATGTATTTAATTAGACACATTATGAGTAGTAATGTATGTAGTAATCAAAAGGATATTAAGACCCATTTCCAGGATTTCTTTTTTTAAATGACTGAGCGGGAGATGGATGGTTACCGGTAATGAGGAGCCAGCTTTTATCTATATCTGTCTGAAACCATTATTCCAAACATTAATACCAATGTTTGAGTGGTAAATCAGTCATTGTGATCTGCTGTGAGAAAAACAATTCAGCAATATTAATTGAAGAGAGTGGGGTAGAGCAAAAGGGTCAGTTTCATGCATTGGATTACATAATTAGACATCAGAAGAAAAGCCATTTTGAGTTTTCAAATACACTATATACTCAAAAAATGTGCAACACTCACTGTTTTCAGATTATTAAAGACTGCTAATGATGTTCAATGCAAATTGGTCATTCACAGCAGCGCCTCTAGTAGATGGGGAGGACAGGTTCAGAAGGAATCGCTGCTCTCCTCTCAGGCTCGAATACATTTACAAACATAATATCATTCCTTATTCCCCTGCCACTAAATCAAACACGGAAGGGGGATTCTGTAGAAGCCTGCAGATGCTTGTTCAAATTACATCCGAAATTCTTATCTCAAAATGAGCAGTCGAAAGCGCTCAGGCCCTCTCATCATCGCGCTGACAATTTACCTCCCCTGCTGGTTTGAAGGAGCTGAAGAGTCTCGGCATATGGTGTCAGATTCATTCAGAGGAGTGTTGGCGTGGTTTAATATTGCATGCTCTCTGGGCATTCAGGAAGGGTTGGTCTGTGTGCACATCGCAACTGTGCAAATCAAAATCATTTCTGCACCACTTTATTCTCATGCACAATGGCAAGCAAAAGAGGATAAGGAATCTTTTTTTGAAAAATGTAAAGCAGGGTTCATCTACTGCGTCCAGTAGAAGTGAGAGATATTAAACAAACATGTCATCGCAAATATATATGATGTTTGGTTAGAGATTTGCAACTCCTCCCTGCAAAAACAATGTCTTGTTGGAACACAGATCTTTAAGGATA
Organism: Pseudopleuronectes americanus; assembly: GCA_038501795.1. NCBI lineage: Eukaryota > Metazoa > Chordata > Actinopteri > Pleuronectiformes > Pleuronectidae > Pseudopleuronectes > Pseudopleuronectes americanus. The sequence continues at coordinate 5,562,776 of CM076733.1, forward strand.
TGTGGATATCACTTTATACTTAATAGAATAATTGTAATTGTCTTTGATGCCTCAAGTCAGGAACCCTTGCAAATCGAAGCTCCTTTTTAACGAGAAATTAATAACTGATAAAAGGCTTTGGTGGGATTTATTTAGGAGGAATGGTTTGATCTAAATACACTGTAGATTTACTTTTATTAAAAGTAAGGCATTACTACACAATGATTTAAATTATCTGACTTGTAACTTCATGACATTTGATTTAGATTGTCTCTGTTAAATGCACAAAATGTTTGTTTGAGATCATATTTGTATTGACCTCGACCTGTATTTTTTTTTGTGGTTTTGTACACACACACGGCTGAAAACAGGAGCCTAGCATGTTTGATGTGTTTAGCACTTTTCCTAACAAAGTTACAATGTGATTTAAAAAGGATGAAACGACAATAAAATTAAACAAACATTGTAATGTAAAAGAAACAGTACAAGTTAAAATTAACCCAGAGTTTAAACAAAATTTCAAAGAGTTAAGTAGGATTTAAAAGTTACAACAGATGTAGCATTTCTGATGTCATCTGAGTGTCAGGGCTTGCAGTGCAAACGCATGACTCACCTATTGGCTCTGGGAACTATCAGACTATCCAAGATAGGCTCATAGGGAGGTAGTAAATTCTTGATAAACACAGGCACTTTTAAGCTTTAAGAGTCATCAATAAAATCTTAAAATCAATGTGAAAACAGGAAGCCAATGCAACAAGGCTACAGTCGGAGTTATGTGGTCAGTTCTTCTTGAACCAGTAATAATCATATATTAATCGGTGTACATCCTAGTAAAGGACTGGAAGAGGAGCTGCACAAATGACAAATGTATTGTAATTCTCCATTACTGGATATGATTTAAATATCTGTGTATGTGTGGCAGTCTACGGAGGCGGTTCCATCTCTCTGTCACAGTGTGATGGGGTGCAACACACCTGTGCTCACTGGCAAGACAGATACCTGCTGCTCCTCAGGTGTAATTGGATCATGCACCTGCCTATAGTGTGGCCATCGATTCCTCTTCTCACCCCTCCTGTCCAACATGAGAAGATTCCTATTGATTCTCCCCTCAGACTGATCATGAGTCCTCAGACACATGATCAACCTTAATCTGTGGTGTTCCATTTCTCTCAAAAGGTCTTCAATCAGTCCACATACAACCCAAATGAGACGTTCACTAGCGGCGAGAAGCAGCTCCACTGCTCATGAGAAATCGAAACTGAATGTTGACAATTTCTTGATTACTAGAGCAGTGTATTGACGGGTCGGGGCTGCAGAACAATAAGGCAACAGACTGAACAAGGTGATATGTTTTTATGTCAGGAATACAGCTACATCATTGGCAACAAAAGGATTTGTAATTGTGGTGAAGTACTGAGAGTCAGCCTTGACAGGGATTTATTGTAAGAACCAGCAAACCACGGTTTATTTACATAAAATTCTCAATTCATAATGTCACCTCCCACTATTTCATTGCTGACTCTGTGGGGACTTCTGCCATCTCACATTTTTAAAAAAATAATCGTGTGATAGATTCAGCAAAGCATTACGTAACAGTCCCAATATATTCATAATTCACTCTCAAATATTGTACTTGTGTGCAGTAAATCTATGGTATTGTACATTGTAATGTATCATTAATTACACAATGTATGTGACAGTTACAATGGAGTATTTGGGCCATATTTTAAAAGATCCTTTACGATTTTGACCATGTCGTAATGATACGAGCATGAAGTCAGAATGTCACAAGAATAAATGTAACAAATTCCCTATGGGAATAAAATCTTAGTTTGAGAAAAATACATAATTTACGAGATAAAAAGAAAAACCATCTCATTTTTTCTAGAGAAACTATGAAACCCATTTGAACATCACACAGATGTAACAGTGAGCCTCAGTTGACCACTGATTACTCCTCCGTAAAATAGGTAATTTCCCTTAGGCCTGTGTGGTTCGCTCGTCAGAACTTATACTTGTTAATGTGGAACTTGTATAATGCATAACTTAAAAAGATGCTCCACATTTCTCATTTTAATCTTCTAATATTCCCCCTGTTGACACGTAGCCTAAAATTATGATATAAATCATTCTCAAAAGCTATATTTTCGTTATCCCATTAAGTGGCCCTTCCAATGATCGAAATGTTAATGTTGCATATCTTGACAAGTGATTCATGATTATACTTAAATACATTTAGTCGAGCAGTTGTCTCTCAGGGTGACATTTACTTGCTTTTATAATGGGACACAAACACAAAATCTGAGCACTTCATTGCCTTGGGTGCATCAACAATGCCAACAGTCAAACAGTGTCATTGTCATCCGTGGAGCCGGGGGAACTTATTTCATTTCAAATGCATGTAGGTGCGTTTCTATTTCTGTACGGCACAGAGGTGATAAACAAATCAAATTACATTTAAATAGGCAAAGCTGCATGCTGGGTACATTGGCTTGTTAGTCCACTTGTGTGTGTACATGTATGGCAAAGTATTAAAATGCTAAATGTTTAAGCGGTGCAATTTTGGCCAACACGCCCAACAGTAAGTACATACATTCATGTTCATTGGTTTGTACTGAGCTGGAGTTTCTGTGTCCTCCTCCACTCTGACCTGCTCTCCCTTTAACGAATAAACACTCATCACTAGTTATTAGAACCAGCTTCTCTCTGTGATGAAGATGAACAAAAACACACACATAGGAGTCGTCTCACTAATGCACATCTTCACTCCATCTTGAGGGTTTCCCCAGCACTGAACCTTACATGAATCAACTGGCAGCCATGAAAATATGCCACACATCTGGCACATGTATATAAAAGAAAGATGTAGCCTACCTAAATGTTTTCTTTTTGCACTTTATCCAATATCCTGTTTGATGAATTTTAGCCCTCGACGTAGTCCCAGTTTTTATTTTGGCCCTCCTGTTGTAGCTGGTTGTTCTGAAACGTTAAATGAGAAAATTAAGGGGAAAATTTACCTTGAAGGAACCGGAGCTATTCTATATTGGGAGTTATTTTAGTGTATGTTGATTTAGTTGTAATGGTTGACACATCGTATATAAAAGAAAAAAAAACATACACTAGGACTTGCTGTTTGTGCACTCATGTTGGCTACAGCTCTTCTAAACAGCCACCTCTTTTCATGTCTGTCAGCTCCACCAGATACTGCTTGAGTTTCATGCTTTTCAATTACTGTCTTCGACCGGCTGCAAGACGTTGCCTTGGGCCCTCAAAGCTGAAATATTACAACCATAATGAATATCAAAAAAAAATGCAGTGTGAGGTTTTTAACAAGTGCTTATACACGGTGTATTATGATGATGAATTCCCCCTGCCTTGGCACCCTCCAGATACAGCACAGGAAAAAAAGATGGAAACTGTGTCACACACACATACACACACAGAGAACAAGGGGAGACAGATTTGAAAAGAGGAGGGGGTTCCTGCACAGCTTTTGAACGTGATTAAAGATACACTGTCGAGAGGTGTGGACAAAAATATAAGGGGCACCTTTGAATACACTGCAATCTATTATAACAGCACAAACACCCTTGGGATTCATAATACAGCCATCAGCATCTCTTTGACACAGTATAATCTTCAGGGGAGCATTTGGACGTGCATGATATTAAAACCACCCCCTGCAGGTATGGCGGGGATTGTCAAAATAAAAGCCACCAAACATTGAAACAAAGATGTAGATAAAAGTGAGACCTTTTGAGGGATTTTCGAAATACCACACTGTGGACGTTCAATGCTGTCCGGGCTGTCTCTTCTTCAACAGAGGTTTTTTTCCCCTTCTTCTGGTTCCTGTGGCTCCCCAGTGTTAAAGCCAGCAGAACTTGCAGTGCCACTTTGAAGTTGTAACATTCAAGCTGCGATGTCTCAGGCTCGCAAATACATCACTATAATCCGAGTGCTCCCTTTTGATGGTCTTTGAAATGGTGCTTAACCGAACGTCAAGTGTATAACGTGTGTAGGAATCCTGAGTTGCATTCAAATCGCCATTTAAAAAAAAATATGAGTGGGCAGAAGAATAAATCGCACACGTTCACCCCTTCTCGTATAAATCACTCGCAGTAGCTTTGGCAAAGTTTCCCACTACCAACTTTGAATACTAAGTCACTTTTCTTGTCTACTCATCTCTGCATTAATTTGTGTGTGCGTTGTTCAAGCAATTTCTCATGATGTATAATTGAACAATTTATGTATGAAACGGTTACACAGTGTCGGGCTTCCAAATCTATTTTCCAGACAGTAACGAGTGAGATAGCTATAATTTGCTGGGAGAGATCAACCAAAATCTTGTGACGGCTACAGTATAGATAGAAATGGAATTGAAATTCCAGCGAAGTGAAAACATCTTTTTAATTCTGCTGTGGAAAAATAATAAGTCATGAATTGATTCACAGTTAACAAGTTACCATGATTACAACTGTATCGATTTGTTTTTCTTTTGGCCACTTATGGACAGATAATGCAAGCTGTAAACACAGCCCTGACCTTTACACAGAAACATGAATTTGGGGTTGTTTTCCTGGACACCAAATGTTCACCAGCAGGGGCCTAATGTTGACTGTATGCAGCTTAGTCCTGGTCAGGAAGCCTGCTGTTGGTTTTAACACAGGCAGGTGGTAAATGCTGCTCAACTCTTTGCCTGCTTTGTTAGCTACTTGGTCAATGGACCAACAAGCAGGGATGGTTCGCCCCTTATCCCAGAACATCTGCAGGTGGATGAGTTGTGAACAGAAACTTTTTCCTGAATCCCCCCGGCTTCCAAGGTCTTCTTAGCCACAGCCAAAAGCTTCTTAGCTTCGTCAAAGAGCTCCTCAATGGTTTTGTGTCGCTCCTTCCCAAAAAAGCCCCTTGTCTTTCAGTAGACGTGATGTTGATATTAAACCTTATGTCGACCTCCACTGGGCAGAGCCTCGTGCTCCCTCTGCTTTCCCTGCACAACACAGTCAAGTCCACGTATCTCTTAGGCTCTAGACAGTCTGGTAATAACGAGAGCAGCGGGCAAGAACCTAAAGAATAGCCCACAATCAAGGTTAGCAAGTGAACGAGCAAGAGAGAGTGATTTAATTTAGATGCTAATTTTTCCACCTTTCTATTGTAGCTTAGCTCTGGGGCGCCTGCAAAACTTCCACTAGTGGTAACGCACAATAAAAGCACTCATTGCACAGGACAATGAACAAGAAAAATATATTTGTTTTGTAAAAGTTAGAAAACGTGACTGCTAGGTGCTTCATAATGTGGAGAGCAAAGAAGCGCTTTAGTAACTTTGGTTGCGAGATCCAGTGGCCTCAGTAAGAATAATACATCCTTTTATTGGTTTTATCTATCCTATTATTATTTCATTACTCCCACTTTTTAATCACTGTGTTATGTTTAATCTGGGTTTGTGGCAGTTGACCATGCCACAGGGCAATCAGCTAACAGCTCCCACCTGTACTGATTGATCCTGTGTGCTGCAGGTGAAGGTGCTCTCCCTGCCCCCTCCCCTCCACAGTGTCCATTATGTATCTTCACACTATCCACTATAGTTTTGTGGTTATGGTAGCTCATGCTTTGTTCAGCACATTGTGCGTTCACCTGGAATCCATTGTGCGAACTAAATCATGCTTTACTTGTTTTCATTTTGTCAGTTTTATTTTCACATTAAAAAAATCGTTAGAAAATGTAAGCACAGTGCAAAGAGGATTATGGGTGTTAACACAGTTAAAGCAGTTTAGGTGCTGTCTTTTACTATTGATTGTAAAATCTAACTAATGAAGTAAACGCTAAATCTAAAAGGCCTCATGAGGAACTGCCGAGGAGGAAGAGACACCTTTCACAAATGTGAAGTAATCTGTTCCACATTAAAAGTACAAATATTTATTATGGCAGCTTTAATCACTACATAACTCGTTATTACATTTGCAGGTGTTAAAGTGAAGTGAGACAAGACACAGCTGTATTCCACATAGCCACATTGAAATTCTAAAATACACCGTGCTGATCTTCCAAGTAATCACAGTGAAGATGTCTGCAGCCTGACAACGGTATAATTTGAGGACGTGCAGAAGGTGAGGCGTTGCACGCCTAATTAAGACTTTTACAAATGTGGCAACCCAGTAGGGTAGAAAGCACATTGCTAAGACGCAGCTCCATCCTCTAACCACTGATCTGGCAACTGGCGGCATCCTCCTGTAATTAGCTCTGACAGGAAAACAAGAACCACACAGAGAAGCTATGTGGGATGAGCAAACAAAGGATGGTACCGTCTGACAGAAATACTAACATCAAGGAGGACGTTCAGCTCTCCCTTTCCTTCTCCTCGTCTCTGCACCGTCTTGTTTAGCTCGTCAAGCAATCCGTCTCCTGCTGGAGTATTCCTTTGGCCTTCTGCTTATCCATGATGGCCTCATTCTGTGTAGCCTCTCCCTGTCTTCTTTTGTGTGTCAAAGTCCCTCTGTGTATGTCTGCTGCATCATTCTGGCCTGACCCACATGACCTCTGGTCATCAATTTTGTATATAGCTGATGCATTATGATGCATGGATCTGTAAGGCAGAGAGGTTTCCCCCCCGGGGGCGAGAACAGTGCCACGCCACACACATGCATGCACACACACTCAAGCATAAATCAGGACTGTAGCAGTCACTGGCTAACATAAGCCCCCCAGCAACAACACACACTAACAGCACTGCAGCCCATTTAGAGGCAGAGAAACAGGGGGAGAGACGGTGCTGTCTGACTGAGGATGATAATATCTCAGCAGAGACTCTGGATGTGGTAAATAAAGAAATAAATGGAACGGATAATTAAGAGATGTAGGGATAAATACACAACCTGTGGGTTTTTAATAGAGATTTGAAGGAGCTAACTGATGGAAAACAAACAGACCAAAGCACAATCACATTTACACCATCTAAAGCTATAGAGCTTCAGCTGTAAAGATGTTTGCCTGTGTGAGCCACTGACGTGAAGTGCCAAATAAAAGCATCCGCAGAAAGTGTGTTGTACGATGAATGTGTCTGGCTCTTTTTGGAATGGCTGTCGTTAAAGCAGAAGGTGTATGCAGGGTATGCATTTTATTTGTCAATTTAGGACTTTCTTTCTTTCTGTTGCAGTAAATGTCTGCATTAGTTAAACCAGTGCTTAGTCAGTGAATCAAAGGCAGGGCCTGAGGGCTGGCCTGCAGGCTTCACCACCCTGGGGCATGGAGATCGTTGTGTTTACCGGAGCAAACTGTCAGTTCAGCAACGCTCAGGGGCAACAACACCACCTGAAGAACAATCAGCTCACATAAATGACTCAATCAACTTGCTAAATACCTGTAGAAAATGGACCTTCCCTGACGCCTCGGCCCCTCTTTACTTGCACACCAGATACACGGTTTACAATTCTAAATGTGAGTTTCCCCTTGAAAATCATATAAATTTTTTAGACAGTAGATCCCAGATTTCACACAGAGGAAGACAAAAGCTTTTGTTTCAAACCAGTTGAAAAGACAACTGTTGTAGGCATATTTTACTGTAGCTCGCTAGTTACGTAGCTAATTATCGCAGATACAAAAGCTGCCATCTTGTGCCGTCATTTGAACCCAGTGTCTGAGCAGTAGTAATCAGGGGATTGAGTCGTTATAGCTTGAAACCGTGAGTCAGTCCCAATAGACAGTTATAACCAGTTACTACCAAAGTTGCTATAAAGGTAAACTTAAACGTACATCATTGTCATGATGGAGCTACCTTGTCTTCTTCTGCAGTCTGAATTCAAGGGCTTTAATTGATGTGCTGCTGTGACACCATTCAAAGAAATTGTTATATATAGAGTGTGTATATATAAAGGTTGTAAATATGCTATTGAGGAATACATACATAATTAAATACTTTCTTCTAAAGATATGTCCCTTGCGAACAGGCTGCATGTAGAGAAGTCTGAGGCTTGACAGATGTACTGTACCTAACCTCTTTTCTGAGCTATTACTGGACAGTCTGTGTTCATGGGAGGGCTGTGGAAAATGGTATATTGCAGAATTTATCTCTATACGAGTCCACTACCAGTCCATCCATCTGAGTCTATCATGCGCAAGGTTTGTTCAAGGAGGTTAAATGTTAACAGCCCCATTCATACTCTGTGATTCTCTTCTTCCCATAAAGCTGTAATGATTTTTTGATGCTGTGATTGGAGAGGCCATATAATGCGTTTGACTTGGTCTCATCATTGATGAAACCGCTCTTGAATTGCTCCGGCGGCGTGTGTAGAGACATAACCATCCTGCCGTATATGGGAACTCCATGAGGGAAACACATTTGCCTCACTAGGTGCACCTGATGCAGTAAACACGGCGTAATATCCCTCAGCTGGTATAATCATGCAGAGCAATCATTGGATCTAATATCTCATGGCAGATCAAGCTGTAGCTGTTTGCGTTACCGCGTTTCTCGAACCGTGTTTAACATCTGGTTACTGGCACTGAGTGTCGGAGGCCTTTTTTTAAAACATGAATCAACCCACTCAGTCAAGGTTTCTCATAAGATGAGAGTGTGAATGATTTACTGAAGTGTTGTTACTTTCATACTTTGCATGTCGGCTATTTCCGATGTCTGTTAAGCAATCGACACAATCTTCAAACCCAAGTTCACAACATTTCAAAATAAAAGGCGGCAGTGCATCTCGGGCAGTGTACAGTAAACAGGCCAAGTATGAAGACGATTACATGAGCGGTTTGCAAGATATGTGTTCCACTTCTTGCCTTTTTTCCCATTTCCACTTCCACTTCTCCTTCCTCCTCCCTTTATTTCTCTCTCATTCTTCGTACAATACCGAGGCACTTTCTCCTTTCTCCTCCCTAGGTCTTGAAGGCTGAGTGGGTGATTATCCAATGCATTCATACTGACTGCAGATCAACACACATGACGTATATTACATTATACTTTTAAGAAGATCATCCTGCGAACGCTGAACCGATTAAGGTCCTGGATCCATTAAGGCCACATGTCTGCATGCAGCACAATGAATAAATGGAGAGTTACTGAGAAATAACAGAGGTGTTAAACATAGCTATCGCAGCTATCTGTAGCATTGAGTCAGAAACAGAGTAAGTGGGGAGAGAAAGTGATGAAAGGGGGGAGTAATGGCTCCGTGCCTGAGAGGAACGACACAAATTCTATTAGGACCTAAATTTAAACTGCAGCTCTTTTACTTGGTTTCTCTCCATCTCTCCTTCTCTCACTCTTTGTCTCACACACACACAGATAATCAACTTGCATACCCTGAATGTGAAAAGAAAACAACTGAACTGATCAGAGATAGCTGGGTCCTTTATCAGATGAGGAAACATTCTGGAAGGTTATTGAATTTTTTCGTCAGAATAATCATTCCAAATCATGACTTTTCGGCTTATTCCTGCATAAACCTAACGTCAAGAAGCAAAAACAGTGAGAGAAGATGGTGTTAGATCCTGTATACGATCCGTCTCAATAATCTCACAACGTCAGTGCAACCTGGGGCATAAACGCATCACGTGTATTTACTCAGACTTGTCCTCCAATGCACCTGCGATGAGGACGTTACATCCATCTGCATACAAACAAGACAACGCAGTGATTTGCATTTTGAGCTCAGGGGGCAGGCAGTAATATTTTGTGGAAAAATCTCCACAAGAAAACAGCCGCATCCAATCAGCAGCCCCGCTCATGCGGCCCTGCTCCGTTTGAGCATCTTTTTCATCAATTTGTCCAAAGCACAGCGGTGCTCCATCATCCCCCGTTTCCTGCGTTGACATTCAGAATCTGTGATAGTTTAACCGTTCATAACTTGTCCTGCACATCAAGCGTGAGTCGACTACAATGTTGAAGAGACGTGTTCCTGTGTTTTTGCAAAAATCTCAAAGTTAAAATATGCCAAAGGAAATGATCCTCACGGAGCAGCATGTTTGCTGGTCACATCAGGTGCCTTTGCTGCTTGATAAGAAACATTTCATTGAGCAGGATTTAATGGTCTGCTGTGCTTACTGGTATCCGCTGTGGCTTTGTGCTTTCAAGACAAACTTTAATACTGGCCAAAGAGCCCGTGAGGTGTGTCTCCTGCTGTCCAGTGTGTGGGCTGTGTACCACCACGCAGGGACGGGCTCCTGCGGACAAACAAATGTTCCTCTTTTGTGTCTGCAGCATTCCACTTTCATTACTCGCATCTCTCCTTCCCCTGCCCTGTAATCAAATCCTCATTGAAAGCGCTGAAACTATGTTACTAACACTGCAAATGGCACACTAAAACGCATGCATTCTTATGTGTGTGTGTGTATGTACGTGTGTGTACGTACGTGTGTACGTGCCGTCTACCCGACCCGCTCACATTCAGCTTTTCAATAGGATGGAAAGCATAATGGAGGCTGCAGGGAGCAGGTGTCTTGTGCACTTTAACTCATCTAGTAAATCATCATCCTGCTGTTAGAATGTGAATCTGATGAGGCTTCTCGCTTGAACTTCCTCTCGGCCTGACAATGCATCGTTTCTCTGAGGCAGGAACAAACAGACGGAATATGCCAACAGACAAATGAGAGTCTGCATCGGAGAAGACAGATACAAAGTTGCCCTGGTTCCATTACAGAGGTTTATGCATTTATGCATCTTTTGGCCTCCAAAACAGAATTCATTTCAGCAGAGACTCTATCTGCAGGCCGCTCAGCTATTAGTGCATAATGTGGTTCAGACAGGCAAAAGCAGGCGGAAGCAGAGCAGCTTCTCAACCGACTCATCACCCAATTAAGATTCTATTGTTGAGTGCTCAAGTACCAAAGTGTCCTACATCGCTATAGGCATAATGCACTGCACTAACACACACATGTTGCAGTTATTCCAAGAATTAATGTGAAATAATTCCCCTATAACCCCACAACTGAAAGATATATACCTGCACAACCCTTCAGGTGTCCTCGCCTCATCTACCTGATGAGATCTCCGCTCTTGTTGAAGTTGCCCTAAAACATGAATTAGCTGAGGTCACTGATATGAACTCCTAAAAGTAGAAAAAATATGTAATTTGTCCCGTCCTAACAGGTGAAACAAAATCAAAAAGAGGGTCAGGGAGCTGTCAATCAAATTCTGTCTACAGAGGAGGTGGTCTAATAAGGCAATAAAATTAAGAAGAATTACAAATATGAATTTTCTTAAATCCTATAAGCCTACAGCGTTAACACGAACATTAGAAAGTTGGGATTTAATCAAACTGGAGGTTTACGTTAAGTAGGCAGTTTGTATGTGGAATTGGGAGGGGCATGAACCTTGGGTTGGACCTTGGTCCAGACTTTCAGGTGTGAAAAAGCCCAAAGTAGACGAAGGAACAAGACAAAGATGAAACTTATTAAGCCGGGGCAGGTAACCAACCCTACTTTCACAATATGGATTTAATGAACTGTGTTTGAAATCTCCCTCTCATTCACTAACTCCTACTTTACTATAGTGACATCTGTGTAGAGGACTTGTGAGCTTATCTGAAAAGAGAGAAGAAAACATTCTGTACAGCTCATTTTCTCTGCACCAGTGACGCAACAAAAACGTGAGAGTTCATTTTAGATGTTTATTTTAAACTTTGTCTGAGTACTAGAAGTAAAAAATACTTCTTGTTATAATGTGTAGAATAGACCGGGCTGTTCCTGTTGCCCTCTGTCCTCTTTCGTCTCTTCACCTCCAGAGAAATACATGATTGTATGTTGCTCTGTTAGTGACCAATGTGTACACTACCTTTCACAATGCATTGTGGGAAACATAGTCCACTATGTAGTGCATCTCAATATATAGTGGACTATATCATGTATATGAGTTATTAAAGTTCTTATTTGGATCTAAACTAAATGGCATTCAAATAAAAAATGCGGAATTTCTCCATCCATGACTTATTCTTTGAGAAATCAATGAAATATTTCAATGTTAAATAAAGTGATAATAATAATCCTGAATGTTTTCTCAATTCACTCTGTTAATGTGCATTTCTGCCTTAAATTGTGAATCCCAAGCTTTTTCAGATTTAGTTCCTGTTATTTTTTAATATGAATTGCCATTTTACATTAACTGACAAGCCACTGGGTTGACTGCTGCTCAGAAACATAAGTTAAACACTAGAATGGGATTCTGCTATGTTTACATTAAAGGTTGAATGTGTAAGATTAAGCTGAAATTGATCAATTGGCAGAAACTGAATATAAAATAATCCCAGTAGTGTTTCGTCTAAATTGTACAAATTGTTGTTTCCTTCACCCTAGAATGGGCCCTTTATATTTGATATACTTTTTTGTTCTGCAGATTTGTTTCTGTTAATAAAGATTATTTGCTGACTGGGTAACAGCGTTGTTTTTCTATATTATAAAAACAGACAATGGTTGGACAGCTGCTCTCCTGTGTCCTCGCCAGTTTAAATCTCCCTCTCCCCGCTATGCAACTTCCGTTCCAGCACCAGCAGCTCCGTCACTCGTGTCTTTCCTCATCCACAGCTTCTCCGGCAGCTTCAGGCGGGGAGCTTCAACTTTAGCGCGGCATCCCGAGTGCACGTTTCCCCGCCGCCCTACACCACCGCGTCCCACCGGAGAGAGCCCCATGTTCATGCCCACATCCACGGTCCGGTCGCAGCGACAGAGCAGCAGCATCACCGAGCGCGGCTTCGGAGGAGACGGCACAGAGGAGGAGGAGGAGGAGGAGGTGGTGGTGGAAGAGGAGGAGGAGGGGAGAGGCAGCACCGAAGGACGGGCTCCCGATGTGCAATGAATGTGCTCCGAGACGATTCCGTGAAGCAGATCTGTCGCTCTCTGCTGCAGGGATAAAATAATCACCGTCTGATAAATAAAGAAAGAAAGAAGAAGAAGAAGAAGAAGAGACTTCCAGCTCAAACACAGAGAGCGAGAGAGCCGGGGAGGACGAGGGAGCGCTGCGCCGAGCGGGGGGACGCGAAGGGGGGACTCGATCTGCATGTGAGACCGCTGCGTGGTCCACACACACCGGAGGCAAGAGATGCAGCCTGCCAACAAGCTCGTGACTCTCACCCTCCTCATCTTCATGGGCACAGAACTCACCCAAGTAGGTCTCGTTGTTATTCTCACTATTAGTATTACTCATTCTGTCAAACGCCATTTTCCAGCCTCACAAGCTGCAGTTAATTGGCTCCAGATCCGTTTAGAGATGTGACCAGTTTACCTCGGTATAAAGAGCCCCGGTGAATTAGCCCTCCGCCACGCTTAACCGGATTAACGGGTGGGATTACATGACGTGGGGGATGCATTGTGCTTGACGGGGCGAGGAGAGATCCAGATGATCCCTCCTCCTCCTCCCTTCTCCTCAACCCAGGGCTCACCACGGCTGTCACATTGGTGGAGATATCACACAACGAGTCAATCAGTGTCACTCCGATCGCCGAGGAGCAGGTCACTCCCGTGCACTGGGTCTGCAGAGGCCAGTGTTGCTGCAGGTGATGGGGGGCTGCGCTGCTCTCCACAACCCAAACGCAGTGTCTGACTGAGGGCTGATGCTGTGCAGAGCATGCTCAGTGACCACAGGCTGACTCGGAGAACATTTAGTGCAGCAGTGTGAAAGGCAGCACAGCTCAGTTGTAAACAACGTCCTCCTTTAATGGGATCATTTGCTGTAATTGTTACTGCTGCATTAAACTTTTTTTTTGGGGGGGTTCATGGATCCTTTCAAAACAGGAGAGGATGTAGAGGAAGGGTTTATTTATCCCAAGGCCCCTGCTACCAGTGGGTTGCAGCATCTGATGATTTAATTACCTCTTGCAAGAACAGTCATATTTCACAGGCTTCGCGCTTGTGTGAATCCAATTGCTGTTGGTAATTGGAGGCTAAAACTAGTTAAAATAAAAAAAAATCAAATTGGTCCTCTGAGGTACTATCAATAAAGTATTCCCTGCTCCCCCCAGCGTGGCCGTGATATACTCTCTACTCCGAGTGACACACTATAAATTTGTGTTGGTGGAAGTAGGTTGCAGCAGCAGAACCCTGCCCGGCCCTGATAACCAAAGCGTGTTAGAACAATATTGATGTAATATTGCCTTGACAGAAATATGCCAAGCCATTGATTTCCCGCAAATTTATGAGGGATGTCAGCGTGCGGGGGCCGAGCGAGCATTTTTTATTCATGGCGCAACAGCTTGGCTTTGACGCTTGTGGTGGAATTTGATTTGTAAAGTGATCAAAGCTGTAACCCTACACGCGGTTATGCCGGTGTTATTTTACACCCCCACCTCACAACGATGACACTGACTGCAGTGGCCTATAATGTGAACTGGATGTGCACAGCAACAAAAAAAATGCTGACACAATGGCACAATGGGGCTATTTGCACTGATTGATGGGAGCCATCACTCAGGGGATATTGGGAAGAGAGGTGTTACATTTGGGGTGTCGGGGTCCTGCACAGTGCAGGTCAGGGCCCGTGTTACAGTCTCCCTCTGATGGCCTCAGAGTGTCTGTCGTCTGCTTGAAGGTAAGTCGATATTAGTCCACAGCTCGCCTGTCTGCTCATTTCCAGAACAGAAACACAGGACAACGCTGACAGGCTCTATTTATACTGCCCCTGCCACACAATCCCACAATCCATTTTCACTGTGGGAAGACCAGGCCTCTGCACAGGCCGCCGCTGCTTGAATAAAAAAAAAGGAAAAGTGAGAGGTGTTATCTGGACACAGAACTGTAGAGAGCCATTTATTGCCAGATTACTCATCAGGAAGGGATAAAAAGAGCCACCCAGGCAGAATAGCTCCAACCTTTTTACGCTGAACAATAACATCCTCCTAATGACCACATTAAGCACCGTGCCACTGAAGGCTCGCTTTCAGGCGCTGCCGGGCAGCTGCGGCTCTCTCCCTCCAACATCTGGGCTGAGGGAGGAGGAGGGAGACGCCTGATTAGTAGCTCGGTCTCTCCTCTTCGATTCTGCCCACATTCGCTCACCTCTGTCCAGGCTTCTTGAGGGATTTGCCTGGCGTTCACACAGAGAGAGAATAGTAAGCAGCCAGAGTGGCATCTGTTCCTCACCTAGCGGCTCCCCCCATAAGCATCTCGCCGACGCCTCGCCAAACAGATGGCGCCGGTACACAGCCGCCCCTTTGACACCATGCAACCTACATACATAACAAATCCTACAAACACCAGCCTTGCACAGGAATCCTGCAAAACATCTGGTTAGGGTGGAGCTTTAAATTTGCATGCATGCACAATTCAATATATGTGGATTTGTACACTAAAAAAATATGCTAAGCCTCCTAATTTACCCGAGACAACTTTGCCAACGTGTCTTTATTACGCAAGCATGGATAACAAGGGGTTCAGAAAGAGGAGCGATTTGAAACGGATAAGGTTTTTAATGTCTAAGACGAGGGGGGGAAAAAAAGGAATCAATCTGGTTTTATGTTAGAACCTGAGATGGAGTTGAGCTGAATTGCAATGTGCATGGTGTGAGTGGCAGCCGGGGTTGAAGCTATTTATTATTCAGTATGGCTGGTTGAGCGATGGAGCAGGAGGGAGAGAGGGAGAGCAGAAGTGGAGTAGGTGGAGACACAGTGCATTTTGTTGTGCACTCGCAGGCTGGAAAAGTGATTTTTCACTGAGCTTTTACCACATTGTATGCTGAGCGTTTCTGTTTGGTTATAACGGTGTGTGCACACAGACACCTGTTCTCTATAATGCAAAACAGCCAGAAACGCTGCGTCTGTGAAGCCGTAATGTTGCATTTGTTAGATGTTTACTGCTCATTTGTATTACACTGGCTCCTGTTGTAAGATGTGCCTGCTTATCCCTCCACATCTGCACCAGTTAAACTGTAATTTGCGCCTCCTTATTGCAAAGTGAAAATAACATCAATGCAACCCCTTAGCAGCACAGAACCTCAGGCAACATTCTCATGGCCTACGAGAATGGCACTTAGCGGAGCGCTTGCCTCCCATCCCAAGGCCAAACAATCCTACACATGATTGTTGAAACATCCTGGATCTACTCCTTAAACCTCATTCGCACCAAAATAATCAGTTCTTCCCTGACCCAGGCCACATCCCTCCACCAAGTCTAGTTGAAATCAGTTTTGTAGTTTCTGTGTGATCCTGCTAACACATAAACCAAGGACCAAAAATCCTCTTGTGAAACCACAATTAAATCCACGTGACCATGAATATGCACCAAATTGCACACACTAATAAATATCCCGTCCCCTAAACATGTCTGACTTCTTTCATCAAGAGGGTGAATCCACTTCACAGATTCTCCCCTGACCCAGACCTACATATACATTCATCTTTCCACCGAGTTATTATGCTAATACATCTAGTTTTTCCGTATCCCTGTTAACCAATCAACAACAGATGTAAAAAATATGGTGGAGGGTAAAAATATAAACAGATCTGACAAAATCTTATATACACACAGCATCCCTGATCATTGCACAGGTGTCGCTATAGTCTGCAAACTCGAGATCCTCGTAGACAGACTGTTTACATTACTTTGAATCAGACATTATCTTGATTATGGTGTTTACATGAGATGCTAATATAATCATCCATTCCTAATCCGGTGTACGTGTCACAGACCACACTCTGACTCACATCAATGTTAGATTCTCCTACTTAGTAACTGTCGATGGCGCAATATATTGTGAAAATCTCCAATGCATAGTGATTAAGGTCAAAATAATCAAATTTGATTGTTGCTTATAATGAGTATGACCTTATTGAGAGTAAGGTAATCAGAGAAAGGTGATATCATTAATTCAGACTATTCACTTAATCTGGTTAATATCTGACTATAAATGTGTCTACTGATAAATCCCCACTTCTTCATTCCTTCCAGCAGTGGAGTACAGTTCTAATAAAAAACGTTTTAATGTATAATCTCTGTACAAATCACTCTTGATAAATCCAGTAGGTGGCAGGCTGATAACTAGATGAGTCATGGATTAATCCTCTTTTATCGCTGCACCTGTGGCGTCCCCCCTGATGCTGCCGTTGTAAAAACCCCGAGCACTTGATATTGGAGGCAGGGACCCAAACCCTCAGATGATTTGCATCAGCGTCGTTAAAACTGAACGGGGGTCTGCAGCTGCGGGGCTCGTGGAAGACTTGAGTCGTATCTGTGTCATTAGAGAGCGCTGTGCCGAGCCGTGCACAGCAGTGAGCTGACCCTGAACACAGTGAGCTCTGCACCTCAAAGGTCACGAAGAAGTGGTAGAGACAAGAGCGAGGGAGGTGGAGGGAGCTCGAACCTTGCCTCCATCTTTTAAGTTTACAAGAAAAATCCATTACGGTGCTGACAGAAATAACTGTGGACACAAGAGCCACTCTCTCTATTCTGGGGAGCTCATGTATCATGCAGTGGTGCAATTTAGCCCCTGGGCTGGAGTGTTTGTCCACAGGCCGGTTGATGGAGAACTTTGGCTCTGGTCAGATTGATATGATAAGCTAAGATAAATCCAGACTTTTATTATTTTTACAAGATAAAGGTCTTATATACTACAATTTATAAGGTCCAATATATCCAGGATTGTAAACCACAGGTTTTCAAATTGGCTCTATACAGTTTCAGGTGATTCTCAGTGAATGGAGGCGGAGATATTTTTGTTTTTTACTTTTGTTTTAAAAAAAGGATGACATGCAGATCTGCTTAATACTATAATTTAAGTTAATTATATTGTTTCCAACACTGGTCTGGGGTCAGTAATTAATACATAACACAGCAGACCTTGTTTGACAAGATGAAAGAGACAACATAACTTTTTATTAGTCACACATCTGGGAAATTGGCTCTGTTGCAGCAGCGAATTGAGGGAAAGTCAAAAAAACTGAGATCAGTAAATGTAATAAATAATTAAACCAGCAACATGAACACAAGGGAATGTAAAAATAGAATAGAAATAGTGCAAACAGAATGTAAACAGTAACAGGATTGTACTTTAGCCATTGGATTGCACGGATTCAATTGACATTTCAATTTGTCCTGTCAAAATAAACTCTACTTGGTCTAATTCTAAATATGCACCAAATCATCTGAACCGAATGCAACTGGAATGTTTTTGAGTGGCTCTAAATTCCCTTCATGGACCTTTAAAATATATACGCCTCTGAAAAGAGAATCAACATTAACGAGTACTTTTTTTAATTAGGTATTTAAAATAAATCTCCTCCTCCTACTCCTCCTCCCATTGTAAACCCTCCCTCCCCCTCTGGTTTCTGCAATGCCATTTTTGGCTACACGATGGCGCCAGAGTCCCACGAATGGAAAACTCCATCCAAGTTCGGAGCTGATGGTCCCCAGGACTCTGCTCCATCAATAAAACATGAAATCATTTCTCCGTCCTGACACCGCACCGTGCGCCACTGCGACGCGACACATTTTGCGCCAGTGTATTGAGTTTATTTTCACATTTATTTGATCTTTGGTTGAACTGAGTGGGGATAGTTCAACCGTGCACGTGCACACAGAGATACCCCTCATCTTCTGGGGGGGCACAAGAGATACCAATGTCACTGTCTGGGATAAACAATTCCTCAGCCTCAGTGTCATTGTCATTCCCTCTGGGCACGGCCAGTGTCGTGGCGCGCACCTACGGGCGCAATTCGTCATATTTCCATGACCGGACCCCAACCTGGCTGACATCATTGCGTCTGGAGATATACATAGATCCGTAGTACCTCCTCCTTCCTGCTCTCATCCATTTGGAGCAGCCCGTGCGTGTAGTCGGTGGCACTTAATCACAGCGCGCACCAAGGCAGGAGGCGGGCCGTCGGGCGTGAACGAAATAGTAACGGTGAGGCGGAGAGGCAGCAGTGTGTGTGTGGGACCAGGCAGGCAGAGGAGCTATCCGGAGGACGCATCCAGCTTTGGTTTTATCCCTTGGTCTTTTTTTTCCATCCTCCACTGCGCTGGATCCGCTGCCGCCGCCGCAGCTCCTTCTCCGTCCCGACCTTCCCAGTTTCGGTCGTATCCACCGCGCGTCCGACTCGTTCGCCGCCAGGGCTTCGTTGGGAGATGTCCAAAAAAAGACCAGCCGAGCCGGAGTCCCGGGTGAAACAGCCAGCCGCTCTGGGCAACATGACCCGCCGCCTCCCCTGTTCCTCGCTGGAGTCTGTAGAATGAAGACGGCTTAAAAAAATTTAATAAAAGTCTAAGGGAAGCAGCGCGCAAAGATGTCGGTGCCTTTGCTGAAGATCGGCGTCGTGCTCAGCACCATGGCGATGATCACCAACTGGATGTCGCAGACCCTCCCCTCTCTGGTGGGGCTCAACACCACCAAGCTCACGGCGGCGCAGGGTGGATATCCAGACCGGAGCACAGGAGTAAGTGCGCAAATTACGCATTATTTCCTGCGGATTTGGCTCTTTTTTTACACATTTTTTCCTGAATGAACGTCGACTGTTACAACCTAATAAGCTGCAATTCAAGTGTAGGCAGCATAAGAGCGATTTCGAGTGCATTTGATTCACACTTCAGAGGAGAAATCCTGGCAGCGGGATGCGTAAAAGCGACTTGGAGACGCATCATAGAAATCTCACTCCTGCGTTTTGATGTTGCTCCAGATGCCACAGTCTCCGTCGCTACCCTGCACTAAGTGGAAACTTATCTGTTGCTTAATTCTCTTTCCTGGCATTGATATGAATAATATCAAGTTGTAGGATATTAGGGGGAGGGTATACGTGACAAATTTATAACAGGGTTATTTTTAACCCCACGGAACAGCAGGGAGTCTTACTTCCTTCCTTTTCTTCACTGGTGAATGAGAGAAGATCAAAGCCGAGGTACCATGGTCAGGATTTCTTTTGCATCAGATTATCTGGAGCTAGGTCTGTGCCAGGATAATATTAGGAGTGCTCTGTCTGTCAAGAGGTTATAGCAGTGGAATCTGGAACAATGGATGCTGAGGGCAAGTCCTTAAATAGAGTAAAAGGAAAGGAATCAGAAAAGTGATCTATCTTGGACGAATTAGGTTTATTCTAGGATTTTCTTTAGAGTAAATTCTAGTTTTTTTTCTTACATCAGTAGGTTCTGAGGGATTTTATTTGATCACTTTCTGTGTGACAGCACCGACCAGGTATTTCAGAGACAGATGCCTGACAGTGATTTTTCTTCATCTCGTCAACACATCCTCTGGAAGGAATCTGTGCCGCTGACTAACAGACACTGATTGCTCCTTTTTTGGATTCTGTGAAGTCAATTCCTTCTCGCTAATTGAATCTATCTGCAGGTCTGGTCTATACAATACTGTTATTGCTGATGCGGGGATGATCCTTGTCAAAGTCACCTACACAGTCTTATCTAATCAGTAACTGGAGTTGTGTCTCGAGGGGAAGAAAAAAACTCAAGTCAAACACTTCTCGCTCTGAGCTTTCACACGCACACACACACAAACCCCACTGAATAATGGAGTAGCTTCAGCCGTCTTGATTGGCTGCATCTTCCCTTTGTGTGGCTTTAAAATATACAGTAGGCTGGTGCAGAACGGGTGGAGCCTGGTGGTCTGTGGCGTCCAGATGGTGATAAATATATCACAATACAGCTTTAGCAATAAACTGGCCCAACACACTCAAAACACCTTGGGCTTAAAAGTGTCGCGGACAAACACAGGAGGGTGCCAACCTTGTGTCTTTTTTCTTTCATTCTATGCTTTGTTCCACTGTCCTCCAGCTCCTCTGTTCATCCGCCCGTGTTTCTCTCTTCTCTCCTTCGTCCTCAGGTGTTGCCAGCAAACCCGGAGGAATCGTGGCAGGTGTACAGTTCAGCCCAGGATAGCGAGGGGAAGTGTGTCTGCACGGTGGTGGCGCCCCAGCAGTCCATGTGCTCACGGGATGCCCGCACCAAACAACTGAGGCAGCTGTTAGAGAAGGTAAAACGCAGCTTAACCTTTCAGCAAAGCGCATGACCCCAGCGATCAAAGTCATACAAAGCACACAGAAAGCACCTTTACTCCTTTTTTAGCTTCTCGACACACAAAGACAGAGACACACATTTAGGTTAAGTCATGTTTGTGGTCTCAATCACCTCTGCCCGGTGGACAAGAATAGAAATAAAGCTCTAATGAGCTCCCTGGAAACCCAACAGGCGTCATGGGAGGCAGCTACACACCGTCTCTCTGAGTTTCTATTGTGCTGCACTTATCCGGAGGAACACTTCTAATGATGCAACCCAGCTCAACACCCAGAGACAGAAAGCTAACACCACCTCATTTACACAGGAGGAACACTTAGAGCATATTTATGACAAATTGCTTTCCATTCAAAGGTGAGATTGTCCCAACACAATGTTGACTAGCTCACTGATTCACATAAGCCAACAAAAACACAGACATAAACAGATTTCTTTTGAATAACTGGCTGATGAGCCAAGTCCATGGAGTTTTGGAGAAAGTAAATGTCTTAACAGTGTTGCCCTCTACATTGGCACCATGTGTCGGAGGCTGCTATCTAATTGGCCTAAAGTCAGAGTTTGTGAATCTCTTAGAAGAAAATGTTGAGACAAAGTAACACATTGGGAATTTTTACATCCATTGCTTATATCTCCTAGTGCATCATGATTTCTTGAAATACATCTGACTAACGTTTCCATATTGAACCCCAGGTCCAGAACATGACCCAGTCCATCCAAGTGCTGGACCAGCGGACCCAGAGGGACCTGCAGTACGTGGAGAAGATGGAGGTCCAGCTCCGAGGTCTGGAGACCAAGTTCAGGCAGGTGGAGGAGAACCACAAGCAGAACATCGCCAAGCAATATAAGGTACGTAGCCATATCTCCAGCCATCGACCCAACCGCCATTCTGTCCAAGATACTCACAGCTGCTCTGTCGCCCGTCACACGCAGCCTCATCCATTTTGTTCTCATGTGTTCCCAATTTAGAGATTGTACAGATTTATCTAAAGCTCCATACCACACATCAAGAAACCCATAATGAATACATAATTAAAGAGAGTAAATGATTGGATGAATAAACTCAGCTGCAAGAGTTCACATTATAATTCTTTACTGACTCATTTAAAAAACATGTGACAGAATCCTAAATCAACTGTCAAATAAGATTTAATTAAACAAATTTATATGTTCATGTTTCACCACATGCTGGTTGTACAGTGGCCCTCAAATCTCTGCACATGGGAAACACATGCATGTTAGTATAAAAAGGCATTTTTCTTAGAGGGTTACCTGTTCCATTGAAATAAATCCTATGCAAGCAGGCCAGGGTATTGAGTGAAATCTACCTTTTAATGTCCTTTAGCATCTAAGTAGGGCTGTAAATCATTAATCTGTATCTTTTATTGTTCATTGAGATACAGATTTTTGTCCCAGATACCTAGAAGTAAAATGCCGATAACTTTCTATAGCTCAGGATGATGTCATCAAATCTTAAAATATTGATTTTGCTATCACACAACACAAAAATTCGGAGATTTTGAGAATAGCTTCATAAGGTTACAAGAATCTAGTCGTCATTAAGAAGAAAGTCGTACCTTTACGAGGAAAGAAAGTCATTTTAGGAGAATAAGAAACTTTTTTCAAACTCATGTGAGTTCCACTCCCTCCTACTAATCTCATTGTTTCTTGAGACACCACAACACTTCTTTGAATAGCATTCAGGTTTCAGTTTGCCACTACCGAACATTTCCTCCTCCACAAGAGTTAATATCCTCCAAGTCTGTAATCTGCCATCAGTTTCCAACACAGTCCTGATACTTATTATAATGTGGTGCTGATGAGCAAAAAGAGTCAGCAGTTGTTTTTATGGTTGAAATTTATACCAAAGTAAAACTAACAAAATGCTCCTCAATCCTCATTTTTAGAAATGTGAGACTGCTCTGATATTCCTCAAGTAAAAAGACACTTAAACTAAACTTATGACTTTATTCTCATGAATGTATGACTTTTTTTCTTTGTAGTATTATTCTCCAAATCTCAGATAGGTTCAGATGAGATAATCAGTGACTATTGTTTCAAACAGTGTGTACAAAATGATTAAAGTTAAAGATTTTGTGACTCTGCTACAAAAATAGCTTGGACAACTTGATACCCAGCCCTGTTTGCAGCCACTTGCACTAATGCAGTATTTCATTGTACCCACTAAATCAAATGCATCTTCAATGTTAGTATCATCTATATTTGCACTAATACATTTGTGTGATCACACCATCACGTGCATGCTCATAACCCTCTTGCACCCACCTCCAGTGCATGTGTGCAGTATTCTGTATTCTGCCATATACGAAGTGTGTGTGCGTTTGATTGTCTGTTTGTGTGTTAGATAGGTTAGCAAGCTCAAGTCCCTGTCAACAGTTGTGTCGTTTTCTTGCTTGCAGGGCTAACTTTAAGACATGTAAAGAGAGCCACAGGGAAGAAGAGGCAGGTCAATTCCAGATTCCCCCTGAGCTGGGCCACAGTACTGAGAGCATTTGGGCAACAAACAGTTAATTTAGCACCATTAAGACTAAGAAACCCCACCCCTCTCCCAAATCAACCCACCACTGATCTCTTCCTGCATGTTACTGCTGTTAAAGTTTTCCATCTAAAAGCTTTTTTTTCACAAGTAAAGACATTTATTATTATTATTATTACAATTTTTATTATTATCAATTGCTGTTATGCATTTTATTTTCTTTGGCTTTTGTCTATGCATATTTGGTTACTCAACAAATCTCTGCGTAAAACTATAGACGTAAAAATTCGAGACACTTTGTTGTGTGTGACATGTAAAAGCATGTAACCCTTAATACGATGTTGCATTTTAAACGATGATGACCAATAAAGAGCTTTCCCAATTGTTGTCGGTGTACCGAGGGCTTGCTTTTTAAAAAACGGCTGGTCACTGCCGGGACGGAGCCGCTCCGCTCGTCCTCCAGGCGGGTGGAGGTTTGTTTGCTCAGACACACACTTGCACAGACAAAACACAGTTTTTCTTTCTCTTTCTATCCCACACACACAAACACCGAACATGGACACACACAGGGGGTCTTCATGTCAGTGGAGAGGCAGGGGAGAGTCAGAGTAGTCAGGTCAGACAGGTGTTTTATTTTTTTCTTTCTTTCTTTTACGGACAGCAGGACTCTTTTATGTCGGGCATGACACTCAACCGAGCTTATTCTAATCCTTTCAGGCCATAAAAGCGAAAATGGAGGAGCTTAGACCGTTGATACCAGTGTTGGAGGAGTACAAGGCCGATGCCAAATTGGTATTGCAGTTTAAGGAGGAGGTCCAGAATCTGACGTCAGTTCTAAACGAACTTCAGGAGGAGATGGGGGCCTATGACTACGAGGAGCTCCACAACAGAGTGTCAAATCTTGAGGAGAGACTCCGAGCATGCATGCAAAAATTAGGTAGGCAAAGAAAGCTGTTGGCACACACCATGCTTCAGACACATGCATGCACGACAACACTCCCACTGACACGCAGTATGTTGTGACTGGCCAGAGAAGAGAGCCTCAGGCATACTCACATGACACAAACATAATGTGCGTCTGTAATGATCCAACACTGAAATACAGAACACACAGGCTAATGCTGATTATTTACACTGTTTCATATGTGGTTGCACACTGTGGGCCTTTGCTGTTTGTTTCCTCTTACACTGTCAAGGAAAATACTTCATGAAATACATGCATGCACTCATAGAATTGGAGTTACGCCCTGTTAACTTCCTTATTAACTGTACATTCTTCCTGCAAAAGAAAGTCGGGCTGAAACCACTGGTGGTTTGACAGCAAACCAGTCAGCACCAATTTTCATAATGGATTAAATTGTTCTGAGCCATTTATCCATCAAACAGTCATTCTGGGTTCTAGCACCTCGGATGTGACAAATCGCTGCCTTTCTCTGTTTCTGTTTTGCATCAATGCAAATTAAAAAACCTTGTGCACTATTGATCAGACAAAATAAGCTATTTGAAAACCCTGCCTCAGGCTCTGGAAATGTTAGATTTGAATTAACAAATTTTTAACAAGTTGTTGAATGTAACATGAATTGCTGGATGAATCGATAATGAATTATATTATTAGCGGGAGTTCTGCGATGCCCATTTGTTCATTTTGCATTAGCGCGTCATGAATCTACATTTAAAACTCTCCTCCTGTGATGCTACTAGTGGGATATAAATACATGATTAGGCATTAAAGGAAAGGTGGGTAAATAGTTTTTGAAAGACTTATCTTAATTGTTGAAATAGTCTTCACGTCCTGCTAGTGTCAATAATTAAAGTCTGCTGAAAAGGAGAAAAAGCAGGTATCTGTGGCCCCTTGCGGGCCTGTAATAAACATCACCAATCGGACAAATGAAATGATTGGCTAGCGTACCTGTCTGTCACTAACCGACCGGCCTGGTTTCTTCACAAGCCAGAGAGACACAAAAGCAGAGACGATAGCCAGAAGTTAATGAGCCAGTCATGGAAAACTCGTCTTCTACCAGTCAGGCAGTGGTCGTTTTTTAGGGGCGTAGCTTTGACAACAGGGCCTATGGGAGAGGTTTGGGATCTATGGTTTTTCCAGGATTACCAACCCCAGCTTTAAGCATTTAACACATTTCCACAAACTGACTCAGAAGAAGAGAGTGTCCTAGACTCGCAAGTTCCCATCGCGGTCCTATCTTTGCTTTTAGCCCCTGTCTCAGCGCCTTCCCACCTCTGTCACAGCCCACAGTGCTAATAGATGCGCACCCACACAACACTGACTAAGATATATTGCTGACAGTTACAAGCCGCACATCGCGGGTATGTTGTGTCCCTGTTTCAAATTACTCACAGCGTGCGATGACAGCAAGAAATTGGGAAAGAGCTTTTTGCATACTGTTCTTTTTGGGAGCTCCAGTCGAGTGGCAGTGATTGTATTTAAATTGAATACGCTGGAGTTAAAAGCAGACACCTAATCTCAGCTCCGCTTGTTATTACTTCAGTCGTGCACGATACCTGCAGGAGACCTGTCAGTGCATTCAGCCGCAGTTCAATGCCCCTCTGCACAACTGTGGTCCGACTGGCTGAGATAGCAGCGCGGGGAAGTGCGGCGTGTGTGTGCGAGATCAGACGAGATAAAGGCGAGGTCACCCAGTGAGGGACGAGCTCGGGCAGAACAGAGAGGGACCGTTCCCTTTCATCTCCACAGGACTGCAGAGGCACTCATGCATAGTGACCACAAACACTCCGGTACACTGCCGTTATTGAGATTAAACTTGCGAAGGTCGCCCGCCGCATTACCATCGGCAGAACAACAGCAGAAAAAAATTGGGGAAAATACAGATGGCTGCGAAAATTGTTACACTAAATAATACATAGACCGTGTGGGGAAAGTGATAGAGGGTGGTACAAGGGGAGGGAGGAGAGAGAGTGATAAAGTGAAGGCGAGCGGGCAAAGTGAAAGAGAGTAACTAGGGTCCCTGCAGAGCTGTCCTTCAAGCTGTTTTCTGCCGGAGAGACAAACAGCCCGGCGGCTGCTGGGACACAATGGCCATCGATCAAGAGGACATGCCAGCTTGCTGGGCAATAATCAAATAAATAAATCACTCTGACTCATGCCCGGGCAACACAGACAGCTTTAGGCAAATCCAGGGTCATTCGAAGCAAAATACTGATTCATGGAACCAGGAAGCCAGAGCTGCACACAAAGCTCTCTGACTCCTGCTGATACCACTTCTTCTCACCTTCTACTTCCTTTGCAGAACATAATGTTGCAGGTATAATGATAAAGGTTAAAAGGCTGTTTAAGTAAATAAGTGATACAGGGATGGAAAGAGAGTAGGAGATGAGTAGGTATGACGCCCCTGAAAACGTCCTTTCAAATCTCTATTACATTAAAAAAGTCACAACCATGTACTGTATATAAGGAAGTGATCAAGATGGTTTGGCTTCACTTTTAGGGATTAGTCATGTCGTCTATCTTTATGACAGTATAATGCCATAACTGATTAAGGCAATTGTGAGTTTAAAAACATTTTAAATTGTTTATCTATTCATGAAAATGTTCTAGCCTCAGTTACGTGGGTGTTTTTTGATCAGATTTCATCATCAGTGAACAAACAACCAACCAACTGTCACTACAGAGTCTGATTTGAATATTGCCGAATCCTGAAGAAGAAAGGATTATGTGACACCACCACTATAAAATGGGATAGATCATACTTGTCTCATGGCTCACGTTTATTCCGAAATCTAACTTAGGCTAACACAGTGTGTTACAGCCAGAACTCTGACAGGAGGACAGTTCAATAAATCCAAATTATCCTTTAAAAACAGCTATTCATCATCCTCAGCAGTCGAGCATTTATTCTATAGCTAAATCTAAAGCTGATGGCTAAATTCCATCAGCTCCAGTTCCCATTAGGTTTTCCATTTGCTCTGCCCTCTGCGTCGTACCAGGCAAATTCAGGCCAGAGGGGGATTAGACTCTGTGCATCTCCAGACTGTGGATCCATCAGCAGGCTCCCCCGGCCGCCCGCTGTAGTAGCTGTCATCTAAAGATAGAGGCACGATTATAGAGAAAATTAATAAATAAATCAATGGCCAGTGTATTACTGCACTCTCTAATCCCACTGAGGGTTATGTAAGGGACTTAACCCCCCTACTAGAAATAGTAGATGCTGCTCATGTGGGCATGTGTTTGTCTCTCACCCGCCGCTGAGGTGCGATGCCCACTCGCGCTTACAGGCACGACATATGTTGCACACCGAGGCGTACACATGCTCAGGCATATACGCATATCAAAAAAGCACAAGTTTGTTTGTGAAAGACCTTTGAGGAGATGAAAATGAAGGCAGATAATTGAATGAGACCCGCAGAGGGAAACAAAAGGCAATTCTGGCTTTATGATTCTAAAGTAAAATTACATTTTGCAGTGATGAAGAGTGATGATCGTGGCTATAAAGGAAGAGGAGAGGGTAGTGCATTAGTGAGCGGGTAATGAATGCAGCGCTTCACAGAAAAAGATGCTAATGAAACTCCTAAAATGAGCCATCGTCACAGTGTCACTCCTTAAATTAGCATCTCAGAACGATTCATTACATTCATTGGGAAAAATTAACTCATCAAAATCTTCTAATTGACCTTTTGTCCTGCTGAAAAAGCGCCTGTTGATGTGCTGCGGCCGTGAGGAGAGGTCTTCTTATTCGGTAAAATAGTGCCAGCCTGCGCTCATTAGACAGGGTACATTAGTCCGACCAGCGCTCAGTCATGAGGGACTCAGCGCCCAGCGTTAGTTTTGTCAAATTCACATTAACACCTCAGTCAACACTAATTAACACGAAAGCAGCTTACGAGCAGCACACAAAAGTAGAAAACACAGCGGCTCCCCGCTCTCCTATTCCCTCTTTCTCACACCGAGAGTGAAACAGACACGAGCATGTGTGAAAGGAATAATAAGCAACCGATGTACGGTACATGCAAAGAGAGAGAGAGGCACACGCAGAGCAACGAGATGGACATCAGCTCCCTCAGGCAAACACATTTTGATTTGAAGTCAAATGAAAGTAAAGGCCCACACAAATGGGTGTCGCACTAGATGTTCCTATTTCACTTCTCTCTCTGCAGCATGCGGCAAACTTACGGGCATCAGTGATCCCATCACCATCAAGACGTCTGGATCCAGGTTCGGATCCTGGATGACCGACCCTCTGGCCCCTGAAGGAGACACTCGGGTACGTACTGGTGCACGCAGTCATCACACAGAATGGATGGCAACTCCTCGTGTGAGTTTGAATTCAGTTCTATTGGTACCATAAGCTGACCATGTTTGTTAGTCTTAAGATATATTTACTTTCGGGTTTTTCTTAGTTTTATTTTTATTCAGGCAGTGTTAATGTGTGGCAGTTAAGAGATGGCATTACACATCGCAGGTTTGGTTAGTTGTGGGAGAACATGCTCATTTTACTATAGGTGTTGTATGGCTTTTCCATTGCAACCAGGATTATAATTGAGCTCTGGGAAATTTCCAACAAATCAAAACCCTGTCGCTCTATAGCAACATTAATTTTGGGAAACACACCTAAGGAGAAATAGATGAGAAATATAAGAAGCTGCTTGGTTTGCTCGGATGAGATGTTAACCCGCAGCCTCATGGTGAAGACAAGGCTCCAGGAAATAACTGGTACCAGCCAATAAAAAGTTCAGATAGCTGAAGGTATAATTTTATTATATATATATATATACAAACCCGCAAGCAATGCAGAACTTTCATCTCAAGGTTTCAACTTGCCTAAGATGCCTTAAGTGCACACACAAACCACACTATTGATTTTTAAATTATAATTCAAGCAATTATGTTTATCTTTTATTGCCTTTAATGGCTTCAATGGTTCCTATTGTAGTTGTGCTCTACCCTGAATTTAAATACTTCATCATTATTTTTATATGATCGATTGTTATTAGAAAGTTATAGTGCCCAGTCAAGCACTAGGTGCCCTACACACAGCACTTGATGTGTGTTTTACAGCGGTGGATATAGCAATGTCGTTATCACGAGGAAATGTTAGAATTCAAAATAATAACACAAAAACGGAATATATGCAGCAACTCTGGAATAGAAAGCTGAGGTCAATAACGTTTATTGTCATTGCAGAGTACAACAAGCTTATTTTCAGAAGGTTAGATAGTTCATTCACAATATAGCAAAGATCAAAAAGGGAAATAACTAGGAGAAAAAGGAATTCCTATAAGTATAGATATATTCCTAAAAAGGAAACGGTATAAAATACAAATAAATCATTGCACCTGAGGGTGTTAGGTAGAAGGTATTAAAAACTGTGGAAATATATAAAATAATCCTCCATATCCTCTGTTGGTCCACATAAAAGCAGTAAAGGTAATGCTTCAGCTCAGAACTCATTATTTTTATGTACGTGTCTCAAATATTTGCAGCTGTGATGGTGTTGCAAAGGTTATTTTTAATCTTTCGAATTTTCTAAAATATTTGTGATGGCAAGTAGATTACATACAGGATTATAGATTACCCAAACTTTAGAGTTGATGCTGACTTTTTTCTACGACCAAGGTCAATTATCTCTGTAAAATCAGTCATTGTTAATTGGTTGCCGGCCTTTTATCAGCTGATTGCATCTGATTTTCTCTTTGTGGAGCTCAGCTGCCGTTGGCTCGATAAGTGGCTCTGCTTTGATTACTGAGACACATTAAAACGGAAATGCTGGGGGGCATTAATCTATATGGTTTTAGCAGGAAGCTGCCCTGCGGACGAGAGAGATCGGCACCGGAAATAAAGAGAAGGTTTATTTGGCTGCTAAGCGTGGACATGCTGTTGGTGCACCACCTTTACGAGACTCATTAATAAGAGACGATGTCGCACGGGAGGAGAGAGGATGTAAACTTAAGAAGCAGTGGCATGCGGTGTAGAAGTTGCGCAAATTTGCGGTTTACGTCTGGAAGGCTAAATGTCATGACAAGACAGGCTTTTTAATGCATATATATTTGAAAAATTGACTAAGATTATATTTAGCATACAATAGTCAACTTTTTTTTGTAGAAACTAATACATTTTGAACAGAAGACATGAAAAGATGTGCTGCGTTATCAAAGAACAGCAGAGATAGTATGAGTGTAATTGACGGGAGCAGACAGGCCCGCTCCACTTCGTTTCATCTCTCGGTTTCCTTACCTTGCCTTTTTTCTCTGGGCCCGTCGAGACCCGCTTCCTTGATGTGATTTATTTTGGAAGTCAATCACAGGTGTGGGGTGGGGGTGGGGGTGGGGGGCTGGGGGGGAGCTTCGGGTTTCTCAGTCCCGCTGAGACACAGGAAGTGTTTCAGCCTCGAGCGGCTCCGGGATGAGAGCGCTCTGCCCACCACCACCAGGGGCCAACAGGAAGCTGGGTCGGAAACACAGAGACAGGCTTTTATCTGAAATGATGGGCGTTATCCCTGCGGGGCCCGGCTCGTGCCACCCTGCGTCGATCATCCTGACTGTGTTCAGGAGCTGCTGGGTCCCAGCTCCGTCTGCTCTTTGAGGAAAATCTCAGCACTAACTTAATTGGAATGCTTGTTTGTTGTGTGATTTGATTTATTCTCTGTGTGATCCATAACTGATGAATGAAGATGATGGGGTTCTGTGCTAATTTCCTTTCTCTCGTCACGTTGTCTAGGTCTGGTACATGGATGGTTACCACAACAACCGCTTTGTGCGGGAGTACAAGTCCATGCAGGACTTCATGTTGTCGGACAACTTCACCTCCCACCGCCTGCCCCATCCGTGGTCAGGCACAGGTCAGGTGGTCTACAACGGCTCCATCTACTTCAACAAGTTCCAGAGCCACGTCATCATCAAGTTCGACTTCCGCACCTCCTCCATCAGCAAGTCCCGGCAGCTCGACTATGCCGGCTTCAATAATGCGTATCACTACGCCTGGGGCGGACACTCTGACATTGACCTCATGGTGGACGAGGGAGGGCTGTGGGCCGTCTACGCCACCAACCAGAATGCCGGCAACATCGTCCTCAGCAAGCTGAACCCCGGCACGCTGCAGATCATCAAGAGCTGGACCACCAACCACCCGAAAAGGAGTGCCGGTGAGTCTTTTATGATCTGCGGCACGCTCTACGTCACCAACGGCTACTCAGGAGGCACCAAGGTCTATTACGCCTACTCCACCAACTCCTCTACCTACGAGTACATTGACATTGCCTTCCAGAATAAGTACTCGCATATCTCCATGCTGGACTACAACCCACGTGACCGGGCCCTCTATGCTTGGAACAATGGCCACCAGGTCCTTTACAACGTCACGCTGTTTCACGTCATCCGCTCGGAGGAACTGTAACCGCGGAAAAATGGATTACAACCGTCAATACATATTGTCTGAGTAGAGATCTCCCTATATACAAAAATATATCTGCGAAAGAAAAAGACTCATTGGCGAGACCATTCTATTTATAATTAAATAACGTTTACTGAGAGACTGAATCAACAGTGAATGCAACCTGGATTGAATGTGCATATACATGACACTGAAAAAATATCTCAAATTGAAGGGTTTCATTCCGAAATGTGATATATTAAAAAAAGCTTTATTAGTTAATATCACAAAGTCATAGATGACAAAACTGTAAATAAAAGACAAAAAAACTAAAGTTACCCATAGTAGACTTTATTTTAATAGCTAGCTGCCATCATTTGGTTAGAGGTGTTTTATTTTGGAATGAAACTCTTTAATTGTTTGCCACATAGAACATGATTGTAAAAGTAGACTATATATCAGACGTAAGAGAATAAGAACAGATGCCAAAAAAAAAGAGAATTAACATCATGCCTTTTTTTTTATATTACGGAACATCAACTGAGGTGCGCTCCCGTGGCTCCGGGTCTTTCTGCAGAAACCCTCCCGGCTGAACTTGTGGACTGAGCTGGGGGTCCGGACACAGAGACTGTTGGTAATAAAACTTTAGGATCCCCAGGGTCCTGTGCACGGGCGAGACAGAGGTGGTTCTAGTCAGGAGACTCCATAGCCTAACGGGCGCAGTCTGTCATATCGTTTTTTAATCGAGTACAGTAGCAAATTAAAAAAGAAGAGAGAAACAACAATAACAAGATCCACTAAAAGACCTGAAGGCACTGACTGTTGACAGCGCTGTTCTTTAAGATGATTTTCCTGTGTTAGTGACTGTGTGTGAAAAAGGCTTTCTTTGCATGAGTGTTTTTCTATCACTCCGGTATGCTCTACTGAATGTCTTTTGTTGTGTGATACTATTTTAAAAGGAGAAAGAAGTGTGGGGTGGGAGAACAGGGTACAATACCTTTGGGATTTCTGGGCTTTAAACTTAGTTCCTGTTTATCTATTTCTTTGCGATCAACCCCTTCTCGTATCACTGTAAATGTTAGCATCGAGCTTTGCCTCTCTGTATTTGTTTATCTGGACTGCGTGGGAGGAATCGACACAACTCGCATCTCTCCGAAGAAGAAGAAGAGGAAGAAAAAAAAGAAAAAACAGAATGTAATAATAAGCATTGTATCCAGGGAACCTGGTCGTCCTATCTTCAATTCACAATATGCGCCTGTAGTAGGGAGAGTTTTTTTTATTTCATTTTTTTATTGTACAAGGATTATCCTGTCCAATGTCATGTGCCCCCCACCCCCCACCCCACTGCTACTGAAGGATAATGCTGTTTAAATGTATACCCTCGCTGAGGACAAAAGCTTTCCACTCTTTTTGCGCTTTGCTGGACATGTGTTGTATCTGAGATAAGATAGTTAATGATTCGTGTCAATAAAACACAGAGAAATCTGACAGGGATTGTTGCCTTTAAAAAGCTTTCGGAAATAAGTTGCCATGTGGCAGCGCACTTAGTGAACTGCATATGAATGTTCATGAACTGTTACATCAGAAGTAATGCTCTTATTCTGACTTTTGTGCTGCATTCATTAAGATCAATCTTTGGTTTAGTCGTTGGGATGAAACAACTGCAGATACTTATCTTCTCATCTTTAAACATGTGCCCAGGCCAATGAGAACCGTTTCAGTCTATAACTGAAGTCTCCCCCTGAAACTCGTATGACGTCACCATGACCTTTGACGGCTGCAAGTGGAGTCCAAGTGACAACTGGTCAAAACTTGAAATTCATATCGGCAGACTTGAGATATCACGTTAAAGAGGCCAAAACCATATTTTCTGAGGCCAACTTGACTTTGATATTTTTCCTTTGACCACCAAAATGGAATCAGTGTATCAGAGAGTCTAACAGAACATTTGTGCCAAAGTTGAAAGGGTTCTCTCAAGTTGTTTTTCAGGAAACGCGTTCACAACCTCAGCGTGAAGATGAAGCTGTAACAAACGATATTCAGCGGACCAGTACGAAACATTTGCTCCTCAGCAAAGAGGAATAGACCCAGTAGCTCAGTCTTTTCAAAGACTGGACCCTTCTAATGTGGTAAAGTTGAAGCTTATACTAAAGTAAAACTTAATAACATGCTTGACAAGAATTTTCTTTCCTCCTTTGATCACTTACCCCAACCACCACCACCTCCACCCTTGGTTTTCTCCCTCATCCTTCAGCCAGTCTATCTTTCCCCGCTCTTTGTTGCCCCCGCTCCCTCGCTGACTCTTAGTCCTCTGATGTTTCAATCGATGAATAAATGATTGCTTCTATTCTCACTCCGAGTGCTTGGCCAACACAAGCTGCTTTTGCTCCCCAGAAAGAGTTCGGATTTGGTAGACTGACAGACAGACGAAAAGAAAGAAGAAAAAAAACCCCAGAAAGACAGACAGCACAACACGCTCACTGGAAGGCCTCACAGCGTATGACACGATGAGCTGTCAGTCAGCAGCGGAATATATTTGCATCTTTACGCACTGATTGGTGCATCAAGAGACTTTGCAGCTCTCCCTCTAGTCCCAGTCTTAGTCGACATCTATACGCACACATTCGCTTGTGAATCTGACAGTTGCATTTCATTTCATCATTTCTCACAAGGGCTCCCCTCTTTTCATCGCCACACCAGTGTTTTGTTTACCCCGGACCTAAATGTAGGCTAATTATCTTGTGAATACCTTGCCCTCTAAATGCCACAGCTACTGCAGCAGCACTTCTGGGAGTAAAAAAAAAGGACACACACACAGTAAGAGGTTTAACCTTGCTTCGGCCAGCTGTAAGGTGCATCATCCCCCCAAGGACAAAACCACTTATCAGCGACAGAAAGCCACTGCGTATGTGCAAACAAGAGAATAATGTTGCATAGCACTGCAGTTACTTTTGTGAATTGGAGGGTTGAATTGCAGTAGGTAACCCTGAGCAATCAGTCTGTGACTGCTGCTGACACAAACTGCTAATTGATATTCCAACCAATATGACTCATTTGTGCAGCCACTTCTGAAGATTTATGTAAAAAAATATAACGTGGCAAGGGTTACATCTTAAAAATTATGACAAATGCCATTTAAGAGATCCTAAATTGACAACATTACATCAAGCAGAGCATTAATTTGAGGAGATCACATGTTGTACACCTGTTATTACAGGTGCTTCTCAGCTCCACAATTGGCATGTGTATTGTTACGCCGGGAACACACTGGACGCTGAAGCGTGGCGGAAGCGCAGCGTCAAGCCTCTAGCTCCCATCCGCTCCCATGTTAAACCGCCGTGCTGAACACACCGGGCGCCAAAGCGTGGTGTTGCGCTGCGGCTGCCTAGCGCCGTGAAGCGATCGTTTCGGCGTCGAGTCTATTTTTTCCGCTTGACGTGAGCGTCAAGTGCCAGGAAACACACTGAAAAATGATTTTAAACGATATTGACGACATATTTTACATTATATAAATTATAAAATATGCATCCCATACTTTGTATTCACCTTCTGTTGTCTGTTGTTTTAATTTGACCACTTTTAACAACGACTTTATTAAATGTCCCCCTCTGCCCATCCACTACAGCCACATATGTCATATAGGTAAATAGAGAGATAGAGACTGGGCTGTATATGTGAGAGAGAGAGAGAAAGCTGCAATCAGCATCTCCACAGGTCAAGAGGAAAACCCGTTCCGTACAGGCAAGTTTAGAAAGGCCACTAAACTAGTGAATGTACTGATGCAACTTTCTAGTATTACTCTGCATATATGTTTACCACCACAACCTCCTGCTATTGTGTTCTTTAATATATTATCGACTAAGATCCAATGTTCCTATGTGCTCATTATTTTGGGATTAGTTCAATATCACATGTCTTTGTTGCGGTCATCCTCCAACCACAACTTTGGCATCCAAGCCTTCCCTATCTGCTAGCCGAAGTGTTCTTAGGCAAAGTGCTAAACCCTGATTTGCACATCATGGAAAAAAAGTGCTGCTTATAGCTTAACTGTATGAATGTGTTTGTGAATGGGTGAATGTCAAGCTGTCCTGTAAAGCACTTTGATTGGTCATCGAGACTAGAAAAGTGCTATATAAATACAGAACACTTACCATTTAAATGTCCATATAATGTAATCTGCACCTCTGAAACATCAAAAGTACTGATCAGTATGCACTTTACAAGATTGGTTGCTTCTTACTGACTCTGCAAAACCACACACATGCACACAGATGTTTGGGGTTATTTTTTTAATTTTTTTTGCATGGTCAGTTCAGTTGAACCTTTTAATTCCTGAATTCTGCAATTCCCTATATAGTCAAAGTTTCATTTAAGATATAAAAATCTGATTAATCTCCAACTGTCGGGAGAACCAGAGCAGTAATAACATTTCCACGGCATAGGATCTACCCTGCACTCAAGCAATTACCTTGAAAACCTTTTATATTTAATGAAAGGTGACGCACACTGATATTTCCTCAAACGTACTCGTTTTCCTCACTGCACAAGGTGTACAATTCATATTCATCACACTGGCAAGGCAACAAATACAGAAATAAAACTTTGATCTTACGTTGTCACCGTAGCTGGGAGCTATCTCTGAGCTTAAACTGTTACAACCCCAGTGTGGACAGGAATAAAAGCCAATAATAAATCAATATGACTATTAAGAATAGGAAAGAGAGAGAAAAACAACAGCGATAAAGACATTTCATTTTAATTATGTTGCAATAAAAAGGCAAAGTGCTCAGATGTCCCCTTTGCCATTCTCAGTGCACTGGTGTGGTTTACAAATGTGTCGTGGTCAGCGATTCAGACACCTGTTCTGTAACAAAATGCTCCTCAGTTAGCATTTTTTGTTTAATGCGCTGTTCTCACAAAGGGAAACATGTATATTTGCATATATGTGTTTACCACATCCACACAACAGCTGAACAAGATCTCCATACATTATAAGATTAAACTGTTAGCTGCTGAATACATTGAGTCATTGTACTAATACATATATGCTGCTTGGATTTATTCACTGGTAACATGTTTTCTTTTTCAGTCCAGGAAGTGTGGCATACATATGGTGCAGGAAAGATCTACGGAGGAGGAAGGGGTGGTTATTAATATAAACAATACCCAGAGTTTTAAATCAGTGACATAGTTCAGGATAAATATTAAAAAAGGTCAACATGTCCCACCTTAGACACTTAGTCAAAATTGCTTTTTTCAAAACTGAACTACATGGCACAGAGGAAAAAGCATGTGGACAAATTTGTGCCATGTTCTCATCTTTTTAAAAGGTCAGAGGACTTTTTTCGTCTTTTTAAAGGAACCAGAAGCTTAAGGGTAAGAATTGAATCAGAATCAAACTTAGACATCCCACCAATTTCTTTTAACATGTTTGGACTAGGTTAAAAAGCAATAAATCACTTGTACTGCTAGACCTAATGTCGAGTATCCGCATTGTTAACATTAAACAAGGGGATGCCTCCTCCTTCCTCTTCAAGCAGTGTAAATCCTGTTTTTTTTTAAAAACAGGATTTGGCTTGTGGGCAAAAAGATTTTGGCACAATTATAAAAGTATCTGCTCAAGTAGCCCACAACTCCGTTCCCTTTATTCTGAGCAAAGAGCCATTTAAAAAGAATCACATCGTTCTTGAACATCACTACCACGAACTCCTGAGGGAAATATCAGCCTCTAAAGATGCGAAAAGTGCGTCATTGAAAGCCAGTCACGAACTTTGTCTGTAGTTTGGTACAGGCACTTTTCGCAGCAGGGAGTGAACATTTAGTTTTTTAGAGCTTTGTTGCTGAAAAAGACACCTGGTGTGAGAGAGATGAGCCCGAACCAAACCCACAAATTAGCAGAAAGATGCTAAAACCCTGTACAGCCAAGGGGAACCGCAGAGAAGGTCAAAATGTAATTTATGTATTATTGCAGGCAACCCCTTTCACATATTAAATAGAAAAACAAATTCTTTATAGCAGCTTTAACCATGATCTCATACTATCCCTTCCACAGCCCAGAGCTGTGAGTTACATATCCATAAAAATGTTAATCATGTTGTAGCTCTCAGGAGCTGTTTCGAGGAAAATAAATTCAATAAAAAATTGGGTACATTTTGCAGATAAGCTCGGTATGAACTTTTTTTTCGAATTGTGCAAATAAAAGTACAATCTTTGCAACTTTATCTCATTTACAAAACTTACTTGCTTACTGCGAATTAGCCGTATGTGAATGTATTTTCCTTCAGGAGGCAGAGATGACGAGATTGTGGATAGGTTAGGATCAGGGTTAGAAATTAATTGGTCATTGTTAAGGTTAGGGATGAGGTTTTGGAAAGGCTGTCTGTTATGAATGGAAGTCAATGCAAGGTCCTAATAAGGATAGCTGTGCAAACCTTTGTGTGCGTGTGTATTATCTATTTATTGGTGCACAATTTATGTTATATAAGTGATGCTGTCTTATGCTCATGTTCGCAGATGTGTAAATAACCAGAAAACTGTGCTCCACCAAGCATACGGCCCACTTGCTTCACACTCAAGTGGCCATATCTAGTGATGACAGTTGTGTTGCAAACAACATTTTACCCTGGACAATGTGGGGGCTCTTTTGCCAAGGGTCAAGCTTTATGTGTTTGTGTGTGCGTGTGTTTGTGCGTGCTCACACATGCATGTGTATTTGTGTGTGGTTATGTATTACTAACAAGCTGTGGGGACAAAATGCGTGCCATCTGTGCACACAGGAGATTTCACACTCGTGTCCATGTTTGAGTTGTGCCAGTATTCTCATCGGGGACACTGGCCAATCATCGCAGGGAAGCAAAGAGCAACAAGCTCCAGCCGGAACGCCAGTTAAGGATTTCAATAATATATGGTCTCCACGTGGGGAAAATGTCTTGTTTGCACCGAATACTTGTTACCTCCACCAAGTAAGTTGGGTTTTCATCAGTATTTGTTTGTTTGTTAGTAATCAGGATAAAAACCAAGACTACTCAACCGATTTCCATAAAAGATTGTGAAGGGTGCAATGACCTAAGGAAGAACCCATTCCAATTAAGGCTGGGTCCAGATCAGGGTGCAGATTACCGAGGGAATAGTCCTTGGTTCGGAGACTGATATTTATATGTGAAAAATGGTGCAGATTGATTCTGGTTAAATGGAGGAATGGTCAATTATTTCTGAAAACACCTTTCATTTTCCTTTTTGAAATCCTCTTCTCATCCAGAGAGTGGTCATAAACAAAGTGGTACCTGTCTGTCCTCCTGCCTGTGCTCTCACTGCACATGACCAGAGTTTACAGCCAGAGAGACACTGCTGAAGCAGAGATGAGAGCCAGCAGTCTGTTAGCGAGTCAGGGGAAAGTTGGCTTCTACCAGTCAGTGTCCGTTCATGTGTTTTGGGGGTGTGGCTATGACGAGAGGGTCAGTGGAAAGGGGATTGGATGAATTAGTTGCATTTTTCAAAGTATAGCCTGCTTTACCAGTTTTTCCTATAAAAACCAACCCTAGCTTTAATGTTAGATTTTGTTAAAAGTCCATTTAACAAATAGATTTTTAAAGTCTAAATATTCTCCACTTAAACAGTTATTATATGTCTCATGTAAATTCTGGTTCCTCCTTTTTTGGGGGGTATAAAAAGTGAAGAGAAGTGCATCAACATCTTGTATAAATAGATGAAGTGTCTTCAATCTGAAAGCAGTGACCCACATTTTAGATCAGCGACCTCACATTAGTCTTTGGTGAGGTATGATCCAGTGGAGTAACCAGTGAGTGTTGAGTCATGAGTTCTGATTCAGTACGGGCATCTTCTAATCCACGCTTCCAGAGGATCTGCGACAGAACACTGAATTATTCAGTATCGGCTGTTCACCTGGAATGAAACCAAGGGTCCCAATCAGAACGATGTTAGAGGTTGAAACCAAAACGTGCAAAGAACAATTTTCCTCGCTCACTTGTTTCAGAGGCCATCTCGGAGACTTTCTTTAAATCACCACCTCCCTCTGA
Source organism: Pseudopleuronectes americanus (assembly GCA_038501795.1). Classification (NCBI taxonomy): domain Eukaryota; kingdom Metazoa; phylum Chordata; class Actinopteri; order Pleuronectiformes; family Pleuronectidae; genus Pseudopleuronectes; species Pseudopleuronectes americanus. Next base: position 5,602,554 of record CM076733.1, read on the forward strand.
TGAGGCGTCTCCAAACAGAGCCACGCGGATTCTTCAGCTGTGGAGAGACTCATTACAGCAGTGCAGTTTTTCGGTGTCTTCCCTGATTTGTGACCGTCTGGCAACCAAAAGTATGTCAATAACACAATTGCTTCAATACCGCGAGAGCCCGCTCGCATGCAATCGTCAAATCTCTTCAATTTGGAGACTAATTCAGTGCTGCGTCCATCCATTGTTTCTGCAGCAGTCCTGCCAGCGCAGCCCGATTACTCTGGTTCACCTGACACCTCCAGCCTCGACAGAAGCAGTGGTAACAGGATTAGATGTAACCGAATCAATAGCCCAAGGCAATTTGCCCCCTTTGCACCATCAACACACAATTATGGGCTCGACCTCTCCACCTCAATCACATGCACATATTTTGACCTGCACTGGAAAAAGGTTTCCATCACTCGCATCTCTAAGCCGTTCTTTCAAATTCTCTACAAGAATTGTAATCTTGTTACTTGTACCTGCATGCGGCCGACTCCTCACCACATTTGGTCGTCCTCTGCCCCAGTTATCAAGAATGCAAATTGGGAGTGACAGAGTAATTGTGGATTCCTTCAGAGAGAGAGAGAGAGAGCTCGTCTGAGATCTATGAGAGAGGGTCGACGGAGTGTTGGTGGTTGAACTCTTGAAACGTCCTTGGCTGCGTATCATTTTGTGTCTGTGTTTGGTGACAGGTGTGAACTATAAATCTCTATAAACTAGGGGGTTAAGCCTCAGAGAAGCCTCAAGCATCAATCCTTATTCTAACATTATGATACATGATAAACATCAACCTGAAATTAGATATACAGAGCGCCGCAGGTTTCTACTTACACATACTGATGCCCGAACACCAATCAACATTGACCGCCTAATCCTAAACCAATATCAAATTCCAGCACAAATCCCTCTGATCCCCGTACATACATCTGTGCAAATGCACGTGCATGAATTGGGATGTCCACATGTATGTATGTGTGTTGCGTTTACAGACACCGTGATGCCGTTTGAAAACCCAGCCCCATGACGGCGACACGCTGCCTAATGCCGCCATATACAACTCTACCCACCCCCATCTCTGCCCCAGGTGCACTGAGGTAGAGAGCAGAATGGAGCAGAGCCGTGTGCGGTGACAGTGACATTCATCGCATGCAATGAATAATCAATGAACACCATCTGGTGCATACAACAGGGGAGCACAGCTCCAATCGTTTACTCCAGGATGGCTCGCTCCCTCTCTTCCTCCCCGTCCCACGCACCGTCTCTCACTTTTTCCCCGTCTCCTTCACCTATTCTCCAACCCTTCCTGTCCCAATTTTCCCACACAAATTATCACCACACGGCCACTGTCTCATATTCCGCTCACTGCCTGTCCGTCTTTTTCTCTATCTACATCGTAATGCCCTGTTCTGACCCCCGCCATCACTCCCAATGCTCCTCAGTGGCCTCTTTGACAGGCTATTCATGGTATCCCTCATTTTGATTCAGTAGTACAATTCCCTGGCAAGTAATAAGGTGACCCATTGCCCTTTTAAAGGACATATGCCTTCATGATTTATAATAACTGAATGGCTTATTAGAGTGGTCCGGAAGTATTATAAAAGCACTGCAATTACATAATCTAGAGGACATCTGCTTTAGGAGACCTCAGAAGTTACAAAGGTCTGACTTGAGGTTTCTTTTTAGTCATTCCCCATTTCTTCCTCTAACAGCTTTTACAGCTTCAGAAATTAAGCTATAATAATGTTATCACCAACCTTCAGCAACTCAGCAAATTAGCATTCTACATTTGCATCAGCCCCGTTCTGACCAGACTTGTATGCAGCTACTGTATACTGAGTAGCTGATCTGAGGCAGGTCTATAACTCCTTACTGGGTTGGCTTGACACTTCATTTAGCCCACTGCATTTCATCCAGAATTGCTTTCTTGACTTGCCAATAGCCCCCCAAAACCATCCCATGTCACCAATCCTTTTCATTACCTCTGTGACGAAGTCTTTATAAAACGATAAATGTCGGGGAAAATGCCTAATCTGTCATAACTGGCACATATGGTCAAGGTAGTTTGTAAAAGGCATGATGTGTTGTGATGTGCCACTATCGACTAAAACAACATAGATGATGAATTTTAACTCAAACAAATTATAATATGAAGACCTTTAGGACGTATAACCATGGGAACCTGAAAGCTAAATAGTGTTTTCAACAATTTCACAGAGCTAACTTTAGCTTGATCAGCTAGCAAGCTCTGAGCTGCAGGAGACAGCTGGTCTTCAGTTGGCAAAAGAAACGGTCATGAGAAGGAAATGCTCTATTTAATGTATTTTTTTTGTGGTTTGTCAGTGCACATATGTATCTTGTCTTTGTTGTATTTTACTTGCATTAAACCAAATTGCCTTTAGGCTTTATAAAGTTGTATTGTATCATAAGTACTGTTTGCATATTGTTTATATTGTCTTTAATGCGTAAAAAGGAAAATTGTACTTTCTTGATTCTTGTTGTTGTTTGTTTGTACCCTCATGGTTGAATGCACTTATTGTAAGTCAATTTGGATAAAGGCATCAGCTTAACTTAATGTAATGTAATACACATAAAATAAGTATTTGAAAATTGGAATTATGTGGTTAGGTATCGCAAATCTTGGAAACACTCCTCTGCATGAATCTGACTGCAATCATATGGGTGCTGTAAGGAGAGAGAATTTGAAAGGTAAATGCAAAAGTAGCAAAGTTGGACAGTTAAAGTAAATTGTAAGGGGAATATGATTCACCCTATTTCATATCATGGTTCAGATGTTTGTGGATCAGGACACAGAAAATGTACATACCATAATTTTCTGGCGTGTGAAAAGACTGCAAAGCCTGATGCTCCAGAAAATAAAGCCTCATATGTCATTTTATGACAACTTTATGACAAAATTTATGGCACTTTATGGAAATCTACTCCCTCTGAACGTATGGCAATACCATTCAATCATCATTCTGTTTAGACCAAAACATGACTACCAATATAAAGTGTTATTAATGAGAAGTTGTTGACTAACAAGTGTTTTACTTACATTGATTACATTTCCTCTGCATCTTTTAATCAATTTGGTTTGAGCTGTTTTGATTAAAGCTTAAAGATGCTGGTGATGGTTTTACTTTTGTCAAATGTATCAGTAAACACTTGTTCTTCCATGGTAGAATAAGGGAGATGCAGTATCTTCGTATTCAGTTGTGTTGCGGCCAATTGAAGATTTTACTGTCATTCTTATTATGTTGCACACGTTATCCCCGCAAGGAGCCATTAGGGCTGTGTTCACAAAAAAAGCAGAGGACCACTTAGGAAAGGTGCACTTGCATACAAATAGGAGACAGAAAATTAGAGTTGGTCAGATATATCTAACCGGTTGGAATGATAAGCCTCCTAAATTGAAAGATGTGCAAAATGTTGGAGGGCAAGTAAAGCCTTCATTAGCCCCCGGGCTGGAAAAGAGTTCTTTGCCAGCTACAGGAAATAGTCGAAAGAGGATTTTGTGATTGCTCGTCAAGTCAGCATGTGTAGAAGAGGCTTTAACTTATTTGTGGTATACAAATATGTATACATTGGATTTGCATTATGGAAAATATGTTTTAGGCTTGTTAATAACAGAGGGAGAGTTAAGGTGGAAAACTGCAGCACAACAGATCTGTCGTGTGAGGCTGTTAAAAAAAAACATGTAAAACAACAGCCCTTATATTGTGCTGCTGGACAAATTCCATTCAGATGCAGCTCCTTCATTTGTTATTTGTAATAACCTACAACAACCACAGATGCAATATGTGCAACATAATAATGATAAACTACATTTGGACTGAAAGGGAGACAGACTTTTTGTTTACTTCAACAAAATAATGTTACCATTGTTCATATGTCAAATTCTTGCAGGACATTTTTGTACTTGATAATGTTGAGTATTGGCAGTGTTGATGGTATGTTTTTTTTTGTGGCAGTAGTTGAAGCACATGTGTTGTCAAATCGATAACAATGTTTGCTTTATTTTATTCAGTCGAGCTCTTTCTGCCACAGAAAAAAAGGTTGTGCCTGAATCAAACTCATTCATTCGCTCTTGCAGATGGGTCTTGCTCCCCTGTATATCAGACAAGTTTCCAACATAGAAGCCAAATAAAATTGAAGCCAAATCACCTTGATCGCCCCCTGGTGAAACTAATGTGGACAGGACTGCTCAAACCGATATTACTAATGGACCTGAACAGTATAATTTCTCTAAAATAATAAACTGCCGCAGGTCTGGTGCGGACCAGTTTTCTGTTGCTCTGCGTTACATCACATATTATATTGGTTATTTGTCCGTCGAACTGCATCCGGAGACATTTTAGTGCACGACCATTGATAACTTCCTTTAGAGAAGGACCATCTGACATGAGACGAGAGGTGGGGTTACTCCCTGGAAAGTTTGCAGGCATATCGCGTATAACAACCATCCACTCTTACATTCAAACATTTCGTCTCCAATTAATATGACCCCAGTCTTTGGACTGTGGGAGGAAGCTGGAGTACCCAGGGAAAAAACGCCAAGAAGACCAAGGGAGAACAAGCAACTTCGACACAGAAAGCCCTCGACCCTGTTCCTGTATTCAAACCAGGAACATTTTTGCAGTGAGGCGACAGCGACAAATTTGAGTCTGTATTACTCACAGTTGCCAGATAATCTTTATACCACCATTGAGGCAAGCTTTCCAATACTACCGTGTTAATGCTTCCTCCTCTTTGCCCTTTGGTCTATTCTTTCCACTCAGTTTTTTTTCCTTTGTTGCATATAACCACCGGCCTGCTGGTAAATGTTTGATTTGTGATGAGTTTGATTTGATCTTTAACCTCCTGTGTGAACCCTGCTTTTGGGTCAATACCTGAATTTAAGATGGTTTAATGGCAGTTACTCTCCACGTTATACCATGCTGTAATTTTGGCTTTAACTAATTTCCTAAATAGACACTGTTAATAGTAATTTCTTAGTTCCCCAGTGGTGGTAACAATAAAATCTACCAAATGGAAGGAAAATTGGTCATTAGAAGCTGCCCTGTATATTAAACGCAACTCTTATCAGCTCTGCACGTTTTTATCAACAGCACTTTGGAAGAAGAGCTCAGGATCAAATGATGCACACAGGTGGATGATTTGTTGAAACTGTAAAAATTAATATAAAAATGTAGTTAGTATCAAAAAATCCAAACGTGTGATTTCACTGCAAATGTGGCCAACTGTAAAGGAGCATCTTTATTGCCTCTGAGGAGACATGAGCGTTACCCTCTGTGACGTCTCTCTTGTCAGGCAGAACTCCCAGAAAGCACCAGGGAAGACTCGTCTTGCCCCAAAATTCTCTGTCGGCCTGTGCAGACTGATCTGGCCCCCGGCCAAGCCAGGCCTGGCACAAAACAAACCGAATGTGGCAGGAAGACGAGCGAAGAAATACAGTCCTTTGTGTGTCGTTAATCCCAAATGTCCCATTGGTCTGAAATGATTTCAGCTGGTGGTTCTTGGCTTGAGATTATGAGGGGAGGATTTACAGCTCCCTCACCATCTGATTGCTTATGTTCTCGGTGGACTGAAACAAAGCCCACGTCACCAGCTATACAAACGCTACGTCCCGATGGGCCATCAATTTCAAAAATGCCAAGAGACAATTTCTTTTTGCGTTCTGTCCTGGCCGATATTTCTTAAACAAACGCATTGACGGAAAACACGAATGCAAAAGCATCAAGTCAGCTGCAAAACAGCACAAATGCAAATAGCAGAACACAACTGCAAAACCAACTTTTTTGTTGGTTTTGCAAAACCAACACAACTGTGTGCCACAACACAACTGGAAAAGCCACAAAACGAAAAAACAAAACATAATGGAACTGAGAGATAACAGACGGTGACAACGAAACGAGTAGAGTTAATAACTGCGGTCAAGTGAGCCGTTGTTTATGAAAAGCTGGTCAGAACAGTCGGCGCACAGAATTCGATGTACGTCTATTTGAGGTGTTACGGAACAGGTGCGTTCTTGATGACAGGAGGGAAGGCAACAGGGTGGTAGGCTGCTTTTAATTAGCTGGTTAGCACAAGGAATAAATGATTTTGTTTCTCATTTTCAAAGTCAAGGTGGAAACCCCTCTGTCCTGAGATTCTTCTGGTAAAGTTACTGAAGTGAAGCAATCAGTGCCCCCAACTGTGTTACTATTCTAGCTAAAACACAGGGGAAGGTGAAAGTATTCTGCAACTTAATGGACAGAAAGTCTGCATTGTGTTCACCTATGATTACAAATACCCTTAGTGAATTACAGTAATACCCCCCCCCAGTCTCTTCCTTAACGCAACCAAAACTACAAGATTTATCCTTCAGAATAGGAAATATAAGCATTTCCAGGGCCTTACCAAAACTATTAACACTCCAATCTGCAAAAGCAAAACCTTCTCTGAGCTGGGGTTTAGGTTGGCTCAGGTCAAACCATAGAAAAACACTTGTATATACTTTCGTTATCATGGGTAGAATAATAATCCTGGTCAGGGAGCAACCGTGGTTAGCAGTAGCAAATATTTACCTTGCAAAGCAAATTTCATGTACGCCTCCTTTTACCTCTGCAGCTCTATAACAACGTCCTGTTTCCTCCTTTGCTCCAGATGAGCAACAGTCACAATTCCTAGAGTCACTAAAGGACATTTAAAGACATATAGGCTAAGCTAAGTCTTACGTTCCCCAGCTAATTCCCTTTTTTTAATCCAATCACCACCTGACTCACTAGCCTTGAGCCAGTCACCTGTTAGTCGTCAATGCTCCATTCCCCAATCACTGCTCGACGCCTCATTCAGATGACATTGCGTTCTCGCTGGGGTCTAAGCACCAAAGTCTATTCTTCTGTTCACAATTAATTAGAATTCATTATCCTCCTTTGTTTCTCTACGTATCTCCTGATTGTTATTCAAACACTAAATGCTTTCCTCTTTCTTTAGTCTCGACAGTCTCTTAAGGAAGATTGGTAGTGATGGGAAAGAATTAACTCTGCACAGTTGGTAAAAAATGAATTGGCTTAGAAACTTGATCATCGATAATAAAACATATATCCATAGCTTTCGGTTATCATGAGGCCTCCTATTCATTACTTTAATTTGCACTTCTGTATTATTAACTGCTAATTTAATTGTACCAACACTTGGATGTTGACATGAACTCTATTTGCAGGTTTAGATATAGAGTAACATTGATGAGTGTATTGATAATGTTGACATAAATCCAGGTAAGGTAGAATTACTGTGATTATTATCTTATTTATTATTATCTACATTAACTGAGAACACAACACACATTTCAGTATGGCACTATACAGCAAGTATAAAATCCTTAATACAAAGGTGACTTTACTGACAACTTACTATTACTTACAGAAACCTAAAAAATAGCATCTAGCCTTAGCAGGAAATTAACAATACTGAAATAAAAAAAGTTATAGTCAAAGTTATACATAGTAATGAGAATAGCACTCAGCAGAGCGCAGACCCCCACCAAGGCCCAACCGTCTCTTTATGAAACCACTTTTAAATTCACTAGATCCAGACTTTTATTTGAATCTGCTTCAAATTGCACATATATCAGTCCCCTTGATGTGTCAGAGTTTGTTTCATCAACATCCAGGATATATCCTTTGAGAAACCTCGCAATGTTCAAGAAAGGGAAACCAAATTTCTGGAACTGTCCCCTTATCAAGATCTGCACCAGTGTGGTGTGAACAGCTTTTCCAAATGTATTTATATGCGAGTACATTTTTCATAGAATTGCAGAGAGATCATTTCATAGATTTTACAGTTGTTTGGGGGGGATTAGATTTCCGGGTTCATGTTAACAATGTGCCTGGCAGCCCTGTATGATCCTGCAGCATCAACCTCCAACTGGAGAGGCAGAGAAGCATATTAGTGCTGGTGGAGAGCTGCAAAGTGATGTGTGAAAACAACCCTCGGAGGACTCCCACAGAAAATGAGCTGCACTGTAATGCACCATAACCGACGTGTGGCTGCGTTTTCATTAGTTCCCACTTTCCATGGATGCTATAATGCACAAATCTACTCTGTGGAAGAAGGATGGGTTTTCATGTGCACCAGGTCGTTGGTGTTATTTGGTATAGGTGTTTTAAAAGTGCTGTATTTTCATCCCAGAACCTGTAATCAGAGATCTGCGTTGCCCTTTTGGTTTTTCCCGCTGCTGGGTTTAATCTCCAAGAAAGAAGCAAGTTACTGTGCAACTATCGCTCGGAGGCTGCATCGACACCTCTGACGACCCCGGCCAGGAAATTGGCAGCACCTTTTCATGGCCTCATCTAGATCAGGCATTAAACCAAAAGGAATAAAGAATTCAGTAAAAAGAAAAAAGGTGCTTCACACCGGCTGCTGCATTTAATGGAATCATGCTTCCTCCACAAGGCAAGATAATGTAGGCCACATGCAATCCAACTGCACAAAGAGAGCAAACTGGGTAGAAAACGCAGATACATGTATTATTCTTGCATCTCATGAAGGCTAACAGGGCAGAATGAGCACAAATTACTATAATCGGACTGATGCAAAGCAGAATAATCGTAATTTCCTCTCCCTGCTTCATTTCTTCCTTTCATTCCGTCCTCTTTTATCACCAATCCTGGAATCTTCATTTCGTCTTCCCATTAATAGACAGCAGCTCTGTTCCGCTATGCAAATTCCTGACAAAAAGCCGTGGATAATCTAAATTGCCCGTTTATTATGCGATTTCTCACAACGATTCTCGGGCAAATTATGCAAATGTTGAAACAGAGCAGCGGGATGGATGTTATTCCAAGTTTCATTTTCGGTTTCTAACAATCTCTGCCCCACTTTGCAGAGATTCCATAACAGGTAATGGCAAATCCGCAATAGGAGAGAAATCAAGCCTCATTAGTCTTGGACTCTCTGTGGGGTAATAACATTGTCAGCTGCAGGATCAGGGTATGGATTTCTGAGTCAGGAAGCAAAACAGCACAGTGATATATACAGTAAACAAGGCAAGTGAAAAAAATCAAGTGATGAAGGACCAAGGTCGTATTTTATGTTCAGAAATACAACGTGTCTTTACACAGAGAGACAGAGACCTGGACACGGCTGATTGTCTCATCTGGGAGACTCTGGCTTGGGGCAGATTAGAGCCGGGGATGCATTTTGTTTTACAAGGATATCAATCAAAGGTGGGTGAGTAATAAATGTCACATGTGTTGCAGTAAAGACAGTGAGGCTCATTATAGTGTTTTGTCACAGGCCGATCAAACCAAATAGGCTGTGAATCCATAACAAGTTATCAGAACCTTGAGCTGAATCCAGTCCTTCTCTATTTCCTGAGTTTCAACACCCTGAAAATGTGGAACAATTTTCGATAAAGACGTCCAGATATTTTATTTACTTTATTAGCCGGGAAGATCCAATCACTGAGTAAAAAAAGCGTTCAAGGCCTTTAGCAGGTAATTTCAACTAAAATACAACAAAATATAAGATATTTAGGTATAACCACTAATGGGTTATTAAGCCTGAGGTGAATAGTCAGAATATTGCTGTCCATGCGGACCTATTCTGGTCACAGACTTATAACTGATACAGATTCTAGCTTTACTGGTGCAGCTTTTGTGGCCTTTACGCTACTGGTTTAGCATGCCATGGAATTTACAGAAAAATTGCAACAACTCTTATTTACTGTATCTACCAAGGAGGTTATGTTTTTCTCTGTATTTGTTGGTTTATTTGTTATTTATCAGTATTACATAGAGATCCACAACAAAATTCACGAATCTTGATGAAACAAATCTGATATTTATCAGTGTGTGAAATTTGGTGCAGCTCTGTTAAATTGGAGAGGACGGTCGGGCCTCGATGGCGGTATGAGCTATTCTAGTTCAATATTGAGTGCTCTGAATCATAACGATTGTTAGATATTTTTGAGGTTCTGGACCTTTCCTTGAAAATTCTGAAAACTAGGTATCTGCTGTGAAAGTTAATTTATTTCATGATTCAATTTCAAGATTGAACATCCATTCAGCTGATGGGTTATTATCACTCTTCAAATCTATCCAAGGTTTGGGTTTTCCGGTCTGACGCAGGCTGTAACCTTATATAAAGGCTTTTGTGGCTCCAGAGGGAGCTCTGTTAAAACTGATAAACTGCCTCAACCGATGTCACAATTGAGGCAAAGTCAGTTTAAGCAAATGACAAAAAATTGAAAAATGAAAATTTTTAATCTGTCCCTAAAGCTGGGCTCAGAGAACAGGAGTTGTAAAATCCATGCACTCATAACAAGATTTGAAAATAATGGCATATCACACACGTAACACACATGCCATCAGTATTATAGCTCCACGTCACCTCTCTGACATCATCTTGAGTGGAAGACACTGGTGTGGTGCCTCAACTTGCTCTGTTGGTAATAATGCTCTGCAAAGAGTGAAAAGCAGAGGAAACACGTCTGGATGAGCCTGTCTGTTCTTCACCTCGGTCTTGAGGTGTCATTTTATTTGTCAGTTGAATGTGTCTGTAGGCCTTTCCTCCAACTCAGCTTCCCTCCGCACTCGTAGCTTGTTTCGCGGTCGCCATTTCAAAAGACTGACTCGTTTCTCTTGTTGGTTACCCTCGCAAAGTACTGACATAAACGTCCCGGCTTTAAATCCTAAATATCTAACATAGGGCAAACTCAATGATTATACTGGCAGTTCAGGAGGCTTAAGAATGGTTTAGCCACTCCTCACACAACCTGATAATCTGGGCTGAACATCGATATCGACCAAGGTTGCACCAGATTACTCCTCCAATTCTCCAGGGGCTGAATCAGGGTTAAATCCATCTACCTCTGTAGCCTGCTCCTCATCTTGGCTTCCAGGTCACAATTTAAGGTTAAATTAGCCTCTATCAGCATAACACAACCGAATCTCTGACAAAACTGAGTGGATGGGTTGCAGTATTGGCAATGTGGGCACTAATCTTTGAAGAAGTAACATGCATGGAATCACAAAAAGGATACCTCTGGTGCTGCTGCATTGAGATTATCCCATTTTATGTGTGTGTGATGATTTCTGTTAATCCACAACTCGGAAAAACTGAGCGGGAAATGTGCAGAAATTCAACACTTTCACCTTGTGCACATGCAGGGATCATCCATCTTCTTTGTGATCATATACCGGCTTGTTCTCTGATTCAATCTCTTCCCCTCTGAGCTCTCATTATATCCACTAATTAATCAGGTCATACATTTAATCCCAGGGTCATGAATTATGAATTTTCTTTCTTTCCCCTCCTGAAACAAAACACACTCTGGGAGACCGAATATTCTGCTGTGTGCACAGAGAGGGTCGACATCCCGCCTGTCTCTGAAGTCAAAATTCATAGGGGGGATTACGAAGTAAGGTCAACACACCCAATCTCATTTGTTTGTTCGGTTCCGTTTTCAGGGAGCTACATTTCTTCCCTACTTCAACTGAGACGTGAAGAGAGGCAGCAGGAGAGGAAGAGGAGGCGGGGGGGTGGTGGTGGGGGGGGGGTCTGATCAAAAAGCATGAGGTCTTAAACCGCACATGAGGCTGTTTCATCATCTCCGGATTCTCTCGTGACACCTCAGATGATGGAGTGTGTGGTTATGGGGGAGGTGTGTATGTACAATGACAATAATGCTGATCCCATACAAATGTCATTTCCCCTGCTGAACTGTTGCATCTGGAATGATTTGTTTCATAGAACTGGAATCATCCACCAGTGTTGTCTTTTTTCCCCCTTACACTACACAAAACAATGAAAAGCATTGGACCGATGATGCATACACTGCAGGTGTTGTATAAACCCAAACAAAGTAATGCTCACTCTTTTATATTATACCAATGCTATTTCATAATGGCATCATCATGACGTTGTTTATTGCTTATGATGACGAACAATCTGAATAAGCTGTATATTGTTTTTCTGATCTTTTTGGCTGGAAAAGCTACTGCATTACTACACTCTGGAACTTTATGAATTTATACTGACCTGATGATGACGTCATTCCTACCATTTGATCCTAAATATTTGTTCTGATCTTTTTAAGCTGAGTTCATGTCTTTAGTGTCTATAGGTAGGATTGTTTAGTTTTCTACATTTCTTGTGACTTTTTCACAAATGTTAAGATCAATATTCAAGATGGTTATTGTTACACAAACAAACAAATGACACTGTGGTAATGCAGTCACTTTTCCAGCCAATGAGATTAAAACACAATATACAGCTTATTCAGATTGTTCGTCATCAGGGAAAAAAGAATAATAAATTAGAAGCAATCAAACGTGAATATAGTAATAACAAAAATAAAAAAGTTGTAATTTACTTTATTAACTTTACAAAGTAATTAGAATTAGAACAAGCATAAATACTTTGTTTGGACATAATGAAGCAGATATATGTAATATGCATTCATAATATATGCTGCAAAGATTTGACTGTTGCATTGCATTTGATTGGTCATGACTCCAGGTTCTGGAAATCTTTGATGAAGAGTATTTTGGTTCTGTTCATCAACACATTTTGCCTGTGTTTTGGTTTTGTTTATTGACTTTTACTGGTGTTTTCCTTGTGTTTTGAGTTGTGTTAATTCAGTTTTTTCTGTTTTATTTGGAAGTTTCACTCCTCTTGTGTCTCCAACTTGACTTCCTGTTTTTGTCCTGTCTCCCGCCCATGTGATCATCTGCACACGTTCCTCACGTCGTTCCCCTGTGTATATAGGTTTCTGTGCTTCTTGGTCCTTGTCAGTCTGTCTTTGTTTGCCTTTCACACGTCGATGGTTGTTGTGTCTTCTCGCTGTTTCCAGTGTTGTTTCTGTTTTTGGACTTTGTTATTTGTTAGTATCTTTCATTCAAGGACACTTTTTTTCTGGCTCCTGCATTTTTGGGTCCATCTGCACACCTCAATCCTTCTGACAGGATTGTTTTTTTATTATGTATTCAGTTTCATGGCCTCTGATGGAAAAGCCAGAACATATTGGTGAATGGGTTTTTCAGACTGTTTTTCTGTTGACCTTGAATTGTCTTTGACTAATCAGCTAATCAGTTTATTATCTCTCTATTAACATTCCCGGCAAGTTGAGAGATAATTTGTTCATGAGTCTTCACACGTCCCCACAAACAGTAACAGGAAACAAGATATGTTATCACAAAGATTAAGGACATTTCTACAGAACAGTAAAGTGTCATTTTCAGCAGTTTAATGGATCAGTTTAGATTTCAATGAAAAATGTTGAGTGTAGTGTATTCTAGAGTTACCAGCTAAATTATTACAGTTTGAACTTCCAAAATCCATGACAAGGTATCAACACATGCTACTGTGCCCTGCCCGTAAAAGTACTTGTGCCAAAGTGCAGAGAATCACAGCTGCTCTCTACACGATGGGGAAACGTCTCCTTCCTTTATTTACTAAAGCAAATGTGATTTTATAGCTTCACTTGAAACTGATATTATTTCTCTCTCTCTGTATTTCTGACAGAGCAGCGACTCAGTGAGTGCTTGTAGTATTACACTTCTCTTCATGTTGCCATGGTAACCATGAGTGTCGCTAACTCAGCCAGGACTGAAATCTGTGTTTCTTGTTGTAAAGTGAGTCATTGAGTAGTGAATGACCTCATCCAGGGGTCTGACCAATGTAAATGTTGACTATAGTAAACAACATTGACTCACAGTATAATTGGTTCCGTTGTTTTACAATAACTTGTATGCACTTGCATCTCACCACTTTTGATTTCTTTCAAGTTTAACTCTTTGGCTTAGATCATACATTTTTTCCTATGATATTATTTAATGAGGTGGAGAGTCGCAGTAGAGCATAGATGAATTTAAAAAATGTTTTGCTCTTTGATGTTATTGAAACCATTAATATTCAAACTCTTTTTGTGACATTTTCGAAGTACCTGTTAACCAGGGCATGGGAGAGCAATTTACATGTTTACAATGTGTTGCCTGTTTCTTCCTCATACCACAAAGCTCTTCATCTTTTCAGCAGCTGGGATTTTTTATTTCTAAAGGGATCAGATATCTCCCCCTTTTGCCGCATTATGCCGACTTCCTGTTGAGTCCAGAAGATGTTATCGATTTAAAGAAATAAACAAACAAGCTAGTCCAGTTTATGTAAAAAAGCTTACAAATAGACCTTTTTAATAATTATGTATAAAGCGAAATACAGCTGTGACTACAAGCTCCATAATAACATTTTCCACAATTCACAAAATAAACCTTACAGTCGAATATGATAACAATAAAAACACATCTTAAAATATAAAGGATCAGCTTAATTATGTTCTGTGATGGAGTTACTTCCTCTAGTTTTATTGGATCGAGTTGCAGAATCACATATTGAGCTACTTGACTGTCATCTACAATAGTATCTACATGCATCTGTGTACTGAAACACACATTTCTCTGCAGGGATTTAGTTTTGTGTTTCATTAAAGCTAGTGCTCTATTAAGAACCACCTTTTTGAAAATATGTATTATTTAGTGATGTTCCCATCTCCAGAAACCCTTTAATCCTAAATTTCCCAAGATGCAAAATGCTTTTTATTCAGTCCTACCTGTCCGATACATTTAATTTTTCTCACCATGTATCAAGACTGATTTCATATTTAGTTTGTGGGACCATCTACTGCCAAAACACATTTTACAGTCCCAATTTTATTATTCCATAGCAATATCAACGACGGCAAAGAAGCTTTCCCAAAATTTCCCACACTTTGATGTCAAATCTGGCGCTCGTCGCCTCCTTCAGCATAGAACAACATGCGTCTCAGCTTGGAATAGCTGGGAATGATTCACTCCCACTGTAGGAAAGTCTATTTTGAGAGTAACAAGGGGGAGGGGGAAAGAATCTGATTCTTCTCCCAGTTATTGAATAATTTACAGCCCTTGCCAGTGTACTCATTAAGGCTCTACAGTAGGCAGACAACGATCGGGGGGGAAGGGAGAGAGGGGGGGCGCTGTCAAACGGAGAGAGAGAGGAGAAGAAGGATCGGCCATTCGGAAGACGGCCATGAGGAGAGGGGAAACAGAAACAGCGGGGGGGAGTTGTTAAATACAAGAGGAGAAGGAGAACAGAAAATACTGGCATATCAAGGAAAATAGAAGGGGGGGTGGGGAAACAGTTTCTGTCAGTGTCATGATTAAAAGATTTATAGGAGTCGTAGGGGAGGGGTGGGCGCCGACTCTTCCCACAGCCACTCTTCCTTTTGTCTTCTTTGAACTCGGGATGTGTCGACAGGCTCAGGGAGTTTGGATAAACCCCACTGATTGCAGATATGAGGTGCTGCTTGGTCTTTGAATTAGCAGGTCCCAGAACTCACTCGGAGGAGATATGCAGAGAGACCGAATGAGGGGGCTGGGGAGGAAATGCAGACATGTGGATGGATGGATGGATAGAGAGATGGATGGATGGATGGACAGGGAGATGAGTTATTAGTGGGAGTGCACGGATGGGAGAGAAAACATTTTACTGGAAGATCATGACACACTTGCCCATGATTCTTTTTTTCCCCCTTTTTTTTCTACACTTTGCAGAGCACCATTCTCCACTATTTACCATGAGGCAGAGGGGCTGGCAGGCTATACCACGGACTGGTTTTTACTTCAATGGCAGTATCATTAACCGAGCCCACATAAAAGCGCAGATGAGGTGCCAACCCCTTTGGCCTAAAATGCCTCTTCGATTCCTCCAAATGCTTCTGCAGTTATATGCCTCTACGCCAGGTGCTATTGTGTCATTATATGATTATCTATTTTCTACCCATGGTGGTGGAGAAAGAACTTAAAACACTTTACTTAAGTAGTACGACAACATACATAAAAATGTATTCAGGTAAAAGTTGAAAGTACAATATCGACTTTTCGACTTAAATAAAAGTAAGTATGTTTTTAAATATACTTAAAGTCACAAAAGTACTTGCTGTAGCCTACTCCATAATGCTTAGCTCCTCTACATCATCATGGCTGAGTTATTTATATACTTTTATATTTACATAGGGAGCAGGTCCTCTCTACAGATGCCGCCATGTTTTTTTTACAGTAGCACAGATGGGACAAACTAACCACCCTTTGAGTTTTTATGACAACTGAAGACTACAGCATGTTCTCTTTCATGTTTAGAAGGGGATGGGTGAGGTGAGGGGTATTCAGCTTTAACATGCACGTCCTACACACTGAACCTTTAAGTATAGATACATGAAGTACATCACTTTGTTACATCCCTCCACAGGCCTCCTCTTTATCCTCTGACTCCAGCAGCAGCTCTGTGTTCAAACTCTGTTCCGCAGCTCGGCACATACACTGAAAAATGTGGACCATCCGGACCATGACCAACCACCATGTATCTCCCTTTCGCTTTGTGTATCCCTGAATATTTCATAAATAGCGCTCAGCAGATGTTGTTGTAAAGTGCATCAATATTTGATGTACGTACTGTCTCTCTTTCTGACGCTTTGTATTCCAGTGACATTGGTGACAGTGTTCATGTTGGCCCAGCAGCCGCTGTGGTTTCTCTGTTATAAAGCATTAGGTTGGAGCCATGCTCCGCGAGCTCGTTCATGTAGCAAACAAGTCCCGACACTGGGTGAAACGATGACGGGATTATCAGTGTGCTTGTTTGCAAGTGGCTAATTAGCGAGGCTTTCTCGTTTTCCCCCCTACCACCGATCCCTCATTTCAGTATGAAATCGTAATTCTCGATGAGCTCCTAATAACTACAGCCTTACAGCGCCCATTAATTTCTGAAATTACAGTGGAGGTTATGAGGAAAGCATTTGCATAATACACAAATTGTAGTGCTGTTTGAGTCACCAGGATGAATGGATTCAAGTTGGCAGGACGGCCATGAATGAATGCGACGTTCGATTGAAACACATTTTCCAAATGTCAATTCATTCAGTCTGTCTCAACACGGTGCTTAAACTATTTTTCGTCGACACTATGACATATGTTCTGGCATGTTTTGTTTTTTTTACACCACACACTACTTGTTTAGGATTAATACAGATTAGGAATTGGGGGGAAGAAAAAAATACCAATATAATCTGGATTACCAGAAGCCTCATCCCCTCAGGCCATGGCAATTCCCTGGAGAGTCAAAAGCTTGTGTGCAATGGCATTTTCTTTGACCCATTTGCATTTGGTATAGCAGGATGAAAAGTGGAATATGAATGAGAGCCTCCTCCCATAAGAGCTTCCATTAGTGATCACTTAAGGGGCTCTGGTCCATTATTGAGAGGATGCAGAGGGTGTGAACCTGCTCTCTTCCAAGTAAGAAGTGATGCTGAAGTACAGCTTGTGCATTATTTGGCATCTCTGTGTCCCGATGATAGATGAAAGCCTTAAAATATAGGAACGGCTTACGATAACTATCATTTAGGCTAAATCCAACTCTGCTTTGGAGATATTTGGAAAAAGCCATAGACACTAACAGCTGTTTGATGATTGGGTATTTTTGGTCGCAATGTAGCCTTCGTTGATTCCTCAGGGACTTGTCACATGACTCTTCTGGGGGAAAAAAACAACAACTGACATTCATCTTGGTGACCACTGTAGTCCAACAAAACAAAGTAAAAAAAAATAATTTGGTTATTTACGCACCAACGCCAGGAGTTCAATGCTAATCCTTACATAATACAGGAAAAAAGCAGCGCATCTTCTAAACGATGGGTCAGATCCCTGGTTGGAGCCAGGGGCCACTTATCTTTTGCACCATGTGCTTGAAAACAAAATAAAATGTATTCAATGATGTGTGTCTTTGCCCAAAGCTATCGTGCTAACAGGAAACAAGGAATGACTTAATGTGTATCTTACTGAATTTAGAATTTTGCATGAAAGAAAATTAAATTGGCCCCCCTGTATAAATTGCGACACCTTTTGACCAAGATTTGAAAAAATCCTACATCCACCACTATCTGGACTGCCAAAACGAAGAAGGCTACGTCATGTTCCATCACTGCCCATCGGAGCCAATTGAAACTAACCCTAACCCTATGTCTACGGCAGAGTCATTTGACCGGGGAATGAATGACAATGTAGCCACTTCCATCGCAGACAGAAGTTTGAGTATGGGTCAGTGGGTTTTTTGACCTGTGATTAAACCATGATTGTGGTATATAAATGGACAAACAGAATGACTGATGGATTCTGTATATAAATGTATTCTGCAGATAAGTTAACTTTTTTTCTATGGGAAAAAGATTTCTGCTGTACTTATACATTCCACTTTAGGTCTCAACACATTATCTTGTCTTGCCTCCTCCACACACACACACAAACACACACACACACACACACACACACACACACGTCTCCTGGGAGGAGCTGTTTCATAGCATCTAAAAGGTTATTAAGGCTACTGTGTCAGGGGGGAGGATGAGCTGAAAGCGCTAAGACGCCCAGCAGGCAGTAGCAAAATGGCTTCTTTTGACAGGGCGCTTCTCTCTGAGTACAGTAAATCTAGCTTCAGGTGAATTGTGGTCCATTATAGTTGTAACCAATACGCAGATAATTTGTAGTGCGGGTGTGATTCTTTTTATTTCAATGTCTGGGATCGTTACATTTTCTTGTTGGTGGGGGATCAGCGTAATCCCTCCCCCCGGGGCACATGTCATTCGTCGCAGTGAATTTAATACTTTAATTTCATTAAAATAGACAATAGATGATGCAAGCTTTACCTCAGAACATGTCTCGCTCCATCCCGGCCAAGTCAGCAAACCAATTAAAAAATAACAATTAATAATCTAAGGGGATGATATCATTTTGCATAGGGTTTCAACGTTAGTATTATGACGAAAAACCTAAACCAACAAGTAACCACATTTATTTATTCAACACTTATTTGCCTGTATCTCTGTCAGTCAATTAGGGGTTGTTGAGGAGTTTAGCTAGCCTTTGAGCTTGCAGCGTGACATGACAGTACGCTATGCTAGCGGTCAGTCCTTACTGCTGAAGATTACAATTTCCAGCGGACTCTAGGACCCTGACTCATTTCTTAGCAAAGTATCCAGCAACAAAGGTGCTGCGTTCTGCGTACGCTTTAAGAGTAAATATTTGGTCGTGCATTGGTGGAAATGTAGATATAACAGAAACTATACCAGAAAAGGTCTCTGGTTCGACTCCATGGAGAAACAACAAAAGACGAACCTGGATTGATCTGTCCAAAAAAATCCAAGAGGATTCTCCCTACCCTGTCTAGTGCCCCTGAGCAAGGCACCTTACTCCCCCAACATCTGCTCCCCGGGCGCTGTACATGGCTGCTCACTGCTCTGTGTGTCCTGCACCAGATGGGTTAAATACAGAGGATAAATTTACCTACCATTGCATGAGTGTGTTGTGCATGTCTGTGCATGTGTTTGGTATAAATAACGTATCTCGTATTGTATCTCTTATAAGACGGCTAAACAAGTTATATTATAGCCTAGGTAGCTGTTTCTACAGACTGCGTTTGTGCAAACTGACAAACACCTTGTGTTTAAAGGTATCTGACATTTAATAAATAGGTTATGTTATATTACTCATCACGTTTACTATTATTCTTATAGGCTATTGTTAAAAAAAAACAGTTTGATAGGTTGATAGATTAGAAAAATAGGGTCCCCTCTGGGACTTTAAAAACATAGTCACCCTCAGAATACTGCCAATGACAAATGAAAATTTCAATGACAGCTGCTGTCTCTGGCCTGCATTAAATGTTGCTGTGCAAACAGTTACTCACTGAAATGAAACTGGCAAAGGGACAATTTGTCGATTTTGTTTATCTGTGCATACAAACAGCGTTTATTACACGCTGCTATTCTGTAAAATACTGAAAAAATAAATCTGCTGTTTCAATCCCAAAAAATGAGGATGAACATGAATTTGTGCCGCTTGATTTTTCAACTCAAAGTTCTTATAAAAAAAAACCAACAATACAAACACAAAGCCCTAAACGCCTCTTCATCCGGTTTTATCATCCTCCCCTCCAGCAGGAGATATCGCTGATCTGTAACAAAGCTCACTTCAGCAGGTGAGTGGTCCCCTATGCTGACATAGCCCTCAGCAAACTGCCTCAGCAACACTGTGGACTAATTGGTGTATATGTCTCTGCAGCGCTGCAATATCAAGATCCTAGCTAAGTTTCAAATGTCTTTTCTTATACTCACTTTCTTTTGAACCAGTTTTACGTCGACCAGCTTCTACTGATGTCTTCCAGTGTTGTTTGTTGTAATTTTCCCTTATATGCTTTCACCATCCTGCTTAAATAGTTTGTCTATGAAAAATAGCATGAGCTGCTAAAATATTACTACAATTAAATGAGAGGATCAATATATCCCTCATGATTTAATATCAATATGAAGCAACAACCTATTACGTTTACACTACTTGTTTAACCCTAACCCTTTCCAAAATGACAATGAATGACAATAAACTCTTAAAACTTGAAATGAGGTGCGACATATCTCACTGATTTATAATACACATGACATCAGTTCCATTTGAAAGCATTTAGTTATCTAAATATATAGTATAGTGTATATATTCTATATAATATGTTTTTCCAACACAAATCCAATTGGAAGTTTTTTCCCCCATTTCCCTATAAACAGCTACATTTATCTGAGAGCATTCACAAACTCACAAATCACATGACCATGCTCTGTCATCAGAGTTATTAGAATAGATGAAAGAGGTCACTCTGGTCAGATTAGGGATGTTGTAATTCCCCCATTGACAAATGACTAACAAAACGTCATTTTGTTTTAAGCAGCGTTGATAGATAATCACTGTCAGGAACCGAACGTTTATGGTAATAAACTGTTGTGTATAATTTATTCAGCTTTTAAATGGTGGTCCCCGGTTGTCACTGTGACCTTTGCACACAACAGGGACATTGACACAGTCAGTGTACACCATGATGTCTTTGCACTCAAGTCAGGGCTATTTAGCAAGATACAATTTATCGTTATCATGACATTGATGTCATGCCCTGAAATTTGAAAGGTCAGAGAAAAATGTGTGTTTATTGTGCCTAGAAGTTAGGAATGGAATCATCACTGTAACTAGTGTCTAGGAGCTGATTCAGCAGCCAAATGGCTCGAATACAAAACTAATCAACATGCTATAAAGAAATCCACCACCTTAATCCAATAATCATAAGCACATGACAAATTTAGATTTAGCCGGGCAGCTTTTTCTCCGACAGGGCATGAAAAATACTCCCGTTCCCACTTCCCCATGCTCTTTTTCTCACTCCCTCCTCTGAGTCTCCATCTGCAAATTAAATAGGACGTTTGCCGAGCAAACCATGAAAGTTTTATTTGTACACTGACTTTGCTGACATAAAGTAATTGCTTTATTAAAAGTGAGGAAAAAAACCATCTAATGATGGTACCTAGATAGGGAAATGTATTATTCATCACTAGGCTGTTATTTGCACATCCAGGTTCGGATCAGCTTCAGAGGTTTAGCTCCTGCATTGATGCACAATATGTACAGACCACAGAAATCCTACCCACTCAAATGAACTGTACAAGATGTTCCACTCACTGCAGGTCCTAACATCTATCAATGTTTTAAATCAATAGTGTTTTCTCACATGCTTTAGTTTTCTAAACTGCTGCTGTTGTAACAGGTTTCAGGTGACAACAAAAACAAAACAGTGAGGGAGATGACTTTTGCTCATGTAATGTAAAGTCAAAAACTTTTTTACAACAACAAATTTACAAAAGGCTACAGGAACTGGACTAGTACTAATAGTTCCCACAGCAATGTTAGCAGCAGTGAGTGTGCACTGTTGATAGATGGTGGTTTTGAGTCAAATGTTAATGTGTGCATGCTAACATGCCTACAGTGTACATATAAAACGTGAAAGGGACTAAAGTTGTTACACTTCCTGAGTGTGAATGTTTGTTTATCTCTGTTTATTGACATGTTTGTTGTGTACCACTCCTCTTGCCAAATGTCAGTTTGGATTGGTTCTGGCAAACCGCTCCCAACTCTCCAAGAACAAGTGGTATAAATAATGGAAGGATGGATGTACTTCCTTAGGGGGACATGTGTCTATATCTTGACAGTCTATCCAAGAGTTGTTGACGTGTTCGACACAAAACGATCAGTCAGAATTCATCATACGTGATTGTTTGCACTATTGACTCTAAATAAAGATTGATGACATGACAGTTCCATAAATGTAAGGCCAGAGTGTCTGGATCCCCCCCTGGTGGCTGGCTACTGTGTACGGGATAAACCCTTCTTCAAACTCCATGTTAGTAGATGGTATATGGATCAAAATAAAGTGCATTTCAATTAAATCTCTAAAAGATGGTTTCGACATTTTGGTTGTTTCACATCACATTGGTGCATGTTACAGCGTTCATGTGTCTGATTAGTTTGGAGTAATTTCCTGCTATAAATTGGCTGAAAAGTCATTAACAGCTGAGACCCCTTTGCAATGGAGCGACTGGCCGTATAACTACATTACATCAGCAGGTCCTCGATACCCGGCTCCATCCCATGCTCATTCCTGTGCGGACTCTGGCTCCAAAAGATCATCGGTGGTCATCCACGCAAGATGGCAGAATTTGTATCTTGCTTCACCTCCTGTCCCCCTTTCCCATCTATTTCATAGTATGAGTCTCATAGTGGCTCCAAAGGTAAAAAAAAACAATCACGAAAAATCGTTGAGGTTCATCTTCTCCAGATCATGAATTTGGTAGATATGCTTGTCCATGTAGTTAAAATATTTTAGTTTGGTAGCAGCCTACATAACCCATGGACCCAGCATGGCTAAAATCCCCAGTGGCTAATCAAAAATCAAACTTTTTCCTAAAGGATCATATGAACCCAAACTTAGATGAAACCACATTAAAATAAAAAAATTGTTAAAACTGACTGGAAAGTCATCCTGTTTTATTAATTCGATATATATACTTAGCGTATTAAAGAGATGAACCTTTCTGAGGGAGGGTGACTCCTGGAAAACAGTTTAATGAGACCACTCTCTGCTTCAGTTTGTCTCTTATCATATCGCAAACAGTGTGATACAAATGAAGTTAACACAGCCTGTGGGCAAATCCTCTGCATCCTTCTGAAGGCTCGGCATAATTGGGACAGAAACCAATTGATTTCAGGGGTGTCTTGGATTTGTTACCTTTTCTCCATCACTCCTCTGGGAGAAAACTGTATTGGTAATTGATTCTGCTGTGTGATGGCATATGTTAACACAGGTTCTTTGTGGGCTACACTTAATTAGTTTTTTGCTGAAACTGCATCCAAATTATTAATATTGTGTATACTAATCAGTTTTTGGACTCTTTTTTTCTTTTTTAAGAATGAGTTGAATCAAACATAAAAACAACTGCTGTGCCCAGTGAAAAGTACAGAAAAACAACCGCCTTTTTCTTTTCACATTAATATGTAGAACAACATGAGGTATTTTCAAATCCTTGGTCATGTTTTCTTGTCAACCGTCAAAGTTAAATTTACAAAAGGAAAAAATAGCTTGTGGTTACAACTGTCAATCATCAATTTCTATGAAATATTTGTATTTCTAATTTAAACAGGACTAGGAGCCTGCAGCCATGTCAGAATGCACAGAAGTACTTTAAGCTAAATGCTAATGTCAGCATGCAAACACACTCAAGTCGGAACATGGCCATATTTAGCAGGTATGTTTTTTACCATTTTGTTCATCTAATGTTCTAGCATGTTAGATTATTAACATTTGTTAATTAGCACTGAACAGAAAGTATATGTGAGGCTGATTGACTGCCCATCAGGCAGCATATTGGCCTGACTATAGGACAATTCATAAACATTCATTCAGGTAGAATAAGTCCTCACCATGGATGGAGTTTCAACAAATCTTCTATAAAATATGTTTGAACATGGGGTAAAATTGGGCCCGAGTGATTCCTCCTTCATCTTTTTATGACAGCTACCTCAGTGACCTGCAGCAGCTTGCAGGCATGTGTGCTCCCACAGTGTGCGACTGCCCGCCCGGTCTCTCTAGACTGAGTTTGCTTTGGAAAATATCCATTAATAAGAATAGTCATTCAGGGTTGATGAGAAGTGAGAAGCACTGATGTGATATTTTGTCACCAATATTTTGGGCAAAACACCAGGAGAAAGAAAGAGAACTAGAGCCTTTCACCTAATGTTTTATTTTGTATTATTTCATCATAATATAATAATAACCTTTAATTGGCTTTCATGATTATATGGAACAAAATATTCATATTATTTCATTGTTGCTGGTCACAGTTTGTATATTTTTTTTATCTGGATAACTTTCCTCCCAGATGAACATGGTAAATGATCATAATACATCAAATTTAGCCTAAAGAATTAGCAATGTGTGTGAGGGCGGCTTGG
The DNA here is from genome assembly GCA_038501795.1 of Pseudopleuronectes americanus. NCBI lineage: Eukaryota > Metazoa > Chordata > Actinopteri > Pleuronectiformes > Pleuronectidae > Pseudopleuronectes > Pseudopleuronectes americanus. The sequence goes on from CM076733.1 coordinate 5,626,952, forward strand.
GATGCCCTGAATTAATGTTTCAGTCTACGCCTGCAGCTGATATTATTGCTGTAAGCACAGCTGAATGCAAAGTAGGATTTTATGTTAGACACTCTCATCCCTTCACCCTCAGCAAAAAGAAAAGATTGTGCCTGGTTAATGATTATCAATATCTGTGGCTCACTGTCAGATGTGGAACCCAAGACCAGGGACATGAGCAGGAGGTCATCAGAGCATGTAGCCTGTAGAGACACATGAAAGATCTTTGGAAGCTGAGTCCTACTTTGAAGATAATTAAATCATTTGTAAAAAAAAACACACACACTCTGTTGGTCAGTCCAACTAGAATTCCACAGAAAAATGTAATAACTGTATAGTGAACTGAGGGTGATGCAAAATGATGAAAATGAATGCTTTGAATGATGTTGACTATAAACAGTAATGTGTAAACAAGATTCCCCCTCCTTACCAAACCCAACTAAATATTTAAAACCCTTATTTGTGTGTGTTTCCTGTCAGTCACACAGTCAAACTCTCCTGTCAGCTTGAATAGAGTCTAAATCATCTCCTCTGACAGTTAGCATTTTTAAGGCAGTTTTTGACAGTCAGCATTTTGAGCATTGTTTTTTGTGCTCATCTGTGACAGCTGTAACTCTCGACTGTTGGACAGATTTTCACCCTTCATGGAACTTGACAAAGCCTTTTCAGGGCTGTCTGACTCCAAAAGAATATAAAATGACTTAACTCCTGCTAGTCGACAACATTAAGGCTACAAACAACCCAGAATGTACCAGTCCCTGCAAGGCTGTTATGTTAGGTTCAGACCTGGTATTCAAATCCTAATTTCTTCTTTCCAAACACAAATGTACTTAATCACTTGCAGATATTTGGGTCAACTCGACCTCCGAGTGAACAATATTGTGTAACTTGTTTTGACCAAACTTGGCTGCAGCATGGTGAAAACCAATTCCCACCTGTATCCTTATCCAGCCAAAAGAACATTACACGCACACACTCCAAGTGAGGACTTCCAGGAAGCGCACACACACACACACACACACACACACACAAAATGCAAGGATGATAGAGCACGCACTTCACACACACTTTATGTAGAGACTAGACTTCAGGAGAACATGCACGCGCACACGTCAGCACTGGCAACAGGACTCAGACTGAGGGACATAAATACTGGTGCAGATGTTGAACTAAAGACTGCGATTCAGCCTCTGTGTATTCTTCACAAGAGAAATCTTCTCCAACATTCTGTGAGCCAGTCCAGTTGCGGTAGAGTGACGCCTGCAGACTGCATCTTCATCTGGGTCAACACTGTAAAGAGCAGGGAAGTCAGATCCGAGCACAAGTGGAGACAGGAGACACATTCAGGATTCTTCTATTACCTGGTGTCAGACAAACATGGGCGCTCACAACTTATGATCACCTCTCTCAGGACGAATGTTAATATCAGGTCTGGCCTGTGTTATGCAATATCTGATGTTGTGAACACAATGTAGCTTGTAAAAATAAGACAAACCCCATTTTTTCAAGCCCTATTTCCAAGAAAACTACGGAAAGGCAGCCAGTAGATAGTTTCTGAAATATTTCAGTTTGTCGAATGGTGGACTGATGGAGTGACGGATATTGCCATTTCTAATGCTGCTTTCTGTTGCTGAAAATGGGCAAGCACAAATCAAATGAATAGCTTTTACTTTTTTCACAAAAACTAGAACACCTGTATACTTTCACTTGAGTTTTTTCTGTAAGAAGCTTTTTTTGCCATTCAATAAATCAAATCTTGTAACAAAGATTAGCAAACAGGCCAGGGAGCATGTTTCCTTTACTTTTTTACTTTTGAAAAAAACATTTTAAAGTTCGAAAACTGCAAAGTTTGTAGAGATGGCGAAGACTCCAGGTCTGGAAAGTGAAGCCAATGCAGAGGTACCTGTATTCACTTCAACCAACAGCAGGTGACTCCATGCACGATAAAATAGTAAGTTTTTTATAGAAGTCTTTGCCAAATTAAAATACTTCTATCTTGATGTATAACGTCAGCACATTTCATAGTTTGATGGTCTTAATTGCTTGTTGGTTAAAGCCCCCCTTAATACTGCATGTTGCTCAATATTTTATACCTTCCTATTTAGTCCAAAATGGAAAAATAAAGTATGGAATAAACTGGGTCATGTATGATCGACAGCTACTACCCTCCAATGGGTGCAGGTTACAGGTGTAGATGGGAATGCAATGTCCTCGAGCTCTACTCCTCAAATACTTCAAATACTACTTTTTAAAGATGGCTGGGTGACATCACATCGGGTTGCCACAGTGTCAACAGTGTGAGGTGATGCTTTTACTGACTGGTCATACTCTCCGGTTGAACTTGAGATTGTATAGGTATTAAGACTGTTGGTCGTCAACAGGATTATGAATTAACTACTGAGTGGATTTCCATTAAACTTAAAACAATTTTGGCAATGATCCAGACAAAGAAGCGGATCCAGGAATCTTTGAGATTCCCCCCCCACCACCAATTTGGTGTTCTTCTTTTAGGGAGCTGTGCAATTTGCTCCGGCCTGATTAGATTTAAGCGACTGTTGGGTCTGGCGGAGCATGCGCTCCAAGTTCAAGTTTTGAAGTGTCCGTGATAAAAGGCTGGGGCATTAGTTTTCGGATGGTTAGCCATTGGATTTTGTTTGTTTGTACACACTGGTAACTCAATATAAAAGCACATAGTAAAAGTGAGTTATTACCCTTTCTTTTCAATGCCGTTATAATCCTGTTTGTGACTCTCATCTGTGTTTTTAACAGATCAAGACAAGGGTAAAAAAAAAGGCACCATGAGGCTTTTTCATTGTAAAACAAGACACTTTTGATTACATTTGTCTCTCACCATTCCCAAAGCCTTTCTCTGAATATTTTAAAACCCTGTATTGTTTACTCCTGCTCTCTTTTATTGGTGCATTGCTACCTTTTATAGCACATTAACACCAACAGCTCACTCTAGAAGTGGGTTTTACAGCACTCCCATGGCTGTGATGTGCATGTGTGCTCTTGTGCAAACAGCGGTGGAGCAAAATAAAGGCTGTGGCCCCATCAAATCATTACTCTATAGCGCTGCAAGAGCTCAAACCCTCCACAGGGCACTTTTAATGTGCAAAGACAGTGTGTCAAAGCTAATATGTGCCAACAGGTCCAAAGCAAACTACTCATCTGTCTATCTTGCATGACTCTCGCATGTTGATGTAGCTGCCTTTCCCCCCAATTTCAATAAACTGAAGGATGCTTAGCCTTGACATCACATGACTGGAAAATGTTATTTGCCACATGGATGAAACGAAAAGCTTCTGGCTCATTTTGTGAGCCGAGCCGACGCTTCGTAGGACGCTCAGCCGAGCAGGAAGGCTCAGTCGGCAGGGTTCTCCTGGTGCTCCTCTCTCGCCTTTCGTCTCTGCTGCCTACCAGACTGACACCTAAAGTGGCACTAATTGGCATGCGCTCTGACAGCTATCCAGTGTGCCTGTGAAACTTTTAATGACACGTCTTAAGCCCAGCAGCATCCAGACTCTCTGCCTGTAAAGATATACTCAAGCTTGCAGTATGTTCCTCCTTGCTTTCCCCCTCCATTTCTTATGCGCCTACTTTCTCTCCCTTTTGCACAAATACACACAGACACACATACATGCACACACGAATGTCGTATCACCCATGGAAGCACAGATGGATGCAGTCTGGCAGATTACTCATAGACCTAATCATTTATTTCTGTGACTTCTGGACTGAGTGGGAATTATCCATGTATAAAAAAAAGGGAGTAGAGAATAGAACATGCAATTAAACTCTTATTTCCCCGAGCATGCAATATATTCTGTATTATATTTTGTGTCTGAGCCATGAAGCCTTATGTGTCTTTATATTCTTTTTAAAGCCCTAATCTATATTTCAGTGTTGCTCCATTGAAAGGTTGTGTGCACCGCAGAAGAGAATATCACATTTATCTTCTGGAATATTACATTTAAAAGATGTTCCTCTGCAAATACACGTTGGGCTCATCATCCATCATGTGAGGGCTCACTTGGGCATGCATGTGCATACGGGTCCATTAACACACAAACAAGGATGCACACATGCAAAGTCACGCACGCAAATGCATGCTGCAAATGCTCTGAGCACATACGAGCGAGAGCACAGAGGAGGAGGAAATGGAAAAAGAGACTTGGCCTAATTATTTTTTGCTCTGTCTTTCCTCGGCTCCTCTACCCAGTGCTTTTCGAGCTTTCATACTCCCACGTTCTCAATATCGCCCTCAAAGTGTGAGCACTCTGCAGCCGCCTGTGTCAGTCACTTAAGCCTCTCCCAGCTTCTCCCACATTCTTTTTCTTCAGTGCTACACACAGATAGTGGAGCCGAAAGCTAAGTTTTTTGCAGCCCGAGATTAAATCCAGTCAGCAGAAGGGCTGCGGATGTTATCTCAAACATTTCATATTCTCTCCCTCCCCGTGGACAAGAGCAGAAAAACTGTCGGGCATTTTTCCCCCACACTGGGACCGACTTTCTATATACTTACGCTTTGCCTTATATGAGGGTGCAAATAATTCCATCTCATGAGATGAGGGGGTTGTTGCAGGAGAGGGAGACAGGAGTAAGCAGTGCAGGGGAAATGGAATTTAGAGAGAAAGAGCAGAAACACGAGAGGGAGAGGATGATGGAGGAGAAGCAAGAGGTCTTCAATCCACCACAGGTGCTTAAATTACCTCCTCCCTCCTCCCTGGCCTTGGTTCATTCCGTAGCAAATAAGAGCAGCTGGAAATTGTGAGGGAACACCATCTTTCTTTTCTCTGGCTCCAGACTTTACATTAAGCCTGCTCTGTGGCATTACTACCCCTGAGTCCCTGAAGACAGTAATAGGAAGCAAAGAGCTGTCTACGAGGGGTCACCTTGTGGCTGCTTTGAAGCAGCTGGTGGTAAACAAGCCACATGCAGCGTGTGTGAGTCCAGCCATGGCAATTATGAGTTAGCTATGGTGGATCAAGTATTCAGATCTATAACTGAAGTGATTAGACCATATAAAAATTATAGCTGCAGAAAAAGCCCCTGTCAGTGTGTTATTTTCATGTTCCTGAATTATTGGTATGATTGCGTCAGTGTATAAGCTGCATACAAATGCTGTAACTTATTAACACGGAGATAATTTTTACTTCTTTATGAATATTGTAAACTCGACAACCCTGTATTGTGTTTTGCATGTCTTATACTTTTTAATTCACTAATTAAGATTAAGTAGGTCACAATTGTATTCAGCATCGCATGTGAGCAAATGGTTGTGTTCCATCAAAAAAATATATACAAGTTCATAGGCTGTATTTCTGTGGTGCCTAGCCTCAAAATGGTCCCACTGAATTCATAAAACAGACCATAAATTACAGCACAATGTACAGACATTCCCATGGAGGCCTGGTATTCATCGTTAAATGATGCTGTGACCTATAACTGGGCACCAGAGTGGGCATCAGGCTGGACCCTCATTAATCCACAGGCCCCATGACAGGTGACACCATTCTCTAGTCCTGACCTAAACTTAAACTGACCTAACGTACCTTTTTTAAAGCCAGATTTTGCAAACATGAGAATCATGAACTCTCACCCTCTTAAATAGCATAAGTACTGTTTGACATATATCTGTGATAAGAACAACCTAAATAACAGAAACCATCATGGGGGATATGCAATTTTTTTTTGTTTGGATCTGTAATTACCATTTGTTGGGGCAGAGGACACCAATGCTGTGGCCAAGCAAAAGTTATACATTCCTTCTTCTAATTATACAGTTTGTTAAAAACACTAGATCATTTCCTAAAATAGCTACACGTTGTAGTTTTCCAAATATTACATTTTTTTAGGGCAATTTTGTGGGAGCTGAAGCCAATCCCTACTGACATTGGATGAGAAGTGGGGTTCCTGAAACCGGCCTCCAGTGTATCCAGAGAGACCCTGGCCGAACTGGGAATCAAACTGGGACAGAAATAACCACGACACTACTGCGCCTTCCTGCTGAATATGTGAGACTAAACCACAGTTCAAATTTGATCAGGCTGTTGCAAGATGAGAAGTATGGTGAACAAAAATATACAAACCGCCTGCATTATCCTGTGGATCCGCTCCGTAATCTGACAGCGTTTGACTCCAGTACACGTTTGATATCTTCTTTGCGCTCTGGGTGTTTTCTCTTCAAACAGAGCGACGGTCTTAAAATAAAACCTGTTGTCGAATCCCCCTGTGTTGTGATAACATCATTGTTATGTGCATCACACTCATTCTGTGTGTTTACTGCAATCCTCTATTGTATTATTGATCCATAAATACCCAGGGTGTGAGCAGATTATAGATACGTCATGAACACATCCACACACACACCAAAGAGGGAAAAAGTGAAAGTCGCAAGTTTCCAGAAGTCTGGCTTCTGTCTCAACCCATCTCAAATTCCACTGCCTGTGTGTCTTTCTAAATCTGGCAACTCTGTCACAAACTCCCCACATGTCTTCTTCTGTGTCGGCTTTTGCTCCTCCAGCAAGGACAGGAAGTATTGATTGTGATGGGCTCCTGACGCCTTTGGATTTCATTCCAAAAGTCTTCAGAAAAATCGTCCGTTTGTCATGCATGATTTATTCCCTGTCTGTGCGACCAGGCAAATATGGCCATCGAGTGAATATGGATACAGTCTGCGTCTGTGATGCAGCAGCTGCGATGGGGGCTAAGCCATTAAACTGGTGCCTGGTGGGACCACCACGCAAGGATCAAGGTCAATCATTAAGCTCCTCTCACAACAATCTATAGATTACACTTTATTGCTCTATTATGACAGCACTGAGACGATTCAAGCAAGGGCCATGCTGCTGGCCTCCTGAAAGGTACAGGAGGAAATATAATGTGTATTGCTCCATTCACTCAGGCTATATACACATCAAATAAGGCTTAGGACTGAGTATCAGGGCCATATTGGAAAGTGGGAATCAAGATGGATCATTATGAGATGAAAGTTGGTAAAAGTAATATATTTTCTTGTGCAAATAAGTAGAAAGAAGTACCTGTGTTTCACCTCTTCTGGATCCAAAATCAAAGTCTTGATGTGTATGATAATGTGAAGCTGATTAGCCAAAAGTATTTCATTATTTGATTTCATTAAACCTTCGCTAAAATATAACTTAACAAAATGCTCCACATTCCTCATTGTTCCTCACAGGCAAATGTGTAATCTCCTGATATTGTCCCTGCAAAATGAGACACAGCCTATAAATACAAATTTATATACTTGATTAAAAGGGGTCTGGGGATATAGAGACCTTCATCCTCATGACCAACTGTGAAGCCAACAACCTTGATTTAACATCAAACAGTTTCTGGCAGCCCTGCAGCTCAAACCCACCAAAACACCATGTACACACGCCTGTAAACACACAGACATGGTGTGGGTATATAGCACTGCTTCTACACACACACACACACACACACACACACACATCTCACATTCCAAGCCGAACAGCTCTTTCTCCGATTCAAGCACATTTTATATCTCAAAGTTCATTCTGCGTTATTCACTGAGCTGTCAGACACAAACATGCGCATTTATATGTATTGGAATGACTTTCTGCTGCCAAGCTAGGGCCATGTTTCCACCGTCTGCAACCAGTGAGCGTTTGATCTGACTCCAAAGTTCCAGCTGGCTTTGAGGATGGAGGTCTCCCTCTACTTGGCCAACCTTTAAAGCCTCATGCTTGCTAATTAACATGAAGCACCTTCTACATCAGATCACATTGGCTGCGGAGGGGAAAAAAAGAAGGAAAATATGTGAAACTCGGGCCGGTGTCAACGTAAACATCACTATTTCAGTGTTCTGGTCTTATACAAGCAAAACATTCACCCGTAACAGCTGTGACCTGCATGGATAAACCTCTGTTTTGAATTGGAGGGTGGTTTGTTTGTTAGCCGTGGTTATTTTGCTTCGTCCCTGTGTACCGTGTCATTATGGTGGGATCAGAATTGCATTTTGTGCTCGAGATGGAACATAATGTGTTTATCTGAGATCGATCGTGAGGCGAGGTTTAATATACAGTCCCTGGAGTGGGGGGGCTGGGGTGCAGTAATGACACTGGAGGGGAATAAAAGTACAGATTTTTTTGGGGGGGATAGAGAGCCAGGAATGAGAAGAGGAGGAGGGGTGGGGAGAAGGACAGTGAAAACGCCGAAACATAAAAAGCGAGTGGGGATGAATAGGGAGGTGTAAAGCTCTGAGGAAAGCTGCTGGATTAATAGCTAACAGTGGCTGCGACGTGTTGAAGAAGAAATTCAAAACAAATATAACTCGAATTTATATTCCTCACATATTCTCTTTTCACAGTTGCCTGACAATGCAGCAATCTGGGTTTGACCCTGGCTTGATGCAGACATTACATCTAATTAGTGGTATTTGTTGTTTCTCTGTCCTTATTGTTGTGGTCCTAAATAAGTACAAAAGGAAAAGATAATTAACCTTTGGCTGCACAATTTTTATAAATTAACAGCGAAACAACTTCTTAAAGGAGTCATGTAACAACAACTCTATATATACACTCTATAATTATCACCTAAGCACGATGGAGCATGCCGTGTTCTTTCAGATCATTGTTTCAGTTTAACTGCCCACTATTTATTGTTATAGATAAATCTCTTCAATCTCTGCTCAGCACTAGAAGACAGAAAAAAGTTATCAACTAGCTGGTGATCAGAGTGAAGCAGCTAAAAAAAAACTAATATCAGATAGGAGTTGGTGGAGACCAAAAATAGAGCATAAATGACAGTGAATATTGGGTTTGTGTTCATCATGTCGACAGAACACAATTCTAAATGGATGTCAATGATGCTGTGTCTGTTAGATGCCAACATGCTGGCTTTACTGACTATACAGTTTTATTAAATCTACAGTATTACAGCTTGCTACTTTGTAGCCAACAAAGTGGCTTAATAAAATCTGGGGAATTTCTTTACTTCATACTTTTCGTGCTGAGTAGATAAAAGATCAAAAGCTCAGTCAAAATGTTTTAAATAATATTTGGTTTCAGGTCAGGCACAGTGCACATATTTTCCACAGACCTGGGAACAGTGCCCACTGTGTAGTGCGGTTGCACCTCGAGAGCCATCTCTCGCCTCAGCAGAGGGATAAACAGTTTTCAGAATTAATAGGCTTCACTTTGATTCAATATTTTGACTAGAAGTTGTAGCGGTAAAACCATGGGACATGTGACCAATTGAATATGAATTCCAATGTGTAAAACCTAATTGGAGGTGACTATTATTGTAAGTAATTATTCTTCCCTTCCACATCTCCATGTGTTTAAAAACTGTTATTGATGCTTAGTTTGCATAATTATTTTTCAACATTTGCTTATGCAGTATAGAAAAAATTATGTTTGTGTGTTCTTAACATCCATTTTAAATAAACATCCATGAATAAAAAAATGCATGAATAGAAAAACTCTGGGTGATAAAGAAGATGGATGAGCTTCGGAGGCCAAAGCAAATCAAACAAGGACTGTTAGATGTCACCTTCATCTTGAGGTGCCAATCTGTCAATATTCATTACACCTCGGTAGATCCTGCCATACTAAAAGAGCATCTGCTGGCCTATGAGACTGTGTGTTTAGAGGACACAGCACACAGCCCTTTGTATTTTTTTAAAATATATTCATTTTTTGTATCATTGAAGTTGAGAACAGTCTACATGTACAATAAAGAAACTGACTTTGCTTAATCTTCATTCAAAATTCATCAGACAGAAGAGTCTCTTTTATCCAGTGAAGCAAAAGAAAGACATACTTTAGTATCCAGTCTGTAAATGAAAGAAACAGGAGACAAGCTTGTGATAAGATCACACTGACCATGTCATGATTCATGTGTACTCAGTTATTTCTATATTATTACATGAGAACCAAATACTGATGAATCCTCTGCACTCATGGAGTAGACGACACCCATGTTTCAACTCAACTACACCAGTAAAGATTCATGACTGTAACTTAAGCAAGTAAGTGTTTAGTGACAATCTGTCCAAAGAGGACAGTGATGTCAGAAAACCAGTCATTCTTTGTAGGTATTGAACCCACTGGACATAGAAAGACCTGCGGAATTAGCCAAATCACAGCTGTATCTGTGGTGGTTACCACTACAGAAGGCTCATGTTACACTGTTATGGAGCAGGGCATGTGTAAAGGTGAGGTCTGCCTGCTGCTGAGAAGTGCATGCTTGTCGCATGAATGACATTCTACGGATATTCTCTGGAGCATTCAAGCGAGAGGTGGTCAGAGTCAGGACATCATTTATTAATTCAGCTGTAGAGATCACATGCATTTTGTTTTTGGTACATCAGCATCAGCCCTCATCACCAAAGAAATGTCTTGACATCTTCGCCTGTGTCTTTGACGTGTATGGCACAACTGGAAATATTTATTTTCCTTTAGGTTTTTCTTGATCATGGTGAAGGATCTCCTGCTGTTTTCTCACATCGGCTAGTTCGGACAATCTACCAGGCGACTGGGCAGAGAAGTCTGCAGAAAGTCCAGAAGCTCTCACTCGGACATTTGCGTTCATACATGCAGCCACGAATTTAGTTGTGTATATAGTAGCCTTTATACAATGCAGACACAGGTATGCATCTCCCTTTTCATGCTTCTTCATTATGCTTGAAGTTGGAGGCTGTAGAAAACTTCCAATCCTAGCCTGCATGCATTGATTTTATAAGATTTGACATGAGTGGGTGAGAGCCGTTTGAGGTTATGTAAAGCAGAGTCTGCATAACAATTGTTATACAAAAAGAAAGTAAGAATACTGAGCTCCATTCATTTTGCTCCTGAGTAATCAGTGGTGTAATTACTTTTCACTTTGTAATGAACAATTGATTATAGATTTTGAGCAACTTGCACTGGTCATCAACACTGAGGCACATGGAGCGACTCAATTTATCGAGTCCACTTCACCTTCTATTACTTGTCACTGTCATCGGGAACATTCAAATTCAATGTGATTTTCAAGGAGCCACAGGATTTATGAACACGCCAAGAGACGGAGGCATGTGGTGTGCTGCTGCTGTTAGCCACAACCCCCCCCCCACAACCGCCACACACACACACACACACACAAAGAGCTACAATTTGTTATCAATTTCTCTCAGATCATCCTCCCAGCTACTGATGAAAGCTGATCACATGTACACATGATCATGCACATGCGAGTGCGTAGGCTTGCGCTCACAAACTAAATTTTCTCTGCAGCATCAAATCGCATTTTACAAATAATCACATGGCAAAGTGGTTTCATCAGAAAATTGGCTGCTTCGACAGTGCATGAGCGGGAGAGAGAGAGTGTGCTGCAAATAGGAATTTAGTGCTCGTAATGCAATTTGCCGCCTGAATCCTCTCCCTCTTTTTTCCTATTTTACATCTGCCGTGCATCTCATTTGAGCTTTGATCACTATAACAAGCCTCGCAATAATCACGTTGCTTTCTCCACAGTGTGATATTTACAGCACAGACAGTTCTGGACAAGCTTCCCTGTTGGGGTCCAAAAAAAAGTGCATGAAGTTTCCTGTGTTATTTTCTCTTTTGTGGAAGCTGAGACCTGCCAAACAGCTCTCTTGTCTTCAAACAGCGATGGTCGGCCAGATGAAAAGCACTGAAACAAATGAAAAAGTGTTCTCCACCTTCCTCTCTGCTTGCCAGTTGCCAGGGTCCATTAGTAAATAAGCAATGGACTATTAGTTTCCTCTAAATAGAAAAATGATGGTGCATCTGGACTCTCCCTAAGAATTTGACCAATTGATGGCAGAGCTTCACACTCTATTCACTCACTGCAATTCTTTTTTTCCCCTCTTTTGTTTTGCTTTCATTTGACTTTTTTTGTCAAATCAGCTGCGGTACGATTACGAGGCAGATTATTTGATGATTCACAAAAGTATTGAGTGTCTCCCACCGAATTTTTGATTACATCGGCCTTTTGCTTTAGTAACATACTGATGCTCTTTGATTCATCTGTGTTTGGTTCAAATCCTATTTGTTCCTCCAGCATCATCTTTAGTGTTTTACATTTATCTCATCATGTCCCCTTGCTTCCTCTTATGTTTTAACACCTTCTATAAACATCCTGACAAGCTACACACTAGATCAGCCGGCCCAGAATGAAAGCGCACAACAAGGCGAGCAACAGTTCATGCATATCAAAGCAACGACGATGGATGAGAAACAGAGCTTTTCATAATGGACCTATAAATCAGGCCCTGCACAAAACCTTATTTTAATGATATACCACTGTTATTTAATTAATCTTGTTGTTAAACAATTTCCCTGAATGTGAACCGTTGTCGTAGAGGTTTTTTTAATCACCTCTGCCAAGGTATGTATCTTTTTACTTTGTCAGTTAGTTAGCAGGATTACACAAACTACTGGACGGATTACAACAACACTTGGAAGGATGTCGTATAGGTCTGGATAGAGCCTACAAAATGTTATTGCAGTTCTGAATAAATTGGGTAATCCAGGGATTTTGTTTCACTTTCTCTGTAGCATTTTCCACAGAATTCATTCCATCTATGGTGGTAGCTGGGATGCACGTGCATAAATGTTGCACAACAGATTCTGAGTCACAGGTACATGGATTTAAAAGACATCTGCACTGCATGCCACTTGCGAGTATGCACACCACTGCATTGAAGCATTGATTACAACTGTCTGCATGGACCCTAACAAATTTATGGACGACAGTGCAAGCACATAGGACAAATTAGAATATGGCAGCCGGTCACAGTCTACATAACTATTGGAAAACTCTGCTTTGACATGGCCCGATAGGGCATTGGTCAGAGGTATACGCTCATGTCATAGTTTTTTTTCTTTTATTGTTAGTTACTTTGACTTGTCCACAGAAAGAGTCCTTCCCTACACACAGATGAGAGCTGTGCCACTTTACTACTATAAATGAAAGCAATAACACAAAGACTGCATCTCTTCATAGGCGTTACAATATAATTCAGGTGCACATTGACAGACTCAGGCAGGTGTTTTTTTCACACTCTCCCTTGCCAGGAGTGTGCTTTCTAAAGGTTATTATAGCAGTTCTCTGATCGATTCAGAGAGGGCTGTGGACAAATCAATGTTCCAGCTGTATTCTCTGCAACCCCCTACCCCCAATTTCGTTTTTGCCTCCCTCCCCGACTCCACCCTCTCCTACTGGAGGACTACATGTTGGAGGGGTCTGAAGGTTAAGACGGGCTGTTATCCATAAATCTTAAAGTCAAGAGATGCTGTTGCCTGATATAAGCAAAGGAGCATGATCAACATAAATCTCAGGCTCAGAAGATGAGTGTGTGTGGGATTGGGGCTCCCTTTATTCTTATCGGTCTGAAAAGAGCTGATCGGACGAAACGTGTTGACAGCAAAACCTCAATAGGCTGTAAATCCTTTACGTTCCCTGTGTACGTTCTGTGGCCGCAGGGAACCAAATGTTCCATATGTGGATCTGAATGATTGAATATGCTTATTTTCAGAAAAGGGCAGACCTTGTGCATCAGTTGTTTTGCTGCATTCACTCCCCTTCTATTCTCGACATGTGTGTGCAGAAAAATCACTCATTCAATATTCAAAAGCCAGGTCTGAACTCCACACTGGCAACGATCAACCCCATCATGACCAGTGTGCACAAACCCACACACACAGCTCTGTTATTGGCCTAATGTGTGTCCAGATCGCTAAAAATGTTCAAAGGCTTCTGAAAAAAACGATCAGCCAATTGCACCCACATTACTTTATTGTAATTATGAAAAATCTCCCATCTGAAATATCTGCTTGTTTATGTGGGTGATAAATGAGTTGGCTGTAATTAGTTGTTGAAATAGAGTGTTTTTGGTGTGTTTTAATGGTGCAAAAAGCCAGCGCAGACATGAAAAAGCTGTTAAATGCTTGAAGCAATGTGTCAACCACAGTGTGAGGTGTTTGCCAAAGCTACTCCCATATACAGTATATAAAACGTCTAAGAACAATCCATATAACAAATTGAGTCATCATTTCCTATATTTTATCGTTAACATATCCCTTGAGCCCCTTACAGGGCTCATTTATCCATTTGCTTCTCTAAGACAGCGAAACTGCATTTTCTGCAGAGCTGGCTGCTGTGCAAAATCTCTAGTAATGTGTTTACAATAGCTTGCAAGAAAGTAAAAAGCCACAATCCAAACACTTCTTCCCAACTGGGACCTAGTGTAAGGTCAATTACAATACATGAAAGTCAAACTTGGTTTTATGGCGCACAAGATGGCTGTAATGGAAAACAACATTTAAGGGAAAATTGAATCATAACTCAAAAACTTAATACTAGAGGAGTAAAAAGAAACTGTTGAAATGTCTTACATAAATGCCTTCTTGCTCGGCTCTTTGGTCTGACATCAAATCAAATCATAGAAGTTCTTCCACTTAAAGTTGCAGGTAGCTGATTTAGCCTTTTCGCAGAACTGTGGATAAAAAATGTTCCTAGGTAAAGTTAATTAATGTGATACTTTAGCAAGGAAACATTATGAAGAACTTGGTCAGCTCCTTCCACAAGGTCTGCTGGAAATGAAAGTTGGCTAAGCTTCATTTTAACGGTTTAGCCTATAAAATGAGCTTGACTATACATAAAAGATAGACAATGCTTTTCCACTTGTTCCCACTATCCAGAATTGAACCTAAAATATCCTGGATATGAACGCCGCCATCTTGCAGTTGGAGCCAGTCTATTCAGTGGTGATGGGGATTTGAAGCCACAGTTGAAAAGGTCGCGCTGCTACGCATACGCTTGACCAATCCTGAGTCTATCTCAGCTGTCAATCACTGTGTTTAATAGCATCAAGTAACTAATTCAAGCCAAACATCATTTTAAACAGGAGGAGGCAGGATTTATAATATTCTGCAGCCAGCCACCAGGTGGCGAATGAGACGCTTTGGCTTCACTTAAGGGAAGCAGTCATTACGAGCCACAACAAAAAGCACTACACCTCATGTGTTTTGTTAATAATGTTTGAATTATCATTAGATTACAATATGTGTATGTTAAATATGATAGCATCATATAATTAAAATAAACAGTATTACTGTCCAAGTTCAATAATGGTAATTTTCTGTGTTCATCCTTTGAAATTGTTCTCTGGGCCTTGAGAGTCCTTCAAGTTTCAAAGGCTCTGAGTAAATTAACACAAGACAAGGTGAGCATGAATAACCTTGTGTTATATGTGTAGTAGTTTTAAGGTTGTTTCAAGCTACTATTCCACATCATGCGTTCAAAGAAGTATTGGGAGAACACAGCATGGTGTAACCAGCTAGTGGTTCACAGTAACTCCTATGTATTGGAGGCTGCATGTGTGTGAGGGCGGAGGCACCCAGCAGCACTGATTGGACATTTCCAGCTCTATAAGGGCCTTGCAGAGTCGGCAGTGAGGAGATCCCACAGTGGTTAAACATGCCTGTTTGCACACGGACAACCGCCCAGTGGAACGGATCGATCAAGGGCAGGTGGAACAAATCCTAACAACCAACCCATCACTCATCTTCTCCTCCTCCGACTCCTCTCTGCATCCATCTGACCTGTCCTCTCCTTGTCTTGTTTTCATCCTGTCCTCTCCTCGTTCTCCTCCGCCTGCTCTTTTCCTAACCCTTTTTCAGGATTCTCTCGCTCCCCACCCCATCGCTTCAAATTAATTCTCCTTTCAGTTTAATAGAATAAGCACACACGTGAAGACTATGAGAGGATAGAATAAGACTAGCCTTGTCTAATGAAGTTACTTCACCCACAATTAAAGATTTTCCATGCTAATAGAGTCAATGGTTGATGTAGAAGCTAATCCCCTTGCTACACAGAGCTCGCCTCAGCCGTAACCATTGGAGGTTTGTTGGCCCTTTTGATTTGCTTCTCCTCAGTGATACAGACACTGAGGTGGGAAGGCTTCTCATTACCCATGCCACAACCACCACGGTACCCTCTGCTTATCGCGCGTCTAGCCCCTCTCACTCACACCCGCTCCTCTTCACTGCAGAGGAGGACATAATGAATCTCAATTGACGCTGTCTGGGCAGTAATTAGTGTAAAAGTGTAGCCTCGCCCTCTGTGAAGGTTGTTTCTGAAAGCGATCCGTGTCAGGAAATTCAAACCTTCCTCTGTCTCACCCTCGTGTTGACCTGACAGTTTGTCGCCAGCATTTCTGTTTCTACACACTATAGAAAAAAAAAGTTTTTCAATTGATCATTTATATAGTCAGGTGAAATTAGGGATGCCTTCCCGACTTGATACTGAGTAAAGGTCTGGGTTAACAGACACCAATATAATACTAATGTTTGAGCAAAAGCTTAAAAAAGGATAGTTACCCCAAATAATCATGACCTACTCACCAATATGCCGTGGGGAGGGTGACATGTTTGAGTCCACAAAACACATTCAATACAATTGATGTAAATGGTGACCAATTCTTCAAACAAAAAATACATCAAATTTCTCCATACTTCTTTTTTGGTGTCATCCAAGGGTCAGTTTTTTTTTGCATTTGAAGAAGTAGGTAAACTATGCCTTTTTAATTTGTAGAAATAAAGTATAGGAAAGAAGAATTAGGCCATTACAAATTACAGCCAGACAATACAACTCACCTCATCATATTCTGAATTGGGATTGCATTTCAAATATTTAACAATATTTGTGGTGGTGCCAAAGTACCTCAACATCCCACACACAGTCGTTGCTAGTTTTCAGAGCTGAAAAAGCTCCAAATGAGTTTTCACTCAGCCTCATCAATGTGTCTAGAGGGCATATGGATGTAGTTTTCAGTACGATGATTGGCGGCGGAGGTTCCTACCAATAGTTCAGTGTGTTGTGACTTTCTACTGTCATGAACCTCTCTGCACCACTATTGAATACTAGCCACAAGTCATGCAAGGGGGAGGAATAATTTTGAATTAACCAAATTAGGATTGACAATAAGACATTATGACTTTTTACTACACTGCAACACTTGTGGAGGGGAAATTGTAAAGCATTCAAACTGTCAGAGACACTGAACAGTTATAGATTTGCTGATAAAATGAAAGCTTACATAAACAGTTGTTTTTTACCTTCTATAAGTAAAAAGAACCTTTGAAGGATTCAAAGTGAGGTCCTGCAGTTCAAGCTCAAACACACATGAAGACCTGATGGAACATAATGAGGTTGTAATAATTTCATATTTCCTGTGCATTGGCTTCTTTGAGGTTAATGAATTCATGCATTAGTTGAGTGTCTTGGCTAATTCCTCTTATGCTCTTATTCCTGAGCTAATTCTAATAGACACGTTCTCCCCTCAGTGTCAACACTCTACTAAAAAGTGAGATGACTCAATTTTAAAAGCCATTTACTGTCGCGGTGGTGCTACAGTGACTGGATGAAGCCTCAGCAGAGCAACAAATCACTCTGCTAGACTGCATTAAAGACACCTCTGTCAGCACGGCCTGTGAGTCTGTGTCTTGAAAGATAATCGTAAATAATGATGTCACATTAAGAGACAAGCGGGATTCACTGCTATTAACTGACACGCACAAGGCAACCTATCACCCATATGTGGTCTGACCCCACTATCTGTTCATTTCCTTCCCTCCATTGCCTACGACTGATTAATCAATAGTAAAGCAATTAGCAAATAATGCATGATGCTGCTTCATAAACCATCAGCGTTTAACTTGAAAATCAATTCAAAGGTCAATCGCAAGGTGACGCTATGTAGTCAACATTTGAGCCTGGCAGATGGAGCGGCGTAAAGATTTGATTATAATATTTGGATGTTGTTGACCAATTAAGATCTGATTCATTTATTTGATCAAAAAACAGATGTTGCAGGTTTAGGGTAAATTAACTTCATCTCTCTCTCTCTCTGTTAATGTGTCTGTTTTCTTATTTATTAGCTTCATCAGTCATGCAATTAGATTTTTATGGCACAGGCCTCGCTGGTATTATGAGTTAAAGATTGATTGCATTTTTATATTTTTGTTCCGCCTTTTAATTTTGATTGATGCATTTGTTTTTTTTTCCTTGCTGTGTTCGAGACGAGGCTGATTTCACACCTCCAGAAATACACTACAGCAACACTGCATGACAACCAAATGTGGCCCGATTTTGTTTTGTGCCATAATTACCATTTAGATAACACCAAGTGCACTGCATGTTTTCCTAAAAAGGCCCAAATTTGCTACTTGAACACATCCACACTCTAACTGGGAAAGGACTCTGAGACAGGATCAAGCTAAGAATCAAGGTCCTTATACCAAAGTTCACTAGACAAAATTATCTCAATGAGTTTTAAAAGAAAACGAGGCAAAATTATAAGCCAACTTATCTAAAGCGGAGATGTGATAGCGAAGTGGTCGGTCAGGCAACTGGCTTGGTCCACACTGAAAGATCTTAACTATTGTCTGTGTTGCAATGACATTTTGAACTAGAATAGGATACCTCGTTTCGTAATGAAACTACATTTAAATGAACTAAATCTGGATCTCTACCAAATTTCACACAAATAAATATATCAGTCTTCTAGTCAAGCCTTGACGAACCGTGACTCATTCTGTGAAATAAAGAAAACAAATCTGCACTCTTGCTATATTAAAGAAAGTGAAAGTAAAATTCCCATCTCATCCATTAATCTTCGCTTAATCCTGCTAGCAAACAAACGCAGATGAAAGAAGTACCCCCTTGAGGTCCTGTGAAGAGGAATCCTATTGTCTTTAATGATCCACGGACATTCCCTTTAGCACCACCGCAAGGTTGGTTCGTGGTTCCGAGTGAAATATCTCAACAGCCGTTGCTGTGAAATGTATAGACAGCCATGTCCCCCGACGGAATAAATGTTTTGATTTATTCCTGAAAATATTATCTCTTGGTCCAAGACTTGTGTGTGTACTCTAATTACTGGAAAAACGGGAGACACAGAAGACATTTCCACCACATTGATCAGCCAGTTCCAGATTACCACTGCGCTATCCCTCTAACCTTTCAAAAGCTACAGATCAATAGCATGAGGAACCAGATGAAGATAGCCCACACCATCACAATGCCAAGCCGAGCTCAATCTAAAAACGTTGAGAGGGAATCGCAACAGGTTATTCCCTGTGGCAGAAATAAAGGGAAGGAAACCTAATCCTCTACTGAGCCACAAAAAAAGTCTGAGCATTCTATCAGAGCAGCTTTGGATCTCTCTCTCCAAAGAAATGTCAGTGTGTAGAAGAGGCATTGTTCGATTCTATCCACTTATAAGCTTTGTTTAAAGACAATATTTGTGTTATATCTATTCTTGAGTGACACAATCCATAAAGCGTTCATTAAAAATGTACAAGCTGCTTTGCGTGTACAGGAAAACCTTGAACATCTCTTTAAAGCAAGAAAAAAAGAAAACCTGCAAATAACTTCTCATTAGAGAAAAACCTTTAGCAGAGGATCAAGCCCTTTGCATCTCATTTGTCTGTGGAACAAATGAGGAAGCAAACTCTCATTTCTGTAACAGAGAAGAAAAGGGCCCAATCATTGCGTAGTTCTTTAAGATGCAGATGCCTGGTTTCCACTGCTCCTGAATACCAACAATATGTAGATGATCCGAAGCAGCTCTAAATTTTTCATCATCCCTATAAGGAACCTGTCAAAAGCACCTCTAAGACAAATGCTCCCCTAATTAGACCTGGAGTCTGATGTAAGTGGGTTGGTTCTGGCTTGTCTACAGAGCATCAGGTTCATTCCAGGTTATATCCAGACTCTGCCATGGTCTCAGAAGAGTTCTTCTCAGGGCGTGAACTGCTGAGTGATTAATAAAAAGTGCCAGCATGATTCGCAGTCAGTGCTGTTTTCATGGCTCAGATGAAAACGATAAAGTCGGGCAGCTTTGAGAAAATCTCATCATTAGTCCTCTCACAGGCCGGGATTTAATTATCTACACATCCAAATTGTCTGCTTCTCCCTCCTCAGCAGATTATTCTGCTCCTGGAGGATCATAACCATGATGCCTTTCGCCGCTTTCCTCGCCTGCATGGTAAAAGAGCAAAATAAGGGTGTCATCTTCGGCTATGTGAGTGTGAGACTCCCTTCATCTGGTTTCATTTTCGTGGATAGGAGGATGGTTGGAGTGCTTGGCTGATTAATAGGTGCGTCTCTGCAGTTAGAGCGTCCGAACATGTTCTCACCCTCCTCTGGGCTGTCGGGAAGCTCCAGAAATAGGTTCATGAAAAAACACACCGAAAATTGACCCAGATGTGGAGGATTCTCATTGCGCCTAACTACATCAAATGGATCCCCTGACAAAGACCGAGTGTAACAGGGACAAGAGGAGCTAAACAGGGCCTGCTGATTAAGAGCCAACAAAAAAAAAGAAGAAAAGAAAGGAGGCCACAAGAAAACGAGGAGGAAGAGGGAGAGCTAAAGAGAGAGGAAGCTTTTTCCACCTCTGTGAACATTGTTATGCAGCTGCTTTATGTCTTAATGTCTTATGTCTTGATCACACTGACTCTAGTGGAACCTCATTAGCTCAAGGCTGAGACCTTTGTTTAGCCTTGTAGGGAAATACACCAGTTATAGAGTAATATCAGCTCAAGGTGACAACTTCAGAGGGCCAATAGCCTTCAAATATTAGAAGGTTTAATGGTTTGATAGTTATGATGTGGATAAAAGACTACAGGTATAGGCATCATATCAGGTTTATTCACATGTAGCCACATATATGCATCACTGCTGGTCATATTAAAGAGCGAGTCTGCCCCCGCTACATCTGGAGGGTTGTGAAACAGATAACTGCAAAAAATTCTCCAAGAATAACTTGTGTAATTGAACACAAAAGCATGACCTCCTTGACTTAGAGAGTGTAAACCTTCGCCGAGGCTAAACCCCTATCTCTCCCCATGATAAAGAAAGTGAAACATTTTTTTATCCTGGATCTGCTACAAAATGTAATAGGTTCGTGTTTGGGTCATGTCCTATAATATTATGGAAATTGGTTCACTAGTTCTTGACTCATCCTGCTGAAACAAATGGCAGTGACAACAGAAAGAGATTCCTATAGGTCATGCTTGCTCACTCATCAAAATATGTGTCTCTTTGCCAGATCATAATCTGATAATCCTAATCAAAGGGAGAAAAGCAGCATTCAACCAAGAATTGACGGATCTCCAACACCTGATCACACTTATATGCCTGTCAGATTATGAACTCTGAACTCTTAAACCTGGGCGCTGGGTGTGGGTAGGTCTCTGGGAAAGGTGAAAAGCTAAAACCGGTATGTTGTCACCACTAGTAAGCAGATGTCACAATGTGTTGATGTCTCTCTGTGTTGCTGAAATGAAATACATTTGATTTGCATGTGAACCCTTTGAGTCATCTTTTGGATTATCCTATGTGCTTCCATCTTGCTTATTTGGTCTGTTGTTGTTTTTCCTGTAGTTTTGACTTTTATGCTTGCTTGCCTGCTAGCAGCCAGTTCAATTAAATCCCACAAATCATATCTGCCTTGATGTTTTGGTCTGATTTAAGGTCTGCCAGAAACTAGAAATGTGGCATTCGCCCCCTTTTTCTTCTTCTCCCCTGACCTTCCTATTATTCCTGTCTTCCCTCCCACTTCCACACCTGTTCCGACTTTCCATGGTCTTGGACTATGTTTGTGTCATTCCATTGTTCTGTTTTTCAGAACAATGGAATGTAACTGATTTTTTTTCCCTGTGTGTCTTCGTCACCTGACTTCGGTCTTCCTGAGATTTGTTTCTTCGTTTTTTATTGCCTGAACTCAATCTGTCTACCTGCAAGCCTTTTTTTTTCTTTGATTAACTTCAGTACGTCAGCCAGCCTTTCTATCTGCTTTTGGGTCCTACTCCTGCCTGTACTTTTACCAACAAAGCATGACACAAGTCATATTATATACAGAGTGCAGTTACACAAGTATTGTCGTGGTTTACTGTCGTTCTGACTGCGGCTTCTACATAAAACAATTTTCTACATCTTTCCAGCCATCTGCAGCGCCATAATTTAACTTTTCAGTTATGTTTCCACTTAAAGTAGAACATCATAAAAATAACACAGCATTCTTCTTTTTTGTCAACAGTTTTGGTTGCAGACATCTTTTTAAGTAATTTGGGCAATGGACTCATTCCAGGTTCCAGATTTTGGTGTGAACACCCGGCTTTTGGATGAAAGCGCATATTGTGTGTAGAGGTTTGGTTGTGCAAAAAGGAAACATGAGCAGTCATACCATTAGGCAGGTTGTAAATAGTTAAACCAGATAATTTATAAAGGCTTCATTTGCATTTTAAAGAGAATATGTTACAATTCTTCAGTGAATAGCACACACAATATTTTCTATAAATTATGTGTAAAAATTTAACTAAGTATGAAATTATGATGGTTGTTTATTGCACAGATGGGATAATAACTTTACAGCTTACCTTCATTTTATCTTCTAAATAACTTTGGCTGATGTTGATGGCTGTTTAAAACCTGTGTAATTTCCTGAGAGTTTATGTTTTATACCATGAGACTTCTTTTTTGCAAAAAAACATAAGCAATTACCTTGGTGAGAAAGATGTAGTGTTGTTACTACTGACAGAAATGAAGGCCAAAACTACTAAATAAGACAAAAAAGGACCCACGTTGGGAAAAAGACTTGAATTCACCTCAGAAGTATATGACATGATAGGACATAGTATATCTCTGTAGCAAGATACCTTAACCAAGAAGCTATAACAGGCTTGGGGGAACATATACCTGCCAAGAGTTTAATATTAATGCCTCATACTTCCATTTCTTTAATATCTCTGTCATCCCTCATTTCATTATAAGTTGAGGGATGGATTGTCTCAAAGACCCCAGAGTCTTCTGTCAGACAACTGGTCACAAGCACCAGAGTGACTAGCTACTGGATTGTTGGCCAGTAATAAGCTGAAAAGACAGCTTGAGGCTATGGGCTGAATGGTGATGACTATTTCATTTGTCTCACTTGATGTCGTTCCAATGCATAGAGAGTTTGAAGTGCAGTGGAGCTGCATGGAATATGGTTTTTGACCTTGACAGATATTCAAGAATAAAAACACACATTTGGTTTTGGATAATGGATAACAGTAACCCTACATGCAGCCACTTGCACAGCTGAAACACAGTCTTTAAATGGGATAAAGGAGACAAATATGCTTTTGCTCATGCCCTGAGACCTAATAATAGTTCAACATTTTGGGGAATATGCTTCTTTGCTCTTTGGGGAGCAGTAGATGAGTAGACATTTATATCTGTACAATAAAGCGTAGGCTAGAACAAGAGCAATTAGCTTTACGTAGCATAAGGACTGGGCAAAGATGCAACAGGTTTTTTAATGAGCTTCAGGTGCTGCTAGTTTCCTCTTTCTGTTAACCTTTGGACAAAGCCAGCAACTGTTTACAATGTCTGCAGTTGTTATCCTAACAAGCTAACATAATCACTTTGCTGGCTCTAGTGTCTTAGTTCTGTGTTGTACTTGGTGCAGACAAGATGTATCTAGCCTCTCATTTCCTAAACTGTTGAACAGAATATCAATCAATCAATCAATCAAATTTTATTTGTATAGCCCATATTCACAAATTACATTCATCTCATAGGGCTTTAACAGGGTGTGGCATCCTCTGTCCTTAACCCTCAGCAAGAGTGAGGAAAAACTACTAAAAACCATTTTAACAGGTAAAAATAAGTAGAAACCTCAGAGAGAGCCACATGTGAGGGATCCCTCTCCCAGGACGGACAGAAGTGCAATAGATGCCACGTGTAAAAACATTCATCATTAAAGTCTTTAGCGGCATTGATGCAGTCCCGCTGCAATCACAGTCCATGGTCAGCAACAAGCAGGACCACGATCCACCATCCAGACCAGAGGCCACTCCAGTCCTCAGTCACTGTCCACCGCCGCCCACCAGGACCCACCACGAGCCATGGGGCCATTAAGGTGTATTTCAACATATACTGAACTATACATCTCTACGTTCCGTATTCTTTCTTTATCTGTGTAATCTCTCCATTGTTTTCTTCACACCTGTTCCTGTCCCTCATCTACCTTTCCCCTTTCTCTCACTCCCTTTGTGTTTTTCCCAGAGGTGCAGCCATGTGGATTAATTCAAGACCGTCACTGCAGCAGAGAATCTGCTGCCGTACACATATCCTGAAGGTCGTGGGAGGGTGGCTGTAGACACCAAGGCCAGACAAAGACCCCATGCTGTGCCTTAATTTGTGTAGCTCCATACTCGTGCTTGATATTTTAGAGTGCATAAGTGAGTTCACTCCATGGACTAAATATAAAGATGGATGATGCGTCTCCACTAACTCCTGTTGTTAAAAACAAACAATCCTGTGTTGTTGTAGTAGTCAAAGTAGTGAAAGTAGTAGAAGTCTCTTTGTCCTGACGATCAAAGCTCCAGAACAAAAAGCCTTTCTTAAAGTTAGGTGAGCAGATAGCAGATATTTTGGCAGGGGACCGTTGGTCATGTTGCGATCGTCATTTCTGGTGAGAACACAAAGGCCATATTTTATTTGTTAAGGTACAGGCACTACTCTGGAGAATAGACTGTGTACAAAGCGCGTTTCAACTGATGTATTCTATGAGCTCGCCACAAGAGACAAACACATACATGTTTTTCTCACCGCCCTCAACACACCACACCATCCAGTTTCAGCTTTTATCACGCTGTTTTGAAAGACAGCATCAAAGACCCAATCAACCTTGTGCAGTTGTGTACACACACATACACACACACACACACATATACACAGTGGCTCATGTATTCTCTCTGTAATCTGAGTCGTCTGTAGTGATGTATTTGGTGCAGGTCATGTGAGGTCAGCCATAGTTCCCTGTTCAGTGATGAAGGATACAGCAGCAGCCTGTTCACAGCTCAATGTGACCTGCTGCACAGTAAAACATTTATTGAGCACTGTCACACTTCATTGTCCTGCCCGGGTAGCTCCGTGAATTTAATAGTTTCAGAGTAAAACACAGGATACTGACAGATTGATGTCGTCAGCGATGTGGAAAAACACACACACACACGTCTTTGACCATATATTTCTACTGTTCAGTGAGCAGAGTTTACTAGAGGAAAGCAACAGTTGTTTTTGAATTTAATTTGATCGTATTTACTTTAATTCTACATTTCATGGCAGGAATACCAAACAGCCTGTTGCTTTTCTTCTTCTTGCATCTGTGTTGCTGGCTAACCTGTGAAATACTCATTATTCCAGGTGGTCAGCTTGTCTCTGAACCACGGGAGTTCTCAAAATCAGTATCTGGAGCATAATGTTGCATAGATAGGTAAGTGCAACACTTATCCTCATTAGTAATTGCTGCTGAGAATGGAGACTATTTGTACATTGACTCTGCACATGGGGAACAGAGCTGAGGCAGTATGCTTTTCATTATGTGTCCTGTTCTTTGTTGATATTCACAGAAGAGCATATTGTGTTGAGTCAAAGAAACCACTTGAGCAATGCTCAATAGTAAATGTACATGCACGCACAACAGTAAAATAGCATTGCTCCAAATGATGCAAATTAGTTTTAGTTCATGGCATAGTCTTATTTTAGAAAGAGCAATTTGCTCCGAAAGACTGAAGATGGAAAGCAATTTACATTCTGGAAACATATCAAAGGGAAATTCTGCAAAGACATTGACACCAAAAGAAGTCAAGATGAGAAGCAAACAGAAGAACAGGATCATTGCCTCATTGAATTACCAGGAACATGTTTTATTACCTTAAAGCCCCTTTCATGGTTCACCCACACTCATGCTTCTTCTCAAAATATGTCTGCTTGCCTGAAATCTCCCACACTCTCCTGCTGGTTGTGTTGAATCTGTTGCAGTCTCAACGTCCTCCCTTTGTAGAATAATGAAGCCAAAATATCCAACATATCGTGCTGTCATCATTTGGAGACATTTGGATTCTGTAGTTTTATTAGTAATCATAGTGTCCCACCCCTACATGCTATCTGCCAACCAGGAGTCAGTTTAAAGTCTGTCAATCATTAAGTTCCACTGAAATTTGCGTAATTTTCTTCACCCGCTTGAGATCTTTGAACTTGAGCCAAAGATTTGCACGATCACTGGAGACGGGCCCAGGGACAAACACAAGAAGACTGTGAAATTCCCTGAACTGTGTGCTTCTCCATGTGGTCTTGTGGAGCCGAACAAAATGGTGCAGTAACAACGCAGCAATTGTGGTCATTTCAGCCAGAACTTGCTTTGAATTTGGTGTGAACGGAAGAGTTAACATGATTTAACAAGCACGAGGAGGCAGTTGACAACCTGAGCGAGATTAAGGTTCCATCACAAGCTAACAACTGAACCATCTTCATGACAATCACCCAATCAATCCATCAATTGATCACATTTTTGGAATTCCTTGTATATTTTGTCATCAGTGCTTTGAAACTAAAATACGAAAACCCTCTTTTACAGTTTCCTCATCTTGTATTAATGTCATCTGCACTGTTGGCTTTTCTCTTGATAAAAGGCACTAATGAGCAAACTGCACTGCTGTCTGGCTGCCAGAGACGAGACTGTTCAGAAACTGAGCTGAATAGGGAATAAACACTGTTCATTCAGATGAGTCAAATAAGGGGATCTTTGAAGAGACACATCCAGAAACCAGAAGCAAATTAGAAATGGAATTTAGAACCATCAATAAATCAGACTGCTTTCTTATTCAGTAGTGCTGTGTGTTTTGTTTATCATTCACTATGTCTGTTTATTTTGGGGAAACGCACATTGCGTCTACTCTCCTTTCTTCTGCCTTGCTCACTACTGGGAACATAGAGGCCGACTCTCCCACTTTAAAAGGATGCAACTTCAGAGAAGAAAATAAAGCGGAACCTAACACCTCCACTGTTAGGTGTGACTGCTAGAGGTGTGTGTGAAAATGTGAGTTTCACCCTGAAATGTGAACATATCTGTCTATAGAAGGATGAGTCACTTGCGGAGGAGACAGACAGAGAAGAACGGAGAGGAAAAGACAGGGAGCAAATGGAGGTTAAGACACTGTGTGTGTTTGTCTTGAAGTGAGTCGGATTAGCGGCTGAACCGAACCCCACTGGGGCTTCGACTCTGACATTTTTGTAATACATGATACATGCTCAGGTTGGTGGAAATGACTCAGGAGGAGATACTTTAAAGGAACATCAGCCTCAAGCAGTCATCGAGGTCCAGTGAATCAAACGGCCTTAATCGCTCTGCCATTCGGTTGGATTCCCTTTATAACCAATGTCGAACGCCTTACCTAATCAATTACTAATTACCGAAGGTGTGTATCCGTCCCTCTCAGACGATTCGATAAGCATTTAGATTCACAAAAAAAAACCAATACAATCTGTTATTAGAACGGCACTTAGAGCACAGACTGTATGTGGGTCACATACTAGAACACTATCTCGCAATGTTACAGAAAGTGATACAAAACTCCTGCATCCACCCCTTTGACTCAATCCATGCCAGAATTGGATGGGTTCTTTCTTGGCTCATGTCCCATCTTTCCAAGTCTCGTGGAAATCTGTCGGGGGGGGGGATAGGGGTAAAAACATAAACTTGGCAGATGAAAATACATTGTTCAGATGTGAGGACATTTTAAAATCATGTTTGACTAGAGGGAAAATGTATTAGAGTAAATCGGGAATATTTCAGAAAGTCGTACACAGTCCGTACAGCGATATTTGGAAAGAGCAGCTTCTGACAGCGCTGGTGTCCTTTGTGTATCCGAGTAGTTGATTCAACTTTAAGAAGTACTTCAAGTGTATACAATAAAAACTCCACGACTTCTAGTTGCTACCATCAAAGGTGCTTTAGACAACTTTAAGCCTCTGTACTCTTCTGCATTAGGGTTCTCCAATAAATCAATATCAATAATTATAACAAGATGACTTTAATCAATAGAAATTTAATAAAAGTCCAATAAACTGTATATTGATGTATTGATTATGAACTGAGCAGGCAGAGCAAGGAGGTGTAACACATACTTGATCGAACTCAGATTTATAAAATGTTTTGCCATTAAAAGTGTTTTAATCAAGGAGAGGCGGTGGTCTAGTGGCAGAAACTTGGACTATGGGCAGAGAAGGTCTCTGGTTTGTCTCTGGTTCGATTCCACGGAAAGACAACAAAAAGACGAACCTGGATTGATCTGCCCAAAAATCCAAGAGTCTGTCTAGACCCTGTCTAGTGCCCTTGAGCAAGGCACCTTACTCCTCCAACATCTGCTCCCCGAGCGCTGTACATAGTCGCTCACTGCTCTGTGTGTCCCGCACATAGATGGGTCAAAAGCAGAGATTACATTTCCCTACCTGCATGAGTGTGTGTTTGCATGTGTGTGGGATAAATAAAATGCATCTGCATCTACTTAATTTGTCATTCTCTGCTCATAAAGAAGAGTTTAAATCCCACAACCTGTATGATGGGATTTTTATTGTTATGTCTGTGAAGATCCGTCTTCATCCAGGTCATGGTATATCCAAGTGTTATACGGGTCAACTGGACTTGATTGAGTTTCTTGAAGACTTTCACTTCTCATCCAAGGGGCTTCTCAAGCTCTAACTGACTGCTGGGAGTCCCAGGTCTTTAACTTGTAGGGTCATTGAGTCGTCAAGGTTACCTGAGAGGCTGCTGTTGGTTTCACTGGGAGTCGTTGTGGGTCATGTTTCAAAAGATGAGAATTGCAGTAAACTTCCGGGGGATTTAAGTCAGGAGGACTGTGTTGTATGCTGCTGAAAGACTTAAGACCGGTTGCAGAAGCATGCCCCGGCCTTGAAACCTCCTCGTCTGTTCAGAGATGGTTTATTGTGATTTTGGTTGCCCAGCTCTATCCTGTTTTTCTCAATTAAGGAGGAATAACAAACAAAACATTGTGGTTTCACAAGTAGCCAATCTGCAGTCATCAAGTACTTAAATTATATTTTATTTCATAGTGCCCTATCATAATCTAGATTATTTAAAGGTACTTCACATAGAAAAATTCTAGAGAAACCCTACAGTTCCTACAATGAGCAGCACTTTGGCAACTGTGGAGAGAAAATACTCCTTCACTACCCGGAAAACACCTCTAACTTCACAGCTATCAACAGCTTATCTCAGTTTAGCCCCGAGGCGATTGACCACGTCTCAACCTCCACTACCGAAGATTTACCAACCGAACGTAAGAGAACCTTCCAACCGTCAGTTCAGAGGACACAAACTTAAAATAAAAATAAACTTTTCTGTGACCAGGAGGCCTGGCACAGGCGAACCACCTCCTGACACCCCCCGCCCCTGCACTAGGCGAACACATCCTGCAGCAGTCTGACCTCTGAACGCACAGAGACGACACAGACACCAGCTCGCCATCTATCTCCTCCCGGGTAAGACAGCAAACACATGGGCCCAAAGTGAAGGAGCATTACTTGGATTTTAATTCTGATATGATCAATACATTTTAAATTATAATCCCTCACTACTCATTACTGAGAAGTTATCACACCACTAAAAAATCAACTGCCCAGCAATGTCTGTTATAAGACTCATTTAAAATATCCTGTTAATGTCTTAAACTGAGTTTATAATATGTGCTACTGAATAAAAAAGCAGTGTGCAGAGCACTGTTTGTTCATCCCACGTGCTGTTCTGCTGTTCATGTTGTGCCGTGTGAAGCTAACCCCAAACCACAGAGCTCGTTGTAACTGGAAGTCACGCCAGCAGACGTGCAGCAAACCAACTAACCGGAGGGAAGGAAGACAAACACCATCTATGTTTCAGCACCGTAGATGGCAAATATTTGTCTTTTCTTACTTTCTCGCCCCCTCAAATTGAATGTTGTGATTGTGTTTGCGATCCAGTCTCTGTGGGAGGAAATCAATGACACATCTTACTTAGTGAGAGAGAGCAACAAGTGGGCATGCGTCTGAATTTTCCCCAAGAAGCTGCAACGGTGAACATGCATTATTTAAATCAACTCTGCATTTAAGAATGAATTCACTCTGGTCTTCACACTTAATCTGGGGCCCCTTTGCATAATTCCTTCTTAATTTGCGATTAATTAAGATCTGTAATCGTCCAGCACGATAAATAAATTATAGTAATTGTGGTGTTAATTTATGTACATAATAACAGAATGGCTATGGTATGTAAACATGTGTATTTATTTCCTGTAACAGACCAATTAAAATATCTTTCAAGGTCAAGATGGAATGGAATGTATTTTCTCATGAACGTCAATTGCAAGGTATAAAATTGCTACTACATCTTCAATCAAGTTATTTTAAATGATGTTGAATTCTAATTAACAGGAGTGAAAACGTCGCGAAAGATTTTGCGGTTTTTCACAGCAAAGAAGCAATGTCAACAATTTATTTACTTTGTTCCCCTACAATTTCATCATAGCAGCTAGAGCACAGAAGATTAAAGTGAGACGATTATCACCTTTTATCAAACCTTTTCAGAAATTCTCAAGAATCTCCTCTGGTTGGTTTTAAAAGCCCTGCGGGTCTGTTTTATCATTCTGTCCACTACAAACTAAGATTCACCTGTGTCCATTGAAAATGTCTCACAAGCTTCGAGAGCCACAAAATGTAATGAAAGGCTATAATAAGTGAGTAAAATCAATAATCATTTAGCATCCTAATCCATCCTTAATCCTTTTAACAAACCATACTGACACACAACAGTTAATCTCTGCAGTTTGTAGATTGAAGTGTGCACTTCCCAACTAAATGTGATATACACAATATTAAACCAACGGACACCTTTATCCCCAATGGTAGACAAGGAAATAAAACCTCTATTGATTGGTTACATTTTAAATAGATTAAATTGCAAATGGTGATGAAAAAAACAGTTAGCCATGGCAAACGTTTACTTCCTGTTTCAAACTCCCAATGCATACTGGAAACTGTAGTTCTACAACTTGCATGATTATCATAAATTACTATAAAAAAAATTAAAGCATAGGATAATTATAAGAGCATCAAAAGGTAGAGTTGCCATTATTGTAGCAACGTTTACAAATCTATTTACTCATTGAGATACAGTTACACAATGGTGCACACAGACAAACACGCATGCACACAAATACTGTGGTACAATATTGGCAACGACAAGGCAGCAGCTTTCTCTAGTCTATCACCAGCTTGCTCTCCTGCCCCCTGACCTTCTACCTGCCAGAGCTACAAACCATTTAAACCCTGCACACTTGCAATATTTATGACATCTTGTTGTGCCATGTTTGTGTCATTTACTTCAATATGACCTATTATTCCGCATTGTTGTCTTCACCTTCAGTAAAGTTTGATATGATGATTTTCAGTCTGGTGTCTGGCCTCTTCACTTTCCAAAATCCTTAACAGCATGTGTAGTGTGGGAGTCAGTCACTTTCTGTCTGCTTGTTAGAGAGTCCCCTGAGGCAGCAACAAAAACAACAACAAGAAGGGCAAACATCTCACAGAGAAAACAAGGTTCAACAGGGTTAATCGGGAAAATAGACATTTCAGTATAACTCCAACGATTCCTGATTTTATAAAAACAAAGAATTTATGATGCTACATTCTTCTGATATTATTTAAGAGGTGTGACAGAGCCTGGAGGATGTGGTGTTTGTGTCACTCTCACTGGCTTAGGAGCCACCATTAAAAGACAGGGGACGTGAAATCTCATTACACCGATTGAGATCGAGTCCATGCCAACACCCTGTTTATAACGTGGCTAAGCTTAATGTGTGTGTGATTAAATCTAAACACTAGAATTTACGAGTAACCACTGCCAATGAAGATAGATGAAATGTTAAATCGCTTGTTTTTTCTTTGTCAACTCAGAGGGTGAAAAGAGTAAACAGGAGTGTAAAACCGGCACGTCAGGATGTATTTAAAGATGGACGACGTATCTCCACATGGTCGCATGATCAAGGTATGAAGCTAAAATACTCTGGATATGAAACTCCCATCTTTCGCATGTGGCACCTTTCTTAGATTTGTATTCTTATTTTGGGGTGTTATACGTCTTTATCTTTTTTCAACTTCATTCAGCAACGTTTTGACATGCATCTCTTTTGTTCAGGTATGTATGTTTTCAATCGCCAAGTAGGCTATGACTTTCTGCAACAATGATGAGCAAGAGTTTCAGGTTGGATTTGTAGCGGCGAAATCTTTGTTACAGACGGGGTGTGGTTTGTGTGAGCACTTTCCCGTCGATACAAAGGCTCGACCAATCAGGAGTCAGTCTCAGCTGTCAATCGTGACGTTTCACCCTGTTTTTATAGCATCAAGTACGTAATTTTGATTGGAACCAACTTTAGTTGAAACATTATCACATGAATGTCCATCAGTGTGATAAGAACTACCTAAAGCTTTGATGTTTACTCCCATCCAGTAACGTGGATGAGATGGGGCTTTGGGGAGCAGTCATGTCATCTATCTGTATATACAGTCTATGGCGTAAGGATAAATGAGTGTGTAAAATAATCAATATGTGGCTTCCTTATTGATTAGCCATCACCCGAGCGGTGATATAATTTAAGCTTACGCTAAGCTTTCAAACTTTCTTAACACTCAGCAGACAAAGACCGAACCATTGAGACTTACAACGCATTGATGTGTGGTCACCAGGTTGTGACCTGACGTAACTCACCTCTCCACATCGATCCTCCCAACTCTGCCGTTAATATTCATCACCTTCCCTGCTGTAGCTCACCCACAAACGCCAAATTGTTTTTTTTAACATTGAAGCCAATGTGAGTTAAAGGGATTTGTACACATTAACATAGTTATATATACATTTTTTTATCTGTTCTTCAGTCTGGGCTCATGAAAAATTCATTCCGCGTGGCTGACGCTGGAGGGACGGAGGAGGAACTGAAGTGGCACGGACAACTTCAGAGACAACTTTTTTTACTTGAACTTGCGTGCTTGTTGTTACCACAAAATCTCTTTTCATATTTCATTAGCTTTTGCAAAAAAACTAAAAGAGGGTAAGAGATTAAAACATTTCCTGTCCAGTAGAACTTTCTTCCTGCGTTGAATCCCTGCCCCTTTGTAGGGGGCATGATTAACATAATTTATAGATTCATATAATCTTCAATAAATGTGATTTAAAGGGTTATCATGTCTGTAACATTTGTCTAAAATAATATTCCTATGCCAATTCAAATCTATGCATTTATTTATCATACAGTGACCTATGAATTCCTTGACGGAGACGTGCCACTTTTTTATTTTCTATATAAAAATACGACAAAGGCAATTCGAATTGCCCTTTCCATTCTATTCCACGAACCTTTTTAACTCAATTCATGATGTTTAATTCTATATCTACAACAGAGACCTGTGTAGTTAATGCTTTAAGACCCCAAAACCTCCCAGAGGTAAGAAAAAGGAGCTTGTGTGTGGCCGGGGAGAGAAAACCTAGATCAATCCGTAAATCATTGCTACTGCTACTGAGGTGTAAATGCTGTGAGTACACAGTAATAACTCCAGGTGCCTCAGATAATCACTTTAACATTTCTTGTTGGACATTAAGACAACACCGCCACAAAACAGTTAAGAATCGGACGTGCAGTACTGTGATTCTGATCTGTATTGTAATGTTAAGGGTTTGATGATGAAAATGTCACCAATTTGAAGAGGAACAGCATGTCTACATTTGATTCTCTTCTTTTCACCCCGTCTCTGCTCTAGTTCCTACACACTTCCTTACCTCCTGTGATATGCAGAGATATGACAGGTATCAAAGCAGAGTAGCTTGTCTGAACACGACTATATAGGAGACTTGTCGGATTCAAGTCACTAAGTGGGTCTGGGATTTGCTGATCCGTCACTCCTCTCTGAACACACAACATGTCTGGCTTGTACTCCTTTTTTTATTTCCTGCCACTGTGCGTCTGTAACCCGCTAAAGGGAGTGACAGGAACTAAGGCTCAACACAAAAGAACAGGATAACACAGACGTCACAATACTCTCACCTATATTTTGTTTTTATATTGTTGTAGTTTTGGTCTGTACAAATTTTTATTTTTGCTGGACTGTCCTTTTTGGGGATCAATAAAGCATTTCTTATTGAGATCTCATAATGGACGTAACTGAATTGAGAGCATGTAATCGTATTATTAAATCATAACTTCACCCATGGAAATTCAGTAATTGCGGCGCTGGGAGGCAGTGCTTAGACACGCCCACCCGCACGCTTACAACACACTAATGACCTTAAGAGAGCTGGATGGAAAAGGCTTCTCGCTTCTGAAGTAGCCCTATTCCCAAGACCAGGGTCATCCCGAGCCGTTTGTCCTGATGGAACAGACCACCAGGATACTCATGGAGCAAGAAGCCCTCTGCTCCCAAAAAACATTTCTGTTATAGACCTTGTGCGTGTACGAGACTGAAGCAGCTATGCCTGAGGACATCGTTGGGCACTGATGTCTGAATTTCTAATCTCTGTTGAATGAACTTGGTTGTCCTTACTTGAATATGAGTTTATTACATAAATGGTCTGTCAACAGAGAAGATCCTTGGTCTAACATATATGCAGTCAAACAGGCAAACCAAAAAGCTTGGACAACAATAGTAGTATTTCATTATTATAATGCAGTCTGCGTCAAAGTCAGGTAAAGATGTCGATAATCCTTATGAGAGTGGAGACTCCATGTTCAAGTTACAGAAACCCATAAAGCTTGAATCTGAATGATTCCTGCAGATATAAGTCATATCATATATTATTAAAGGGTATTAAAGGGAAACCAAGGATGGGCTGCGTTTCTGAACAGTAGACGATGTGGTGGCTTCCGGTTGTGGTTTCAACATAGATTTGACAATGAGTGCAGCCTTTTCAGATTCCCTTTAGATAGAGGGTGCTTACTTTTTTTGATGTATCAATCTCATGATGTAGAGACATCCCAAAGGTCCATGATGGTATCGTGAGCCATGTCCAACCCATAGATGTAGACTTTTATTTTGATACATGTGGAAATTAAACCACACCCTTGTGGAGAACAGCTAGAAAAACATTTATGTGCAGTTTTCTTTAATTTGGCCCTTTTTGATACTGGGTAATTTAGAAGCGCCAGGGGCAGAGATCATCGATTTCCCCTTTCACCTTAAACGTCTTTACTCGCTGGTTTGTCCCATTTCCCTGCCTCTGAACTGAAATCTTCATCGACATCACAGATTGAAGTCCTATCGACGGAACCACTCAAGGATGCCAACGTCATTCCAGCGTTGTCTTTCCCTCCTGCGCTTCTGGAACAGGTCTTCAAATATTTCATTGTTCTCTTTATCACCCACTGATCCAGGTCCCCGCTGCTGAGGTGTCCACGCGCTTCACTAATCGTCCTTCTCTGTAGTGACAGCACGATATCTGCTTCTCACCACATGAAGAGGAATTACATTTTACATTTCTGTCACATCTGACTGGATAATCTTTACCGCTCTGTAGTCTGGGACACCTCTGAGTGGCATTTGGCAAACTCCACCTGGGATCTGCTGTCTTTTCACTTTGTCTTTTTTTCCCTCCATTCTACTATAAAGACCAGATTGATTGAGCACCGCAGATGATGATCGTCCTTTTTGCAGGTTTCACAAATCTGCGACAGAGACGAGCTCAGGAGTGGAGTCTTCGCCATGCTCCTGACCTCACATGTCCTTGATTTGGCCAGATGGTCCCCTCTACACTGCAACAGAGCCCACTGGACTCCTGAGACCTTTGACAATTTTGCACGGTTCTGTGTCCAACCTTGGATTCATACCGTAGACTGCAGATAAGGATGGACGACATGACTGCTCTCCAAAAGTGAAGCCAAAGCATTTCAATCGCCCCCTAGTGGCTCCAAATTAGCAGATGGGACAAAACAATTTCTACTCGTAAAATAAATCAGCCATTTAAAGAAGTTCTGATCGCAAACAATATGTTTCAAATGCCCATTTTCTGGTAGGTTTGGTTTTAATTTGTTATTTGATACATCGTCATGAGGAGAAACGTTGTGATTAGCAGGTGAGACTGACATGCGATTGGTTGAGCATGCGAACCAGGACATTGATCACATGGCTCCTGGGCAGACTCTGGATACAAATGAGCAAGATGGCGGCGTTTATATCAAGCGTATTTTGGCTTTGTTTCTTGATAGTGGGAGAGAGTTGTCCTGTTATAGTACCTGTTGTCCATATTTATATACAATCTATTATCCACACAGTTAAATTACACTCACAGGTCAGAATAGAGTTCTTTGGATTTGCAGACATTTGGTTAAGGCCTTATGCACAGTTTTCTAAATGTAGCGAATGACTTAAACTCAACTCACCACAGATGTACTTTAATTAAGTTGAGGAAACAGGATGTATTTGATTTTATCTGTGGCAGATTGACTTTAAGTCGCTGGACACGATGTAGAGGGGCGCATGTCTATCCATATATTGATCAGCTTTGTTTGACGGCACTAATGACTTACTGGCAGTGGCGAGTAAAAGTCATGGGACTGAACAAATGGGCCTTAAGGGACTTCTGACTTACTCCCGATTCTGTTTTTGATATCTAGAGTTGCAGTGTGGTCTCAGATAAGGATGATATTAAATTAGAGGGAGAGCATGTATCATCATGCGGCTGGAAAACGGTAGGTTGACCCTAATTGGCTGAAGTATCAGGTTTGGTACCCAAAATTAAAATTCTCTCAGTGAAGTGGTTTATAGGATGGCTTTAGGGGATTCACAAACTAGATGGCATTAGTCTTTATTAAGCTCATGAAGCTGTAGCTGCCATATTCATAGATTCTCATTTTCTGTGATATATTATAGAGGGGGGGAAACTGTGGAGGCCTCTAATGCAACACAGGTTGAGTCACGACGCCAAAACTTTAGTCTGAAATACAACACTCGGATACAAAATAGATAAGATTGTGTAATGTCGAGAACTATTGCTCATGGAATACCTTTCTTTGAAGCAATCGTGTATAGTTTATTTATCAATACAAAGGATGGCTCTACACAAAAACAGCACCCAGACCAGCCTGTAAAAAGTCGAAGGTGAAGATCAGGCGTTTGTTTCTTCTTTGTTTGTTTCTGCGATAGACCTTCGGGTTGAAAATTGAATTGATGTTCTGCTTCAGTAATTTTCAATACTAACAGCAAAATTAGCGGAGAATTTATTGTTTTAAATGCACAGTACTGAAAAAGTACCAATACTTTTTTTGTTATCCCTAATGTTTGTTGAGTTGTGTGATTTTCGATTATAATTATATCGTGGTCAAGAAGTACATCCACTAGAGGGCCGCGCTGAGACAATTTTCTGACAACAACAAACATGCCAATGGTTGAGGAACGCAGCTGCGTTGTAAACAAGAACGTAGCATTATATAAATGCCTTTTTTTTTACCAAGTCCCAAAGTCTCTTCTACAAAATATACCGACAATGTTATTTCGCTTTAACTGGAGAGTACACTGCCACACACACACACACACACACATTTTCTACGTATTTTCCCATTTAGCTTGCATCTGCAAGTATCTGCAAGTAAACACAGACTACGGACAGAAGGCTCAGTCAATCTCCATATATGCCTCTAATATTGAGCACAAATGAGCCTTGCGTCTGCATTAGAGTCCTTGCCTGTTTTGGTCTAGTGTGATGGCGTGCTGTTTTTGACTGGACTGCAACTGTGGGTGTCACTAACTGGCTATGAAAATGCATTAGCGCGAACAATTTCTTTCCCTTTCCAGTTCCACTCTCAGTCATGACTGCATTGCAGCTGACACAGACACAAATGAGCTTCTAATCATCCCTCTGAGTGATCATTTACAAGTGTGTATGTGTGTGTGTGTGTACTGCAGCGAAAATCGCAGCAGCAGTTGTCTGTAACTTATGTGTATGATGACTTCTTGGTTATAAAATCAGGAATTTCATCAGCGCAGCGCAGCAGCTTGGATATAGCCGTGCAGTAGCAGTTCCATTGTCAGTCAACAGGATCATAAAAATATGTAAATGAGAGCAGCTCGATGGGGAAATTGGCTGCAGTAAAATGTTGCATACATGAGTAGAAGGGAAGCAAACAGATGAAAAGCTGAAACCGGTGGACACTGTGCAGAATGTAAACACGACACCATGACAATGTGATCATTTTAACAAATGTAGTGAGATTTCGAAATTTGTCAGGCTTGCGATAGCCACTGTGCTTTCAAGGTAGTTGTTTGCAGCAGTTCCAGAAAAAGTACTAGTATACACACAACTTAATCACAAACGTTTTATCCATTGACAAGGTTTTGAAACCCTGTCTTACTGTTTGAGGAATCCTCTTCATCTGCAGGGGATGGTTAACCTACCTTGGACAAATATGTAGTAGATCCTGCAAGTTGAAAAGTCTAAATACTGTCACATCTTAATGTAGCTTCACCAAATCTCTCCAAACATGTTGTCGATCTTTAAATCAGTTTTCTTCTCTATCGCTGTCGGCTGACACTTTAGTGATATGCTACAACTCTCCTCCTCCCTAGTTACCTCCAGTCTCTTTATCTAGAGCCAACCTGAGTCCATTCAAGGTATTCAGATTGATCCCTTCTACCATTTAAATCGCATCACTTTCATCTGTTGGTGGGCATGGGAATAGATACATGGCAATATATTTGAAGTAGGTTTTGTGCAGTTTAATTAGCTTTAACCTTTAACCTCACAACAATAAGGTTATTTGTGTGCACTATCAGACCCTTATGTATAAAACCAATATGATTGAATTGTCTATTTACAGGCATGAACCAGGAAAAATACAAGGCAGCAATAGCTTCCACAAATCTGCCACAAAAACACAAGCAAATTTTACTTGAAAAAAACTTGGATACTCTCTGAGATTAAAGTGGTAAAATTACCTTGAGTCAATGAGAGCGCTTCAGTTTGCAAGGTTGGATCGACCTCATCCCACCACAGATGCTACAGCTCGCTGAGCATTATGAAATATCCTTGAGTGCACAAAAGTGATCACCTCCTCCCAATAGAAGCATTGTTCTCGGGCACAATTCACAGTAATGTCTATTCAAAGTCCAGATGCTTTTGCTAATATGGTGATTCTGAGCTGACACCATGGGAATCTCCTCAAGTGGCAGCGTCTGTGGTGTGAAGAGGTTGAATTGAGGCAAAAACCAAAATTTGTTTACTAATTAATTTGTAACTTTGCGTTCAGAAATTCATTCCTCTCTGGGCTCTGCATTATATTTCCTACAATGGCTTTAATACAGCATCATGATATATTCAGTAAAATGTCAAAATATATGAAAAAAAATATGGCCCATGAGGTCACGGTATACACACAGCATCCCCTCCCACTTTCAATCCCTTTATCTCTGCTGCCACTCGTTTTTGATTCCTCAAGAGCTTCCGTCTGTTTGTAATTTACACAAGAAAGAGACTGTGATCAAAGGGGAGGAAGAGAAGAAATAACTCGAAAATAACCCTTGTTTTTTTTTCCTGAAAAAGGCACAGCCAGGCAGCAGGGAGGTTTCTTTTTTAGGTTGAGGTGACATGTCTGAGGATAGCATCACACCTTTCAGGTGAGCCTATCAACGACTATGAACAGCCTCCCTGTAACAGACTGGCTCCCCTGGGGCCTCCTGCTCCGAGGTGTCGGGTTTGGAAGTGTGAGTCATTCTCTTCCTGAGATCTCACCAATACCAGCACCAAGCAGACTCTGCCAGAATGGGACCGGGTACATATTTATAAAGAGGAATAAAGACTAACACAAGCCTGCTTGGATGAGGGAATTTAAAATCAAGTGTGGAGTGAACTGAGCAGATATAAAAATGTGGCTACACTTTATCTCTAAGCTGCAGAGATCTTCCATTTATTTGAATTCACTCTTCAGTAGATTTACTTGGATGAGCAGAGTCCTGCATCAGCTGGCGGACATCCACCCTGATATTATCCTGTGAGATACCTGGATAAGAAACTGGGAATTCATTTTCCCCTGTTGATGACGGCCAGCTGTCCAGAGCCAGCGGCAGAGGCAGCAAATCATGATGCTGTTAATGCCCAGTTGTGCCGATGTTTTCATGCTGGAATGCAGCGGCCATTTTTTACACCATATGTTGAGCTGCCCCAGACAATTTAACCTCGGTTTCATCAGTCCACAAAACATATTCCCAGCCACATAGTGCTGTGTCATGGAGCTTTGGGACTAAATTTAAATGTGCGGTGACATTGTGTTGTTGTTGTTTGTGTTTTAGGGTGTTTAATTCATTTTATATCTTCCATAAAACATATTTATCAGTCTGTATTTATAGGAGCTTTTATAATATTATAAAAATGCAGTATATATTCACTTTATGGGACTATAATAATAAAAAGAACAAAAAAAGTCATAAAAGAATAAAAACCTTTACGTATGACGGAAATTAAGCATAACCACCCATAAAATATAATTCTAAAGCATTATGTATTTGATCATCTATATACTTTAAATACACTTTTGTGTATTTTTTATCAATAAAGATATTATACTAGATTATAAATGTATGGGTGATGCATAGTGTTGTTTATGGGTTCCTATTATTTATATTTGTATTATTAGTTTGTGTTTGGAGAGAAAATAGTGCTGCCTCAAGATAGACCCCAGACTCCACAAGCATTTGCAGATAGTACATTAACGAACATTCCTTCAACTCTTTATCTGTTTCTTCTGTTTCTTCTTCTTCTTCTTCTTCTTCTTCTTCTTCTACTTCTTCTTCCTCCTCCCTTCGTTTATTGCGGATGGCAACATCTATTTGCATCAGTGCTGCTTTGGGACGACTTCGTGAGCCTTTCCAGCCTCATGTAACTGTAACGAAATCTCTGTCGGAGTCTTCTGATATGTTTTTTGTGAGGCACGTTCAACATCAGCAAACCCCATAAGCCAGAGTATCTTCAAACACCTCTAATCGTGTTGCATTGATTGGATTCCAAATAGCGGTTGTTGATGTCAGTAGCGCAGGGATTCACATATTTCCACAGAACACCATGAGGGATGTGTGTTTAGAAGAATATAATGATTTGTGTACCTACATGAGTTAGGTAAACACAAAGCACAATGGGGCAAAAAAAAACCTGTTTTCTTTGTTTGCTGATTTTCCCCAGTTACCTGCCTCTGTCCACATTCAGAGGACTAGTTCTGCTCCGCCACCATCGCTAGAACAAATCTGGAGACCCCAAAGAGCTGCCTAGACAACACCTCCTGTTCCCCGTCATCCCAGGTCACTTTCATCAATGCAACAAATGACAACTTGAACTGTTAATCTGAGTCGGTGTTTCTGCCTTTACAAGCCAACCAGAGTATAAATCATAATGATGCTGTATGCAAGTGACAATTGGCAAGAGATAGAAAGCATAAGGCTGGTGTTGTTCTATTTCTCCTGCTGTCACAAAATTCAATAAAACGACAGAAAACCAACAGCGCGTTCATCCGTCTCTATGAGTCAGTGCTTCCCCTGTGTGTATTTGCTGACGATGATAAAAATCACAAATATTGTTTGTATGATATTACATATATTCTTTCTCTGACATTGTATTGTGGCCATATCTTGTTATTGCTTTAAAGTTTTCTGATGTCGAAATGCTGAAAGAGATTTCAATAAAAGAAATGATCAAATAATTACTATTTCAGTATTGATTTCACCCATAGAGCCCTGTCTTAACTGGATATGTGTGGTGTACTCTCCATGGAAATAAACTCAAGTAAAAATAGTTTCAAACTTGACAGCTCCTGGGAGCCGCTCCACTGGGACGCTGCTCTTTAAAGCGAATGTTTGGTTGCTACAGTTCAGGTAAGAGTGGCTAAAAGTAGTGGGGCAGCGCCATGGTCCGATGGAGAGAGAGGGAGAGGAGATTCAGCGAGTAGAGCCTGGCACGTACACAGTGGGACAGATGGCCATGAGGGTCCATATGGGGTGGAGAGTGTGCCCAAGCTTTCTACTGGCACTGTGTGTCTACATGAGCGCATGTGTGTGTGTGTGTTTTCCTGCGTGTGCATGTGTGAATCGACGTCATTTAGTGTATAGCACCTATATGGATTGTGTATCTCCTGCAGTTGAATGCACGTGCAGGCGGATGAACGGGACAATTTGCGTGTCCGTGTGTGAAGTGCTTTCTGGACACTTCACTTGCTCTAAAATTACCTGCCACCACGGGTCAAACTGACCCACAGCGGGAGTGGCTCGCCTGCAGGAGAGAGGGCCAAGAACACAACATTACCAACGTCAGTCGGTCCGCGGAATCACATCGACGCACACGGTCGCACCAGCAGGCCACAGCGGCCAACAACGAGTGGATAAGCATGAATATGAACACAATATTGACTGTGACCCAGGAGGGGCAGCGAAGGTTGCTATCAAACGAAGAACAAAAGAGAAAGTGTAAATATTACCCTAATACTAAAACCTGACGAGCATCTACCATATTATCTTAAATGCGAATACACCTCCGTGACTGCGCTTCCACATATTTTCTTCGTCCGCCCGGGCGAGTCTAATCGTAGGATCAGTGCCAGGATGTGTTATTAAAAAAAAAGGAAATGTGGACCTCATGGGAATTAGCTCTGGAACATGACAAACGAGTGCGGACAGTCGGGGCTCCGAGACGCCCATGATCATGTCTGATGCAGTCATTTAGGATAAACAGAAGCTCAGGGACAAATGAGCTTAGTCCCTTTCCTGAAAGGAGCTTTGAAATGAGTGCATAATGAAATGTATAATTTATTTATTCCGAGATGCTGGAGGGCCCGATGAAATAAACATGAGCGAGATGAGGGGGGGCAGAGCGAGCGTGAGACAGATATAGAGGGAGAGAAGAGGGAGGAGGGGAGCATGTGATAATGTGGGAGAGAAAGTGAAAATGAAAAGCGGGAGAAGGAAAATATTCCCTCCAGGTGCACCGACAAACACATGTACGTGTTTCTGTTTCCTGCTTCAGTATTGCGTGTGTGAGAGAGAGAGAGAGAGAGTGAGTAGCCTTTTGTGTTCACAGTGAGGTCTACCTGGGTAACATACAACCGTTTTCAAATTATAAATTGTAATGAGCTCTTATTAATAATTAATATGTAAAGTGGTTATTTATTCTCTATCCTTTTCGTGATGACCTGCTAAGTGAATTCCTCAGACTGCAGACACTTATGGATGATGAGGAGGAAGAGGAGGGACCTTCCACAGCATGTACTGTACCATCAGCAGAGGGAAGAGGTGACTGGACCCCATGTGTCCACAGCAGGATGTAAAATGCAGGCTGGTATGGTGGGCATGAAATAATACAACCAAACAAATTGCTGGTATAGGTACAGGAACAGCCACGCGGGTAATGGGCTAGAAGTCACAAGTTCAAAAATGGAACACACCTCCAAAGGTGGTTGAGAATGAGCGAGCTGTGATCCAGCAGGACTTCCAGCCAAACAGCAGGGGAGGGTAATGGTGATATAGTTTCCAATCCCAAGCAACATCAAGAAAAA
This sequence comes from Pseudopleuronectes americanus, assembly GCA_038501795.1. Taxonomy (NCBI): domain Eukaryota; kingdom Metazoa; phylum Chordata; class Actinopteri; order Pleuronectiformes; family Pleuronectidae; genus Pseudopleuronectes; species Pseudopleuronectes americanus. The sequence goes on from CM076733.1 coordinate 5,670,415, forward strand.
GGAAGAGGATCATTTGAGGGTCTGACAGAGGAGCTAAAGAAGCTGTGGAAAGTGAAGGCAACAGTGGTGATCACAGCAGTCGTGGAGAGAAACCCTGAGTGTCTCCAGCAGATTCCAGGAACAACATGTGAGATCTGTCCAGAAGAGCAAAGTCCTCAGAACCCTCAGGCTCCCACGTCTGTGTGAGAGGACTCATCATTGAAAGAGGAAACACTAGACTAGTTAATTTTATACAGTATGTGATATTTATTTGATATAGTTAAACCATCTTTAATTTTTGTGAAGTGATCCTCTTGACAATTTGCAAATGAGTACAGACTACGCAGGATATGCATTTAAGCAGTAGGTATGGAACAGTTAGATTTACCTGATGGTAGTTCTAGAGGCAAAGTCAGGAGAACACCAACATTATTACCTTTTCATCCAAATTTCATGGAGCTTAATCGAAGTTGACGTGAAATTTTGCTTCATAAAAAAAACTGCGTCAAAGGAAAAGTATTGCCAGTAGCTGTTTGGATATTCTGGATATTTTAGTCTGGTCCAAATACTAAGACAGACTTAAAAGACAGGGCAGCTCCTCGTTGAGTTGGTACCACGTGATGATCTGTGCTCTACATGATCTGTGCTTTTGCTGTTCTGGTAATTCACCACTCAGGGAGAGCTAATTAGAAAGTCATTACGAGACGGTGTAGTGTTGATTGTCGAGACTATTTGTGGAGTGAATTTGAAAGAGCTTCGTAGGCATGCTCAACCCCCACTGTGTTGTTTCCATGTAAAGGTGTTTCATATACACCTCATCACATGGTGTTAGTACTATAAAGTAAAATGAACTGTATTGATATAGCAGGCCTGCGGAAATACACAATCATCACTCCTGTGTTTCAGGCTGTTTTCATGTTCAGCATCATATCAAAGCAATGCCTGCCCACCTAGCAAACCTGTGTTGACTGGTAAGTCAATATTGCTTGGTGGTTCCAGGGTTGATGACGGAAGAGAGGAGTAATAATAGTCTCCCACAACAGTACAATGTAAACAGCATCCATTAATAATCAAACATAAATTCTGTTACTATTTTACTGTGGAAGGTTTAGGTACATCACAAATATGAATATTAATGTATTTTTTAAATCACGGGGGTGACAATTGGACCAGTATAGCCTGTGTTTTCCCGCACTCACTTGTTTATCCATGTTGTGTAACATCAGAGTCACAACTGCACCAGAGTTTCTGACCACTGCTTTCCAGAGTCTACCGAGGCTCCCACATATAGAGAACCTGACCACAGCTCTGGTTGTCACCCGCAGGTCCTGATTTATCCGTAGTGACTGGCACGTACCCTATCCTTTCCAGTTGTGTCCTGTGAGCCTGGTCCCCACAGCTCAGCATGTCACTAACAATATGGCACAGTCGGATTTGTGGTGAGTGCAAGCAGCGCATTGATTCTCCCAGTCCAAAGTTGACCTGTGAAGTTGGACAAACACAGGTCAACTTTTTGACAGAGCTGTGGCTGCAATAGTTCACTGCCTGCACAGCAGATTGAAACCCCTGAAATGATGGGGAAAATATCCAGGTAATATTAAAGGCTGCCAATAGATTCCTGATGTAGTGTTAGCTAAGTCATTACTTAATCCTAGTTTCCTAAACCATCTTCTTCCTCTATTGCTTTCTTTCGTAGTCCACACATTTTCCTGGAATTATCCGGAGGGGCTCTATGTGAGAATGAAAAGGTCTATTGCTCCCAAAATTGTCCATAACTTTTCCTACCTGCCCTCTGGTAAAAAATTTACGAGTGTTAAACGTAATTAAAGGTTCCGAAAATTCGCAAGTGAGTGGATGTGTTGAAGAGGTTTCTGAAATGCAATGGACATCAAACTGACAATAACAGGAACACAAATATTTCAGGATGTAAAAGAGGAGCCATACACATAGAAGATGCCGATAACGATGTCAAATTGGGTAGACAACGAGATTCGAAAGCTTTTGGCAATAAGGGTCGACTCTAGTCGCCTCCCTCAGGCTCTACTCAGGAGCCACACCTTGACCCAAGCCCCTCTTAAGTATTGTTTTCTATATTATGTGCGTGTATAACAGTATATGATTGCTTGTATCTCTTGTCTATGTGTAAACCAATCACAATCACATCAAAATCAATGTTCTCACAAGAAAAACCACCACTGAAAAATTGTGTTTGGATGAGTTAAGATTGCAAAGTATCTTGCTGCGATCCAGCTGTGTAACCAGCACATGGAGGAGGACAGACTAAACCTGTCGGTGATCTCATGTCTGTCTCATAGGTTGTTTTCCTATGAGACATTGTTAACGCGGTGCAGTGCCAATTTAGCAATACTGGTGACTCTACTGCAGAGGTGGAGGGACATGTGGGAGGAGAGAGGCACAAACCTGTCATGTACCGTATACAGAGAAACTGAGAGGAGGAGAAAGGAGGCGAGACCAGAGGTGCAACGTCCTTATTGCCATCTGCATATTTGTAATCGGTTGTTACAACAAAGATGTGCCACCACTTCTCACATCCGTCGCTGCATAAATAAATAAACCAAACAACCCAGAGTTGGTATTTGCAGATGCTTGTGTGATTTGGTTGCCATGGCATCCTGCTTTTTTTATGCTTTGAACAAAACATGTAGATAAAAAAATAAGATTCATTTCCAAAGACCTGCTGGAAAAGTTGTTGTGTGTAGGGCGTGAGTTCGAAGTGAAGGCAGTGCAGCAGCAGCAGCTGTTGTGTCTGTGTTCCTTCATTAAAAAAACAGGGACACATAACTCATGTGGTCGATGCAGAGGTGGTTGGGTTCATTGAGTGTTTCTCAGCAGTAGCATGTATGAACATTATGTCCTCCACAGCTGCTCGGCTTGGTTTGAACAGAAGGAGAAGGTACATGGCAGCTCATGTTCGGCGTTAAAACAAATTGCTGGCGCTGTTTGTGATAATGATATCCTTATCTCTAAAACCGATCCTTTTCCCCATTCTCTGTTAGACTTGTTTTTTCACTCTTAAACACTAACTAGTCTTTTCCATCGTATATATTTCCCTGTGCTATATTTAACCAAACACTGGGTGTTACTCATCTTCCTTCATTTCCACATTAGGTAAATTGGCCAAGTATAAAGTACAGCACTTCCTGGTGATTACCATGAAGTAGTACCTCATTCCACAAATGTCTCTATATTGGGGGCAACTCCAGAAGATATGAGGCTGTATGATTAGCATATTCACGGCCACATTCAAAGCTGATTTAGATTTAGCTGTAATCAGGATTTGATACTTTGACTTTAAGATCTGTCTCTCTTTCTATCTCTGACAATTCCTGGTAATTTCACAGGTGTATTAACAGCCTTAGACAAAATAAATTGAATTGAGATTTGAGGATAAAGCTCTGTGCTATTACATGCTTAACAGTTTCAATATCTGAAAACGTCTACTTTTTATCCTGAACTTCTCAGTCATAACTCTGAACACAGAATGGACGACACTTATATTACAATTTGATCTTAGACTTCCAATCCCATCTATCATAATCTCTTCTTTGAGGATTGCCGGCGGTCCAAGCTGACATTAGGACAGGTTGCCAGGGCACTGGTATTCACACCTATGGTCAATCTAGAGTCTCAAATTTACAGACCCCAGGCTCTCAATGTCCTATTGTCAATGTTACATTTTAAGCTGTGGCGTTACCCGACTATACGTCCCTATATAACCACAGACAGAGACACCTCCAGTACTTAGTATTTATGACAACTATTCAACCTGATTTATATATCAGCATTTATTTACTTTATGCAATCTAGGTTAAATAACATTTGCATACTATTTTTTGTATATATTTACTACATTGTGTTTCTGATAACTTCAGTTGGTCAACATCGATTGTTGGTATTTAAGACTGCGACTCTTTATCTATCAGAAATTGGAGGAGGAGCCTTGTGCCCCCAACCAGAAAAATCCCCCTCCATAAAACTATCCTCTTTCTCTCTATTTCTGTCTTTTCTCACATTGGTCTTTCAAATTAATCCTTCTTATGAATTCAAATCTGTTGTTCTTAATAGAAAAAAAAGGATCATGTATATGCCAAAGGTTTGTGTTGTTGATATCATGACACCGGCGAAGTTATAGATTTGTTGTGTGCCAGATGAATACAGCAGGGCTTTGAGGTGATTCAGTTCCAATGTTCGTGCTGTGCAGGATTCTGGGAGGTGGTATTTTCAGATCTGCTCTGAATTGCCCTAAGAGATGTTCTCAGCCCTCAAAATATTCTTTCAGCTGGGCTGCTTTAAAGTCACTGCACTGCATCTCTTTAAAGCCTCATGATTTATGACCGAGTCGCCAACAAAACAGAGCTGTGAAAACAATGTTTGCAGGTTAATGCATCAAATGCAAAATACATGTTGTCATGTGTCTGCTTCACCATGTAAACCCCTGTGTTTTTATTTGCGGTTCATTGCCAACATCAGCTCTCCCAGAATCAAATGAGCATGTTTGAGTATGAAAGACGTGTGTTACTTTGTAGTTCAGCATCAGCCCTGCAGAACACAGCGCTGAGGGCACTGAATCCTGAATGCAAGGATTGTGAACTGAACTACAGTTGTCCATCTAGTCTAATAAGACTAGATGGACACGTTTCTATGTATATTTGACAGGATATGTATGTCTATGTAAGGGGAACTGATATGTTTATTGTTATTTATACATTTGTGTTATTGAAGGGTTTTTATCATTTATATTTGTTATGGATTTACTTATACATATATCGTTATGTGGGATTGTGTGGATGTACAACCTCGTGTTAATTTTGTACGATTTCGTAAAGAAATCTGTCGGAAAATATTTGATATAGAGGAGGATACGAGAAATAACCAAATAACGATTATGTTGCAGTATAGGTCTTAATCCCGCCCCCATCATGTCAGCAGATGTGAGATGGACACATCATATACTTTTTTCGCAAAGATGGTTTCTGTAAATGTAGGTATCTCTTATCCTACTAATGTATAAAGAAGTTCTAATTTTTTCAATAACTTTGGTTTCAATTAGTTATTTAATGCTATGAATGGGATGTAACTTCATGATTAAAATGTCAGACTGACTCACGATTGGTCCAATATAACACTCTCAACAAGCTCAGGCTCCAAATGTGCAAGATGGCGGCTTTCCTATATAGGCTACTTTGGCTTCAATTCTGGATAATTAGAGGAAGTGGAAACACTTTGCAACGTGTCGTTGGTGCCTAGCTTGAACTTCGGAGAGTTGGCTAGCCCAAGGAGTCAACAGACACAGAAATTGTAGAGTTATTCCACATTGGTACTTTTTCTCCATAACAGCCTGGTCTCCAAGGCTCCAACACAAGCTTGTTAGTGATACATGACCATGGTTGATGGACATATGATGCACAGCCAACACCAGCTCGTTACAAGACAGGATCTCTGTCCATCGGCATGGGAGTGCATCGCTCACTCTGGTTAAATACAAGAAAAGGGAAGGAGGTGCCACCCTGTGGCGCTACTCAGAAGTGGAGGAGACCCTCATAACCTATTTTGCCTGTTACATCGTCCATCTTCATTCTGGTCACTACAGCAAAGTTAAACTTCTATATGTTGCATCGTTTGTCCTGTACAAGCATTTTATGAATGATACATTCCTCTTCAAAGTTCCTCCTCTCTAAACATTATTGGATTTGCAGTAAGCTGAGATCAAAGCTGAACAGGAGGAATAGTATTTTGGAAGAACACTGCATGAATCTTTTATCGCGCACCGACTGACTGACGCGGCTGCTGCACTTTAAACTGATGTTTGCTTACACTGATTCTTGTGATTGCACCTGAAGCCCTAAAAATAGACGCCCCTTGCTGTTGTGAGAGTGAAAGAATGGGGATGGGGAAGCCACGGAGGGGAGGGGAGTGACAACCTTTTTTCCAAAAATGGCAGCAGAGTGCGATGCCAGGCTTGCTCTTCTGAAATCACTTATCACAGGTATTGGATGCATGCTTCCAGCTCTTAGAGTCCTGCTCTCCCTTCCACGTCCTTTCTCGTTCAGTCTATATCCATAAAAGTGCTTCCCAACCCCAAAGAATCGCCTTAGAGGCTTTTGTCAATTTGTGTGAAAGAGAAAGGGTTGTTAAAATTCAGGATGATTTGTAAAATTAGCTCTTTATCTCTCAAGGCAGCTTCAGATTATGGCTCGAAATTATGTGGTCTGATTTATTTTATGTTGCTGTTCATTAAATGTCTGATCCAGAGTAATGGCGCCCCCACCTTGGCCCTCGCTAGAATGAGCAAGTTCCAATTGTTCATGTCAGACAAGATGTCCTAACTTCAGCAGACAGTTATTTAGTTTATTTACCTCATAGCGCAACGTTTATTCTTCAACATGACTTCCTCTAGAAGTCAGAAATTAGTGGAAACAGGAAAGAAGAGGCAGGCCCTGAGAGAGAGAGAGTTAGAGCAGCGTGGGAGGACCACTGGTGAGATGCTACAACCGCTTATTTTTCTCTCCTGGCCTGCAGCTTCATAAGGGACCAGAAATATTTCCATAACCAGTAAAGGGGCTTAATTCTGAGCTGGAATTAGCAGGCATGCAATATTTTGTAACTTGCTATTCAACATTTTTGGCAAACATTTTCTGAATGTGGGGATGTGAGTGGTTTTGGGATCTGCAACTAAGTATTAAGGTAATATTGATAAAGATCCAATTTAGATACAAGAATAAAAGAAGAATTAAGATGTGATATTGCAGGTGGATTACAAGAATAAAGTTGAGGAAAAAAGTAGTAGTAGTAGTATTAGTATTGTATATTTCTTTTAAAGTGCCCCTGATACTCAATTCTAGGTTTCTTTTATAGTGCTACTACTTTTTTTAAAGTTTTCTAAAGTTTGCCTCATTGGTTTTCCCCATACTGCTGCCAATTTAGGTTCAAAGAAGTTATACAACAATGTTCATTCAGAGGTTGAATCCAATATATCCATTTTGTGCTCAACAATTCAAATCTTCCACCTACCTCAAACTTTTCTCAACATAAAGTGTGAAAATATATAATGTACACATATCAAAACTTCAACATTAAATTGACACAAGGTGCATTAATAAAAGTAGGTTACACATAATTCATTTAGCAAATACAAGCGTCATCCTGAATATAAATCAGAGTGCAGATATACATGTTTCACATTTCCCTCATGATGACAGAGTGGCACTAAAGACAGGAGGTGACCAAACTGAGGAGTTTGTTGAATCATCTGATTAAACTGACTCATAGTTTAATGTGGAACACAGCTTACAGTGCAGAGTGGATAGAGGAGGCAATTTTAAACAAACATTATGCAAATCTGCACATCTCATATGATGACAGCAGAAGGACATTCTGTGCAGTTTATACAAACTTATAAGCACAATTTATCATAATTTGGTTGCATTTTGCAGGAATCTCACAATGATGAGGAAACAGAGATTGAATAGGCGACTGAAGTAGGAAGCACCTCACTGCCTGATGATTCACTGCATGATACACAGATGAGTCCTGGTGAGCAAACGTCTCTGTGGAGCCGAGTGCAAAGTCTAAATTCAGCTGAGGGACTTTCAGATCAGAAACAGAAGAAGTGACAGATGATTTTCTCATTAGGGAATCATTACTTGCCAGATATTCAGTTTGTTCAGTGACGGACTGTGAAGCAGGAACTGTGATGTTGAAGGGTCAAGGGAGCAGGTGGAAGTGATTCTTGACAGGAGGAAGTCATTGTTCTCAGATGGTGATGAAGATATCGCCAAAGAGACTTGGGCGACTGAACATTTCCTCAGAAAAGAGACTCGACTAGATTCAAGATCTACTCACTATGAAAACAAAATAATTCAAATGATCAAGAAACTCACTGCTGATATTTTAATGGTCCAAGAAATACAAGCCTTCAAATGCTATCTGCTTTCTGTTAAACTCTTTCTGACTCGTGTCCACATAGCTCAACGGGTCCATATGCGAGTCAACCCAATGTATCATTCTAATGGTAACCTATGCTCTCCCATGTGTTGACTCCGATATTTTTTGGTCTAGAATTTGCCTCCAAGCACTAAGATAAGTTATTTTTCATAAGCAGTCTATTTTTTGACAAGTGATCAAATGTGCAGGTCACATTGAAAAAATATTGTCCAAGTAGATATACAACATCTCGTCAAAAATAGACAGACCAGACAAAAAGTTAGGTTAAAAGCTATGTAGCTACTATATGCAATACATTTAGTATTGATTAGAGTTGTGAAAAATAATGCGTTAACGCATTATGATTAAATTACAGGATTAATTCGTTAATTTATTTTAACGCATTTAACGCATGCGCAGAAGGACCTTCCAATATACCCACATTTCCGCCCACTCTGCACTAGTCACCGCTCTAATGCAGTCAGACGGCCGCTGCTATTCAAACAAACAAACATCACCTTCTGGATGGGAAGATCATGCTCCAAAAAAACAAAGATAGAACATTCAATAAAACCAAGGTGATATGCACACTCTGCGGGAAGACGTTAAAGTGGGGCGTTCAAGTGGAATCCGCCAAACCAGACTCACTCGCAGGACACATAGTGCAAAAGAAGCGGTCAGCTTTACTGTCAGAGAATGTGAACAAGTTAGTTTGCCTCACCAACTGGCTAAAGGAAGACTAGCTAATAGGGCTTTTAGAGGCAATAGATTGTGCCATGGTGTGGTGAATGGTTGTTTGACAAAAAATAGAAAACTTTTCAACCATAATATAAAAACAATGGCTAAGAACCCCGAATTTTGTTTAGGATGAAGATTATATTAATGTTCCATATGGAATAGCAAAGAGAACTGCTAAAGAACTGCTGAGTTGCAGCACCATTGTTTTGTTTATTTATGAATAAAAAAAGAAAAAATGTTAAATGTATATATCTGTCTTTTGTCATAAATCTTTTTCCACAAAAAATATACAGAGAAAATCAGTAATGTGATTAATCATGATTAATCCATAGAAACCTGTAATTAATTTGATTAAAAATGTTAATCATTTCACAGCCCTAAAATAAATATAATCTTCAGTCAGTTTGACACATTATTGATTTTGATAATGGTATTTTGTTCCCAAAAAAGTCTAAGTCAAATAAACGTGGGAGAGTCCATTATTAAATTAACATACATTATTTGATGTGAATATATCAATAGATAATATTATAATCAACATAAACAATGTGTCTTGACCAGCAAGCTTAAAGCAACGGTTTAGACATATTCTACAAAAGTGGGCGGCAAATTTCTGTACTTTGTGCTCACATGTCCCATATAAATTGAATTAGAGACACAAAATCAAACTATGTAGAGAAAAGTAGTTAGGTATTAGGACAGTTTAATTATTAAGACTGTAAGGCATAGAAATGCATTCCTCTAACCAGGCAATAATGTCAGTGTTTGGGTTTCTGCCAAGATTTTGGTCGTGCCATGATTACGAATTAAAATACTTAAGGTTAAGAAATTATGTGGTTTGGACTGAATGTCTATGGTGGGTCCCAAAAACCTGTCTAATACCAATAACTCTGATTTACAACACACCAATGTAATAACCCAACCCCCCTAGCCATTATTCTCCTCCTGGCTACTGAGCGTTGGCATTGGACGTAAATCAGCAGCTGCAGAATTGTCCAGTATAAATGTCGGTCCACAGGATACTGAGCTGAGATAGTAATTGTAAAATAATGAGGCTAATTCTTCTCTGATACCTTGCAGTATTTCACAGATATAAGTACAGAGTGTATAAGTACAGATTAACAGTTTTGCCTGCTCTCCTCTGATAATTATATTCCTTGACAACTTATATACATTTTATGGCAGATAACTCTTTATATTAGATTCATCTCTTAATTCCTTATAGCCTATTCACCATGAACATATGGCAGATACTAGACGTCAACATATTCACACTGGATCACAGTATTTAAACGTCATTAACGACACATTTCATTTGTTTTTCCTTCAATCAAACACTATACCTCCAATGTATATTTATCAAGATTTTGCCTGAATCAGGAGCTTTATAATTACTTCCTGTTGTTGGACACATTTTTGAATTAGTGGAGTTTTGATATTAGTTTTTTTTTATTTCTCTGTTTGCATTTTGGATTAGTTAGTTCCTGTTTTACTCTGAAACTTCTTTCTTTGTGTGTTTCTCTCTTACTTCACGTCTTGTCTTTGTCTGTGATTTCCTCACCTAAGATCAATGAGCCTGCCTCCTTGAACCCAATTCCTGAATCTTCTCACACATCACCACGTGAGCACACTGATCACTACCACTGCAATTCACCCTGCAAGGACAAAACCACAACACACTGTTCAAGTGACCACCACTCTTTCGGCCTACATCCAAAGTGGTGTGAATCCCACAACTACTCCCCGTAAGTCGTCCGGCTGTCTAAGACGATGGAAAGGGTAAGAGTCAGTTGGTTCAGGGTCACAATAAATTATTTAAAAACAACAATCAATACGATTTAAGGTTGAACAGTCCATCAGGAATGCGATGCGGGAGAAGTCGGACCGGCAGCATAAAATCAACGCAGATACCAGTGGTCAGACCACACTGGAATTAGGCAAAGCAGCGGTATGGTATGCCCTCATATAAGTAGCCTATGTGCTCAACTAAAAGCCAGGACTCTATGGTTTGAAGCCATGTATCTGCTGGTCCAAAGAACCCTGAAGATGCACCACAGCTGCTGCACAAAGATGTTCACCTGATTATTCAAAGTGCGTGACTCTGTATGCAAAACCCCAAACTGAAGAATCAATCGTTGCCATTGTCGTGAACACGCGGTTGTCGTGATCAGGAACATCAAATATGTTGACGAGTCCTATTGAATATCGCTGCTACAGAACACTGGTCACCTCGTCAAAATGGTTCACTATTGAATGTATCAGTTGTCAAAATCACAGCAAATTCAACACTGCACTTCTTTGGTCAATTAACAATACACAAGCCAACTGTAAAACTGATAACATGAGTCTCCTTGGGTGAGTCCAAATTGCCCCTGATTGTCAGAGCTGCATGGTAGCTTGCCACATCATTGTCTGTAATTGAGAGTCTAATTCTAAATTTGTTTGTAGCTGGTGCCTGGATTGGCGATGGTCTGTTCCAGTGACAGATGCGTTATGTTTTCTGCACGACTCACGTGTCATACAGAGGAGGGTGATCAAGGCTGGAGAGGAAACAGGGTGCAGGATTTTAACACCAGACACAGTGGTTCCCCATATTACACGTGGATTACACTTTGATTAAATAGTAATAAATATGTACAACAAAAGACCTCAATCTTTCCCCAAAACCATAACCATGTTCTGTGGTTTCCTCATCAGAGCCACAACAGACTGTGTAAACATGTCGTTGTTGCCACAAGCAGATATCATACTATGAGATCAGTGTGCAGGAAGGACGGCACACTTCCTGCACTGGTAAAAACATCGCCGGTAAACACGATCTCGCAGCAGTCACATCTCCCCCAGAACAAATTGATCAATGCAAATCAGCATTTGTAGAATCAGTGGATTTTGCTGTTGCACAGTCATTTCCCTGTTGATGGTGAGAGAAAGAAAGAGGCAGGGGGTCAGCCATTTTGTTCTTCAGTAAAAATAGGGGTCCATCTCATCATCCATCTCTTTAATGTGCTTCCAGTAAAGCCTTTCCACTTTGGTTTGCATTTTTGTCTCTTTCTTTACCTTTTATAATTCAACACCACTCCTCTTCCCCGGCTGTATCTCACCGCCCCCGCCCTCCTCATACCCCCTCCATAGATCCTAATTAAAAATATACTCTACATATTAACAAATGTCACTCCAGCTCATGGACATGCCTATTTCCTCCCTTCTCTAATTGCCCCCCTTCAGCCTCTCTGAACTCCTCCATCCATCCCTCTCTCTCTCTCCCTCCTTACCTTTACACGTCTTACCCGCTGATGGAGAGTGAAGGGCCGTCTCCTGTAGAGAGCAGTGCCTTTTGGAGGGAACAATGGGATTTGGAACCATTTCAGCAGTACATAATTCATCATGACCTGGCTCGTGCTCTTGTAAAACACCCACCCACCTCTCCCTCCTCCCACTCTGTCCCTCAGCCCACATTCTCCCTCTCTCCCTCTCTGCTTCTCCGGCATTTAATCTTACAGCATATTGCCTTCCTGTCACACTGTATTCCAGCGTGTTTTCACAGGGCTTGACATGGGTGCACATTTTTTACATCCGGTATATGGATAAAGAGAAGTGTACACATTATAACTTCAGTGCTGCTGTGCACACACACTTGTATGTGTTTACATTTGAAAGTAGGATTGCATGTGTTTACGTGTGGCTCTCTCATGTCGGGGCGTGAAGAATGAAGAAGGGCGTACGGAGACTGGGGATGGAGCGAGCATGTGTGTGTGTGTGTATGTGTGTGTGCACTGTGTGGAGATGTAAGAAGTGTGCAAGAATCCATTCTCCAGCTTCCTGCATTTATTATTCCATCAGAAGCTGCTCTAGTTGCCGTACTGCGAGGAACAGCAAGACTATCACTTCATCTATAACCCGATGGAGGGTTTAAAGGCCCACTGAAGAAAGCTGGGTTGGGTATCGTTTGGGTTTTTTACATCATTGTGCAAAATCAATACTTTTAAGATGGTACCAGTACCTACACTGCCGGCTGATGTGCTTGACATGGGGTCACGCAAGCAGTCAAACATGCAGCACCGCTCGGCTTATTAAATAAGAGTGTCGATACCCGGCCCAGCGTGTCAGATCCAAACAGGCTTGGCTTATTTCAGAATAAACTTTTGGAATGATATTGGAGGTGGCTGGGCAAATGTTTCTGGCACTGCACATGTCTGTAACACAATAACAAGCAATAACCATGTGTGTCAGTGACAGGGTAACACACACTCTGGCTTGATTATCGAGCTTGGACGTGTTCAGTCCAAACCACTAAATTTCAAAAGTATCCCGTAATTCGTCAGGTGCTTCATTTAGTTCGTCATGATCTTCCCTTACACGGAATTGTATTTGAACATTTGATGAACATTCCTAGAGTCAAAATATTTTCTTGTGAAGTACAACCACACCTTTCACCGTTTGGCTTTAGGTATTTTGTCAACTCAAGTTTGAGGTAGCTACTAGCTAACTTAACAGGCTAATGTTGCGTGCTGCCAGAAGCATGTAAACTGTGTTGCCATTAGAGTTACATGTAATGATAACTAAGCATCTGCAGTACTTCTTAAGTTGTCTGTAAGCATGATATTTATTTCAGTGCAGAGGTCTGGCACTAAAATCTGCATTTGTGATTCGGACGATTTCAGTACCAAACCCTACTTATGATACAAAGAGCCACATGATGAATCAAAACTACTATCATCAGTGGATGAGCCAATATGAAAAAGCACTTTAAGATCTTTGTGTTCATATTATGTTCGATTAAGTGTTTGTTTTGATTGATGAGAGCACTTGCTTGTGGTATCTAAATGGTAGTAATTGGTCGCTATGTGCTTTTACAGATCTTTTCATGTTTTAGTCCCGATGTGCCGCTTGTTGCCTCCCTTCTTTTTTCCTTTGATTCTTTAAAAGCTTTCGGGGAGAAGCAGAATTACAGTGCTACTGCTCAAGTTTCCTTATTTTTAAGTGACTCCTGGGACTTGGCAGCATGGGGGATGACAGTGGGGTGTTTTGTTGGAACATCTTTAAGTGTGCGAGCTAAGTGGCATCACAACAAGCTCCCTCTCCACTTCCGCTACTCGCTTGGGCTCCATATCCAAAGTTTAGTGCTCTGTAGAGTCCACGTCTGGCTGCTAAATCTAATCCAACCCTCCCTTGTGTTGTCACTCCCCATCTCTTGCCGTCTATACCCCTCTGAGCCTTAAAAAACCGCTGCTACTTTATTCATTACCGCCGCCTTAGCACTTCCTCAAAAAACATTACAAGTTTGCCATGATGCCACTTTCTTAAACAGCTTATGTAACCGCAGCGCTTCAGCTCCAGCTCTAAAAAAAATGTGAGAAGATAGATGTCAGTGAATATTTAAGAATGGGGGGGATATAAATATATATATATTTTTATATTTTGTTTATCTACATCACACCTGGAGCTCTGAATCTGAGCATCACCTTTATAACAATGAGGAAATTAATCTGGGTCAGGATCGGCCTCTGTGGTGCTGTGCTTTTCCAGGAGAGATTTCACAAACCTCCGCTCTTCTGCCGGAGGAATGGAAACGGGGCCAACTCTGAGGAGATAATGAGCATCACTGTGAGTGTTGCATGTGTATGTGTGTGTGCGTGTGCGTGTGCATGACTGATGTTATTTATGGAAATATATTGTACTTCTAATGACCCAACGCAAAATTCCACCCTGCTGACAACAAAAATTAATCATAAACTTCTCTAACTAGTTCATTATTCAAAGCAGCGCCACGAGACGCACGCTGCATAAAGGTGTGTGCAGAGAATCAACTTAGCATTTGACAGCGTGGGCGCCCCCTCCCCCCATTTGGATTGTCTGACAATTACCAAAGTATCAAGGAGACGCTCTGTTCTATTAGAGCTACACAGCCAAGAGCCACTGACTATAATTACACAGTAATTTAGCCTCCCATCCAGATTAGAGAAGGCAGTGGGATGAACGAAGGGAAACAAATGGAGAATGAGATAGTAAAGGGGGAGGGAGAGGGAACACAATTTTGGGGGGTTAAGGAATCAGGGAACAGATATGAGAGAGGAGGAATTAGACTGCAACATCATAAATACAGATTTACAGAGTCTATTAAAGGACTAGCTCAACATTTGAGAAATGTAAATTTTCACCTACTTGAAAAGAGAGAGGAGAAATTTGATACCGCTTCATAGTTGTCGACAATATGGAAACAGCTGGACTAATATTATCCCCCCACCAGCATCAAAAGTTTGTCTTTAATGGTGATGATGGAGTCTACTATTCCCAACACTGGGGCATCTTGACTACTAAAACCCAGGGGATACATAGGAAATAGGTGGAGCACTGACAACGTTTTAATGTGGTGTCAGATGAAATGATGATCTCAAATCAGAAAAACAACACCTAAAGTTATGGTTAACGAGTCGCCAATATTATCATTTCTTCTGTAGTCAACTTAACCTATACCTATTTACATGCATGTTTGATATGATTTATGCCTGTCATTGTAAGTATCAAGTTACTGTCAATGCCTTAAGCCAGAGATCTGAACAGGATGGGTTCCAATGGTTATCTGACAAATTCATCAGGAATGGATAGAAGTAAACTCAACACAGGTGGGCTTTGCGTTTTTTCCACAGTTAAAATTATGATAACTACAAACATTGAACCAGCCAGAACATCAAAATGGATCACATAAAGAAAAAAAAGTGGTGAATATGACCTTAGGGGCTCTGGTGCTTGGAAAGTATCACCTTTGGACAGCCGCAAGCTAGGCACTAGTTCACAGTCATTACTGGGAAAACACAATGAATGTGAAGCATAGGAGCTGTGACAATTGAGATACTTTTACCAAGTACAAAACTCCCCTAGCAAGTGTGTATGTAGGATGTGTATGATTTCAAATTGAAATTAAAAACATCTTCACTGCTATTATAATCATGTACAGGAGGCTTCTCTTTTCCAGTCGTAGCATATGTAGCATATGTCAGACTGGCAGGTCTTGATTTGACTTTGAGATAATTGCAGGTAATGGACTGGGTGGGGGTTTGCAAAAAATGTCAGTGCACGAAACATCCTGCTTTCGAAGTTTCACAAAAAAAAATCTTACAACAGCTGCAATAAGGGACTGCAGCATTCATTAGAAACATGAAATGTGTGTGGTCACGTGGTTTTGTTTTTTTTGTTCCCAGATTTTTACTTTTTGCGACAAAGTCATCCACAGTGAGATGAACGCAAGCGATAAACACACACCACATAATTATGCAATCGTCTGGCTCTGTTGTTTTTTCAGCCAATCTCATCCACCAGGAGATTTGTCACAGCCGAACTGACAGCTGGGCTTTGAGGCATTTGATAACATCACACGATCACAGAGAGCTTAATAGAACGTGAGACCTTTGGGTTTTAATGTGTGAGTGAAGGGTCTCACGAAAATTGTATGTGTAATTAGGCGATGAGACGCGCTGGGACTAGTGTCCTATTTTTAAGCAGAAGAGCTGGAAGGGTGATCAGCGAGCTGCGGGAGCCCTTCACAGCTGAGGGGTCACACAGCCAGGGGGTGGACCGGGCTTACTCAGCAAGGCAGCGCCGTGGCTATCTCGACCACAGCTTCCTCTCTGACAGGAGGTTAACTAGATTCTGATCAACGGCTGCTGCAGGGCCTGTCACTGGTCAATGCACTCAACCTGAGACAGACGGGGAGTAACTTCAGAGGGTTTTCTCCTTTTATGGCTTGCTGTAATAATCCTTTTCTTCGTTCCATTGTTCCAAAACCCTACAGTGTTTTCTTCCTGTGTTTATCTAGTCTGCTCAGGCCCTCTCTAAATTTAGGGTTTTGTTCAAAACAGTCATGCTCCGGGGGAAGTGTGTACCCTAACTTGTGTGTACAGTCATTCACTCCTCAGAGCCACTCTGTGCTGATGGAAATTTCCACATTATCTTCCATCTCTTTTGTGTTTGGCTCAAGTAGTGGATGGACTCTTTGGACTGTTGCTGTTATAATTGTCTGCAGTGTTGTGCAAGTTCACACCTCTCATGAACTAGTTCAAATTTTCATTTCATACTAAATGAATAGTTCACGTTTATAGTTCACCATTTAAATTCTGAACTAGTTCATAGTTCAGTTCATTTCATAGTTTTAAGGTGGAAAGTGAGAATGAAAGACTTAACTTGAAAAAGAAAACCTTATCCATCACTACCCCTTGCCTTTACTGTCGGAATCTTTATCAGACAGTGTGTACAAATCCCTCAGATAATAATAAGGTGCATCGGATGTAGTCGCTGAGTCTGCGTCTCTGCTGTTCTCTTGCCATCTGTATATGAGACCGCTGTTGTGTTGCAGGTATGGCCTGCCCCTTTAAGGAAAGTTTGTAGTGTGTGACGTAGCGCACCTGGGTATTGTGGGAAAAGATGCTAAAAGTGTCTGTATAACGAGACGTGACGGACCACCTAGAGGTGCTGCGAGTGTTGCTCCTCCTGTATATCCGAGAAATAAAGTGGCCGCATTCCAAGCAGGGGTGTTTCTAGGATTGAAAGAAAGGAGGGGCTTAGCCCCTAAGGATGCTGAATGTTTTTTTGGGGCTCATTTTCTCTGTATCTTTGCTTGCATTCATTCAGTATAAAATAACAGAAGAGACAGAATTTCAGGGTCATTGTGAAATTTGACAACACAAATATGAACTTTTCTCAAATAGAGAGAAATAATTTTCCTGCTTGTAAAGGAAAGACGGATATACTAGTTTTCATATCCGCTTCACTCCCAAATCCTAATTCTTAAAGGGACCACACACAATGGATGGACAATGGACCTGCCAGTGTCAACTTCTGAGTTGTTTCTTTGTTGTATTATGAGCAGAAGGGAATAAGATACACAATACACAAAAATACATTCAAATTATTTCAAAAATAGAATCCAATGCACAGGAGATTTTAGAAAAATGTGAGTAAGAGAAAGAGTTAAAAAGCCAGCGCAGCGATGCAGACTCCCCAAGGTCCTAGTGCCCGGTCTTTTATTGCTAAGTATGATGAGAGGCTATTGGATTGTAATTTGAAGGGGGAGAAAACCAGAAACGCACTCACATATGTAGCATGTTGGAGTTATAAATAACTTGTCTATGTGTAAAACAATAGTTTAATAGTTTAGAAAAAAAAATCCCAATAATTATTTGGGGGGGCTGAAGAACATTTTAGGGGGGGCTTCAGGTTTAGGTTAGGCTACATCGCGGACATTTCAGGGGCACTGAGCAACGACATGGTGAAAGCATTCGATTTGGACAGCGTCTCTCCTGAGGAGAAAGTATTGAAATGTCCTGAGGGTCAGTGAACAGGTAGGGATGGGGCATGTGAAAGTTATAGGCCAATGGCTGTAGGGTTTAATGGAATGGCAGGCTATCATTGGCTGATGAGTTGGCATATCAAGGGTGAATGAGGAAGGGGAGTTAAGAATACAGTGGTGGATGACAGGAGTGTCGGAGTTACAAACAAGAAGTGTGTTGTGTTCGCTGGACTTTAATAAAGTTACACATAAAGAGAGAAGTTTCCTGTCGTCTATACGTGAGGACGCTACAATATGAACGTGTTCACCGTTCAAATTCATTATTTGTCATTGAGTTGCGTTCAGTTCATCGTTCTCATAAAAGTGAACGTGTTCAATGAACGCATTCATTTGCGTTTGTTCATGCACAACACTGATTGTCTGGGTACTAATGGCCCACCCTGGATAAGACGATGCTTATTAAAATATATCCAGAGGCATTATTGTACGAGCTCTGAGGAGCAATGAGCACATTCTCTAATGCTAAGCTTTGTCATCTGGTATTGTTGTCTCCTTTATGGTTTCATTTGTCTTCCTAATGTGGAGACTTTGGGAATGAATGTTTCTTTTACTATATATTCAATAAAGTGTGTTCATAGAGGTATTGCCACTTATGTACATATGCCTGAACTGCAAATTCGGATGATGTGTGTGCAAGGAAAGAAAAGCCAGGTGCAACTGAATACATTGAGTGGGTAACTGTACATAGTTACATTCCACCACTGTCTTTTTTAAAAGACCTTCAATCAATTATCTTCATTGTGGAAGTATCCCGGACAATATTTAAAGTCTTACAATATTTGTAAGAGAATCTTATGTCTTCCTCCCACCGAGGATGTTTTTGTCAAGCAAATTATGGACGGAACCAAACTGGCATGCGCCCCATTAAGCTGGCACTTTTCTTCCTGCACGTAAGAGATTATTATAACTGTTATAACTAATTCATGGCGTTCAAGGGAATTATTCCTACATTTAAAAGACGGAGAGGATATAGACATACAGCCTTGAAAAGGGGTAAAAACCGACCTCATCTATTAGCTCATCCAAAAACAGCATTGCACTAGAAATGAATTGTCGGCTTTAGAGATATTATTTCAAGTTGATGTGTCACCAGTCTATGTACAACACACATCATTTTGATCATAACATTAATCTTTATGGAATCGTGTGCATCAATTATATTTGTGCTGCTGTTGTCTGACTCAGGCTGCAGGTAAGAGCCTGACATTAACCGATATCAACAAAGGAAAAGCTGCATTGGCAGATCCAGGGGTAGTTGAGCCCTAAAGTGATTCTTTCCTCTTAGTAGTTTTTATCCTTTTATAATTTCAGTCTCTTCCTAACAATATCAACAATAAAATAACCTATTTTCTAAGGTTTTTAATTGGACATAATGTGTTTGAACTCTGTGTAAGTTCCAGCCCCTCTATGGCCCCTAATTTAGAAAAACCCTATATTCCTTACTGCACAAAATTTTTTATGTTTCAACAAATATCACACTTGACATGTCATTTACATTTCTTTGTGAGAAATTAGCCATTTTAATGATAGTAGGAGTAGTTCTGAACGACAAGCAAATGTTCCACCAAAACAAGCCCAGTGGGTTTTGTAGAGAAACTCACAATAAATGTTGCCATAATTTTACAATAAACAATTTTTGCCATGCCATTTGTCATTCAAATTATTCAAAATGGATTTATGTAAGCTCCACATCTTAGTAAGTGGGCACATGTATACAAAGCATGTGTTCGCCTCATCAACCCTTCGGCTCTCAAGTGCACTTCCCGTTCTGGCACCTTCTTGATAGTGGGTGCATCCAGACCATTCTCTAAACACTGCCATCAAACTGATGAGTAATGACAAAGAGTGTGACAAAGATATTATTAAGGGGGACGATTTAATGTGCAAAATTTGGAATCTTGTCATCTAAAGAGCATGACAAAAAAAACAATGAACACACCTCTTACAGCTCACAGGTAGAAAAAAAAGATGTTTTGTTGTTTGCTTTTTTGCCAACTTTCCTCCTGACCTAGATTGAGAGAACATCTGGCTCAGTCTGGAGACTCAGGAGCAGGAATTGGTGCGACAGTCTCAGACGTGGGATCGTCATGTTCATCTTCATGTTAAACACATAATCTGTTTATTACCTACTCCTTATTCTTTAGTTTGCATCACAGCTTATTTTATGGCTGTTAGCTGCATGCACCAGTTTAGCATCGCCCTTCTGTTACACTGTCAGATTCACGATTTACCACTTGAAAACATCCAGCATTATTAATGATGCAGCAGAAATAGAAACGTTGCCTTTTTAAATACATGCATTCTTAATTTCCTTGTCAAGATGTCAGGCCTATTCTACCCACAATCAAACTTGACAGCTCATTCGGAGATTCGGATGTGTTATGCTAGATGTGGCTGATGTACACTTGAAGCGCTGACCTCAACTATTGATTTATTTAGACGGATTCATTTTCATGACCTGGTTACATGCCATCATGCATTTTTTTATAAATTTCTGCATGATCCAAATACCTAGATGCCACTAAATGTCATTAAACGTGTCTATTGTCGTTGTCTATGCCATCGAGAATCACACATAAAGGAGTTCGCTAACGGGACAATCAGAAGCACAAGAGTACATTCGACAAAAAATTGTCAACTTTGTGCCTTTGGTTTTGTTTGATTTATACAAAATAACAACTTGACGAGATTTAGAGAAATATCAGAGTTAAAAATGTTTGTTTAAGGTTCCATTATTAGGATTTAGTGGCCTCTAGTGGTGACGTTGCAGATTACCTCTTGTCTGACCATTCCCTTCAAAGCATGTTGGAGGCCCCTCAGGCAGGAATACATTAGGGGCTTTGAGGTCAAGGGGGACCTGGAACAATGTTACGGCCCTATGAGTTTGTCTTGTAACAGAGGAAGATGTAGGGGAGTCTCTCTTATTGACACATAGGTGAAGCACTCCTCCACCCTACGCAGCTCCGGGGGATTCCTCCTTGAGCACCGCCCTAAACCGCCCTGCACTGCCCACAGGGCAATTACGCAGCGACCAATCAGGCTCTTTTGGCCTCGTGGGCAAGACTACAAGAAAGCCTGTGTAAAGTCGAGTGGGGCGGCTGAGATTTGTTTCGCTTGATCAGTGTAAACTTGTCGTGTAAACTCTTTTGTGTTTTTTAAACGAGTATTGCTTTGGGTCAGGATTGTTGATTAATGGTTACTAGAGAGGCACAAGTCCTGTGATTTTTGGTGGGCAATAGATTGTTATTTTTCTTAATTCATTGTACATATCACGGATTTTCCTTTTTTTTTCTTCATTATGCCTTTTAATCGGCGGCCTGGATGTTTTTTATTATTTATGTGAAGGTTAGTTTAGTTTAATTAGCAGGCCAGGGTTTAGGAACAGGGCTTGTCTTTTGTTTATTTTATGATTTGATGTCTCCCTCTGACCCCCCACCCTTTGTGTAGCACTTTTGTTCACTGTCCACTGTAGTTTATGCAAATCCTTTGTTGCACCAATGCAATAAAAGGCTGTGTTGCCAGAGACCATCGGTGCTGTGTACTCTTACACAAAAACTGGGTTGTAACACTTGACATTGACCCGGGCCCTGACCTGAAAGGTCAGGGCCCGGGTCAATAGCCTGTTTTGCCCACCCCCCGCAACACCCCTGCCTCCAGATAACATACAAACATTGAAATACTTACTTTGAGTTATCTTTCTTACTGTCACTTGCTTGTCTGGTTTCCATATCTCTGTGATTGTCGTCCCCGCTCTGATGTTTTTCGATCCTCCATCGTGTATTTACCCCGTTTTCTTTGTTGGTTCTTATGTTTATTCTCATTCGTTCCCGTTCAATTTAGTCTCATCATTCACTGGAGTTTCCTGATGTGTCTGTTTAAGTACACATTCCTATGATTTGTCCTTGACAGTGTGAATTATTTGGATTTCTACATGCCTGCCAGGAAACCATGTAAGCCAGCGAATTTAATGAGATTTCACTCCGTGCTCTTATCTGCTCACATTTGGATCCTGACACGCAATCTGAAACACGAAACAAAATGCTGTCTCCTATATTACGGTGCAATGTTCTGTTGACCCATTCATCCCCTCTGACTTCTTTACCTCTTAAATGAACGTTGTCATTCTGCCACAGTGGAACCTGGCTTTCTACTGTTCTCCAAGACTTTAAATGTGAACATGTATTATCCCATTTTTCATTCAGTCTTCAGAATATGGCACAAGGTTTGTGTGACCTGCCTATTCCATTCATTCCTTTTATGAATCTTAGAAAGGAAATGCTGATTAGATGAAAGGAAAAACTGCATTAAAAACCAGGTTAACATCACCTTGGGGGGGGGGCTCAGTACATTGGCAGCAGAAATGTGGCAAACAAACGCAGACAAAACCTCCAATCTCATTACACCCTCTTAAGTAGGTTGGACCAAAATCTTTATTTATGAGTTCAGTGTGCCACAAATCCACTTTCTGTGCCAGGGAGAACAATCGCCAAGAGTTTCAATAACACGGTGTGGCAGAAGTTTATTGTATATTTTAGCTTAATTGCTTTTATATTGTCCAAGTTTGCAATTACGTTTTGGGCAGCAGTTGTGGTTGATAAGAGATGTTTGAGTGCAGATGACACGTCTGTTCTGCTGTATCTCCCCCCCGGCTGTGCAGCTATTAGAAATGTAAAGCCGCCTCTTAGATCTAATCCCATCACAGATTTCCTGTCTCTTTCACTTTCTGCTGTTGTTGTTTGACCTCAGCAAAATTATCGGCGTAAACTTTCCATTTAATGTGTTTTTATTGTCCTTACCACCAGACTAGTGATTGATAGGCACTATAGCCAAAAACAGTAACCGTAACCTAACAGACGACTTTTCCAGATTACTTATGAGTATAGGGCCACTTAAAGGGAATATATTAGAGCTGTGAAAAATAACGCGTTAACGCGTTATGATTAAATTACAGGATTAATTCGTTAATTTTTTTAACGTATTTAACGCATGCGCAGAAGGATCTTCCAATTTACCCACATTTCCGCCCAATCTGCACTAGTCACCGCTCTAATGCAGTCACTCAGACGGCCGCTGCTATTCAAACAAACACACATCACCTTCTGGGAAGATCATGCTCCCAAAAAACAAAGATGGAACATTCAATAAAACCAAGGTGATACGCACACTCTGCGGGAAGACGTTATTGTTTATCCGGAGCAAAGCCGCTTAAAGTTCCACCTCAACACGGAGCATGTGTCGGTCGGCGGGGGGCGTTCAAGTGAAATCCGCCAAACCAGCTTCACTCACAGGACACATTGTGCAAAAGAAGCGGTCAGCTTTACTGTCAGAGAATGTGAAGAAGTTAGTTTGCCTCACCAACTGGCTAAAGAGAGACTAGCTAAGAGGGCCTTTAGAGGCAGTAGATTGTGCCATGGTGTGGCGATTGGTTGTTTGACAAAAAATTGAAAAATGTTCAACCATACTATAAAAACAATGGCTAAGAAGCCCAAATAATTTCTGTTTGATTTAAAAAGAAAAGAAAAAAGTTTTATTAACCCATACAATGGCTAAGAATCCCAAATTTTGTTTAGGATGAATGTTCCATATGGAATAGCAAAGAGAACTGCAAAAGAACAGCTGAGTTGCAGCACCATTGTTTTGTTTATTTATGAATAAAAAAAGAAACTGTTAAATGTATATATCTGTCTGTTGTCATAAATCTTTTTTGTTCTCACAAAATATACCGAGAAAATTGGTAATGTGATTAATCCTGATTAATCCATAGAAACCTGTAATTAATTTGATTAAAATTTTTAATCATTTCACAGCCCTAGAATATATATAACAGTATAAGGCCCAATACTTACAATTTACTAGACATATATTTTGCAAGGTACTGAGTTTTGTAATCAGCATAGCCTATGTGAGATTTATTTACAATGGAATACTTGGAATCAAATCAAATTATAAAGGCTACAGGACTAACTCAGGAGGAAGGGGGAACACATTTTGAAATGTGCTTCTACAGCTGTATTTATATTCTAAGATAATATTTAATGTCATAAAACAAGTAACTAGTAAATAAGCAAGTAAATAAAATCCATTAAGCTGTCGTTAAATTGGGGTATGTACAAGCCTGGGGGGACAAGTGTTGCCTGAAAAACTCAAAATGAACAAATCTTTATACACAGGAGTCAGTTTATTATTCATGATTTCTTCCTCTTCACCTTGTGAAACCTGCTCATGTTTTTTGAAATCTAAAAAGACAAGATAACCTCGGGATGATGTTATCAGAGTCGTCTCGACCTTGTTCCGGAGACAGATTTTGACATAACGTCTCCCGCAGTGAAAACTATGGTTGTGGAAACTTAAGACATTTAGGTGAGGGTCTGACAAAATAGTTTGCACGATGGGAAATAATCAGTAAATCTCACACTGATCTTTTCTGGCAGTTGCCTCTCTCCTTTTCTCCCTCTCTTTCGTTCCTTTCTTCAATGCCACTGCTAATAACATGCTCTGTGTCCTTGGCTAATAAGCTACAGATACGTGCAGAGCCACCATACGCCTCGTCTAGGTGCCCTTGTAAGTCCTGCTGTCAATCAAACACCAACACTTACAGGAATACTTGCATCCTTCAGACAATATCATATTTGAATGAGGACGTTCATTTTGCTGGTAGTAATACTGTAAGGATATTACAGTGGCAACAAAATGAATTAAGTGAATCAGTTGATTCAAAAAGCTTATACAAGAGCCAAATGGACAACACAACGACATCAGACGCAAGCACATCTACAAACCAATCAGTGTCAAGCACAGGTAGACGCAGCCCACGTAGGTGTTGACAGGACCTATGTAAGTCAAACATTAGTCTTTAGTTTACTCCCTAAATTATAATGTGAAACCAAAACTATCAAAAGATCAAATGTAAACAACAGAATTCTTTTATTTTCCAAGTATATATGCACATACAGGAAATTGCCTTGGTGGGGTTTGTGCACTGTACATAAAACATAAAACTACAATTGGACAAAAAAAAACAATATATACATTAATACATCAATATATACAGTAAGAGCAACATGTGACATGTACTTTGGCCAGACTTTCAGGTGTGACAGAACTGTGTGTGATGCATGCGTGAAATGAATTATTTGTATTTCATATACAACAGTGCATCATACCATCACCAATTGCATATGCTTTTTAAGCACTTTGAGGTCCCTGCAACAATTCATCCTTCATTCTTCTCCTGAGTGTCACAGAAAGCAATTCTCTGTCACTCTCCTCAAGGGTTGTTTACAATGTTTCCTGCAGAAATGCGGCCTGACAGGTAAAACGATCCAGTTTGGGAACAAGGGAGTCCTTGGATATGCCTGCAGGGAATTTTAATAAGGTGAAAAGAGGGAGAAGTGCAAGGACTTGCATAAATGACCTGTTACTGTCAGCGTGGACAGCATGCTCCTCTGTTATCAATACGGTTTAACAAATAGGTTTTATTTGGCCGTCATTCCATTTTTTGCATATCCTGCAAAAATATTTGTACACCATCAATAAAACACTTGATTCTTCTATATGAAGATGAATGTATCCGTTACGGAAAGCTTGTGATGAAGTGAAAGCAGCCTGTAGACGCAGACAATGAACATCTCTAACACAGTGACCTACTGATTCCCTAGCACACATCCTGGCTTTCTCACACACTGACACACTGCTGCACACACACACACACAACATTGGTCAGCCTGATAAATGGGCAGCGAGATCTGGTGCGACAGGCCACTGAGCCTGCCGCAGCTTTAATGAGGCCTGTAGCCAGTGGGGACTGAGTGGAGCGGCTACTCCCGTATGTTTCCATTACTACTGTACAGCAGCCTATACTATAGAAATGACAGCACACATGTGGCCCAGCCGTAGCCTGCAAAAAGCACTTAGCTCTGGGATGTAGAAAAACAAATGCATCTGCTACAGAAAGAGGGGATGGGATGTTTTTATCAGCTTCCTGCCGATAAGATAAAACCCAGAAGAGAAAAGATGTTTAATGTCTGGCTGGAAAACAAAAGTGTGAGCTGTAGTAGAGCCATATTTCACCGGTAAAGAGGATGCTGTTCTCCCAGAGGTGCAGCAAATAAATCAGGGGAAATTCAGAAAAAGGGAAACAGATATTGCTCCGGTTTTCCACACATCTTCCACACTGACTCAAAAAACTGAATTTCACTTGCTATCTGATACAAACCTTAACATGTCACATTGTTAAAATAGATAAATATAAGATAATCAATGTTACAAGCTTCATCTGTCAGTCATCATATGTTTTGGCTCATCAGTGCACAATGACAATTTGTGTAAACAATAATATTCCAACTGTAAGTGAACACAGGAACAGTGCTGAGTTATTCTGCCTTTTATATCATAGACCGTATATCCTGAACTGAGCCGTAGAAGTTAAATAATTCCTCTTTTTGAATGTGAGGTCATAGGTTCTTAGTAATTAAAATTAAATATGCAAACAGAAACTATGGGGTGCAAATCAGTCCCCCCCCTCCCCTCCACCATAGTGGTCTCCTTGATTTAGCTTTGAGGGATTATGTCTGTGTTTTGAATATTAACAGGATAATTGAAACAGAGCATTCTCCCACTGTTCTATGGACACTGACTGTGGGTCACAACTATGTAAACCCACTCAAACAGCTTCCACTGCATTTGCACTGTCCACTTTAGTTTTGGACAACGCAATCGCGCCGCAGGGCACAACCTGTCCACTGTATCATTACCTTTCTACCCCCAAGAAGAAAGATCCCCTCTGTCTTTTCCCCAAGGGCACAGCTGGGCTCAGCTGCAGAACCCACGATCCTCCGGGACTTGGTACCTCGAGGGAAAGAAGATAAGTCACAAAGCAAACCAGTGGGTTGGATAGAGAGCTATACCAGAGGGGGGATGGACTGATGTAACAGCAGCAGAGCTGGACATTTTAATGTTTGCGAAATAATGTAAAAAGTCCCCAGTTAAAGCTTATGCACTATTGATGATGATAATCAGATGCTGTTCAATGGACAAGGAAACTGATGAGAGAAAATCTGCAAATACCTCCGACTATAACATCTTAGAAGAAATATAGGAAAATAGAAATGTCTATTAATGAATGCATGTGTGTATCTGCTTTGTCAAATACTGTTTAACCTACAGTACACAGTATGTACATCTTACATAATGTGCACATATTGCACAATTTTAGTACATGTATTGTCAATACTTTCTACTTGTGCTACCCCTCTCCGTTTGGCTTTTGCTACCTCATATTCCCAGTTGCTGCAATGACCCAGTTTCCACACAGATCATTAAAGTTTCATATGAATCTAGTGTAAGGGGAAGAAAAACATGCCAAGGCTTTAGATTCGAAGAGCACATCATCAGTGCACCTAGAATAAAACATTACCAGATGAATAAAAACAAGAAACAAAGGGAATAAACAGGGAGAAAACTGTGAATCACAGAAGCTGCAGTCTTTTGTTTTTATGTAAGTCTTATGGGTGGGTGTGTGAGCAAGAGCTAAATTAGGATGAAGAAACAATATAGTATTACATAAAAATGGCTGTAATCAAGTGCGGTATTTATTGTTGTTGAAGATTCATCAATGTGTTCTCACAATTATGCAGTTTCATTATTATAAAAGGCTCAATTATTTTCAAAAACAAATGGGCGCTCTAGTTTTAATTCAACATAAAACAACAGTTATCACTATTCTCCTCTAATCCAAAAAAAGCATCTGTTGCATAGTCAGAGTTTGTAGTTGTATTTGTAACAGCCAGTGAAGCAACTGAAAGAATAATAGAACAGTCGTCCACATTTAACTTTGCACAACTGACGAGACAAGATTATTGGCTTTTATTATTCCAGCGTCTGGGGCCGATGATAGTAATCACAATGCAACTCAACTGCTGCCATTTTGCTCAGAGAGCAACACACTCCAGTGCTGTGTCAAAAATCAGCTCACTAATCCCCACTTCACTGTAAAGATACTTATATTTGTCAGTGACTAGTAAGCATATTGGGAAAAGAAGAGAAGGCTTTCTGACACATTTTCCTTTTATCGATAATTTTGTCATCGTCACAGGATTATGACATACAACAACAACAACGTCTCTCGGGTGGGAAATCCCACAACAAATATTAAATGTTTATTTTACACCTAGTATTAATACTTTAGGGTTAAACACATGACTTGTATTTAAGTACCATTATATAAATATAGAAATAAAGTTGGGGGCCACAGTTTATCCTGTGATGCTCTGCTTGTATTGACACTATTATGACGAGTCAGACTTTCATGCTGCCCTCTCTCCCTCACTCTGCAGAGAGTGCAATGCATGATGGTATACTGCTCGTTTAGTGACCATCGGTTGTGCACTATTTTTCAGGATGCATTGTGGGAGACAATGAGTCCACTATATAGGGAATGATAGTTCCCTATATAGTACAGGTCTGCTCAACTTCTGTACGCAGCGCCAGGTCTTAACAGAACCCCAATGCAGATCTGCAAAACTTGATGTCACCCTATTAAAAGTAAATGAGCAAAGTTTTGGTTGAAGCCTCCAACACGTACATGTGAGTCCTTCTCCATGATCCCAGATTTGTTGGGACTTTCATCCTTCAGAAGTGCCATCTCTTCAGGGAATGTATCTGACTTTGTGCAGCTGCCTGTTGAGCCACAAAAGGGATTTTACTTATGTTTGCATATGCATTAGTGCTCCTACAAGAGCTGTGAACACATCTCCGATGGGTAAAGTTAGAGCCCCGGGCAGCCACTGAGGTTTATAACGTCATCTCTGCTGCTCACTGCTTCCATATTCCATCAGTACACAGTGACAGCTGACATGTGAGGTGTTCACTCTGACTTCTGGGCGCTGCAGCCTGTGATTTGCTGCTCTCCCTTTCAGCTCAGTGGCCGCTGGCATCGGCGAGGGTGGAGGTTACAATAAATGCTTTGAGCCGGAGACTTTGGAGCTCAATATCTTTGTCAAAACACGGAGTGACATTCCAGTTGAACAGCCTCTGAGTGGTGTATAAACAGCGGGGCATTGTGCTGTAAAATGGCTTCTCGCCCTTATTTCCCTCTCGCTGGCTGTGCACTGAGTGCTCTGACAAAACCATGACAGATGCAGCCTGGTAAAGGGTTTCTGTGTTTGACAGCCCTGCCTCCACCTGACCACCTTCATCAGCACTCTGCCACGAAGGGCAGCCTCTGGTGTCGCATAGACACCGTACCCCGCCCAATACACACAGCAGCAGTAAATACACCATGATTACATTTATATGAGGTCGGGCAATACATTAAGGCGTAACTCATGACGCAGCTGTCAAACGTGCATGTGAAAGACGTCGGAACTGACATGAATAAGGTATGATCACAGGGAGAGGTGCTGTATTTTCAAGCTTACAAATGTGCATTAATAATTCATCTGCAGTTTGTTCAGTTGCAGGACGTACAGTGCATCTGGATGCTGCCAACCACCGGATGTGTTGTCTCCCACTCCCAACTCTCTGGGGCATCTATTTTCACACCAAGACCTCACTTTGTCTCATGGATAATGGCAACTGCAACATTTACATTATAAAGGAAATCTAATATAAAGGAAATCTCTATTATATTTCTTTGTATTTTGTGTTTAAATGGATAGTGATGTGTTCTGTTTTTCAATCAGAGATAGTGTCATATACCCCAAATCCTATTTAATAAATCCTAATCACATGTTTATTAGACTTTGTTTGTGCTTTGTCTCACATAAAATGAATATACCCTGAATAAAGGAGAAGACCAAATATGGTCAGGTTACATATTTGTGCACAAGCTGTTTCCATCAAAATAATGCATGAGTTTTCAACAATTTCTAGAAGATCTACAAAAGCTAAGGTAAAGGAAGACAGGTTTCCATAAGGCGGCTGCCTCCGTGTACCAATCTTGGATAAGTGGAGGAGGCTGGATCCATGGACTGTGTTGCCTCCTGTTTGTTTCCTGATGCTGAACAAACTACAGCTAATCACAATACTACTATATCGTAATATACTCCAATCTCATCATTTAGATAATTTTTGCAAGAATATTTTAGGGGTTATTCCTGCAAACCGAGGTCTGTTGAAATTTACCCTCTCTCCCTTTTGTTCGGTGAAGACATCCATTATACTTTCTTCAATTGTTGCGCTTTCTCAGGGGAGCTGATGCACCACCACTGCTCCTTTTCAACAAATAACTTCTCAGCCCTTTGATCCACTGAGGA
The DNA here is from genome assembly GCA_038501795.1 of Pseudopleuronectes americanus. Taxonomy (NCBI): domain Eukaryota; kingdom Metazoa; phylum Chordata; class Actinopteri; order Pleuronectiformes; family Pleuronectidae; genus Pseudopleuronectes; species Pseudopleuronectes americanus. Next base: position 5,700,673 of record CM076733.1, read on the forward strand.
TTGAACTATATTTGCTGGAACATAACTTCAGTCTATGGCCGAGGTCCAGATGCGCCAGTGTCCTGTCAACAGAAATGAATGGGCCATTAGCTCGGTGCAACTTCTTCACCTCCCGTGCACTGCCACTACAGCAAAGTCTGTCGCAACAAATCCCACATCACCTCAGGGACGTGGCCCTCCAGGCGTGCTAAGAAACTCTGAGCCTCTCACAGCAGGCTCCTCTTCTCCCCGAAGATGGATATGACATGGGAGATAAGAGCACAGCGGGATGCATAGCAGACAAAATACCCTGTATTCATAAAATATACCGATGAAAATACCAATAAGAGAATGAAGCTTTTTTCTCCTCTGATATTTGTCCAACATAACATATCAGGTCGGAGAGATCTGTCAATTATCCTTTCTAATCTCAGACAGGATTCCCATTATGATCATATTTCAGTACCTTTTTAAACATTCAAAAATAATACGTGATATCATAAAAAAAAAGTCTGCATCTGTCAACTGCACAAACAACAAATTCAAAACACACAAAGCCTGAGTATAAAAAGACGCGCAAACAAATCTAACAGACGGAGATATAATTTGGCACCAAGCAAGATATGCTTTATGGCTTTGTTTTGATCTATTTGTAATTCGTATTTGTTTTGTTTGTGGCGGAGGCAGCGTTGACACTTTCTGTGGTGTTGTGTGGAACTGTTGTCGATATAGAAGAGAATGGGGGGAAATTGGAAGTGAAGTTCTCCCTTTGTGTGTATATAAATCTTTTAACTGTGTGGACCGCCTGCAAGGATACATCGATTTCAACCCAAACAGAAGCAAGCTATGATATTGCAACATATCAGCCTCTTGTACCGCATAAACAAACCATCCATCAAGTTACACACACAATCCTCAAAATAAGAGAAGAGGCCAATATTCTATCGTTTTCTAGCCCTGATTTGGGCAACAACTCTGAGCAAAAGAAGGCAGCGCAGTGTATGATGCACCGTTAAGATTTGGTATGTGTTGGATACCAGTGTTACCAGTGTAGCTTTAGGTCAGTCAGCCAGGCCACCATCTGGCTACAGCACTTGAACTGGCACCATATTTTAAGTTTAGATAATGGAAGTAAGGATTTTGGTGACCCTTGACTTTTTTCTAGCTCTACCCTGAGATTGACATGTGGGTCAGTTATTGATATCTCTCAAGAGCCATTGGGTTGATTGACATAAGTTTGGTATTGATATTTAGGATTGATTATACTCGACCCTACGTGACACTGTGATGCTTTGGTTCCTCACCTAATTGCTGCAAAACAAACAAAATCCCCATGCACTAGCTCTTGGATTCACATGTTGAACTAAGAGAGTGAACATATTAAATATTATAACATTTAATTAGGCTCAAATCACTGTGACTGAGTGCAGACCATAGACTACATAGCACATAAAGATGGACGAAACATCTCCACTTCTTCCCGCTATCCCGAAGTGAAGCTTGAAATATCCCAGGTACAAACTCTGGCATCTCGTGTCAACGAAATCCTTTGAAGCCACAGTGGAGCCATGGTAGCGAAGTGCAGCTGATACACATGCTTGACCAATCGTGAGTCTCATCTGTCAATCATGACATTTCACTCTCAGAGCATTGAAGTTATTAAAACCGAAATATCACTTGACCATACATCAATGTGAAGAGAACTACTTAAATTGACAAAGAGCATGACTATGGACGTAGTTATGTCACAATTTATATTCAGATACAGAGAGCAAGTTGCTAAATATAAACTGAGATTTACTTACAACTGGACCTCAGGAGTTTAAAAAAAATCACACGTTAGCAGCAAATGTGCACTTCTCTCTGTGAAATTAACCAAATTCAGTTTTCTCTCTTATTGTTGCTGCAGGCTTCTCTGTTTTTTTCCCCTTTTCCAACTGAACAGAGAAAGACGACCGATACAAAGAGATATACTTCAAACAAAATGACAGCTGGCAGAAAAGAAAAAGAACAAGTTCCAAATGTAGTGAGTTTTACCAAGAGCTTCTCAGGTAAGAATGACAGCCCGACACTTTTTCAGTTGCTTATATGGACAGCGGTTCTTAGTAAGGCTACTGAACTGTTAGAGAAAAATCTAAATCAATTCCGTTATTGAGGGAGCGTGTCTCCTGGAGCCACCACATCCAATGAATAAAAACACCAGGGATCAATCTTTTAAAAGATGATTGATGTCTTATTAGACAACACTTGGGATAGATTTTCATAAACATGATATGGCTAATGCCTCTAGAGAGCCCCCCTTCTTCTTTAGCATTACAGTGTACTTATGATAGAGCCTGACATTTCTAGTTTTTAAATGTGCTATATCTATATACTCACTTATAAATACTGAGCAGTGAGGATCAAACTAAAAGGAGCAGAGTGTGCACACATGCAGTAGACCAGTAGCCTAACTGCTTGCAGTGACGGCTCACCCTCTGTGTGTCCTCCTTCCAGGCAAGTTTGTCAATTTACAGAACCAATTTAAAACTCTACTTCTAGTGGCTCACACTGCTTCCTTCTTCCAGGCATCCTCTCCATTTATTGAGGCATTATAACCAAAGGACAGATGATAAAATGAGCAAGAACAGAATGACCATGTCTGTGGTATGTGTGTCCAGAGGAAGAAAATAAAAACATGGAATGGTTTTCAAAATGACGTTATTGTTGGATATGGGCTATAGCTAAAAGAAGGGCAAACACCATTCCATTGCAGTAACTTTAGCTGTTTTCAGTCCCGTGGCTGTTCTGAAAACCTAACTGATGGAATAAGTTGTATGTTGGCCTGTGGTGATGCTGGTTGCAGCTTTCTTTCTGCAACTGTTAAAATGACCTGCAGTAAGTAGGATTCAGTCTTCAGAGCCCCCGGAACTTCACCACCTCTGCTGCACAAAGAGCTGTTCACCTGTTTTTTCAAAGCTCAGTGTAGCTCGACTCAGTACACAGAACCTCAAACTGGGGAATCACTAGTCTCTGCCAATGGTCAAGAACGAGTTACTGTCATGATTGACGATGATGAGTCCCATCCGCCGCTGCTACAGAGCGCTGGTCACCTGTCTATTCAAAGTGAATTCATATTGAACGTATCGCATATCCAAATCGCACCACAGAAAAACAGGCAGACAGAGATTTCTGAAATTATTAGACAGATTAAATGTGAAAAATATCTAGACAAATGGGTCTGGACCGTTTCCAGAGTTTCCCTTTCATCAATGGAGAACGCAGCAGGAGATTCTCCAGATCAGACTCAACTTTTGTCCACAGAACAATGACTGAGACATCGGTTCTTATCAACAACAGCTCTCAAATCTCATGGTCTCGTTGTAAGAAAATATCTGATAGGATCGAACAGTTTTATTTGTTTGACACAGTGGCAGTAAATGGCCTTGTTCCTATATGTATGCAGTGGATTAGAGCACTTTATTTTAAAACCACTTGCCTGTGTCCTCCTCCTTTTGAATTAACAAGATCAACAAGACAATGATGTCCGGTCTCTCCAATACTATTTATTTTGGCATTGGAACCTCTGGCATGTGCCATCAGAGCAAACCAAGAAATAATTTCTTTCAAATCCAGACCTCAGTTCCACACATATAAAATCAATTGGAAAAAGATTGAAGCAACCCCCTTTCACTAATGAATTTCCCATTACATCTTGGCACAACTCGGATAGTTTGGAAGAAAGAGGGACTGAAATATCTTGGTATTATTATTATTATTATAACATCCTCAATACGCAAGATATTTTAAATAAATGGACCTAAATTAATTCAAACTAGAAGAGAGGACCTGACTGGATGGGGAGTCCTGCCACTATCTCTGTGGGGAAGAGCAGAGATCATCAAAATTATTGTTTTCCCCAGATGGTGTTTTAAGATGTCTTCTTCAATACTGGTTGAAAACAATTTTAAAAATGTTTTAATGTTTCTTTGGGGTAATAAAAAAACAAGAATTTTTCGAAAGAAACATAGAAGAAAAGGAAGTGTAGAGATACCAGAAATATACATATAATACCCCCTTGCCCTGGGCCGATCACAAACAGACTGAAGTCGGCAGCTGGAAATGGCTCACTCAAAAGAGCCCATTATTCACTGCTGGAGGGAAGACTCTTAAGACTGTCTAAGGAATTGAAAAAGGCAGAATATTAAATATTTGTTACAAATCGTTAAACAGCTAATAAATTAAAAGATACAACAAATGGAGTATCCAAACTTTATAAACCTTTATGACTTTTAGGAAACTGTGTTTTCAATACAAATTTATCCCGTTGAAGATTTAATACAGAACATAAATAACCCCACAGGAGAATGAACACAATGAACATTAATATGCCAGACTTATGAAGTGGAAAGTTATACAACCTAATTGTTTTTGTTTAAATAACTGGCTGAAGAACTTCATAGAACTGATAATCATGGAACGTGCAGCCTCAGCCCTGCAGCAGCATTACAGAGACAATGATTTGGGCCACAGACACTGATAAAAGAAAACATCAATAAGAGACATTTAGTTTAAGGCTCTGTTTTCTTTTGATAATAAAATGAATAGATATAAACCCTGTAGACAGAGCAAAGACGCACTGGTATGAAGGACTGATTGATGCAGTAAACTCTAAACAAATAGCTTTTTATATTGTATATTTTGTCTTTAACCTCTGGTGTACTGTCCTTGTGTTGCATAGTGAGCTTCTCATCATTCCACAGACTTATTAGTATTATTGTCACTCTCCCTACCTAATCTTGGTTCCTCAAAATTACATCATCATTAATAATTTGACTTATGGCCTTAAAACTAGCAGCTATGAATATGCTAATACGTCCACGCCCCTACTCCAAACACGCGTTTTGAGGGAATGGTGCAATTCAACTTTTTCGTGTCCATCTGTAATTTGAACGCAACTACTGATAATCCTTTTTGCCTAAACCCTGAATTCAAATCACATTCTCCTGCCTGTAGCTCTTATGGGTTCCATCTGGACAGATGTTTGGAGGATTGATAGTATTTCTGCGATTTAAGCCAAAAATTAAGGATTAGCATGTTATTTACTCTGGATAAACCCGAAAAAGGTTTATCCAAGTTTCTAGTGGATAAACTGTCCAAATATCTGCACAACTGTTAAAGCAACAGGGGTGTGGTGTTGATAAGGTTTGTGGTACGGGGTGGAGGATTTCATGTAGCCAAAAAGGGCTCCTGGGAAATACCTAGTTTCTCAGAATTAGGCTTCGCGTAGGTCTTTTCCGACCCACTGTCTCCACTCCTGTTGTGAGAACTTAATTTGACTGGATGGACAGCAAATTGAAACCTAATGAGGAGAAAAGGCAAGAGGAAGCTGAACAACAAAGTGTCACCCTGATAAAGACCTTTACTGCCCCCCGCTGGTGGAGGTATACAGAAAAAAAGCTGCAAGCCATTTTAAAAGAAAATATATTCCTGCACATCATGCAGTTTGTGCAATCCTTTACATTCCTGGTGTGATTTCTGATCTATGACCTGATCCACATGCTATAGAGGTTTGCTGTGTACACCACTGTAATTGTGTCATTACTTTAGTTGATCAATGATTTGGTTGCATGCTTCAACAGCCCGTACCTGCGATTCAAATGTACACGTGTTTGCAGGTTCCCTTGGGCTGGAATATAAAAAAAATCCTCCATCTTTGCAAACATGCTCCTCACTCTTGAGCTGAAAAAGTAGGTCTCTGGAACATTGCATAATCTCTGAAAACCTTTAGGCACTACAGTATTGTCTCCTAGCAACCAACAAAAAGGGTTGGCAGTGCAGCCGAGAGGTGACATATTTCCAAACCACCATCCAGTGATTCCATCTGCACAGCAGACACCTCGCATGTCCATGTTTTACTGGAAGAAAGAATGTGCATGGACACTACGTTTTTAGGTTTGGTTATATTGGCCAGGTAATGGAACATCTTAACAAGCTGCTGCATGGTTTTTTTAATCAATTGTTAGAAAGAATTATAATAATAAATACGTGAATTAAGACAGTTATAAATAAATTGCATGCCTGTTTCACATCTATTTCACAGAACATGATCAGATATGTGCTAAGCTATTATCGTGTGTAGATGTTTATACTCATTTCAGGATGGGTGTATTTTGTCTTGGAACATACAAAAGGTGGATAACCTCTGAGGAGCTTTAACCCTGTAGCCACATTAGATATCACCTACCATATAGAAGCAGAAGGTGAAGAGCAGAAGGGCAAATATCTTTACCTGCTGGCTGAATTTATTCATAATGCAAGATTCACTGCTGTGGAGCTACAGGGAATCTTTTGTGTGGGGGGGGATTTCTTATTTCCACTGTACTGGCAGGTACAGTACAGCCATGTCCTTACCTTTACTCATTCGCCTTGTAGAAAGGATGTGATGGCTTGCAGCTGTTGTGCAGGAGGATTCAGTAAATGTGGAAACAGAATTGGGGAGTGAAGCCAAGCTGGGGGCGTTCTGACCATTGTATGAACTGCATTTTGCCTCTCATTCTGAATTCAGTGTAGCTGCTGTCAGAGATAAGCTGAAATCTGGAGATCCTCCGTAGTTTCTCTGGATGTGTGAACGCATCTGTCTGAGATGTAATAAGAAAATAATAATATAAATATCAAAGGATGATAAGCTGTGCCATAGAAGACACTGAGGAAGATGTCAGGAGAGTTTAAGGCAATAAGGGCAGAGGCTGATTTCGATGTGCCGGAAACCAAATCATGTGATCTCTGCATTGGAAATGATCCGTTCCATCCTGCCTCTGCCTGCTGTGCCAACCCTCAACTGAATCCTATGGAGAATTAGTTGTTATTGATGTGAACAGGTCTGAGCAGAGAATCGCCTGCTGCGCTCTGAATGTTTAAAGGGAAATTGCAGAGAAAATCTGCATCAAATTCTCCAGAGAGCCTCTGCAGGACATGTATGAAAACTGCTTATGAGAGTCCATGAGAAATTGGCTCAAGGATTTGGTTGCAGCAGCCACTAATGAACACGTTATTAAGGTGTAGCCTCAAGGTCTTCCTTTTTACCACTAGCTCGTTTCGTACTTCTGAGCATCATTAGAAGTACCTTTTTTAAATGGGTGAATCTGTTACTGGACTTTCCAGTTGGTGAAACCTGAGCTACAAAGTCCTCTGAATTAAAGCTAAAATATTTATCACTCAGCATCCTGCACTATATTAAAAAGTATATTCCATATCCCATCAGTCAGTTTCTAATCCAGGGTCCAATGTTGTTTACCTCGCTCCATTGGTCTGGAGACATATATCCGCTGAGCCTTTTGACAAAGGAATTATGTAAATTATCGGCCAATATCACAACACATCCACAAAGTCCATTAACTACACTGAATCAATATTTTAATTTGAAATGTGACACTTTAAATGACAAACCAACAAAGCAGTGGCATACGATGACTCATAAATAGGTAAGCAGAGTTGCCTGCTTACTATCAACACAAACGAATGCTGCTGGTGCTCCCGCTCCTCAAACACCGAACTTTATCAACAGGAAACAATCACGTCCATTAGTCAAGATAGAAACAAAAACCTGCTGCTGCCACTCGTGAGAGATACATTACAAAATGCTGAAAGGGACAGAGCACTGGTCTGAGATCAGATGTAAGGAGAAATCAAAAAACGGCAACTGATTTCAATATTGAATAGCAAAAACAGACAATCCCAGTCTCCTGGATCGAGAGGTGTGTCACACAGAGAGAGAATATTGACTTTACATTAATATTTTAATATCGACCGACATCCTAGTGTGGATTAACATTTATATTTGAATTGCGATTGTTTTATAACTACTATACCTATAGTTAGAGAATACGGTACATTTACTATACGTAAATAATATATAAGGTAAGTGTTCTGTAATAACACTTTGACACCTCTGCAGCTCTCAAGCAATGCCTTAGCACAGCACCCATCACACAGACACACACACACACCCACACACACACACTCCACCACTAGCCCCTAGTGCGACATGCATATTTTATAGACAACCTTTCACTCCAATCCCAGTGCTGAACCCGAGGGGGCAATCTGGTTAAAAGTCACATCGACCAGACAAACATTTTCTTCCCAGCTGCCAAGAACTCAGCAGGATGTGATAATTTCCTCAGTGTTAATCTTGCTGTGTTATTTGATCACAGACGATGAATTGAAGTGTTAAATAACATCCAGATAAAAGGCAGATATTTTTCAGTTGTATAAAGTGACTAAGATACAGTTAATATAATTGTAAGAGATAAAACAATCTGATCGTTGTATTTTGGCATTTTTAGGTACGTGTACATTCTTGTGTCACGCCAAATTAATTAGCATCCTTCAGTTTCCTCAGTATGTTGTCGTTTCACTTTATTTGTCGATGTAACAGCTGAACTTAACAAGCCAGCACCAAGTCACACAATGTACACGCTCCATTAAAACAGATGCAGATGATGTGCAGATTGGTTTAGGTCTCCCTATAGGGCCGACTCTCCTGTGTTCTTCAGGAGAGTCGGCCCTTCAGAAATCTCCTTCTGAATGAGATTTAAGCTTCTTAGCAATTAGCTTGCTACCCACAACTCACTACTGCATAACATTGTCTTTGTCAGAATACGATATTTAAAGTGTAATGTTCTTGTTGGGCACCAAAGCTCCCTAAAAGGTGCTAATTCATGAGCATTACTGGCTGTAATGATGCTTGAGATGTCCCTTTTTTAAATCCCTGTAATTGTGTCTCTGCAAACGAGGCACACTGGCTTGTCTTTAACAAAAAATGGTCATAATACATTTTTTCTGAGTTAGCCCAACATTCCACCACTACCTATCTGACGAGTGCTGTGAAACATGTTGGTCCAGAATCTTCCTTATATGGAAGCATCTGCATTCAATCTGTTTTTTCCAGCATATAGTATATCCGAGCCAAGACTCTAGCCAGACTGTAAACAGTGAACTGCGAACAGAAGATAATTTCTCACATACTTTTGGTCAGGCCTTTAGGTCCAGATGGAATTTAGGCTGATCTCTATTAACAGCTATCTGCATATGAATGCAGATAAATTAAAAAGCAGACACTCGATACATTTCAGTCAATGTGTTCTTCCTCTTTTGAGAACAAAGCCCGCTCAGACGTGAATGGTCAAACAAGAAACTTAAATAAAAAACCTTCTAGCCCATAAAATCATGTGTTCAGATGTTAAATGTTAGAAAAACAAATGTTATGTACTTTGTTACAGTCTAATTCAGCAAAACTCAAATAAGAAAAGTATGAATTTTAGTCTTTTAATATATAAAACACCCCTACATTTTAGAGATGCTATTGAGAAAAACCTGTGCAAAAGAAAAACCTTATTCGATTTTCTCTTTTTTTAAAGCTTTTGGATTATTATCATGAGCTTTCAAATTCTATTCCATTGTGCAGAGGAGAAAAGACAGGTCGCAAATGCAGATGATCTACCAGAGGTAGCATCCTACACAGAAGATTAATCATATTCAAATGAAAGAATGAGTGAGTGGTGGAAGAACTCCCAGTTGCATTACAGCGATGTGATTTCCATGACAGGAACTCATCAAATCATCATTCCCTATGGAGCAGATGTGTTGAAGGCGTACGTCTACTCAGTATTTTCCTCTGCGTGTGTGTGTGTCTTTCTCTCCTTGGAATATTCCATTACTCATAGAGAGGGGGGTCTGAAAGACAGCTGGGCTCAGCCAAGCTGCTGAGACAGAAATTAAATGCACTTTTTTTGACAATCAATACCCCGCTGTGCGGAGATGATAGAAGGTTGTTGGGGTTAGAAATGGTGTGTTTATCTGACATGACATTGTCCATAGAGCTCAGAGGGTGATCGCACACTCAGCGTCTGCTAACTTAGCTGTACACAGCATCCCAGGCTCACTTAATCCTCCTCTGTCCAACATTGACCTACAGTAAATTAATTAATGAGAGATTTTTTTCATCAGCTAATATACATTAATTACATTAATTTCAGCGTAGTGGTGGTAAGGAACCAAACAACTTAATATATCTCCTGTGGTTCCCACTATGGAAGCCTATAGCGGACTATAATTAAATAATTACAATTCCAACGATGCCAGTTCAAGGAGTGTCACCTGTTTGACTGTGTTTCCTGTAGAACCAGTATGAGGAACTGGTGGACGCATGCAGGGGAGTATCACTGGTTAGGTCACTACAGGGTAAGTTCAGCTTTCCAAGACCTCTGCAAGCGCCTCAGGGGAGCCGTACTACAGACTGCAACCATCACTCAAATCACCATAAAGGTCAGGTTCTTATAGGCAGCCTATAGCGTCCCACCTAAAGACCATGACTGACGTTCTTACTGAAGACTTATCGTGATCAGAGGACTGACAAATTGTGTTTTTATTTTCATTTTGACACCAAAGGAGTGGAATGATGAAGATGTGTGAATGCAATAGACTGAGGGGGGATGTTTCGCTAATTGTATTTGAATATTGCCCAGAGTACAACAGACGATGAAACTAATTGCCAAATGTCGTTTTCAAAATAATGATAAATTGTCAGTTCTAATCCTCTCTGTTTGGAATGGGCTGTTTGCAGAACAATGAGGCTGCACCCCCGCTGCTACACAAAGAGCTGTTTATTTGAAACTCTACTCATTACGCAGAACCCCCGAACAGTGGAACCAGTTGTTGGTGCGGTTGACAGGAACAGGAACTGTTGTGAACACCCTGCTGTTGTGACTGCCACTTACTTTCACAAGTCCCAGATGCAGTGGCTACCGAATGCTGGTCGCCTGTTTATTTAAAGTTTATTAATGTTGAACATATCGCATTTGCAAATGGAACCAGATTCTACACTGCACCTCCTTGGGCCCTTAACAATAAACATGGCAAATGTTCAAGCGATGAAATGAAGAGGCTTGAAACATGCGATTACAGGATTGGCTGTAACGATCAGACCTCTCAAACTTCTGGAATTATTGTGACTTTAATATTTCTTTCATTAATGAATCGATAAATTGATAATATTTGAATATCATTCATTGTACTACTTGAAATGAATTCGTAAAATGATGTGTCAGACAGGGTTTCTGTTTTCATTTTAATATGGTCATTAAACGCTAACATGAACATTTTATTATTGCATTTTCATGTAAATGTTCACTAAAATAACAGATACATATGTGGAAAATCATTTTACTAGGGTGAAATTTTATATTGTCAAGTTTATATTGTCATTTTGATATAGGCCTCTTTTGACCTCCATACCAATGGTATGCTACTCTGTTTTTCATCCAATCTGTGCATTCGTAATGTCAGCTTATTCTGGATCACTTGGCTGCTTTGATAGTAATACTCATACTATGGAAATGAATAACAACATTCATCTCCTCCCACACTTTTTCAACCGTGAAGTCCACGACCATTACATTCCCATACTTCACGTGCCAGCCACTGATTACAGGCAGTAAAATACACTAAAGCAGGAAGTCTGGTGCAAAGACAGACGGTGTAAAAATTTAAATGTGACTCGTTTGTCTTGTAAAAAATAAATTCTGCCCTGTGAGGAAAAATGTAGATCGTCTTTGGATGAGACAACCTCTGAATTGATGCCAGTCTCGGGGGTTGAGAAGGAAAAGTGGTTACGCAACGTGGCCTCTGTGCGACATTGCAGGGCATCAAAATGCTCTGCTGTGAAAAGGCAAGGACGTAAAATCGCAATAACAAATATGCCAGAGAGCTGCAGGAGAGCCAAATGCAACAGGGCAGCGTCTCATGTTTACTTGTTGGTCGATAGCAAAAAATGACTTCTCCTGACTGGAGGCAAAATTAACATGGCACATACCAGTGGCGACAGTGCCTACCCCTGCAACATCCTGGGGAAATAAAGCCTATTTAAACATGTTAAATATGATTTGATTGGATAATAATAGTTTACTCTTACAAAACACCTTATAAGCACCGGTTAGCCTTTCATATAAATAGTTTTTCTGTCTAAATCACATTTATCACATCCGATTCAGCAGCCTGCAAGGGATGAGGACGAGTTCACACCTGAGGCTGCTCCCTCTCTTTCTATAAGAAACAGAGTTGACTTACTGGATGTGGTTTTAGTAATGCCTTTTATTGCTTCTCCTGTTTGCTGTTTCAAAGGGACATCATGGAGGTACTGTGGACAATGACAGGGGTGCAAGACCTAAAACGTCCCTTTGCAAATGCAAATGGCATGAAAGTCACTTAGATACGATGAGGATCCATTTCTGCAGCAGTCTCAGCATTGCTCAGCATCTCGATGAAGGCTACAGGATTGGCATATTGTGTGTTGTGTTGTTTTTGTTGAGTCTGGCTTGAGTTTGATGGTTCACAAGCCGTCACTGGCAGAGACCCAGGGCAGAATTAATAGGATTCATTTCTGTGATTCTGTTGATTTATTTAATACGAATGCATTTGCTCCTGATGAGGTGAAGTTCCGAAATGGAAAAGAAAGTCGAGTTTAATTTCCTCTAGTGACAGTTTGCCAATTCATCTCGAAAAACCCGATGCCACAGTTCTGCCATCGACTTCACGTGAACAGGATGTCAGAGATCAGTGTATCATTAAATCATGCTCCCTATCAAACCTAACAAGCTGAAACATTGTTTTCTTTCTGTCTGAAAGGCTTACATGCACTCCAAGAATAGAAAACTCAGGGGGAAATAAGCTGCCAGGATGTAAATCAATCAAAAAACAATATCATGCTCCGATTGAAGCCTCTGGCGGCTGCAAAAACAGTTTATTCAGTTTTTTAAAAATGTTTATTAATTTCCTACATACATTTCACATTGAGACATATGACTATAAGACAGCTTTCATGGGGAAAAGACTCAGTATTTTATGTTCGATTTTAAAACGCTCAGGTTTTCCTGCCTCTGCCTGCTCAGTTAACTGGAGACGCAGTCAGATTTAATTATGTGTTATGCGTTGTTACTTTAGACGATACTGAACAGTCATTATGTTTCCTAGGTTCCTGTTTGGAAAATGTTTGGTTCTACACTTAAAGGTAGAACCAAACAGTCATTCTGGGGAATCACTATTGATATTTTAAAACAAATTAACCCATCGGTCCTTCAGAGGCTCCCCCCCCCCACCCCCCCCCACCCCCCACCACCCCCACCCACATTTATTCGCACGCATTGCCAAGGTGAACGACTGACCTCAAAAAGTTGGAATTAGCCACCACAAATATTAGCATTAACTGTGGACAAAGTACACCCTTTGCTGTCCACCCGGAGAACATTGTGTACCAGTGTGCAGTCCGGACACATCCCCTGGAGCGGTACAGGAGCCGCTGCTGATCTCAAAACACACTGTGGGCCTGAGGCAACTCCAGGTGGTCTCTCCATTGTTACTTTCTACCCACTTCCCTGCAAGTCTTCGCCCTTTCCTCATCATCACTGGGTTAGCAGTGGTCTATGGTGCCTGAGCGTTTAGCATTTAAAGCGTTACTATGAAAAAGGTTGTGGGTGTAACGTCCTGTGAGATGGTTCTGAAATAGTCATGGCATTGTACGTGAAAGAGGATCAGCATTCTGTTAGCATATACTGTTTTACAACCTTTCAGAGACCTCCATCTCGCTCCCAATGCCCCTTCACTCATGCCTCAAGTGCATTGAATTAGAATGGCTAACTACATCTTTAGGTAAATTTGTGTAGCTGGTTCTCAACAGAGATGGAGATTGCAGCCTTCTAATACAAATCAAAATCATGATCATAATATGGAATTCAGGTTTGTGCCTTCTGAAAAAAGTAATCGTTTTCTTTACTCGTCCTTTTTCTATGAAGCCCTTTGTTGTAGCTGTTTCCTAAGGTGGCATGTACATAAAGTTGTTATCCTCATTGAGTTAGATGGTTCTGTTTTGTTGGTACATTGTAAGATATATCCTGATTAATGTGGTTGGCTCAAACACGCTGCGTTTTATTTGCCAAAACAGATCAGTGCTGGCACACTGCGCTTTGTGTGGGTGGATCTGCATATGTGTATACATGTATGCTGAGTGGGAGAAGGGTCACAGCAGGGGTCTTGGCTTTCTCTCTGAACATCATCCTCAAGCCTTTTTACATCTCATTGTAAAACCTCCTTCAGTCAGCTCTTACTGTAAGGTCCCTCTCTGCAGCGTCTGTGCCAGGGCTCGAGGACACTTCTTTCTTTCTTTCTTTTCACCCTGTCTCATCTCACTATTGTTGTTTGTCTACACCTGCGAGACATATGCACTTTTAGTTTTTGACAGGTGTGTTAGTAACAATAATGTCCCTGCCCCAGTGGGATTTTTGGGCTGCAGATCAGTTTCATTTTTGGTTAACAAACGTCAGCCATCGCATGAGGTCGTCAAGCTCCTGTGAGGAGATGATGCAGATTGAGAGGAGACAAATTGAACGTGAACTTTGTGATGTAATTAAATCTGTTGCTGCGCCACCTTCCCCTTGTCGGAATGTAATAAATACTGCAAAAGAGAAAAATTTAAGCAACATATTGGGTCTCTGCTGCCCCCTGTAGCAGCAACACTGTGTCTCCAGATAAGAAACCCAATGCCAGATTGAAGATTTTACAAGATATATACTGAGGATGGGATTTTTTTTCATGTAGGAAAGAAAGATCTTACAAAGACTGTAGTTGCTAATATTGCATCTGTTAACTCTGCATAACACAAAGAGCATGTACTGTAGTTTTCTTATGCTGTATAGACATATATTTTGGACCTAAATAGATAGTTGAAGTTAGTGTGTTTATAAAGAATATTATATGTAAACATAGTAGAAGGGGAGTCAATCAGCCATATTGACAAATTATATATTCAAGAAGATTTTGTCTTTACATACAAGAGCAAAAATTTATGTAACGCTCAAAAATAAAAAATCCACATACTTTTTCATGTTTCTTTAGCTTTAAGACATAAAGCATGGATTTTATATAATAGTTACAACACAACTTTATAAGCAAACTTCAATTAAATGTATATTACATTTTAAATGTGTCTAATGACTATTTATTTTACTTCATTTTATTTGATGTATGCTCATGCAGCCCAGTTTTCACCTGTTTATTTTTTCTTTACTGCTACAGTGTTGTTCATCGTGTGGGATTTTCTGCAGAGCTACACTGCCATCTGGTGGTATTTTGAAGAAAAACTTAAAAGATTGAAGATAAAGATACGACAAAAGTTTGAATAGCTTTTTATTGTGATTTTATTTAAAAACTTGATGAAAAACTTTAATTGACATTTTAAATGTTTCACTGAGATGTGTCATTAGTTAGTTTGAATCCTTACAGCTACTAAAGTGTTTGTACTATATCAGTCTATATATAACACTTTCTTCTGAGCAGCAGCACTGCTCTGTGTTTGTGGCTCTGCCTCAGGCGTTTGATTGTGTCAGCCATGACAGGGCGACAGAAAAAATACATCTGTGTGTTTACACTGAGCGTCTTGCTTCTTAAGGTTGATACCAGTTTTTCCTTTTTCAATTTTTTCCTGTAACAGTGGTAATTAACACAGGCTTTTGTGATCCAATCCATTCTTCCTTTAATTATAATTTCTTCCACTGGTTACATGAGGGAAATTTAATTAAATACAAAGTCATTTAATCATGGCTTGTGTTTGTTTTTCAATTTGTTTTCCTGGAGTCGGTTGGACGGAAATTATTTTTTTCTCTATAGTGGTTATGTGACGCTTGTTTTTCTTTGTCTTTATCAGCTTTTAGAACGTGTTTTGCATTAATTTATCTCCTCTTACTCCTTCAATTCATCCAAAGTATGGACTTCATGTAATCAATTCCAGCCTACATGAGTCCCAAGTGATGAACATGCCAATTTTAATGAAGTTTAACTATTTCTAGGATTCAATTATAAATCAGTGTGTGTAAGTATAGGTATGGATTGGTTATAAAATAAAGCCAATCTATAATATAGTTAATATTTTAAGATAAAATATACTTTTAATCAATGTATAAGGTATTGATTAGGACGTTAGCTGTACTAAGGGCAGTTGAGTGAATTTAAGCCCTTAAATTTCACATTTATTTTTTAACTTTAACATTGTTTTACCCAAGAAAAACATGGTCAACTTAAAAATTTGGAAGAGGACATTAATAATGTGACTGCCAAGACATGAAAATTCCACGCTGCAGTATATTTAAGTTGAATTTATCGCTAGTTCTTCATTTTAGCACAGATGGAATCATTACAGTAAAACACTCAATTAAAAGAGTGTCTGCTTTTATGTATTTGGATAAACAGGTGGCCTTTCTTTTATACTTCACATTAAACATGTAGAAAGCCTTTAGGTATAGTAATTCTGCATCGTTGTTCGGTCTGCTAATCTGCCGTGGATCATTCTTTGTTCCATAATGAAGACAAACAACATCGCTGAGTGTACAGAGAATGTGGGCAAATTATCAGGACCTACAAAGAGAAATCAGAGTCAGCACAAAGTACCAGCGATGCCAAGTTGCAGCCTCAGGGAATCAGTTTGATCACATTCCTACTGTAGAGGTTCTAGTCTACTCATAGTTATGAATTCAGCAACAACAGTAGTCTGATTGACAGCAGCAGTTACCTCCATGGGTTTGTAAGACCAGGTGAAGGAGACATAAGGTGCATGTCCCCTTTAACTTTTCCTCTTCCAGGTTGGACTGAGTGGTTGCTGTCCATGGTGCTGAACCTCCTTTCTTTGCTCTTTGATTTCTTTTTGCTCGATGTAGCTGACAGCATGTTCTGGTAAATTAACAGAATCATGGAGATAGAAAGTAAAAGAGATGAGAGGGACTGTATTGCCATCAAGCCGTCTTTGTTTTATTATCAAATGAATGATGGAGTTGGTCTGAGACGCACATGGTCCTCTGATGTCTAATCTGGCTGGCTGATGTATAGGTGATGAATTATTTCTCCTCTATGTTAATACCAAAGTAAAAGTACACATAAAATTATTGTCATTATTGTAAGTTTATAATATGTGATTTGATTATATGAAATGTGGTGAAACATCAAGATTAGAAGATGAGACCGACTTGTGATTGGTCGAGGGTGTGTATCACAGGACCACGATACTGGGGCTCCATTCCCAGTTGGAACTGCGCAGGATCTGGCTCCAAATGCACAACAAGACCGGGATATTTTAGCTTACGGTAATTTCTGGATAGTTGCAGGAAGTGGAGACATGTAATTATTTAGCGTCTATATTTTAGTCACATTACCACGGAAGGGGTTAATTACTTGCAGTGATTATTGGTGCAAATGGAGCAGTCGACAAGAAGACAATTTTGGGAATCCCAACATAGAACCTATGCAAGTGAATACGGTGGTGTATTGTAGTATAGTAGTGTAGTTATAGTATTTTGGCTCCATGTTCACTATTAGTCTTTACGTTCTGAGTTTTATCATCAAAACACTGTTTGAATATGGATTTAAAATCCTCCCAATTACCTGTTTATTTTGCTGATTGTAAAAATTGAAAAATATATCTTATTGTGTAGATGCCCTGTTATCCCTTGTCAGTGTAATGCACAGTGTTGTGCAAGTTCACACCTCTCATGAACTAGTTCAAAGTTCAGTTCATAGAAGTAAAAATGAATAGTTCACGTTCATAGTTCACCATTTAAATTCTGAACTAGTTCATAGTTCAGTTCATTTCATAGTTTTAAGGTGGAAAGTGAGAATGAAAAACTTAACTTGTTAAAGAAAACCTTATCCATCACCCCTTGCCTTTACTGTCGGAATCTTTATCAGACAGTGTTTAAAAATCCCTCAGATAATAATAAGGTGCATCGGATGTAGTTGCTGAGTCTGCGTCTCTGCTTTCTCTTGCCATCTGTATATGAGACCAAGAGCTGATGTGGCGCAGGTGTGGCCTGCCCCTTTAAGGAAAGTTTGTAGTGTGTGACGTAGTGCACCTGGGTATTGTGGGAAAAGACGCTAAAAGGTTGTGTATAACGAGAAGTGACGGAGCACCTAGAGGTGATGCGATTGTTGCTCCTGCTGTATATCCGAGAAATAAAGTGGCCGCGTTCCAAGTAAAGAAACATCTCTCCTCCTTCTTCACGGAGCGGTCCGGACGGCTGGTTACCGGCCAGACAGAGAGCCACGATAGCCACTGAGCTGAGACACTGGCCAGAGGAGAAAACACCTGGAATACTTTGCTTGTTTGGTCTGCATGTGTGTGCCATGAGTGATGGTAACGTAGGGCGAAGTCGAGATAGTTGGTTGAGGTTCGGCTACATCGCGGACATGTTACGGGCACTGAGCAACGACATGGTGAAAGCACTCGATTTAAACAGCGTCTCTCCTGAGGAGAAAGTATTGAAATGTCCTGAGGGTCAGTGAACAGGTAGGGTTGGGGCACGTGACAGTTATAGGCCAATGGGTGTAGGGTTTTGTGGAATGGCAGGCTCTCATTGGCTGACTAGTTGGCGTATCGAGGGTGAATGAGGAAGTGGAGTGAAGAATACAGTGGTGGATGAGTGTCGGAGTTACAAACAAGAAGTGTCTCCTGTTCGCTGGAATTTACATATTAATAAAGTTACACATAAAGAGAGAAGATTCCTGTCGTCTTTACGTGAGGACGCTACAATATGAACGTGTTCACCGTTCAAATTCATTATTTGTCATTGAGGTGCGTTCAGTTCATCGTTCTCATAAAAGTGAACGTGTTCAATGAACGCGTTCTTTTGCGTTCGTTCATGCACAACACTGGTAATGCAGTATGTAAAATGTGGGTAAAAGTGTCTTTGTATATGTGTACATGTCATATTTAATGTACAAACAAATGAATACAAATTAAGATTCAAATATTCCATGCATTAATAATATATATTATGGCAACTTGTGTCTGTTGCAACCTTCGCTCAAGTCTCATTACTGTTTTTAACAGTGAAGTTGCATGTTGCAGTTGAACACCCCTCACCTCATCCTCCCCTTCCAAAAATTAAATAGAACCTGTGGTAACTTTCAGTTTTCATAAAAACTAAATATAAAGTATTTCAATTATTTTATATAGAGTTTCTGTCAATAGATCCTTTTCACCGAAATATTACACACTGGAAAATATTAAAGCAATTCAAATTTGTGAAACTGAGACAGTTTCAAACTTGATAATCTAAATCCTTATGGAATATCACACAGCACCAATCAGTAAGAGTGTCAAATGAAGCAGAGTGTTAGGCAATTTTCACTACGTGCTATGGAGACACTTTTTCTTGTGTGCCAGTAATGACAACTTAGGCTCTCGCTTTAGCAGCCAGCTTCTTTGTTAACATGAAAAAGTTCAAGTTTGACCATCTGATGCAGGCACTCAGAATACTGAAACAATTAGTCTGTTGAAAGAAAAACAGGTATTTTGATCCTTGGTTTCTTTGGTTTCCATCAACTTTCAGCAAAACATAATAAATAAGATATCTATACGTTTTGGACAAGACATTCAAAGATGCTACCTCGGGTTAATTTTGTACCACATACGATTAATCACCTACTCAGACAAATAATGGGCCAATTAATTTATTATGACAATAGTCATTATAATACCATCATAATCAGCCCTAAAACTCTCAATGCTGAGATGCAAGTGGCCATTTATTATATCAATAAGAAGGACTGTACTGGAGTAGATGGCTCTGAATCAAAATATAGACTTCACCTATTGACCAACAGCAAACTTGAAACCAAATAGAACAAGATGCGTAACTCACAGAATCCAAATGATGTGAAACTGGGTAGCTTCGAGTAGCAGTGTGTTTTTTTGGGGGATCTGAAAAGTAACCCTAGAAAAGAAATGATAACAATTTGACATCTATCACTAGAAAAAGTCCATGAAGAATCAGATCACAGAATCACACTTGTAAGATGACACAATATTGTCACAATTTAAAGAGAAATGCATCAGGATACAGGAGTCTTCTCTTTATCCCCTAAATGCTAACAAAATAATGTCAATTAATTTGAAAATGGCCTCTTGAATGATTTATGGGAGCATGTTTGCCCTATTTTTGCTTTATTCCAGATGACGCACTATGTAAACCACATATTTTGCGGAAATTGAGACCAATACAGTTAACAGTCAAAATGCCCATTATCCAGTGTCCATTATGTTGCTGAATGTTTATATCCACAGAGTTCAATATTTTCCTTATACACAGGTTAGATGTACTTTGTTATATCTCATAATATATTATAAATTACACATAATGATGCAGCAGCTTAATTTGGACAAAAGAAGAACTTCAGTTAACCACCTATTAGTTGTTTTGTGCTCTTCTTGGTATTTGCCATATAATGTCCTCTTTTGTGTCTGCTGGTGTTTCAAGAAAAAACAAGGAAACCTTCAATTGTGATGTAGTGAGAAATATTCATGGAAACTCATCAAATCAAGATTAAAGTCAGATTTGTGCAAAGAAGCAAAAGTCAAATGATTAAAGGGGTCTAGTCGAGTTCAGAGGCCTTTTCGTCACATGTGACATTTTTCATGCCAAGCAGGTAAAGCATTACCATGAAGATCATAATCGGTGAATGTTTAATATCCCGGCTGACAAGCATTTTGGCTTTGAACACAGTTTCAAATCCCTGTGTTTATGCAGTCAACTTGGTTTTGATCCTCTGGGGTTTTCATGTTGTTGTTATTGAAGCTAATGGCAACGCTCCAGGGTCCAAGGTACAGTGCTTCCTTTCGGGGGCATGTTGCAGTGAACACGATGAAAGATATCTGGCAAATGCATCGTCATTTTGTATATTTCACAGGATTCAATCTGCCAAAGCACCTCTTTGTAATTAACCTCCAGATGTAGAGTAACCTTCCTCAAAGAGTTATACTGAGGTCACAGCTGTGTATCCTGAAGTGCCCCTTCTTCAATAGATGTGCTTTAGTGAACACTGCAGAGAGAACCAATATGTATATTGCATGTTCATTTAAATTCAGGGGCATGGACCAATGACTGGGGACAATGAATGTGCCATGAATGGGAGGAATAATGATGCATTTTCCTTCCTGGAACGATATTTGAATTATATTGTCGTGCTCGTATTGTCTGGGATCTAATTAAAACATGCACAAAAACTAAAAGGTTGTTGATGATTTGTTTGGGTGTATCCAGATTAGTTCATAAATTGACGGCTAGAAACATATTCTGATAATCGATGAGTCGTTGTAGTCGTTTTTCAAGCCAAATTGCATAAACATCTGTTGTTGCCTCTGCAATGTGATGAATGGCTGCTTCTCTTATTCTTAAGTAATAATAACCTGTATATATTTGGGTTTGGGTGTCGCTTTGAAAAAAAGCGATACAAAATACTAATTAAAAAATGTATAATTGGGATTCTTCATTGTATTTTGTCATCTCCTAGATATCATTAATGAAGAAAAAATGAAACTCTACCAAATGATGAGGAAAATCATCATTATGGTTGCAGCCCTAGGTGTAATGTAGGCACATATCTGCTCTTGCTGAATACACAAATGAAATCAAGGGATGAATGTTTCCAAATGGATGTCACGTGACCTTGTGGGAACCTTATTCCCATGTTTTAAGAGCATAATACAGATATAACAGTGACAAGGTATACAGCGGATTTCAGGGAGAAACTCAACTAAATATATGAAAATGGTTTTTAAATGTGAAGGTTTTTTATTCCAGTAGAACTCCAGAGTTGATAGATCATGAATTGGAGTTTCTAAATTCATCAAACTCCTCTTCGATGAGAGACGAAACTTTGTAATAGGAAGGCGTTGCTCTTGGATACAATGGGGAAATATTTTATTGCTTATTTCACGAAAAAGCTGCCTCCAGAAAACCTACTTCGTGCCATAATGTACGATAAATAGACGATAACGAGGGTTTTCTGTAATAAAATCGGGCAGAATATCGTCAAATAGGAAGTTAAGCGTGCATATTTCCCCGGTGCCATATTTGAAAGGCTTGGCTTGACTGGGGCTCTGGAGGAAACTGGTCCGCCCGGCAGTCGGAGCGGAGGAGGGGGCACTCGGCGGTGAGCTCCAGGCGGTGTGTGTGTGAGCTGCTGACGGACACCGACACATCTCCACGACGGCTTCTCGAAATACCTCCAACGGTCGCGGCGATGGCCACGCTCCTTCTCTAGCGGCCCTTCCGTGCCTCCTGACCGGGTAAGTTTTGACTCGTGCACCGTCTCCTCCCGTGGGGAGAGAGCCGAGGCTGGGAGCTCGAGCTGTGGCCCAATACAAAGGCTTTCTCCGGCGGAGAAAATGCCGGGGCTGCAGCAGCCGGGAGGCCCGCTTGTGTCTTTCAAGTCACCGACTAGCCGCGGTTCTCCCCACCGACGTTTTCCCATCTTCTCCTCCCTTTCTCGTATGTAAAGCACCTCCGTGTTCAACTTCAACACGTCCGTGGGTAATTAATCCGAGTTTAGCGGCGCCACAGAGCCAATTTAGCGGGTTTTGACAACCGTGGCCGTCCACAAGAAACATGGTTGCTCTGCGGAGTCTCCTGACGCCTCATGCCGGGCAGCGGTGCAGTGGCTGCCGCTTGGCGGTTACGGGGACAGCCGGGGTTTTGTCTGTAGCTACAAGGAAAGCGTCCGGGAGGGGAACTGCTCGCAGCGACACGTTTCGCTTATGTAATAGATGGGAATGGTGCCCGCTGATGCTGGCAGGTCTGGAGAAACTTTCTTTGTACACATGATGTGTCAAACAAAGTTGGCGTCTGACCGGGCTCGGGTTTCGATGCTACTCTTTAGCTCGCTCGATGCGCCTTTCGGCATTTTTTTCAGCGGGGCGGCTGCGGTGACCACATCCTGGTTCATCCTTCCACCCGCTTCAACAAGCCCGTGGACGAGGCTGTTGTTGGAGATGTGGCGACTCAGTGTCCGGCGGCAGTCGGTGGCTGTTTGTCCCTGCAGCCTGCACACGGAGCCGGGAGGGGGTGGATGTAGCTACACCTTGAAGCATCGCAGCAGAACGACACCTCGCCCGGGTTAATGCCCCCGATCGCATGCTTGTTCGTGGGGGGATGCTGCACGGTTTAACTCTGGTTCTGGACGCATCACGTTAACTAACAGGACATTGTCACAATGCTACTGGGTTCATGCTCCACATGACAAGTCCGTTCTCTGTTCAATCTGTGTGCAACATATGGTGATAACAGTGTAGGCACCATTTAACCGACATCTGCAGTCCAGAGAAGGTATTTAACTGGTTTAACTTGTATTTAAGAGCTAATTCTGATCTACAAGAACCAAATCCAGACTGTGAAAAGCAATAAAGGAAGTAATGTGAAGGTTTAATTTGCTAATTAGTGCAAACTATTGATCCAAATTGTTTCCCTGATGCCTGTCAGGCTCGATATATAAAGAATATGTGACTCTCAAATTGATTGAGAGGAGTCTGGGGAGCTTTAGGGTTCTTTTACGGGGTATCACTGAGCCGCCGCCCTATAAATTGACTATTTACCAACCTAAACAATATAAGAAAGAGAACATGTGTTAAATTAACGACTGAGATGATGGATTTCTTTTACCTTGGTCTAGAAAAGTGTGGAAAACACGTGGTTGTATAATCCGGTTGTAAAATGTGTTTGTAAGAAAATGTCAACCAGTAAAAGTATGCGTATTACCCAATGCCATAATCAACTAGACAACGAATGGGTCTAAGGGACTTATGAAAGAAATGGCATCACATTACAAGGTGCAGAAAAATGGGGAAGCCCTAAGGCGGGATCCCTAAGTGGACAAATTGGACAACTGACCTGGGGTCTCGGTTCCTTGTCTCATTTTGTGACAATTACTTTGCGGTAATTACATTATTGCTCATTTGTTGCAGCATGCACCCTATTAAAGAATATTAACTTTACGTTGGCCCCTGCATTTTGACAAAATCTGAATCTCTGAGAATACCTTTTTTTTTATTCCAAATTAGTGGTCAATTACCATAAGTAGTTTGATGTAACGAATTATAATCTTGCCTGCTGTGTAAGAGTTTTGATGCACCTCAAAACTTTGCTAGATCACAATTAATGACTCAGAATCAATACTCGGTGGGCGATTGGGATTGGGAGTAACCATCACAATATACGTTTCATCAATAACACTATAACAAAAGTTCAACAGATAAATTGATTTGAAATATATATTATGAAGATGATTATTTTGAATGTACTTTGACCTTCCTGGAACTATTTTTGTTTTCTTCATAGATTGAACGATGTGATTGGGATCGGAGGCAGCTGCACTCCAGTGGTCGAGGACCTCACCCTACACTAGAATGTACTTGATGAATGTTCCACCTGTCGCAGTGACAACAGAATGGAGAACATGTGGCCCACCTGGAGGCTATAGCCTTCAGTGCTTCAATGACTCTGACCCTGAGTTGTCCACCAGAGGCTCACCTATCTCAGACAAGGTCCAGATGATCATAGAGAGCCTTAGGAGCACCCAGTCCTCACTCGAGATGGGCGATGAGCTTGAGAGAAATGTACTATCAGGACAAGACGATCATTCCCAAGTCTGCAAGGTTGCAATGGGTTCTTATGTGGGAGCCAAATCCAAAATTAAAGGTCCCACTGAAACCCAGCAAGCTGATGCTTCCTCCCCCATCAACCATGAGAGCAGTGACTCCGACAGTGATGGTTCTGTGGACAGAGGAATTGAGGAAGCAATAGTGGAATACCTGAAAGAAAAGGGTGATAATAAACGCAAAGCAGACCCTTGTTCCACGTTTCTCCAAGCTTCCAAAATTCAGAGGAAGAATGCAGCTAGTCCTGATGCTTCTGAACATACCTCTGACATTAATACATTCATGTTTTCAAGAGACCCCTATCCAAACAGTTTCAAAGTCGATACCCCGACAGCACCAGCTGTTATACCTGTAAAAAAGTCTCACAAAAAAAAGGTCTCCCTTAACGACAATATTGTGAAGACAATAGATTCTGATAAAATTACAATAAACAAAAGTTCAGCCTTCCAAATAAAGGTGGAAGAAGACTCCAATGATTCCAGTAGTGATGATGGCATCGAAGAAGCCATTCAAAGATACCAGCTACAAAAAATGGAGCAGCAGAACATTGGGGAAGAATTCAATCTCTCTGCAATCAAAGGGGAGTCTGATTCCACAAGCGATGATGGGATTGAAGAAGCTATTCGCTGCTACCAACTTGAGCAAATTAAGGAGAATAGTGTCCTGAAACCATTCACGAAAACAAAAGATCCCTGCAGTAAGACGTTTATACCAGGTGTTGGAAGTACAAGCATTGGAGGCATGAATAAACCCAAAGTGAGGAAGAAGAAGACCAGAACGGAGAAAGAACTGAAATCTATACCTCCATCTGCTTTCATATCCAAGAATTTACTATCAGAGAGCCAGAAAGGTAATGGAAATGGTTTACTTTCAGTTAAAGTGGAATGTCTTGAAGATCAACCGACACCTGCTCTCCCGAAGGCGAACACAACGGCAGAGCTCATGTGTGCTGAGGCAATATTGGACATTTCGAAAACTGTTTTGCCCGGAGTCTTCCATCCCAGTGTTGACCTTGGCAGTTGTGCCACTACTGAATCTCCGTCAACGTCTTCAACCCCCGACACTTGCCCAGATGAGGAAAGTGATGACAGCTCCATCGATAGTGAAGATGGGATTGAGCAGGAGATCAGAAATTTTCTTCAGCAGAAGGCCCAAGTTAACAAGCTGCCACCTTGCTCCACTGTTGCCCAAGAGTCTCAAAGTGAGAATGAACCAGAAAAAGTGAAAGGAAAACAAGTTGCAACCCAGAAGAAACCTTCCAGAATGTCGGTGACACAAAGAAGAAAATTCAAAGAGGAAAACAGTAGCGAACCCATCATTTCAGGTATTGATAAAAACATTACAGTGACAGCCCCGATACTTTTACCTGATCACAGAAAAGATTTGAGCCAACTGATGTTTTCCAACAGAAGTCAGACTCACCCAATAGCTGGATTACATAAGACTGAAGAAAGTGGAGATAAAAGCAGCTCACTTGACAGTGACGAGGACCTAGACACTGCCATAAAAGACCTGCTCAAGACAAAAAAGAAGACAAAGAAAAAGACAAGAGACTTGAAGCGGCAAACAAGGATGTGCCTTAATGATGAAGAGTCACTGCTAACAATTGCCTCACAGACCAAAAAGTCCAAACCTGAGCCTTTTTCTAAGCGCAGTGCTGTGAAGAAAGTACAGAAGATAAAAGATGAAGTGAAAGATACGACTGGATTGAGTCAGCAGAACATTTCTCAACCTAAACAAACTGATCAAAGTAGCGAGCAGGATGTGCATGGAGGTGAAACACGGACATTGAAAGGGACTGAAGGTCAAGACTCCATGTCGCTGCACAACTCTCACACTCTTCTTGAGGTAAAGGAAGACAGCACTTCAGTAGACAGCGACGATAGCATTGAGCAAGAGATCAGACGATTTCTGGCTGAAAAGGCCAAAGTTCCTACTGCAGTGAAAAGTAAAGACGCAGATATATCACAGAATGGTACTGTCGGGGTTTGTAGCCTACTTCGAGAAGAAGATATCAAACAGGAAAATCAGCTGGCTGAAATTCCAAGACAAAGTATCACCAACCCTTTCTCTAGACAGTCTCTTCCAACACCACAGAGTTTGGTGCCAGACTTCTCAACTGTTGGTGCACAGTCACGTCTGTCCTCAGTCCAGTCTTGTAGCCCCAGTCTTTTGGAGCCAGCAGATGGGGCAGGGTCTGCTAGAACCGAGCAAAGGTGGTCCAACACGGGAGGAAGTGACGTCCAGGAAGTCGCCCCACAGCTGGAGAGAGTTAAACCGGTTTTGAGTTCCAGCATTGCCCATTCTCGTTCTGAGTCGATCAAGTGGCGTCAGAGCCTGGGACTTCCAATTACTGACCCAAGGACTCTCAGTCGGCAACCATTCCATATCACCTCATCTAAAATCAACAAGACTGCATCAGCACCTCTACCATATCAAAGCACAGGCATCCACCTCAGTTCACAGACTCCAGTCTCTACTTGGTCCTCCACAAGGACCAGCGTAACACCCTGGACTACAGAGAAGACTGTGAATGCCACATACAGATCCCCTGTTTTGAACATATTGTCCTCTCCCAGGCAGCAACCAAGGTTGTCCTTTACACAGAGCCAGGCACCTGGCCACAGCTCACCTTGCCCTTTAGAAGGAGAGACGCAGAGTATGGTGCATATGCCTAAGGACAAGAGTGTGTTTGTTGAACTGGAATCAAACAGGACAAACCATGTCCAGGTCCGAAGCAGGGAAAGGAGCGAGGGAAAGGAGACAACAAGTTTGCTAGTTGAGATAAAGAAAGAAGGCAAGAGATTGAAGATAGGTGATAAAGAACTGCACCTAGAAAGAAAACAGGAAGAATTTGTAGATGAGACAGATTGTGAGTCAGTCAACAGGGGAAATCCAGAGAAGAAGCAGGATTTTTCCACATTGTAAGTATTTCTTGTGGTCACAATCTCCCATTGCATCATAATCCAACTTCTATAATAGTAACTTTTTGATTGTGCCCTGCAAATACCTTTACAATCAAGCCAATTCATTTATTCACTCTAAGGGAATGGTTGTTAATACAATTAAACTAAACAGGCATTTTTTATGTGTTTGTAAATTTATACAGCTATGTAACATAATGGCACCATTATGACAACGTTTTTTTTGCCCAGAGGTTGATCCATGTCACTGAGCTTTTGAAAAGCAATACACTGACTGAAGAGGCAGACTGCATGAGTAGAACTGCAATCCAAATTCACAATACTTTTGTGCAGAAAATGTCCTAAATATCCAAGATGTTTTATGTCAAAAGAAGGGATCCAGGAAATAACTGTCAGAAATGTTCAAAAATGCTTAAAGTAAGGATGGTATCTTATCTAAGGTGTCACTGGAAAACCTTGAATTATAAATCAGAAAAAGATGTGCAGTCATTTCATAATCATACATGAGTTACTTTTCATATCTAAACTTAAAGACCCTTTTATGTGCAAAAGTAAAAAAGTCATCATTGTTCATGTTCTATCAATGTCCTATTTGGTTGTATCTCAATAAAAGCCAGAACAAAAATATATATTTTATGATTAGAAATGTCACATTTAGATTTCCATTACATCAAACATTACACATTTTACACAGCTTGGCTTCATGACTGAGGTGGTTAAGAAGCGGGGGGGCTTGTACATGGGAAACATGATTAGACCTGAAACCATTGATTGATCAAAAGAAGATGAAATATTTAACGTGTTTTTCAAAATTGGTTCCATCTTCTCAAATGTAAGTTTGCTCCTTTTCATCATCAAAGTATGAAACACTGCTTCATTTGTGCTTTTGAACTGTCGGTCGTAGGAGAAGAAAACATTTGACGACGTCACCTTGGGCATTTTTTGCTCTTTTTACAACGTTCCTTAGAATAGAAGATGGATCAGTTGATTTACATAATAATTGGCTAATTAGTCACTGACAATAAAGACAATATTTGTTAATAGCAAACCATAACCCTATTATTGTGGATATTATATGTAGATGCAGCAACATACTGTCGCTAAAATATTATAATAAAATCTTGAATAACATGAAATTAAACTCATCACAATTCTTTCAAATTCTCCTAAATCCATATCTTAAGATCTTTAGTAAAACGCCCCGTTTGCCAACGTAAAACCAACTTAATACAAATCTGATCACCATATTCTTTCTAACTTTTGTACATAAGAAGGAAATGTCACGCTCCATTGACCCTTGACCCTAATAGAGACCTTGTTCCGAGCTATTGTAGTGGAACAAGCTTGTGTCAATTCTCTGATAAACAGAAGATATAATGAATATACCCCACATTTGTTTGCTAGAAACAGTGCCTTTAGTTCACTGTATGGTTTTAAATTGATAGATGGGAAGTTGAAGCTCAGTTGTGGACGTAAGCCACTATAACAGTCTTGGACTTGATACCTCTACGACTCAAGTGTCGTTCCACTTTCCACAGAAGCCACATTATTACTTCTCTCTGTTTTGCTCAACTTAATATTTAGTGTGTTAATTTCTTTGTCATGTTAAATTTTTCTTGAAATTCCTATGTGAAAAAAGGCTATTTATTTTTGTTTATCAGAAAAAAAAGTTACCGAACATGCTGTGCATTGCCAGGTTTTGTAAATATTTTGTAAGAAGTGTTTTTCTTTTTTTTTCATTTTCTCTTTCAAATGAAAAAAACTTTGCTGTGTCTTAAGTGCATCTGTGTAATAAAGAGTGTGATTCAAACAGCGGCGGGTCGTCTTCATTAATATAGCAGGATTCTTTGCAGCACTTCCACTTGAAGATAGATGCTTTAATTAGGTACAGTATTTGATTGTTAAGTACTAATGATGAGTGGTCTGATGCTTGTCCTGCTCTGCCTTGCCCAGGTCTTTGTCCAGTTCCATTGACCCTGGCATCACCATCAGACCTTGCATAGCTCTCACCACAGAGGATAGAAGCAGGATGTTCTGCAGGAAGAACCTGTCTGAAAATTGCAAGAAGGTACAATGAAATAAAACAAGCTTCGAAGCCTCACCATTTGTATCCTTTTCGTGATGAAGTCAGATGTTCATCAAAACGTTGTCCTGACCCACTGCAAGTATTAAATATGTTATTCGCAATGCTTGCAGGGGAAAGCCTCTCTCGTTAGAATACCTGTGCAGAAAAGAAAGAGTCTGCAGCGTGTCAAGAGAAAGCTGCAGTTCATTCCAGTGGACAGGTATGGGATTGTCTCTTCAGCGAGTGATCACTATCAAACAGACATTAATGTGTCATCTCAGTTAATTTCCATCTTTTTGCAGGAGAAGTGAAGCAACCAGCAAGCAACGCATGACCATATAAAACTTTAATTTGCATTCAAAATGCATGTAGAATAATGTTTGATGTAACAGTCTGCAGGTTGTTGGATAATTACTTTGACTTTAATTTAAGTGCTGGTTTATTGAAAGTTTTTTGTTAGTTTTGATGTTCCGGACTGATGGAAGTTTAAATGATACCCTTTATTTTGAACGTCCCACTTTTTTTTGTTTGAGAACACAGTGATTAATGCCTTGTTGATAATGTTAACCAAATTAATTCAAGTTTCATAATTTGTTTATGAGGCAGATAAAGTGAATTTCGTTTTGGAAGAAAAAGTTAATTCGAAGATGCAGAATCTTAGAATTTTTGTTAAATGCTGTTATATATTATATATTCATTTCCCACTGGGTTGTCATTGGCCATAGACATGGGATCTCTTCACACTGCAGCTGTTGTTTATAGAACGTCCTTATTGTGTCACCTTTATTGCCAAACATGTTCCTATGGAGTTATTTCTTGACCTTAACAGTTATATACATTTTATAACTTTGTTGTATTAAGGCATTGCTTCCAGTGATGTTGAAGTTTTTCAATAAAGTTGTTCTTAACAAGTAAGATACATAAACACTGTGTTTAATGAATTTAAGATCTGATACGTTTATGTGAGCACTGAAGGCATGATGTCCATGGAGCACGCCATTTTTCACATTTTTGATTTAATAGAGAAACACTGAAGACATAAATAAGGAAAGTTTGAGTAGAAAATCATGGAATAAAAAACAAAAAATAGTTAAATAATCATCTACATTGTTTGAAATTAGGTGGATTAAATAAAGCAGAAGTAGTTTTCATTGAAAAATACAAAAATGTTCCACTCCCAAACAGTAGGCGGCGGTACTTCATTCTAACGCTGATTGACTTCCTCCGTAAACCGGAAATGATAAAGCCGAGGAGTCTGACCTTCCGCGGTAGGTGACTCCTGCAAGCATGGCTGTCCGAGCACTGACCAAAGGTAAAACTAAACACTTCAGTGTCTCCTGGTTGTTTGTATGGCAGTTCATATCTCTAGCCAGCAAACCTGTAGCTTTGATTGTATGCATGTATCTGTTAGCGACTGACAGCTAACGCCAGCAGTAGCAGAGTAGCTAGCAGAGATGCTAGCTGTCAGTGCTCCCTTGTTACGAGTTAACGTCAGATGTCTGTTTCTCGCTCAGGACTGCTGGGGCTGCGGCAGCTGCGAGCTGTTACCACCGGATACTCGTGTGGTGGACATCAATATGCTACCGCTGCGTCCGCTAAACCTCTTCAACCTGTACACGACGATGTTTCAGGTGAGTCGCCGGAGCAGGGATGGATGAGTGAGAACCATCCTTGTGTTGTCCCTCTGATTTACAATCAATGTATTTTTCCTGCAGAAAAGGTCCTGAGCCTGCCTCTGGACAAACCGGACTTCTTCCGTGTGGCTGAGCTCTTCTCGGTGAAGGACCTGTTCGACGCCCGAGTTCATCTCGGACATAAGCAAGGCTGCAGGCACAGGTCGGTTAGACTTCACACACGTTGTAATCGAAGTGAATCCCTGTTGTTGAGATGCTGGTTCAGAAGGTGTGGGGGTTGTTTACTCTACCGTGTAGTTAACTTCAGAGAAGCAGATGCAACTTTGTGATGTTTTATTGATCTAACTATTTAGTTTGATATAACTAATTGTTGTGTTGATGTCTAAGATGTATGAATGGTGTCTTGAAATGTCTTATGTAGTCCAAGAACAGTCAAACATCTTAAGATATTAAGATTACCATTGTAGAAGAGTTCAAACAGGAAGTGGACAAGTCTTGATCAATCATTTATTAATCAAAAATTGTTTTGATAGCCTTAACTATTATATCTGCTCTGGTGAGTTTTGATAATTGTTGATACTTCTCTTGTTTTTGCTCGGTCATCTAGCACATTTATTACAAATTAAACACTTTGCACTTTACCAACTGTCTTTCCGATCACGTTTGAACTTTTCTGTAATTCTCTCTCCATCAATATCCAGACTTATGGAGCCCTACCTGTACGGCTGCCGCTTGGACCAAGATATAATCGATCTCGACCAGACGGTGGATCACCTTCAGCAAGCCCTGAACTTCACGGCCCACGTCGCGTACCGTGGCGGTGTCATCCTGTTCGTCAGCCGCCGCCGTCAGTTCGGCCACCTGGTGGAGAGCACTGCTCAGGATTGCGGGGAATACGCCCACACACGGTACTGGCAGGGGGGTCTCCTCACCAACGCCCCCATCCAGTACGGCCCAGGCGTTCGCTTGCCAGACCTCATCGTCTTCCTGTCCACCCTGAACAACGTGTTCCAGCAGCACGTGGGCATCAGAGACGCAGCGAAGATGAACATTCCCACAGTGGGTGTGGTGGACTCGAACTGTAACCCCTGCCTCATCACGTACCCCGTGCCTGGGAATGACGACACTCTGGCTTCCATGGAGCTGTACTGTCGCTTATTCAAGATGACCATCAGCCGTGCAAAAGACAAAAGGAGGCAGATGGAGCTGGTGCACAGCCTGACCGCTCCCTCCACGCCAAGCTCATGACACATCTCCTGATACAAGAGACATTAATACATGTGTATTAATGAGTAAGGACTGGCTGCTGCTCCCATTCATCATCTTTATTTAGAAAAGCTCTGATGTTGGTGTATGGGGCCAAGTGGAATTAGCCAGTGCTGTCTTTGTATAAAGACTGAAGTTGTGTAAAAGTTATAAAGTTTGTTTTGAATCACTGTCGACGTCTAAAATCACACAGGTATTTGGGTTATTGCCATATTCACACTCACATGCTCTAGAACATAAGATAACAACCCTTTACATAAGGGAAGCACCAATCTGACCTTGGATATAAGTATCAATCTAAGAATCAACCAATACCAGTATTTAATAAGATGGAGGGCTGTGCAATATAACCACAATATCCACAATTTAAACAATGAAGCATAATATGAAACAAAGATTTTCTACGGTCACATATTGTACAGTGTCAATGTCTTCAGGACTCATTCTAGCAAGTGTAAATTATGTTTTAAGTTGTCTTCATGCTTATTAGCTCTCCAAGCAAAATGTACTGGTGCACTTCTTATCCAGGATGTAGTAAACACATATAGAAGGAAACATTGACAAATTCTACTATTCTTACCAAAATCCAGTCATGATTAGACCTGTGCTTCCCCATGGTTTACGTTATATATTCATATCTAGTCACAATATTCCTGTCATGCTTCCACTGTCTTGTACCCATGAGGCTTTGTTTGTAGGTTAAACCCACAGACTAATTTCAAACATTGTTGTAGGTGTGGAAACATGTCACAACAAAATGTCGTAAAGCCTTTAAATGAATAAATGCATATTGTGTGTATATACATTGGAAACTGTTGCTCTTGACTGAAATGTAATTTCTTATCTTCTGGTGAATCCACATTCATGCGATTGTTACCACAATCAGCTTTTTTTCCATTTATAATTAGCTGCTACTTTATTCATGTACTCCACTACAATCCAGGTTCATTTATACATTTTGAAAATATTTGGTTGGAAAATAGATTGTTATAGATTTCATTTCAGTAAAAAAAGAAAGTTCACATTCGAAGAAAAGGCTAACAGCTTATAAAGTCTTTATTTTCCTCTTCAAACTCAAAATGCAGCCTAGTAAAAGGTTTTAAATAATATACTCAGAGTTCAGCAGAGTATGTAAATTTGCCATTGAGTATTTGATTTATTGGCCTCTGGGGTATTAGTTAAGATTTAATACATTTTGTTATGTGATTGTATGAAAGTAAAGATACTTTTTTAATGTCATAGATTTAACTGGTTTTAACCCTTGTGTTGTCCCAGGGTCTGGTTGACCCAGCGTGTGTGTGTGTGTGTGTGTGTGCGTGTGCGCAAGAACAGGTTCAGTGCATTCTGGTCAATAGATACAGGCA
Source organism: Pseudopleuronectes americanus (assembly GCA_038501795.1). Classification (NCBI taxonomy): domain Eukaryota; kingdom Metazoa; phylum Chordata; class Actinopteri; order Pleuronectiformes; family Pleuronectidae; genus Pseudopleuronectes; species Pseudopleuronectes americanus. The sequence goes on from CM076733.1 coordinate 5,734,416, forward strand.
GCCGTGCAGGCTGGCGGCATATGCCCTTGGGACAAGAAGACCCCGACCGACATGCGACAGTCCTTCGTCAGACCATCGCCCATCTTTGCGCGTGGCGTGCAGCAATACAAATTATTTAAAAAAACGACTCAAACTTGTGCCACCGCATTGTCTTCTTCTTCTTCTTCTTCTTCTTCTTCTTCTTCTTTTAAATCTCCTCATTCTCATAACAGAGCAACAACAGGCTCGAGTACTGGCAGCCGGGTCAGCCCGGCGTCGCGAGTCTCAGGGTCATGGGGGACCCCCGACCGACAAGCGACAGGGTGGGGCTTTAGAGTTGGTTCCCGGGCTTGGCTGGTGCTGGACACTTTTTTCTCCCATGTATTGTATTTTTCCCTAACAAAACGTGTGGGATTTCTAGGCATTTTGCTTTAGTTTCAGGCATTTTACCTATAATGTAAATTTGTGCTTTTTCACACAGTGTCCCTAGATTGGTCATTGGGCTTGGCTCGATGACTTTTGGAAAATGGTTTGAACACAAATACTCAAACGCTGTCAAATCTGCTGCTTTTTGAAATTCAGCTTGTTGATCATTTAATATTTCATGAAATGCCAAAGATTTCTGTCACTCTTCTGCTACTTTTTGAATCTTTTATTTTGAATGTCCACACTGGCCGACTACTCCTCAAAAAGTTTAAAGAAATTGTTGACCACAAAAGAAGGGTCTATGATTGTCTTGTTTTGATTATTTGTTTATTTTCCTTTTCAAATATAAGTTTATATAATCAACTTTTAACTCAGTTACGCGAATCAGTATATTAATCACTTTTCTGTATGTTAGTGAATATGTGGTGATTTAATTAAAATGAATGCTTACACTAGCAATGAAAACAACACTCATTAAAACAACAACATTGACATTAGTATAGTAGACAAAACCTACATTTGTTCATTCAACAGACTGAATTGTGTTGCACTGGTGTTTGACCAATGTAAACTAAACTTAAATGAATGAGACTAGAGTAAGTAGCTTCAAACATTTTAATTCAATTAAAAGCACATTAGTTGAATGAACATATTCAAATGACATTCCACCCTAACATCTATGTGGTGTTCATGGAACACAATCAAGATACACTGATAAAACTTGATTTGTTTAGATGGAATATAAGTGGCAAGATAACGTTACGTTCATCCAATGAATAATTTTTTTGAGTGTGTGTAAATCATGATGGTTGACAAAGATTCAAATGAAAGAATCATGATGAAAAGAAAAGATTTAAATTCAGTGTTTAAAATGGTGTTAAAATGCAAATTGTTGTTGTCATGCACACAATTGTCTTATGGGCCAATAATATTTGGTGGTTTTCAATGTCTATTTTATTGCATTTATATAAATGGGTTAAAAAAATGTAATTGTTGCACGTAAGTTTTAAAACTCATTGAGCGAGGCCCTAACGTGGAGAGGCCCTAACGTGGAAAGGCCCTAACGTGGCGAGGCCCTAACGTGGAGAGGCCCTAACGTGGAAAGGCCCTAACGTGGAAAGGCCCTAACGTGGAAAGGCCCTAACGTGGAAAGGCCCTAACGTGGCGAGGCCCTAACGTGGAGAGGCCCTAACGTGGCAGAGGCCCTAACGTGGCGAGGCCCTAACGTGGAGAGGCCCTAACGTGGAAAGGCCCTAACGTGGCAAGGCCCTAACGTGGCGAGGCCCTAACGTGGAGAGGCCCTAACGTGGAAAGGCCCTAACGTGGAAAGGCCCTAATGTGGAAAGGCCCTAACGTGGCGAGGCCCTAACGTGGCGAGGCCCTAACGTGGAGAGGCCCTAACGTGGAAAGGCCCTAACGTGGCGAGGCCCTAACGTGGAAAGGCCCTAACATGGCGAGGCCCTAACGTGGCGAGGCTGAAGTCGTCTGACTCGCTGACGGGACGCTCAGTTCACAGAAGTTTTTCTGATCATCAACCTTGTGTGAACAGAAACGTTTAAAAAGCAAAAGGTCTCAAACAAAATTTCTGAACTTGTGAGTTAATTTTATTATGTAGCTTCTCTGTTTAGACGACACAGAAGCAAAAATCCTCTGATTGCATAATTATTCCACGTGGTTTGGGTTTTTTGAGTCCTCAGCGCTCGGAGCATAAATATGGAGGCTTTGCTGGTGCATCTGGAAGTGCACACTCATCAGAGATGATTTCAAACTTGTTAAACAGTTTGGAGCAGTCACCCCAACTCTCCAATCAACACTCTGGAGTCGCCGTCATCACTGGAGAACACGGGAGAACAGTTCAAGATGCTCAGGAAGCAGCAACCACCAGGAAACAAACTCTGAAACACTGAAAGGTTCAGTCGCAGAGGCTGATGCTGACAGAGGAGTTGTTAGGATGATGTGTGTTTGGAACCAGGTGAGGAAGGATAAAACAGCCTCTCATAAACTGTCGACTTCTAAAGGCCAAGTTCCACCCTCATTCTCCTCACGAACCGGTTTTGTCCATCACTATCTTCATCCTCTCTCATCCTCTTGAGTCGTATTGGGCCCGTTTGCCCACTGGCACCTTTTTGAGAGGCTGCCAGTCGCTCACTCCTTCTCACTGTGGCTTTGGAGTCTTCTGGTCTGTGATGGGGATAAGGAAATGATTTATGGGTTATTTTACATTTTTTTAAAATGCACATTCTGAACTGCACATGGCTGCAGATCCATATGGACGGCTCTGTTCCTCCCTCTGCTTCACCCCTTCTAATCCTGATTGACATCACACAGGGGTATAAAATGCCAAAGACTATATCGTTCACTTTACTTCTGTGCACTTGTCACATAAACACTGTAACAGTATACAATGATCAAGACAGGAAGATATCTCAAACTCCGGTCCAACACCTCACCTGTTGCCACGCTGTGCATCCATTTTTGAATGCTTTTCATCTGTCATCCCAGCAGGGCCCATTTTCCTCTTCTTTGTTAAGGCCCTTTTATCGGTTGTGGGATCAATCGTGCCTCTCTTCCTCTTCCTCTGGATTGGGCCCGTTTTCCCACTTTTGCTCCTTCTGACCTTCTTGGCTTGGGAGACGTCTGGTCTGTGATGTGGATAAGGAAATAATTTAACTCTTGATCTTAAAGCAGTTATTGGACATTTCTAAAAAATTCACGTTCTAACATGCACTTTGCTTCAGATCCATAGGTAATGAGATTTGTATCATTCTTCCCATTGAACTCTGAGCAAAAAAACAGAATATTTATATGTTAAACTATTCTCCTACAATATAAATTGATCAAACAGAAAGATATTTCAAACACTCACCTGTTGCCAGACTTTGCATCCTCTTTGCTGCCCTCCTTGGCTGGGCTGGCAGTGTTGCAGGATGAGTCCTCCTTCACGGACATTTGCAGGATCACCACCTGGTCTCCATGTCCCTCCAGCCTCAGAGCTCGGATCCTTGCAGATGTCCATTAGCTCCTCACATGACTTCAGACTGGAAGACAAATGAAACTGCTGAGCCAAACACCTTAATCACCTTGTATCTCTTATATTTTGCACCCATGTCCAACAGCACAGACTTACACAGACCATCTAAGCACAGACTTACTAGAGGCTGTTCTTGTATGAGCCTTGAAGGTGGCTCATAGTGATGAATGGATGCTGGAGAATTCTGCTGGGGGTAATCCTTTCATACTGACTCATCATCAGCATCTGTTTCAACAGGTCCATAAAACACTGTAGGTCAAAATATTCAGCTTGGACTTCCTCTCCCCGGAGCTGATGAGTCGCCTTTAACAAGATGAGGAAAACCAACATGTTAGATTTCCTCGTGTTTGGATTATGAAGACGTTGTGCTGTTATACATTCATCCAGTCTGGTGATCTCAAACTAGAATTCAACCTATTGACTGAAATAAAGAATTATTTCATTGATATAGATTGCTCAAAAGGCAGTGGATGGTACAGGGGAAAGAAACACAGACTGAAGGAAAGACACCCTAATTAGTGAGCTAGTGGAGACAGCTAAATGGTTGTAAACTAGTTTATTACCATAAATCTGCCTTCCATCCAAGATCTTGGCCAGAAAGCATGTGGTCGGAGGTGTCCTCCATGCTGTGGATCTGTTATTGCAAATGCAATTTGCCTTATCTGTGGAGAAAACACAACATTGTGAGAGTTAGTTAACTTCAAGTTTACAAGTGTGTGGATTTTTGAATATACACAAACATCACGGCAGAACTGTACGTGTTTGTTGTGTTTTAAGTGCAGATACTGACCAAATCATTCTTATCATAGGCAGGGAACAGCGGTGAGCCCATCGACAGCTCAGCAGCAATGCAGCCGAGAGACCATACATCGATGTTCCCGCTGAAATGATCTTCATAAAGAATCTCAGGAGACCTTAGGATAAGAAACACAAACATATTACTTACAATTTGATAAACTCCTTGTTACTGTCTGTTTCCAATTATTTACAGCAATCACAGCTGTCCCAGGTATACAGATGTGCTGTCAGTTACTCACCTGTACCACAAGGTCTGGAGGGTTTGACCAATCATTTCCTCAGGATCATCCAAGGCTATGCCAAAGTCAATAACTTTAACTTTGAGGGGTTTCCTGACATTATCCACCATCATGATATTTTCTGGCTTCAAATCGGCATGAATAATCCCTGCGCTGTTTAAAAAGTCCAAGGCTGTAGCTAGCTGAAATCATGAAAAGCATAATAATAATCATGAGCTACAGAGTTCATTTCATCAACAACAACTGTAACAGTCACTTTTCAGTGACCAAGTTTACCCTTCACGCTACAAAGCAGTCAGTGTATGAGCTTGAGTTTAAAAAACAAACCTGCTGCAGAATGGGACGGATCTCCTTCAGATGAAGGTGTTGACCCGGGCTGATCCGTGTGAATCTCTGCAGATCCATGTCCAGGAGCTCAAACGCAAGGCAGTAGTGTTCCCTGAAGAAGAACGACTCGTACAATGTGACGATGTTGAAATTGTCTGATCGGAGGTTCTTCATGGTCTGGAGGATGACCTCCTCTTCCTGAGCACAGTCAATGTTTTCCGTGCTTTTGATGACTTTTACAGCCACCCTTTCACCGGTGGTCATATTCATACACTGGACGACCATTCCATAGGCGCCCTGGCCAAGGAGTTTCTCTGCACGGTAATTTGTAGTGGGGGAGGGGATCAGGTCTCCTTCATTGATTTGTAACTCCCAGTTCTGAGACATGGTGACAGAATGCTGTTGATGTTTCAGATTTTCAGGAGAATAGAAAAGAAGGACGATAGATGCAGCCAAGTATGCTCTCACAAAGTCTGACAGCCAGTTCCTGTCAGCCAGGTAGGTAGCATAAGAGTTTACTGTCAGTTCATCAAGCTCAGTCCTTGTTATCTTGAACCCACTACAAGTACTAAAAGTAATGCTTTTACATCATAGACACTTTAAAGACAGATCATGAGAGAGCCTCAGTATCGTACACCTTTAATGTCTCATTAGTTTAAAGCCACATCTGTCACATTGTATGAACTCCATGTCTCTGTAGTGATTTCCTTTCTTTTATGCAAATTTTATTTTATTTTCATCATGATTCTTTCATTTGAATCTTTGTCAACCATCATGATTTACACACACTCAAAAAAATGTTTCATTGGGTGAACGTAATGTTTTCTTGCCACTTATATTCCATCTAAACAAATCAAGTTGTATCAGTGTATCTTGATTGTGTACTTGAACACCACATAGCTGTGTGGCTGGAATGTCATTTGAATATGTTCATTCAACTAATGTGCTTTTAATTGAATTAAAATGTTTGAAGCTACTTACTCTAGTCTCATTCATCTAAGTTTAGTTTAAATTGGTCAAACACTTTAGTGCAACACAATTCAGTCTTGTTGAATGAACAAATGTAGGTATTGTCTGCTATACTAATGTCAATCTTGTTTTTTTAATAAGTGTTGTTTTCATTGCGAGGCACTGGGCTCGACGTCATCACGCACAATAATATTTAAAGGGACACGGTCCCGCCACAGTCATACTTTACACATTAAATAAATAACGGTATGAAACAGTGTATAGAACTACACTAAGAACAAGGGTGAATTATGCAAGTCACATTCACTACAATATCATCTTAAGAAAGCCTGTAGTTGGTTGTTAAGTAAACAAATGAAGTGGGATTAGGATACGAGGCAGGCAGCGACAGGAGGGCTGTTGTGGCGTTTTTGACTTGTCATCCACACAAACAGGGGGGTTGGCATCAGTGTGCAGTCAGGTCAGCCTCCGAAGCTCCTGGCAGCGGTGTCTTGATTCCGAAATGTATAAGTTGTATTTCCCACATGTGTTTTAATTGAAATGTGAGGGCAGTTGCATGCAAGACATAAAAACACCCAGATTAAATTTAAAACATTTTATTCATTAGTCATCAACATAGTATAAACACCAAACAAAGTACAGACATTTCTCAGGGCATGATGTCACCCAGTGTAAATTATACAGAGAGGAATAGGGGTTGCAGTAGGGGGTTTCTGTCCATTTACAAATATCACTCAAAGTCTTATATTGAATATGCTCACAGCTTGAAATATAACTTTCATTAAAAATATATAGTTTTTCTTGAATTCTCATCTAGATTCGATCTAAAACAGTTCAGTGTAGTACTTTTGTCAAAAGTTTTCCCAGAAACTCTCCAGTCCTCGGTGCTTTTCATTGATTATTGGGAAAAGGGGAAATGTCAAGTTATATTTTCCAGATGAATTTTCAATGACATAGTGGGGGAACGAGCCTGCTCTCTTCATTGCCTCCACAGTGTCTTTCAACAAAAGGGTGAGCCTTGGTGCCCACTTCCCTTCCTCTGCGATGAACTTTAGCTGGTTATAGTAGGAGTCCATCACCTCCCTGGACGTGACCACCTCCACATCCTGCTGTCATAGATGCATCACTTACTGTTGAGAGGCGCTGACACATCGCTGCGAAGACTGCAGCAGACTGTGGTTTCTACATGGCCCTCTTGAAAATGAGCTCAACCATTTCCTGTAGGCTCTCCTCACAGTCCATCTGCTTGTCGCTGCAGCGCGTGGAAATTAACTCCACGCGTGGAAATTAACCCCTGGCTTGGCTGGTGCTGGAAAAAAATTTCTCCCATGTATTGTATTTTTCCCTAACAAAACGTGTGGGACAATTCTAGGCATTTTGCTACAATATAAAGTGCCTACAGTGCATTTTTGCTATAATGTAAAGTGCCTACAAGTGTTCCCATGTATTTTCTTAGCCTAACACAAAGAGTGACACATTTCTAGGCAATTTTCAGCACTCAGGGTGGGGCTTTAGAGTTGGTCCCCGGGCTTGGCTGGTGCTGGAGAATTTTTTCTCCCATGTATTGTATTTTTCCCTAACAAAACGTGGGGGACATCTCTAGGCATTTTTGCTATAATGTAAAGTGCCTACAAGTGCCCCATGTATTTTTTTTAACCTAACACAAAGAGTGAGACATTTCTAGGTATTTTTCAGCACTCAGGGTGGGGCTTTAGAGTTGGTCCCAGGCTTGGCTGGTGCTGGAGAATTTTTTCTCCCATGTATTGTATTTTTCCCTAACAAAACGTGTGGGACAATTCTAGGCATTTTGCCTCGAATGTAATTTCTCGTATAAACTCAGTTTTAATTTGTCATATGTAATAAAGTTTAACGTAGCTAAATTATTAGTCTGAATAGGTCTACCTACAAGACAAAAGGGGAAACATTTACCAATGTCTTAACAAAACTGAAACTAACCAAGTGGCCTATTTGTTTTTTTAGGCAAAACAAATATTTCAAGTGTTTCCTGTTTATGCTCATAATTCAAATCCTCCATGGATAACAGTATGTAAGTACAGTATATGTAAGACAGGGTGTGCTGTTGACATGTGTTACTCCTCACATAGACACAGGGACATGAGGCTCACACGCGCGCGCGCACACACACGCAGAGCAAATTTATGTCGGCAGAATAAAGAAGCAGCTCACGCATCCTCCCCTTTAAAGCAGCGGCGCAATGATGAGTCGCTGGGAAACAGAGGTTTCGTGTCTGAGTCGCAGAAATGTCCTCTTAGATTTGAAGATTTCATCGTTAACGGATTTTCTCTCGATCGCAGCTCAAGTCGTTTCTCGTCCTTTTTCTTTTCCTCCTGGCTGCGGCGGAGAGTTTCCTGCACCAGATGGATCCTGAATCACAAACTGCTCCGTTTCAAGGACGCGGTCATGATCGGTGTGGTCTTTCCTGCGAATGATTCACGTCTGAGGAGGAAAGAAAGGGATGGATGAGGACACGGGGCTGTGGAGCTGAGATCCTGGCTGGTTGAGTGTGTGTTGGTGCAGGAAACATCATGGCTTCATAATCACACGCGTCTTTTTGAGGTTATTTGTGTAACTGGTGTGGATCTGCTGCTACTGCTGACGATGAGGAGGAGGAGGATGATGATGATGATGTGAACTCTGCTCTCTGCCTCCACACACACGCGCAAGCTCACGATGGCCAGGGCTGTGAGGAGACTGGTGCACATGGTGCTGTTCTGCCCTCTGTCCAAAGGCCTGCAGGTACAGTCTGTGTGGGAGCATCAGGATAATGTCACATGTTGTGGTTGTGTTGTTGTCAGGGTCCACACTGCACTGCATGTGTGTCCAACCATCTGTGTGTATGCATGGGAAGGTCACTCCAGGTCCAAACCTTAGACATAGTAACGTTTGCGAAATAGCAGAAGCGAAAGCAAAATTAAAAGGAATCAATACAGTACATGATATTTATATTAAATCAAATGAATCGACTAAAACAAGAACAGCTGGAAGTGAAATAACTCTGGAAGTGAAATGGAAACTTTATGTATTTAAAGACGTATGAAATGTTCATGTACCTTTATTACACAGTGAGTCAAGTGAGTCTAAGGGTCAGATGTAATAAAGTGTTCCTTATCATGTTGAGCATTGTAGGCAAAAGAGATGTTGTGAGTGTAAAGTAAAAGAAAAGTGTTGAGCTTTAGAATGTTCTCTAAGTTGTTCTGTACTTTATTACGTTAAACTGAAAACCTACAATGTACTTTTATTTTCATTTATTAAATACTATAATACTGTAATAAAACACTAAACATGTGACAGTAATGTGAGCATGATCACTCCATACCACAATAAACACTAGAATTAGGTAAAATCAGGGAATACAGTAGAATAAAAGTACTTACTAAGTTAGATTTTGAAAAGCAGGACTTTGTAATGTAATAAATTCTTTGCTCCGATGCACTTGTACTTCTATATAATAATTTATTTACGCTATATTGGTTGTATCCTGAGGTCAAGACACCAGCTGTTCTCTCGGTCACTGCGCTGTTGCATTTGTCATCCTGATTCTACAACCAGCTGTCATGTCCTCCTGGCTCACCGTTTTCTGTTTTCTCTTCTCCTGCCCCTGCTTCCCTCCGAAGAGTCGTCTCCCGGCCCTTAAGGTGAAGTACCTTCTCCTGGCATGGCTGGGCATCCTGGTCGCCAGCTGGGTCATCTACATGCAGTACGCCTCTTACTCTGAACTCTGCCGGGGGCATGTCTGCCACATGGTCATCGTAAGTACAGTCGCAACACTTTGACTCTCACGGCACAATGGTGGCAAGAAAGTGACCATATCAGAAAGGCCACAAATCCAGTAACTAAATCACTGCAGATATCCCCTATATGCACCTTTTAGTGGGCTCTCTTTCCTACAAGTGCAGTCTTAAGCTGCTTTTGTCTGAAACACTGAACGCTGGAGATCCTGTGGACATTCTCCTGAGTGGCTCCAGCCGATCCTCTAGTATAGAGTCTGCAGAATGTATATGAGCTGATGTCAGAACACAGCAGGAGATCCTCTATACAGGAAACATCCCCAAACGTATTGTTTTCAGTGTTGTCTGAAAGGAGGATATTGGTCGTGCACATCTCTTAGGAATCCACCGCAGAAAGTCCACACCCAGTTCTCCAGTGAAGTCCATGTCTGTGAACAGCTCCACCCACTCCTTATATGATTCTTTTCACGATTCTTGTAATTGGTTTGATTTAGTCAACGTTTTGTTGATTGGGTTTATGAACTTTTTGGTAGTGTTGTATTTTTTTGCTTAGTGTGAATGTCTCTCAACAATCTCAAAAGAGATTTAAACTCTTAATGAGAATTAAATTAAACGATTAAGTTAAAACCGATTGATTAAATGTTATGTTACTGAGGCAAATGTATCATTAGTAGCAGCTGAATATAGCCTCATATTAGAATCTGGTGTTAGTTGTGATGTTTGTAAACTTTGGTTGAGATCTTGCATTTTTTTCTAATTTAGTTGTAAAAAATAACCAAATAAAACATCCATTAAAAACATTTAAAATCCCTTTTCAAAAACCAAGGATTTGAAAACAGGTACGTTTCATCTACTCAGTTTCCAGCCTTCACTCAGGAACTACCAGCAAGTGCTGGTTGGAAGAACTTAGATCAGGACAGGAAGTCTGTCTTCTGGGGCTGAAGGGACAGTAGGGGGCTGGGTGTGTTGACCTCTGCCTTCATGCGTGTCCTTCAGTTGTTGGGTAAAGACAAAGCCTTTATACCTTCACTGCTCTCCAACTGTGGCCAGCTGTTGTCAGAGTTTTCAGCTGCTGGGAACAGAACAGGCACTGACATTTAATAAGACACTGACGAACAGGAGATTTTGTTCCTGCATGTGAAGTTTCACATTTGTGTGTTTGTATTTTTATGGACCTGTCATGAAAATGACTGCAATGGAGGAGGGAAGGTGCATTATGGGGCACGCTTCTTCTTTGGTGTGTATTACCAGGAATGGATCAAGGCATTAATGTTCTGTGCAGTTATTGTGACCTTACTTTGCAAAGCAGCGTGCTCATTGGATGACAGCTCGCACAGGATACTTCACAATGAAAACCACAATGAGTGACCTACATGACTAAGAACAGAGGTAACATGGGGAAGCATCGGTGGAACTAGATCTCATGTCCATGGAAAGATCTTAGAAGAAGAGCTGGAAATACACTTTTCTGGTTTTACTTGCCGATTCTCCTGTTTTCTGTTTTTAGATTAAGTGTTAGATTGTGAACTTTTGCTGGATTCCCCATGTTTCAGGCTGTGCTGAGCTAAAGCACTTCACTGATAGTTTAATAATGTTTATTGTTTGATTGCCCGGCCCTATCCAACCACCTTTTGCTCACTCCTCTCTTCTTCTCAGTCACCTGTATGAAGAATGTCACAAGGCAGCTGACACAATGCTAACACTCAGTGAGGGCGGGATAAAACTGAAATCTGGAAATACTTAATGTAAACATTGGATTAATGTGTTATTATGTGTGGATTGTATTATATAACCATTCCTCATTGACATTGCTTTGCAGTGTGACCACTACAGGAGGGGCATCATATCGGGCTCGTCCTGCAAGGCTCTGTGTGACCAGAGAACTCTGACCCTGCAGCACTGCATGTCCACGTCCTCCACACATCAGGTATACTGAACACACAAACACACAACACAAGATGTTCTTTGCTTGCTGTTCAGTCCCTGAGTGCTTATTAAAATTGTATTCCATTGATGCCTGCATGTTCATATAAAAGCATATATAAGCATGTATTCTCACATATCTATGTGTGCAGGTGTACAGTGGAGTGTGGAATGAGAGGCCTGTTTTGATCAAGTGCGGTATCGAGGATCCTGTGAAGATCGATGGGGCTCCGGCCTCTGTGCTGCGACAGGAGATGAGCTTGTTTGACAAACCCACTCGTGGAACCTCCATGGATGAATTTAAAGAGATGCTGCACAGTTACCTCAAGGTTTGTTGTTTGTAGCGATAAAAGGTAGAAGGCAAAACATTTGTGAAAAAAAAATAACACAAAATAGACATCAGCAACATAAGAAGTAGGAATACAACGTAGCATGAATATTAAGAAACATAAATGAGCTTTGAGGACGAGTTTATCTTTCGTCCGAAAAAGAGGAGGATGAAATCTTCTGTTTCTCTTGGATATCTTATTTTAAAGTAAATATGAAAAATAAATAAATACATGAATACTACATATTTAACCATACGGTGTCAACCCCCCCTCTTGCAGGTGAACCTTGGTGATCAGTCGTCCCTGAGCACCTTGGTGGACAGGGTCATCACTCTCGCGGACATCAACCAGGATGGCAAAGTGACTCTAGCCGAGGCCAAATCAATCTGGGCTCTCCTCCAGATCAACGAGTTCCTCCTGATGGTGGCGCTGCACGAGAAGGAGCACACCCCCAAGCTGCTCGGCTTCTGCGGAGACTTGTATGTGACGGAGCGCGTGGGCCACAGCTCCCTCTACAGGCTGGAGGTGCCTCATTACCTGCAGGCCGTGGTCCCTGAGGCCCTGAGTTTAGGCCTGAACCACTGGCTCACGCCGACGTGGCCCCTGAGAGCTCGCATCACCATAGGCCTGCTGGAGTTTGTGGAGGAGGTGTTCCACGGCTCCTACGGCAGTTTCCTAATCTGTGACGCCAGTCCACTACATGTGGGCTACAACGCCAAATACGACTGCAAGATGGTCAACCTGCACAGTGTGGCGTCTGAGGCGGTGGTGCGGGGGTTTCTGAAGGGCCGGCGGTGCGAGACCAACGCAGACTGCACCTACGGCCGGGATTGCACGGCCACCTGCGATCGGCTGGTGAAGCAGTGTAACACTGAGGTGGTGCAGCCCAATCTCGCCAAGGTGTGCGTGCTGCTGCAGGACTACCTGCTGTTCGGGGCGCCATCAGACCTGCGCGGAGATCTGGAGAAGCAGCTGCGCACCTGTGTGACGCTGAGCGGCCTGGCGAGCCAGATGGAGGTGCATCACTCGCTGGTCCTCAACAACCTGAAGACGTTACTGTGGAAGAAAATCTCTAACACGCAGTACTCGTGAAAACAGGATGAGATCGTCCAGCCTGCACTATGAATCATAACATGAACATGAGTCGTTTTCCTTTCTCCTGAAACTGTGCCAAACATTCTAGACCACCCTCTACATAAGTAGAGGGTGGTGGTTACTTATGTACAAGTATAATATATTTTCTCCCTTCATTGACTGTGAATAACAGGAAGCTGTGCACTAATGAATTCAGATGGACGTGCACAGCACAGGCCTTAAGTTGCCATGGCAACTGACCGTTTGCCCTCTCTAACAGAGCTATCCCCCTGGAGAACAGAAAAGTTTAATTATTATTTTAGCTGCATAGATATGAGTTATCCCAATAGTTTCTAAAGCTTGACCATATTAAAGTGCGATATAATCCAGTCAAAAAAGATATTTAGAAATGATCTGGAGTTTATTTTCAAAGTTTAAATATTGTGGTTTGCAATTGGATAGGTGATAGGCTACAGTTTCCTTTAAATGAATTTAAACATAGCTATGATTTTGTGTTTTGAGCTTATCTACGTAGTATGTTAACTTACACTAGCAAAGGGGGGTCGGGTTGTTTCCTTTTTTCATGCTAGATCAGTGGGCCCTAGAAATGTCTGTGCACGTCCCTGGAATCAACAATATTTTTTTTTCTGAGCATTATTTTAAGCATCACTTTGTGCTGTTTAGAAAACTCAGGGCAGGGAAACTCTGACCGTCAATAATTGTTTCTTAAAATATACTAGATAATTTGGGGTTTAGTAGATACTCCCTTGTAGATACAAAGTGTCAGATTGTCCCAGAGTGTGATGGTTTTTGTACTGTAACTGTGAATCTAAGTGGAACATTGTTGATTCCTGTGTATAAATGAGTATGAAGCTGACGGACATGTTGGAAATGGAATAGAGACAATTCAAACGGTATGAACTTTTGACCCATGAATAAAGTTTAGTGGATTAAAATGTTCCACACATTGTGCTTAAGATTTTATTTATTTAAAACGGGCTGTTCGAGTGTAGAGGAAAATCGTCAGTCAGCAAGATGCATTCAGTGTTGCAAAGAGAAGCAGCTTGTCCCACTCCAGAGACACAGGACAAGATGAAGCAGTACAGAATGATGCAGTGTCTGGAGAAACTCATCAGTCAAAGAATGGCACATCCTTTTTCTCTCCGGTTATTCCACCACCTCATGTTGTGTCCTTACATCTTGCTACTGGCTAAATACACAAGACTTAAAGTTGGTGCCTCTCTCTCTGGAGCAACTGACTTAGACATGAAAGTCCCTGAATGTAGACACCACAATGTTCTGTTGGGTGGTCCGTTATCTATAACCTAACCCTAACCGTGGTAACCTCTCTTAATTCCTTATTTGCTTAGTTTATTTCTCTTTGCACACGCACCCACTTAATTTATTAAATAGCTGGACACATTTGGGTTTTATACAACATACTTTTATTTATTAAATTTGGTTTTTTTGTGCGATAGCTATTTAAGTTTTCTTTGAGTTACCAGTTCCTCTGGGTTTGCTGCTGGAGTCATCTGGCCAGTCACCAAAGGGAGGCCCAGCTGCAGCTTTTAGCACTAATTGGACTGCACCATATTGCGGGTAATCATGGGGAGGGACATTATTTCCTTATTTTGATTTTTAGATGTTAATCTTTGAGTCTTTTTTGATATTTATATTTGATTATTTTCCCTTGGCTAACATTATATTGTCTCATACTAGGGGGTTAGGTTGTGGCTGTAGTTGTTTTCAATGTTAGCAGTGTGTAAGTCTGTTCCCCTTTCTTGTTTTGAGTGGCTTGACCAGCCACCATATATGTTCACCTGTGTCAGTTGAGGGGGAGTTTTTATTTTTGTGGTGCTGTTAACTGGTCGGCATCTGTTACTGAAGGCTAGTTTGATTAATTGATCTTTTTACTGGCCCAAGGGGTTGTGAAGTTGTTTTTTTTTGCGTCTTTTTTGAATGGATACAAAATTAAAAGACCAGTTGTTCAGAGAAACTATCTGTGGATCTGCTCGGTCCCTGATTTTCTCTTAACGTGTGATGATTTTATTCTCTGCTTTTACACCGTGACATTAATGTATTCTAATAACCATATGGACATTCTGCTGTCAGTAAAGTTCACAGGATCGAAACCAATCTAAACTCCATCAGACTCTCGGCTCTATTTATAACGAAGTCAATAAGGCTAGCGGCGGGAGTTACGAGGGTCAGTGAAGGCAGCATGAGCCGGGGTCAAAGGGTTCAAAGCCCCACATGGAGGCTGCTCTGCCTGCTGCTGCTTAGCAACACGGGGGAGGGGAGAATAACATACAGGACTTTAGTTCTGAACGACGCCGCTCTTTGTCACAAAATAAAATGTACCCCCTGCACCGGCAGGTAATGTGTGTCATGAGTTGAAGAGTCGGTTCGGAACCATATGTTCGCTAAAGGAAGTTTGACAGGCTGACGTCAGGTGGAGCTCAGCAAATCGTGGAGGCACTTCCGGTAGCAACATAAACTGCCACTGACATGGGTGAGCAGCTGCCGCGATTTGAGGCAGCTGTCAGTTGCCATGCTGGACCTGTCTGTGAACGTTTAGATACTTGTTATTGTTCCGGGGCATGGATGGTGGAGACGCTGTGGACACTTGTGGTGTCATACCTTCACATCTGTTTTATTCCCTTTCTACTTGCTGTGCTCATATGTGCTGTATTTTATTTGTAAGGTTCCATTTTTAACATTTACCACCACTGACACAATAGGCCATTACAATAGAAAATGCTATAATTTAATGGATTTATTTAGTTTATGATCTGCATTTTCACAAATTACTCAAACATAACAAGATAAAAGGACATTATTTTGTCTGTCATCAAAAGCAACTTTTTGTTTTACTTTTCAAGATTTACTCGGTAATAATGAGTCTATTTTAAATGTTTTTATGTACGTTAGTGTATTTACCTGAGTCCTTGGAGAAAAACTTTGAGATCCTGTCATAAGGAAAACATTTGTGTCAACATCAACTTATGATCGTAAATAAAATTGAATGGTTTTTATGCAATTGGAAAGTAAGATTGTGAGAGCCTTTCTTTGCTGTCTTGAAACACAAAAACACTGAATACACTTATGCAGCCTTTGTTCTTAGCTATCCATAGACACCAAGATCATATCATATGGATCTGATAGGTGTTGAGCTTTTACTGGATTTTTCTTAGTTCCAGAGCAAAAAAATCTAAAAAATTATCATATACCAGTATATGTTTAATTGAATGATTCACAAACATCTTTATTTGCCCCAAAACAGTGTGAGAAGAAAGTAAACAAAGGCATCTGCCACTGTAAAGGGAACTGCCTGCATTTTTTGTTGACACCGGAAGTGCCTCGGCGAGCTGCCCTCACTGCAGCAGCCAGCCCCAGTGTTTAGCATAAGCGGCTAAGACAGCAGCAGCTGGTGGGAGCCACTTGCTTCAGGAGCGTCATTACACCGTCGTTAGCTGGTGCTAGCTCTTTGGCCGGAGATGTCCACCGGTGTCTCGCTCGCTGTGGGCATATCCCGGCCGTGAACACCATGCTCTCCCTCACCCGGGTAGCCCCTTGAGCCCGAGATGCGGACCACATCGTGTCAGGTCAACGTTAGCCGGCCGGAGTTGGATCGTAGCACCGCTGTGGTGCCGCCGTGCCCCGTCCAGCATCTCGCACGATGAGTGACCAGTATATCCAAGTCAAGGTTCAGCTCGAGCAGATGAAAGCACTGGGCGAGGATACTGGGAGAGGAGGAGGGGATGTGGACGCCGAGGAGCAGCTGCCTGCGTCCTCCCCCGCCGGCTCCGTCTCACCGGACCCCTCCGGCATCATCAGCACCTCCGTCGGCTGCAGACCCCGAGGCAAGGGGCGCACCAGGCAGGGGAAGGATGCCCAGAACACCAGTGGCACGCACGCCCCAGACGCGTCCTCGCGTGGGTCTGTTGTTTCTGCTCATGCGGGGAGAAACTCGAACAGGCAGGAGCACGAGCGGACCCTTCACATCGACGGAACTGAGAAGATCCTGCAGGGCAAGTCCGAGACTAACGGGAACTGTGTGGTCAACCACGCGTCCAAGAACAACCAGGAGACACGCCGGGAGGACGGACTCAAGCCGGCCAGGCAGAGACGACCCGTGACAGTGGATATGTCGAAAGCCAAAACCTCTCTGGAGGCGCTGAAGATCAGCATCAAGCAGCTGAAGTGGAAAGAGGTGTGCGGCGTGTTTGTGTTTGAGAAATGCTTCTGATCCAGTGTCTCACATCCCTGACACTGCTCAGAGCATCACTGCTGATCTAATGAGCATCCAGGGAAACCTTTACTTGATCTTACCCCATTGAGATCAACATGTCTGCTTCTCATTCCTCTTGATAAACAAAACATTAAGCACCTCCACTTCTAGAGTGTGTCCCCACTGGTGCAGGGGAGTTTTAATGATAACATCCACATTTCAGTGGAAGCCTGCACATGAATGACTCTCAGTGGTATGGTTCTCTGCTTTACTGCCTACTGCGAGTGAGAAGCGTCTAACAGTTAGACTATGCCACCCATGTGACGTGGCCGTAGGCTTCATGTTGGCTGTACTCTACTTTAGAGAGCTAAAGTCATGCGTTTGAGCCTTTCAGGGAGTTGCTTGCTTGGAACTGGCTCCACAGGAGGGATGATTATCACGAGTCCTCTTGATGTGGAGGAAGCCCAGTGAGGGCGATGTGCTGGATTAGAGTCACAGAGGTCACAGTCACACGCAGGCAAAAGCTGCCTGTGTTTCTGTGACTCTGTGGAGGAAGTAGAAGAAAAGTCCTCCTGCGATGCTACAGCTTCAGATCACTTCTACTGGTCATGTAACATTGTGTAAACGACTCTTTTGTTGTTATTGATCATTAAGTCAGAGTTTAAATCAACCTAATCATATTCAGGGTTAGCTCACCACCCTTTAGAAACGTTTCTAGTCTTAACAGGACTAGATTATGTAGTTATTGGGTTGTTTCTTTTCGTTCTAAATCAGGAACATGACAAAATGCTAATCAAACAACTCTTGAACTTAAACTCCACTATGTTTAGAAGCTTTTGTGAAAATAATTTCCATGCCTGAACTTAGATTAACTATTTATTTATGAAAAAAGCAAAAACAATGTGTTCAAAATTAAAAAAAATTATTTAGTAAATCTGTAAATCATGGTACATCCCAGCTTCTCAGCAGCTCCATCACCATGAAGGTGGTCAAATAGGAAAACACGGGACACTAAAAAGGATCAGTGTTGGTCATGTCTGTTCAGGACAAATATTTTAAATATTAACACGGCAGAGAAGCGTCATATTTATCCTTGTCGCCACCTGCCACTTTATCACAGTGGCTTGGAGCAGGTAGCTTTGTGGTGGGCTGATCATGCACCCCGAAAGTCAAACTAATATTTAGAACACTGATGCTGCAACTTGATGGAAATGTTGTCAGACATGTGCCATCGTTGTGTATGTTGACATGGACACAAAGCATATACGTGGAGGTTAAAATACTTAAATTGCAAGTGTAAAGTTGCAAGTATAATTATTTGTTGCACTTTACCCATTTGACAAAGTTTGTCTTGTATAAGTTGTTCAAATAGAAATTGGCACATTATTCTTTAGATCACATTAAAAAACAGCTACAAGGGCCTCCCTCTAAAAAACCACAGGCGATGGCTATGGATGAAAGTTATTCCAAAAGAAAAGAGACAACCTTAAAAGATTCATGAGAGGGCTAATTGATCCAGTTCTTCTTACTCCGAGCCACAAACACCATCTGGTGAATGTGGTGCAATGAATACCATTGTTTCAGCCATTATCAGCACGATCTCCATTATGCATGATAAGTAAAGACGGGCAATGCGATCAGACGGCTGAAATAAAGACTCTGCTTGACACTCATGACCTTGCAGTGACACTTGAACCCTCTCAGGTCTGGTGATGGAAACACGAGACACAAGGACTATTCCTTACCCTGCTTTGTCCACACGATCCAGACCCATCAAAGTCATGGGCGCTGTAGATCCTGTATCACTTTGAAAGTACCTGTCAACATCTTGGACGGGTCGAAACTCAAGTATCCACGCTCAATTTTTTTGATCTGTCATGAAATATATTGGTGAAAATCTCTTATCAAGTTATAACAGGCCTGCCACTTTATGACCTTTACAGCATGTGGCGCTGATACACTTTTTGAGGGCATTTTTGGCAACTGATTAGTGGCACAATTTGACTTTAAGGTCACTTTGCATCTTAATTTATACGCGTCTACATCTGCAGGATACTCTGGCCTGAGAGGAGGCCATCAACTGACTTTCAGCATATGGCATTCTCTTAAACGGTGGGAAATGATTAACCTTAAGCTCCTCTAATCCAATAGACTTTTAGTCCGCTTTGAGGCAGAGGGATGCAATGCCAAGTCAGAGGGTTCAGTAAATTAGACTTATAACCGTGCATTTAATCACAGGCTTGGTATTATTTATGAGAATCCAAGAGATGAAGCTGACATTTTGAATGAAAGCACATGAATTTGAAAAGGCACAAGGTCCCTCTCACTTAGAGGCTTCCATTGTAGCATGTTTGGAGAATAGAAGGATAGATACTTATTCATCCCCTTAGGGAAATTCATAATAGAATGGTAGGCAGAATGACTTGAATTATAAGTTCTGTTAACTGGAGACGCGATCGATCAAATGGAACTCAAAAACCCTTCATATGGCTGCTTTTTTGCTAAGGTAGCTAAGTTAAAGTGCAGTACTTCAGTGAGTAAAGTTTGTTCCTGCTCAAAGTGGATTTGGAAAATGAACCGTGCCTGATGAGATCCACAGCAGTGGCTGGAACATGCACCTGTTCATCCATCTTTCCATACGCACACTTGATGGCTATTTGTGGGCCGTATCCCTGAGAAATGACTCTGATGAACTTGACCTCCTTCTCTGATGTAATTAGATGATTACACGCTGGCATCTCTCTCCCAGTATTTCGAGCAACCCTTGCTGTCAAGCAGGGTTTCCCCTTTTTCACACGTTAACTCATTAACGGAATCTAATTCTTTCACTGGACTTTCCTGTGCCTGGACTGTGTTGTGGTGTCATATCAGGATAGAAGCTGACCTTCTTGTACAACTAGATGTAGGGTCATGCTAATATTAAGTTAAAGATAGACTTGTGATGTAATACTTTCCAACTCAGTGTTGATCCTTTGACACTCATGTGTAAATTGATATTAACACTGGGTCTGATGAGCTGGCTGGAAATCAGGAATTGCAGCTTCTAAAATATGTAGTGGCGTCATTCCGTGTCAAAGCATCACAGCTTTGGGCAGCACAGCGGCAGCTCTCAATGAATTTTGGCTTCGCAGATTCGGGCTAAGGAAGTTTAAACATCTGTGACTCAAATTAGTTTAAAAGCTCTTTACAAGCTCCATATTTATTTAAACAATAGATCATCAATATAAAACATAGAAGCTTTACGAGCGATTATAACAGTTTAAGTTGCAAAAGAAATAAAACAAATATTGGTCAAATTCTCACCGAAGCCAGCTTACATGTTGTTATTGTGGATAGCATAATGTAAGGTTGAACATTTAGGTTTATGTTTGGCATAAGGAATCATCACTGTCAGCATGTTTTTATAATGAGCCTCCCACAGACGCTAAATTGCCTGAAGGTGAGAATGGTTGTTGTCCTCTGTGTATCTGACCTCTGATGGACTGGAGGGCTGTCAAGGGTGGAGAACTCCGCTCGCCCTATGGCAGCCAGGATTGGCTCCATCCCCCTGTGACCCCTCGAAGTATTGAACTGTAACTAATTGATTGATGGAGTCACTTATGTAAGCAGAGGGCGGTTAACATTTCCATTCAGTAGGAGCTTAATCTTTATCACGTAAGTTAGATGATACTAATATTTGTGATGCATTCACATGCAGAAAACATTCTGTTTTATTGACATCTGTTGAGAACAAAATGTATCAAGGGGTTTCAGCACAGGTGGAAAACTTCCACGAACAGTCAAATAGACACAATCCACCTGAAAATCTCAGAAGTGAGATATGAGAAGTAGAAGCTGTCTCCTTATAGTAATTTATTTACTAGCCGGGGGTCCAAACACTGCTGGAACTCTATTGGTTTCATATAATAACACATTTTTATGGATACTTCAAAATCAAAATGGAAGTGCAGAATGTCCAAACTTTCAAATTATGATTTTTTTTCACAGTATGACTGCGATATCTTCTTCTTATAACTTGATTGTAGCAACACCTTTGAGCCCCAACCTGTGGTTTGGAGTGTGTGAGTGTTGGCAGGAGGAGAGGTGTCCAGGACAAAAGCGTTGCCTTGTGCCAGCAGGATTTCCGAGCTCTCTAAATCCTTTTACAGTATCACTTCTCTCCTTTTTCCCAGCTCATCACAACAGAACACGCACTACCTACCGTCTTTAGGCAAGATTATCCCCTCACTGGGGTCAGCAGCAGGACAAGCGCCCTTTCCTATACCCTGAGTAATTGCTAAAGATTAAGCCTACATGGTCATTTACAGATGGAAAAGAATGACGTCTTTCTGAAGGATCTGATTTTGCAGGTTGTGCTTTGTTGACCTTTCTCTCATGTGTGTTTGCAGTTTCCTCTGGGAAGACGGGCGGCCTGTGATATCTACTGGCATGGCGTCTCCTTCCACGAAAATGAGAATATTGTCTCAGGGCAGGTGAACAAGTTCCCAGGTATTTCCCGCAGCTTCTGCCTCACTCTGCCTCCAACCTTCTGTTCACATGGAGCCACACATACTGACGCGTGAAGAGGAGAGATGGCTCGATTACAGCTCGCACTACTTCATGTATTCAGTTATCACAACATGAGGGGTTTAGTTAAAGCCCCACTGATCCTCGTTGCAGCGATGCTAACCTTTCCGTGCCATGGCCATAATTGTTACTTTAGAGACTGAAGTGATTAGTGTGTATCATCCCTCTCTTACATGGAGTAATATCTTACTGCGACGTCTGTCCGCTTCTACAGCATGGAAACTATATTCCTGATATCATGAAGTGGTTCTAGAGCATCTAAGTAAAACTAACTGCATTCACAGCTGCTCAAAAATATGATTTATCGTTTTGTGCATTTTCATTTACATCTCTGATTTGCGCTTTGTGCATCACAGGAATGGTAGAAATGCTGAGGAAGATCAACCTGAGTCGGGCTATGAGGACGGTTCAGGAGCTGTTCCCAGATGAGTACGATTTCTATCCCCGTTCCTGGATCCTACCTGAGGAGTACCAGCAGTTCGCCACACAGGTACATTACTAATCATTACTCTTCTGTATTTGTGTGTGATATATATATATATATATATATCAGTCAAAACATGGATTCTATGTGTTGTCTGAGCAGAAGTGAGCCGTCATGGAAAGTCAGAAAAGTTTCATTCACTGTGAGTCAGAGACCCCCTTCAGACCTGATATTAATATCCATTCTGAATGATCCCATCACAAGGGGTCAGTCCTAAGTTCAGGTCTTAGTGCACTTACATGCATCCTCCATGTGTCCCTGAGATCCGATCACTCGGACCACTTTAACTGTGTTAATGAAAACAAGTCCTGGGCCACATACGAAGCAGCACCTACTCAGCTGACGTCCTGTGACCTGCTACAGATTCACACTGAATCAAATCTATGTTTAGGCTTTTCAGTGACAATACAGTTATTAGTTTGTGTCCTCAATATCAACACTAATCACCACAGAATGACTCATAAATCATTGTTTCATCCCCTTCATCTGTCTCTCTTCTTTCTCACTCGAGCCAACACACACTGACACAAACAAACTGCCCAGGATGAAAACAACAGCGTTAGGTGTTCAGGAACAGAAAGAACGTACGTGTGTATTTAAAGATAGAGCAGGGAAATGAGATCCAATCACAAGTGGTCACAGGAGACTCGGTCAGGGAAAGTTTGTTTATTCCAGGTCTGCACAAATAGAGACAACAAGTTTAAGATTAAAACTCTTTTATTCTTTAATTCACAGGATGAAATATAGTCAGTTTTTGAATAATGGTAACCTTTATGTGATCATATTGTCCAAATTTAAATAAAGAGTTGATGACAATACAAGAGTAAGAAAACAACTTAAAATACAATTAGGAAAGCAGTGATTTATCATATTTAGCAAGTTTAGTTCCTCTTCTAATCCTTTGCTGTGGATATTCACCATGCCTCAGTGCCACAGCAGTGTTCTACATAGTACGGCCTGTTTTAGTCTCTGTTGTGTTCGCTCCGTTGCTCCCTTTCCTTGAGGGGAAACGACACACTGTAACACATTCATGCGTGCCACCCTCTATAGTAATCTGGCACTCCTTAACACATGGTTGAGTCTAGTCGAGTTGTCCTGTGAAGGAAACACAGTGAGTGAGTGTCGACACTGAAGAGGGAGGAAGAGCAGTGGAGAGAATCCGGGAAGAATGAGCTTCTCTCTCCTGCTTTTTCCTGGTTGAGTGCCACGAACAAGCAAGTCACGCACAGTTGGCAAGTGGGCCACTCAGCACATAAATGAAGTGACAAAGATTTATCCAGTATCCACATTTATGTGTTTATAAAATAAAAACTTGGGAGAAAAGTTGTTCCAACGACAAAAGAGCTAAAGTCGGTGGCATAGACTTAATGTGATTTGTAGATCAATCATATTTGTAGTCAGAGCTAATTATAGAAACCTGGTACTTTTATTAAAAAAAATTATTTTGTTTTTTTCCAGCACAACCAACATTTAGTATTTACATTTCAGTGTTTTGTAATAATATCAAAGAGCCCTTTTCACTTTGAATTGATGAATGATCTTAAAGGAAGTTTTATATTGCAGCTACATAAAATTTCCAGCAGGGGGCACTAATATATTACAAATTTAATTTGTGTCCCTATCGAACAGAGGCTTTCCTACACGTTGATAATAAAGTGTTCAACATTAAAAAAGCAGAAATTACAATGCTTAAATAATATGATGTTGGTTTGTCAGTTTGGAAAGCTTTACTCAAAGAAGTAATTGAAAGTTGGATTGTTTAAACTCCTCATTGAATGTATGCAGTGCTTAGTCAGACCTGTGCAACTTGAAGACCAGTGATGATGCATTTGAGCAGGTTTGAATGGATACAATTCCGCTAGAAGTTTAATTTGGGTCTTTATGAGACAATATTGCACAGCCAGGGACTCATCGAAGGAACCCAGTGATTCATATTATAAACCTCTGCAGCCATGTGGTGTAACTGAGACACGTGAGGCCTGCAGTTCTTAAAACGGTCTGTTGGATTCTTCTGTGGCTCTCCGGATGAGTTGTTGAAGCGCTCTTGGAGGAAGTGTGTTGCATTTGGAGATGATGGCTGTCATCATGTTACGCTGTCGCCCCAAATACTTCACAGTGGCTTTGTAACACTTTCCAGACTGACTGATTTCAGTTTGTTCAGCATCTGGTCTTGAATTTCCTTAGTTTTCGGCATTGTGTGTTGTTTCCTTTTAGGCTGCTTCACTTTGCCAGACAGGTTAAATTTACATTGTGTTTAGGTCGAATGGGCCTGACAGTAATCCTGCTGGTGACACTGAACCAAATAATCATTAAAGTTGGTTAATCGGTTAATTTAGAAACTGATGGTTAATTACTATTTCACTTGTTCACATTTCAATAAATTAAATAATTATTTAAAAAACTGCTTTTCGTTTTTGCTTGGGAAAAATATTCAGAAATAAAAGAAATCGGATAGTTGGCAAATACTTTTGAATACTTCGCTGTTTATCTCCTCTTGGGTATTTTGGTCTTTTTTTTCTTGACCTTATCCTCTCTATCTCTCTCGCTCTCTCTCTCTTCCTCCCTCCCACCTCCTGCTATAGATCCGCATGGTGAAGGAGAACGATGCCACAGTGAATCCGACCTTCATTGTAAAGCCGGATGGGGGTTCTCAGGGGGATGGCATCTACCTCATCCGTGACCCCAGTGACCTCAAGCTCATAGTAGGTGCACAGGCCAAACAGGGCGTAGTCCAGGAGTACATCCAGAGGCCGCTGCTCATCGACAAGCTCAAGTTTGATATCCGCCTCTATGTGCTGATAAAGTCTCTGGAGCCATTGGAGATCTACATTGCCAAGGAAGGCCTCACACGCTTTTGCACCGAGCCATACCAGGTACCCATGACAGTGCTACCCATGTTGTCAGGTTTCATTAGAAGATCTGATTATGTTCTTACGCCGTTCGCAAAATCAATGCCACTCTCGTTTTGATTGTGAAGGAACCAAGCCAGAAGAACCTGAGCCATGTCTTCATGCACCTGACCAACTACTCCCTCAACGTCCACAGTGGGAACTTTGTCCACTCAGACAGCCAGAGCACCGGCAGCAAGCGGACCCTCTCCAGCGTCCTCTACCGGCTCGCAGCCAAAGGCGTAGACATCAAGAAGGTGTGGTCGGACATCATCGCCCTCGTCATCAAAACCATCATCGCCGTGGTGCCTGAACTTAGAGTCTACCATCAGGCTGATATACCGCCGGGCAAACCAGGACCCACGTGCTTCCAGGTGGGTTAAAGCTTAGACTTTGTAAGGTGTTCAGATAATATGCTATGAACAGCTGTGGAAAAACTCAACTTCTCTGAGTTATAACTCAAATATCAGATATAAATGTACATCATACTTTACAGTCACTAAAATCCAGTTTAATCTATTTAGGTATAATTAATGTAATGTAAAATCATGATCCTTGGTTTGGACCATGGCTCGGACGTTCATAGTCACCTCCCACATGAAGCATATAGATCCTTCCGGAGGTTCTATCTGCTCATTATTCTCCTGTGTGGTGACGGTGATCAACCCTCCAGTACTGGGTTCATCATCCAAGCCCTCTGTGTCGGCCATGTTTGAATTGTCCCTGTGCACCTCCTTGAGACGGAGGCAGCAGATGACTTGGAAGCTGATTGACCTAAAGGCTGCGTAATCACTCAGAGAGTTAAACTACTTGTGCATGAAACGAGAGCTTTATAACTCAACTCCTTCTACTGCAGGCCACAAACCTATCAGTCATCCTTCGTGATTCCCTTATTGGTTTTCACCCTGATCTTTTATATCCTCGTTTATATTTATACTTAGTTTTATATATTTTAGCGATCGGTGGGGCACGAAAACAAACTGTCCTTTATTATTTGAATAATTCGGGTACATTGTTGAATATTGTGTTGTTTTATTGGCAGCTTAAAGGCATCCCATACATTTTTCATCCATGTCTGCTGCAATTACTCCCACTTACAGTATAAACCCTGTTTGTATTTGTGACACAACCAGATAGAGATTGCAACTTCATGTAAACCCCAGTGTTTATGCATCAATAATTAAGGATTTGCTTGTGTCTCAGATTTTAGGTTTTGACATCCTGCTCATGAAGAACCTGAAGCCAATTTTATTAGAGGTCAACTCGAACCCCAGCATGAGGATCGAACATGAAAAAGAGGTAACGGTCAACACCTGTATCTCCATAGCGGTGTGTGGTTATTGTACTTTAATATGTGCAGTACTAAAATAAACCTTTTGTGTGTGTTCCAGGTGTCATCAGGAGTTTTTGAGTATGTTCCCAGTCCTGTGGATGAAGAGGTGAAAGTGGGTGTGATCCGGGACACACTGCGCCTAATGGATCCCGGCCATAAGAAACCTTCAGGGTGAATACACACGTACTGCATGTTCACTACACAGTAAACACCCAGAGTGAAGCGGACGTTCCTCCACTCCTCTCTTCCTCTTCTGGTGTTCAGAGTCCACTTAAGGACATAATACCTTACTCTGCCCAGCTCTGCACCACTCAACAGCTCTCCGTAAGCCTGTTAAATGGAAAAATTAAATTCAGCCGAGCCACGGTGGAAATTCACACTGCACTGTGCGAGTCCGGGGGCTCAATCTCTATGGCTGACTGGCCCTGTGTGGTGCCTGTCAGTAAATCCCTTCTACCGTTAGGGGTTTGTGGTTTTTTCCCCTGCTTCCTCTCAATCTGTGTTTCTTCTGTGACAAGAGGATTTACTGTTTCTGTTTCACCACCATCTCCATTTCTTGCCTATTGCTCTCTCACTGGTTCCCTGCTTCCTTCGCTTGTTTCTCGCCTCCTCCCCAGATTAACTTCCATATCGGGTTTTTTGATCTGCTTTGTTCTGCAAGTGAGGGGGATATCGTCTCAGGGATAATACCTTCTTAACTATTATATTCATGACCAGTAACATATTGATATAATCCGTCTATAATATGTTTAATCCTTGTTACTCCTGCATTGCTGCATTTTCCTCCGGCTCGAATCAGCAGCACCTCGCTTTTTACTGTGTGTAATTATACCAAGGTTCAACGCAGTGTACACAATTGCATTTCTATTCCTTTCAACCATTTCTTATCTACGTACTTTCAGAGACCTCAGATTCTTTAGTTTAATGTTCCTCAGAACCCGACTTAAACCTTTGGCCCTGAGTTAGTGGGTGTTCCTGAAAAAAACTTTATATCTGCGTCTGTACACGATACAGTTTTAGAGCCGAGATAATGAACTGATGATTCATTATCTATTAGTATATAAAAGTCATTTTCCAAGAAACCTTTTTCTGGTTTCACCTTCTCAGTTGTGAGGATTTTCTTTTCTTTTTGCATCTTATGTAGAGAGGTTACGATACCATCTTTCCCTTCCTGATACCTGGACTTTGCCTATCGACTGATATCCCAATACTGGGTACTGGTCTAATATCAGTGCATTTACCAAAACTAAGGACTTATTTTAACAGCTGTATGCTACCTACCCTGTGAAGTGATGATTTCTGTCAGTGCTGTATTGCCCGAAGGTTAAACTCTGAAGAACATACATACAGAGAATGAAAGCCAGGAAACAGCTTGTATTATCTAGTTTGTCTGAATAAGAACAATGCTTTCACTTATTTCACTGCTCTGCTGTCGATGCACAACACACTTTGAGCCTCCTTAAGCAAATTAAATAGTGGAAGGACATCTTTGTAAAATATCTCAGTGAGCGTGTCTCTACAATCGACACTCACACAAGCTACAACAGGAAAGAAACAAGGTCAGGTTTCTTATGATTCAGAGCCTATAACAAAATAAAGCACCACTTATAGTGACTCCCACAAGGACAACAGGGTTCATGCTGTTCAGGAACATAGTGCCTTGCAGCCATGGTTAAAATTAAAAAGTAGCATTGTATTTGTAGATGCTACAATACTAAACATAAGAGAAATTATTGGAATAAGGTATAAACTTTATGATAAGCTCAGACCAACAGTAACAACATATGGTGCTAAATGACGATAATGAGATGGAATAAAAAATAATTGAAGTCAGCTCATATTAGGCTCAACTAGTCAAATCCAAACTTCTAGCTGACACTGCATCGTTGTAGTCTAGTCGTGCCTTTGTGGGTTTAGCACGGTGCTCTATTGAAGATATGGCAGTGGTATCTACAGCAGATCTTCAGCAGGAGGCGCTGTTGTTATTGACAACCAGTTAAAAAGTCATATTTGTGACGCTGGACTTAAAAACAGCAGTGTGGGCACAACAGTCAGACAGAAACATGGACGTATGACCAGATTCAGATGCCCGACTAAAATCACCAGCCTGGAAATACTTAACCAAAGCTAATACAGGCTTCCTCTAACCGTCTAAAGCTGAACCCCCCCCCCTTATGTTTATCACTAGCAGCAACAAAGTTAGCGAGGAGACGTGCCAACAGAGACAAGGCAGACGGCAATCAGACAATTCTCTCAATGTCCCAGTTCTTTCCGTTTTTTGACTTATTCTGACTTTATTTTGTTTGTGCTGACTAACAGGAGAGTTGAGAGTTGGATCCAACTTTGGTAATATTCTTTTTGTAAATCGGGCACAATTAAAACAAATTTCAATTTTAAACAAGACAATTTAGTATTCACGTGAGGTTGTGATTACGGGAAGTGTCCTGTCAGCTGTGCAGATAGTGTCTTGTGGTCGGGGGCGTGCTAATTATGTCCCAACTAGCTAGGGCTAATGTTTATTAAATTAGCGCGGAGATTGGATATGCTCTGAAAAATGTAATCATTACTGCAATGACACAGGCCCTGAATAGGAGCTCATTAATCATTCACTTCCACAGAGTCTGCTTTGTGTGTGTTTGCACGGACACGATCCTCATATGTTTGTTTGATGGAAAATGTTCCATATTTCAGGACATTGAATGCTAAATTGACTTTTATCCATCTAAAATCAAACCATGAATGTGGAAATGTAGGCAGGAACATCTCCAACATCCAATATCCACAATTGATGGCAGCATGTGAACATTGGATTAAGGACTAATGAGAGGAATGGGGCTGATTAAGGGAAATAAGTAGAGGAGAGGAGAGCTGGGTGAATATTTCTGTCTCTTAGCATGGCATCAAAACTCCTCAAATACCAATTATCATGACTAGAATCTCAGGGACGCCAGTGGATTATAACCTTTATTAAAGCATGATTCCAACTGCCGTAAGCACGCATAAATCCATATTCAGTACAGATTTATTTTAATGGTGAAGGACTTATTTGTTTTCTCTTTTTTTCCCCTTGCAAACTTTCCGAATTATTAAGGGGGGGGCGGTAACAAAGTGTCCCCGATACCGTGACAGGAGGTTAAGTGTTTTGTTTACAGCACAGATGGTCTACTTGTAAGTAAGTACACCTGCAGCGTGGTCACTGACAGCTGTTCTGCAGTGGGATGGATGGGACTCAGTCGTTCAGAACGCAGGGTTCAGACCCATTCCAATCCCATATGAATTTCACCCAACAAAATGAAGTATAGAGAGATGAGAACTGACCACGCACACAATGCAAAGGTACTGCTAAGATTAAAAGTGCTGTAAAAGTAGAAAACGCCGGGGGTTAAATGAGGAATCAGAGAGTGTGACGATATCGGTGACATACTTCTTGCTTTCAGCTCATTGGGCTTTTGTACGATGTGTATGAAGTTGATTTTCCAGCCATTATGAGCTGTATGTGAAAATATAGGTGAGAAGAAAAAGCGGATATTCATAGATTTTGCGTACCTTAAATTACAGTATATCATCTGGATGAAAGTCTCAGGTAACAAGACAGCACTTAGAACTAAAACCAATGTTTAGCTTTTCTATTATTTTAGGGAGGTAAGCTTTGGTTTAAAATACTTGAAGGACCGTTTTCTGAATCTTTTGGTGGGTTTTAAATCTTTAAAACGTTTATTGCCGCCCACGGCTGTATTTTGTCTTCATATGTTTTGTATGAGTCATGCTCTGAAAAAAGTACATTTCTGAAATGGAGATAAGTGGACAGGCACTTTAATTTCTTTTCAATGACACATCTGGCTCCTGTTGGAGCTGAATCGCACTGCAGCTTTGAAGAGTTACTCACCGCACGACCAGAAATAGCACTAACGCCGGTTAATGACAGCTGAATTAGACGCAGCGCTCCTCACGTACTCTCAGCTAACATTTGGCAGCGGCACCTCTGAATGTGTTTTTAATAACCTGCCATTCCTCACCTTTTACCCTCTCTCTTTGCCTCCGTCAGTGTCTCTTCTCCGTCTGCGAATGCTCGTCGACATTCCCCTCCGCTGTCTGTCTGGCTGTCAGCTTCTGTCCGAGACGTGGCTGTTTTGGGCCGTGTCCGTCCTGTCTCAATAGATGTGGGCGGTGTCCTTCTGGCTGCCGAGGGATGATTGATTCTATTAAACATTCAGCGGTGCTCTCTCAGTGCCATTCACACTGCTTACTAATTCATGGGCAAAGGAAGTGCCTCATAATAGTCAGCAGCCCTGTATGCCCTTGATGTGAAATTACCTTTGTGTTCCTGTTTGTCGCTTGTGTATCTTCATAAACACGAGTTGACCATCGGTGTCATCCTAAAAGGCCGACGCGGCAGGCATTTCTTTACTCAGTCCGGTTGATGAGTCCTCCGCTCGGCTGCTCTGTAATGGGAGGTGCTGGGGGTCACTGCGACTTTGTTGTACCAACAAGGAAGATAAAGGTGTAATTAGTTGTGCTGTAGAGAAACAGGGACGACAAAGCCAAGAGGAGGGAGATGTCAGTCGAGCACAGTGTGTACATGCCCCCTCGGTCCTGAGGGTAGAAACGCACTAAGCGCCTGGCTGCCATTCAGTTTCTATGAGAGGTACCAAATTCCTCAGGAGAAGCACAGAAGCCTAACAAGAGATGGGACATGAAGTAGGTGTCAGATCGTAGCTGGTAACCAGTCACACCTGACACCATAGATAGACTGTACATAAAGATGTGTATGTGTGGTGTGGAGCGTCAGTCGCAATGTCCGGCCCTTACTCAATCTCGACAAATCCCAAGGCAGTCTCAGCTGTCATCATGATGTTACAGCCTGTTTTTACAGCATCAAATACCTGTCTTTTTTAATTTACACTTAAACATACCACAGTGTGATAAGAACTACCTAGAATGACAGAAACCATCTTTGAGAAATCAATAAAAATGTAAAAAAGTTGGCCTATGTCCCAGCTGCTAACATGGAGGGGGGTGGTGTTTTTGACATATACTGCAGCCAGCCACCAGAGGGCTGTCAAGATGTTGGGGCTTCACTTTTGGGGCACAGTAACGTCATCCATCTTTTTTCTGTGCCTGGCACTCATCCAGGGCTGCAACTGAGAGTTAATTTTTTCCTAATGAATACAAATTCAAATGTATTCTTCTCTATGACCAATAAAATTAAACTTGATGAAACTGCACAAAATAATATTTGACAATTTAAAATCCAAAGAGTTGGACAACAAAGTATTTAGGTGAAATACACTTTTAAAACTAAGGACTTAGAAATGTGTTCCCAAAAGTGCAGCCTCTGGGTTTGCAGGAACATAATCTAGAAAAATCCCCTGTTTTATTTCCTTTCTCTTCTGTTTCTGACCTCGTGGCTCAGGACGCTGATGAATTGAATCTGTGGTCAATGGACTTCATTTGGCCGAATTAAGTAACTAACATAAGTGCTTTTGTAGGTTTTTCTCCCTCATTCCGGGCATCAAACGTGACATCTGTAAGACCTCAATTTGTCCACCATCAGTCACTGCACTGGAATTGGCAATATGGCTCTTAAGCTCCGGCTTACATTGATTAATGCCCTGCACAGACTGAAACAACTGCAACAATCCACTGTGGTATTTTCAACAGTTATCACCTGTGTATGCAGAACTCAGAGTAACGGTGCTGCACACAACACAAGTCACCTTCCTTTCTGGGCTTTGTTTGACTTAATTAAGTACCCAAGTATCAACTTAGTCTTCATAAGAAGCTGAACTTTGATTTCTTAATTTCAAATACTAACCCTCTATAAAAGGTTCAGATACTGATGCAGATAAACGTTGAGGATGTGGAACCTGACAGTGAAAAGATGTGTGTGCCGTTGCTGGGAGATAAAAGAGTCAAAGGAGAGTAATTTGTCCTTCATGCAATATTATTCCTCCCTCTTCCGCTGCCAAGTCAGGCTGTAAGTGCAGACTCAAGTGAAATGTTTGGTGCATTTATCTACCTCAGGTGCTTGGCAGCCGGTAACTCAGCTGACAAAAGCTCTCTGGATTGGCCTCATGCTCTTGCGCTGCTGTCCGGCAGGGCCTGAAGCCCGTTTCTCAGCCATGGACGGCACAGAAGTGCATGTAGTGATTTACTTCTACTCCTCAGCTACTGGTTAAATTCTCAGTCAACTTATAAACTCATAAAAAAAAGTATTTTCTTTCCTTTTTGTTCTACAGCAAAAGTTCCCAACTGAGGGCTGGAGGGTTCGAGCACAAGGAGGAGATTCCCATTGAGACGGAGACGCAGGACAGGAGCTCGGACGAGGGAGCTCTGCCCTCACTGTGTCTGAAGCAGGTCTACCCCAAGTACACCAAGCAGTTCAACTACCTGCGGCTGGTGGAGCGGATCGCATCTCTGTTCATCCGCTTCCTGGGTGTCAAGGGGAACATGCGTCTGGGCCCGACAGCCTTCCGGACCTTCATCAGGTACAGATGAGATTTATTTACCGAAGCTCCAGAGTTCTGCCAAAGCAGTTGTTAATCTTCAGTAGAATCCTGAAAGCAATATATAGTTATACAAGTCAGCTGCTCATAATAAAACATCAAGTCGATCACTACACAAAACTTCTAATAGTATAAATAATTGTTAATGTTACCAGTTGCATTTAAAAGGTTCATTGTGCAGACTAAAGTGACATCTAGTTGTGAAGCTGCATGTAGAAGCTGAACACCCCTCACCTCACCCTCCCCTTCCAAACCTTCAGTTGGGGAAAAGAGCTCGGCTGGTGTCCGAGTCCGATTGTGAACACGTGGACATAAACTGTTCTCTGGTTGTTTCCAGGACCTGTAAACTGAGCAACAGTAACTTCACCATGGCTTCAGTGGACATCTTCTACATAGACAGTACACGTCGCTGGTCAGGAGCAACAACGGATTCTAGAGAAGCAGGTAACACGCACACACACAAGCACATGCACACGCACACGCATACACACACACGCACAGATACATGCATAAAACCCTCACATAGAAACAACATGCAGAGGACAGTGAGCCCAGTATCCTTGAGAATCGGAGCAAATAATGTGCTTTGAGATAATTGCTTGTCATTCTTTGTCAGTTTCCCTCCGACACTCTGCTCCCATAATTGAAAATGAGCCGAGATCACAATGTGACAGCAAAGAGACTATCACCCATGAATTATTCAGACGTTGCACCTCGCGAGGAATGTTTGTGAGGCGGAGCGGACGGGCGGAGATCACGTGGACCAGGATGGAAGGGGCCCGTACAGACGAGAGCTTGTGGGCTGAATGGAGAATGAGCCAATACGCATTCAGGGAGATTGAAGTCAGGGTTCTGTTATTTCTGTGGGTGTGCTATGGAAGATTTGTTTGTCAACTTGGAGGAGGCGGCAAACTTTTAAATGAAGCAAATCGAATGTTTTCCTAATGCTTTGATTGGGTGACAAGGACACAGGGAATAATTTATTAAAATGCTTTCTTGTGCCAGACTCTTTGTGATCTACGACAAAGTATGAGGGACGTCTAAAGTGAAAAGCATGTCTGAGGAATTTAGGAGAATAACGTCTAAACATTACTAGAAAAAGCTAGAAATTCAACAGAATAAAGTCATCATATTACATTATCATAAATGTAAGGACTTTTAAAAAGATTGTGTCTACTCAGCAGAAAGATTTGATGAACTCAAGTTCCCCTTGTTGATTATTTCCTAAAAAAAACATTTTCTTTATTCACATATTATTACTTTTTCTTGTTAAATTGCGGCTTTGTTCTCATAATATTGTGACTTTTTTTCCTCATTAATTTAATACTTTAACCTTATAATATTATTAATTTATTCTTGTCACTGTATTTTTTATTCTCTCTTATGATTATTATTAATTCTACTGCAGATGACCTACAAAGTGTCATCATGTCAGTACAGTGTTAATCAACTTCTCATTAATTTGTTTCCCTCCATGACTTCCTTGGGTTTTCTGCACATTTGTTTCCTCTTCCATGTCGACAGCAGCAGCTGCAGTAGAAAATACTTTTAGCTCCTGCTTCTCTCCTTCTCTGTTGTTGACCCTCAGTGTCTCTGACCTTGTCCCTAAGGCAAGATGTGAAAGTAATAAAGTCCATTTCTCTGATCCTTAAAGCAGCAACAGCTCAGTGGTTTAATGAGCTGAGAGCAGAACCCTCCGAGCTGTAGTCTTCTCCCAAAGGCACAAACAATATATTCATATTTCATTATTAACTTCTAATCATTAATATTTTATTATCATTCTTCAAATGATAAGGGGGACCTTTTATGCTCGCCCTCATGTCATGGAAGACAGTTCATCTGCTACAGTGTCAGATGGTCATGTTAAATGAGACCAAAGTATTGAATAAATCTCTGAACAGATGCTCGGCCAATCAGAAGTGGGATTTTTAAGGAGGTCTAAGCTAAAATTGTCTGTTTCAGTCACTGATGTGAAAAGGGAAGTTTGAGTTAAACATGGACTTGAACTCTGAGTCATGAGAAGATACTCTGGTGTTGTCCCAGAATACAAATATAGAGCCGGAAATAAGCAGAATGTCCTCTTCATTATACATCAACCCAAATGTTTTTTAAAAGGAGAAAATATGGCGATCTAAATTTCAGGAAAGACCAAAACTCTACTGTTGGACATGCCTCGATAATTATTTAAGATATGTTTTTTAATTAAAAGGGAGACTTTTAGAATCCACTGATATATGATATATATAAGAAAATGTAATTGGACAATAGATATAAGGAAAAGGCTAAACTGGATCTCTACCAGAATCTCTCAATTTCTCCAATTAATATATATTATGTTTTATTTAGTCAATCTGTACAGGCTACAGACTATTTTCACACTGGGACCAGTAACTTCCTGGTTTTTCCACTTTGGTTTTATGTACAGTTGTTTGATAGAGACAGGAACGCTGCTTCTTCCTGTTTCCAGTCGTTATGGGAAGTCAGAATGATGTTCCCCCTATCGAATAGATGAGAACAGATAGAACAGACAAGGAAACGTTGGCAATTTGTTCTGGCTTTTTGTCAAACTTCCCCTTTAGACTGGTCTGACTTCCGTTTCTTATAAAAAGCCAAGAAGTGGTGTCACTGACTAATATGCTAGATATAATGATACTATTGTGGTTTTGCAGAGATCCCACATTTTGTTTGTTGAGCAAAGTTTGAACTCTTATGCTTTATTTCCTTCTCCATGGTTGTTTTTCAGGGATGGGACTGCAAGCCTTTGTGGAGGCCTTCTATTCACTGGCAAGTCGCAGGTTCAAATCCCTGGTGCAGAGGGAGCAGGTACTGTCACTGCTAGAGCTGTGCGAGGCCCAGCTCGAGTCCCAGTCGGGCGTCGAAGACAGACGCTCGGTGAGCTGCAGCCGAGCGCTGCCTCGAGCCGTCAAGACTCAGACCCTCGGCCCCAACAACGGCTCCCCGGCTCCCCTCCGGAGGGCGGCCAGCCAGGACAACCGGCTGCATCCCCGACTCAAGCATCGCACACTCAGGGCCAACGTGGAGAACTGACGGGAGAGACCTGCAGCTCGTCGTCCAACTCCCAAACACCGCCTTCAGCCTTCTTCGCAGGAGCACGGAAATTAGGCTTCCATCTCTCGTCAGCCGCTCCCGCAAGGTTCGGCTGATGGGAGCCGGGAAAAAACGACTCGCTTGACCCCTGCTGGTTGACTTGCAGGAGGACTGTTCTCGGCCTGATTGCTTTTTCCTCCGAGGGTGAAGATGTCTGCGGGGGTTTCGCAGTGGAAATAGAGAGAGGGATTGTGAGGTGGTCGGTGCATTTCATTCTCCCCTCCCGCTGAGATCATATATGAAGAGTGGTCCAGTCAGGAGGAGGAGGAGGAGGAGGAGGAGGAGAAGGATATGGCTGCTTTTAACGTTCTTACTGAATCTACAGGGGCAGCTACTTGCTTCCCTTCACCGACGTTTGGTCACACACACACTGCGATAAACAGGAATAACACTAGACGCCCCGTTTGAATAGATTTACACACATTGCACTTCAGCTAATACATAGATGTAAGGGAGTGTCCTTAGTATGTGGATCATGTTCTTGAATTTGCACAAAAGATCTTGAAACTATTACATTTGCACAGAAATGGATGTGGGGGTGACTGAGTGTGTTTGTGTATGCACTGTACTGTATTTATTTGTGTTTCGTTCAATGATGAAAGCCTATGCCAGTGGCTCAGCTGTGCATCCAGCTCCATGAGCCCATTAGAGATGAGTTGAGAGAGAGAGTGAGTATTCAAAGGGAGAAAGGCCTCGTGCCCTCTTCTGCAGCTCCTCCAGTCAGGCAGCCTCAGACCTTCAGAGAACATGTTCCTATATGCAGCTTCTTCATGGGGACGTCCATTCATCATTAGAACTAGATGCATTTTTCATGGAGTGTCAGACAGCTTTTCAAATAAAACCTTATCTAATGTGAGATGTGGCTGTCAGTTACTCGATGCCAGCCAGAGGGGGCGCTGTTGCTTCAAATATTTTACACTGCAGGTACAGTTCAAATATTAATGTTCAGTGTTTGTACCTAGCATTGTTCACTCGTCACATCCTGGTTAAGAATTATTCGTGCTGCGTTTCACACAAAGACTGTAAATAAAGACAGACAACGCATCCTCATTTCCCCATTACTCAGAGACGAAGCCAAAATACCCAGGATACGGAGGCGGCCATCTTGCGCAGTTGGAGGCAGGGTCCAGCCCAGTAGCGCTCGTAATATCGAGGTCTGGTCGATGCACAGGCTCGACCAATCACGAGGCAGTCTCAGCTGTTTATATAACATCAAATAAGTGATTCAAACCAAAGTTCAGAAAAATGAACACTTGAACATCAGTGTGATAAGCACTACCTAAACAGACACTGTATTTGAGAACATTCTATTTGATGTGTAGTAACCTGGAGGAGGAAGAGGCAGGATTATAGTTGTTTTAGCTTCACTTTTGGGAAGCCGTCAGGTCGTCCATCTTTATTTAAAGTCCCACTGAAGCTGCTGCAGAGAGGGCGGCTGTTTAACTCGCACTGAACTCGACATGTACATTTTGAACTGCAGCGTAACAACATGAATGAAATGTAACGACTGCAAAAAAAAATAAAAATAATTTTGCTCTTTCAACTGAAGTTGTGAGTGTGTTTTTGTCGACACAATTCACACAGAGCCTTCACGGTCACGGAGCTCTAAACTGCATGGATGTACAGTAAGGAGTTGCTGTCCTACCTCAGAGTGATTTCCCCGATGGGCACCATTTGCCACATCATTAGAGGACACTATGTGACACAATGGCAGCACTGTTGGCAGGTTGTTCTATTTACAGGCTTCAACCAGGCTGATTGAGGTGCCGGAAATAGCTTATTTTTGATGTTGTAAGCCCTCAGACATGTTTCGCAGCACAACCATCTGCCAGTGTGTCCTCCACCTTCTGTCACAGAGGCTGCCGACACCACTTAACGCTGCAGCTCCACTGTCTGGAGGCTTCATTGTGGTTTTTGTTCTGGTTGGTTCCCAGTGCTAAATATATTGATTTTTACCTTTTAGCTTCCATTGAAATGGCCGGTTAATATGTATCAGATTCAGTGCTTCTGAAAGTACAGGCTCGAAATACTGAATATAAAATACAGAATTTTGAGAGTAACTGACCATTAAATTATGCAGCGGTCTACAGTGGTGGAGAAATACCCAAGAACAAATTGTAATAGTATTTTATAAAGTTTAGATATAAACTTTCTTCAGTCTAACTTTTTTTGTTTCTGTATCTTATGCCAAGTAGCGGCTAAATTAAACTATAAACTATTGGTTTTTAATATCACTGGAACAACCATAATTAGCAACATAAGCTAATAGTAGCCAATGAAAGCCACTGGCCATGACAGACCAAATAAGGTGTGAGTGAACTGAGCATGTTTGTTTTCTGACGTATGGATGTATGGATTCAATATTTCATTTTAATAATGTGTTTTATCTTCTAATTGACAGAGTCTAACTTTAATGATGTAATTTGTAAAAGTGGATGTTCATTTCATTGCCAAACTGAAAACTGCAGCGTGACCTGAGCCCCAAATTGTGCATATTTCTAAATGGTAAATGGGCACTTTACAGTCACACACACACACACACACACACTGGGCATATATGTGCAACACTTTCTCTATCACACATCACTCACACACTGCTGGCACAGCTGTCAGCTGCAATTTGGGGTTCAGCTTCTGGCCCAAGGACACTGACGCATGTGGAATGGGGATAGACAGGGATCGGGCAGACGACCATATGGTTACTGGACAACCCGCTCTACTACCTGAGCCGCAGCTGTCCCAAATATAAATATTACATAAAGTTGTCATGAAGCAAACTGCCGGAAATTAATTAGATTAAACACAAAAATTTAGGCCAAAATTTTAAAAGGGCACGGCATAAAAAATGTTGCACGATTTCTTTTGGTATTTTAATAAAAAAACTATACATCATGTTTTTACAATAACTTTTTAACCATACCTGTCTAATGTTGTAAAGCATCAAAGGAAGCTCCTGCTTTAAAGTAAAATTTCTGAAGTAATTATTTAGTTGAATTAGACTCCATGTGGAGGTGAGGGGGCTGGGAGAGCACCGGAAATAGAGCCAGGGATGTGAGGAGGTCGGTGCATTTCCTTCTCCCCTCCCGCTGAGATTATATACGAAGAATGGTCCAGTCAGGAGGAGGAGGAGGAGGAGGAGGAGGAGGAGGATATGGCTGCTTTGAACGTTCTTACTGAATCTACAGGGGCAGCTACTTGCTTCCCTTCACAGACGTTTGGTCACACACACACTGCAACGAACAGGAATAACACATCGCACTTCAGTAAATACATAC
The DNA here is from genome assembly GCA_038501795.1 of Pseudopleuronectes americanus. NCBI lineage: Eukaryota > Metazoa > Chordata > Actinopteri > Pleuronectiformes > Pleuronectidae > Pseudopleuronectes > Pseudopleuronectes americanus. The sequence goes on from CM076733.1 coordinate 5,773,651, forward strand.
GTGTAAGGGAGTGCCCTTAGTATGTGGATTAGGCTCTTGAATTTGCACAAAACTTGAAACTGTTTCATTTGCACAGAAATGGATGTGAGGGTGACTTAGAATATGTGTGTGTGTGTGTGTGTGTGTGTGTGTGTGTGTGTGTGTGTGTGTGTGTGTGTGTGTGTGTGTGTGTGTGTGTGTGTGTGTGTATGCACTGTACTGTATTTGTGTTTAGTTAAATGATGAAAGCCTATGCCAGTGGCTCAGCTGTGCATCCAGCTCCATGAGCCCATTAGAGATGAGTTAGAGAGAGAGTGAGTATTCAAAGGGAGAAAGGCCTCGTGCCCTCTGCTGCAGCTCCTCCAGTCAGGAAGCCTCAGACCTTCAGAGAACATGTTCCTATCAGCAGCTTCTTCATGGGGACGTCCATTCATCATTAGTCATGTTGAGGTGAGGAGGGGGGGGGTAATGTTAGAAGTTCAGCTGTTTCTTACCATTTGTTGAAGTACATGAACTTACCTACCAGTACCATAAACTGTATGATCAGTACATACACCTTCCTTCCACTTGATCTTCTTCTTTGGTCAGTTTCTTGGCAGGTGGCCACCAACCTCAAGGTGCAGTATCGCCATCTACTGTGTTGGTGCACTGTTGCACGAAGCGAGCCCCTGCTCCATCCCCCAGTTCCGAAAACCAATTTGATATTTCTGATATTAATTCCTTTTGATATTTCCATTTGGAGACTTGCAACTGAAGTATGCACTCATTGGCCGTTGCCGTGCACTTGGCAGGAAATTTTCTCGGCCATCAAGTGGCTTGTGTTTTTCTCTCCTTTGATACTTTGGAGCGATGGGTGGAGGAGATTATCGGAGAGTGGACCACCCGCAGTAACTTGTTTTATTAGCCTGATCTCCTAAATGCAAGTCTTAAGCCAAGTGGAACAGGCTCCCTGGGGCAAACAAGGAAGTGAGCCTCACAGGGAGCAATTAACAACACAGGAGCTTTTTCTCCTTTTAAAAATTAAACACGACACTGCTTTTAATGAGGTCCACTTCCCCCCCCATTCGATCACACACCGTTGTGAGAATACAACAGGAATCGTTTCTTTGCAACAATTTGAGACATTGTCGCTGCAGAATCCTCGCCACTTTTGTTGTCAGGGCCATTTCAGGCTTTCCCCCCCGACTGCGGGTGAATAACAATCAGGCAGTATGTAGGTCAGGCTCTCTGAGAAGTCGTTCCTCCGTCATACCCTCCACTCTGCCTTTGGAGCCCAAGTCTGAGCATATGTTCTCTCTGGCTGTTCTTAATCCATCTCGACCTGAGTGTTTGATTCACAGGGACGTGTCCCGATGAAGAGTCAATGAGAGCGATGCAGAGAGACACAGGAGGACCAGGCTTTAAAATAGCTAAATAAAACTTTAATAGGTCTAATTGCGAATGTACATAAATTGCACAGCCACATTTTGTCAACACAAACTTCTCTGTACATTATTGTTTTGTCACCGTCGTCAAAGGAAGCAGAATCCAGCAAATACTTTATACTTTCAACATACTTACAAAAGTATCTTCTACAAGATAATAGAAAACATACAACATCTTTTACTCTATTTATAGCTTTATATTTCTGATTGATATTTTTGCCGGACTGGCTGAAGTGTGTGAAGCTCGTGGTTTTCTGACTCTTAAAACGGAACTTGGAGGGGAAACATGGGATCAGTGATCCGATGGCAGAGAATCGTATTAGAAACTAAACATTAGAGTGGGTTTTTCACTTTGTAAAGAGGTGTTGATGTGGTGGACATTTGTATTATTGTACACTGCAGTTTAAAGCAAGACTATTTAACTTTTACTGAACCAACACCACGCTTTTCATTCCTGTCATTCTAAATCATGCTACTGTTTTAGCTAAATGCTAAAAGTGCCAGTTTTCAGTTTAGCTGTCTAACAGTCATTTAAAGTATTGAGATATTGTAACCGTAGGAAATTTTAACCTATACTGAAAGATGTATTTAACATTTCCAACTTTTTAGTTAAATACTAGACGTGGTTTAGCGTTCAGTTACAATGCTAAGTCAAGCGCTAGCAGAGATTCATATGCCGCGTTACATTTAACCGAGTTAAATGGAAAAGTTTGGAATGACGCCACAACCAAATAACCAGTTGATATTGACTTTAGCCAGCTAGCCATTGTTAGCAAAACCAGTTTATAATAAATCATTATGCAGCATGTCACGCTTATTAATACATCCATAGGTAGTAATTGGACAGTACTATGTGTAGATGTTTTAAATGACAGAAGTGTGAATAAACGGTAAAAATAACAGCTCCACTAATTTGATACACGGAGCAGCCATCTTGGATTTCTAAGTCAGGAGGGTGGTGAGGTTCCTCTTACTCGACATGAGGGGTTACTCTAGTTGAAACTTCCCACTCGGGGGTCGGTAATTCTGAAAAGAAATTTGCTCACCACCAAAGCAGCTGCTAAAAACCGAGCTAAAGAGCAATTAAACCTCTGTGTGACGACTGCGGGAGGAAGAATGTGTCATTTCATCTGTCAACAGTAACATCATCTTGCTTTAATCTGCAGTTGTACAAAATTATTTTAGGACTGGGTGTCAGATATGAGGAGAAAAAAAAGTCCTGCATGATTTTTCTTTGTTTGTTTCGACTCAAACAGGAAAAAGCTGTAAATAGTTCTCTTTATCAGATACAACAGTCTGTGATTGAGCTTTATCAAAAAGTCCCTTTCTGCGGGTTTGAACTGTGTGTTTTCTTTTTAAACACCTGAAACCGGTGTTGTGCTAAAAACAGACAAATCTAATTATAAACACCAACCACTGAACGTAAAAGTGCATAGAGCCAGACTGAGGAGAAATACAGGTTTGTGCTTGTGAATCTCATCCGGACTGGACTCGGCTCGGCCTGGAAAACCAGCGAGGAGTTCTCCGCGACTTCCCGAGAGTCAAACCCCTATATAACCTTTATTTTAATTTTTTTGGCTAATGATATTAAACTCTAAATACAAAAAAAACAATAGCTTTAAACAGGGAGAACACTGAAAGGTTAAACTTTATAGTTCTACCCAATGAGAACAGATGACCGACTGAGCTAATCTGTATTTACAATATCCATAATGATACAGCAGAGTTTGAGCACAAGATACATTTACAAAAAGCTCTGTTAACGTTAGGTAAAAATAAGGTGGGCATTTTATTTACACATTCCCAGGCTGTCCTGCCTCTTCATACACGCATCTATCATATGTTCACTATATATGTCTGCAGCAAACCATTCGTCACCACCACCTTCCAATTGGCAAATAAAAACAAAACACAATGGTGATACCGATGCAACCGTTTGGGCGCTAGAGCGAGGATGAAGCATGCGGAGCCTCACACCTGACGCATATATATTCTGTTACAGGTAAGAAAACTCCATACAAAAATATACAAAACAAAGACGCTGCGATGCGGTGGCGTAATGACGAGAGCGATCGGAAGGACTGCAACCCCAAGTTAAGACCAACTGTGAGTCTTCACATTCAGAAGAGTTTAGGGGATGAGCGAGGGCGGAATAATGGAAAGAGAGCCAAGAGGAGAGGATGATGCCACTAGGAATAAGAGAGTCACAGTTTGGATGCAGCATACTTCATTACCACTGATGAACAAAGCAGTTAAGAGGGGAAATGTTGCGGGAGGCCATTGTAACAATGACTCACCAGTCCAGTGTATAGTATGAGCGAGTGCGTGGGAACACGTCTCTCAATAGCTCCTGTGCGGCTGAAGGAGGGAGACCACAACCCAAATCACCGCCTGGGCTTAACCGACGAGCACCGAGGAACCGATCGCTGCGGCCGGAGCTGTACAGACATTTCTTTGAGGTGCGGCGCATTAAACTGTGCGTAAAGGGCAAAGCATCGTGGGTAATTTGGAGAGCGGATCAGTGGCCGGTGCTGATCGCTGCTCCTGCGTGGTCTCCCCCTCCAGGGCTCGAGAGCGCGCTACACACTACAGTCTTTCATCGTCACAGAAGAAAAATAAAACTCCTAAATAAAGGGCTGTTTTTTTATATTTGAGGTTATCAAATATAGGTTCATGTGTGTATACTCTATAGAAGAAAAAAAAATGCATACATCTATATTAAATTTCATCAATATAGTATCACATAGAATTTTTCTTTAGTGTTCATTATACATTTACGCGTGTACAATTTATTTTTCCCACAGTATTTTACTTTGTGCCTTTTTTTTGTTGTTGCAGAAATAGAGGAGCTGCGGGAGGAAGTCGAGGTGTGTTCCTTACTTTAAGGCGTCTCATGTACCAATAGCCTTTCACAAAGTGCACTACATGGGGGGGGCAGAGGGGCGGGACACAGGGGCAAGGAGCAGGAACACACCCGAGGAGTGAGGAGGGAAATAAAGACGCTAAAAATATCTATTGTTTAATTTCTATTTGGTTCTTTATGAAGAGTGACTTAAGAATAAAGCACTCGAGATTAATCCTCTCAAGGAAACTAAAATGGTAATCCTCAACGCCTGTTATTGTTTATAAGTACGTCCACTTGCATTTCAAGAGGGAGCAGAATAAAGAAAGAGAAAGAGAGGAGGGTTGCTAGGGCGACCGTGTCTAGCGGCCGTCACTCCGTGTGGTTATATAGTGGTTTGTCCCAGGCGTAGCGAGGGCTGGAATTTGTCCGAGCGACCGCGCACATCCGCCGGCAAAGTGTGAGACTGAAGGACAGCTGTACAGGTCCGTATGTACACGCTCTGCTCCGCCTCCTCTGGCCGTCACCCTCGTCACCAAGGCCGTCTGGTGATCCTGTATCCTTTGATGATCTGTCCATCACGCTGCAGCCCCGCCTCTTCTGGCCTGCCCCTCACAGCGACGTGTCCGAAAAGTGGAAATGTCCTCTAAAAAATAGTGTCTGCTTCTTTAAAAACACACACACACACACACACCTTCAAACGGGCATGCATCCATGCACGCACAGCGGCGTCCTGTCAGTTTATGACTGTACACTCGCAGGCACTCGACACACACTCTGAGGGTGGGGTGAGGGGGGGGGGCAGATAGCGGTCCATCTAGCAGTTGCTGCTGTTCCTGAACTCTCCGTTCTCGGTGATCTGCAGTTTGGTGGGGTTGGTGGGGGAGATGCCGTTGCGGGTCTGCATGCTGTAGCGCTCCTTCAGCTGGGTCAGAGTGCCCATCAGACGGGCATTGGTTGCGTCCAGCGACGCTATACGCTTCTCCTGCAAAACACACACACACACAAAGTTGGAGACACAGTACCAAGCCTCTATAAAGACCCCGATCTAAATTTGGAGACATGCCACAATGATCTGTTCCTCCTCAGGAGATTTAACATTTCTAAAATTCGTATGCTCAACCTGTTTTGAGCCTTGTTCATTGAAACCCCTGAATAGAACAAACTAACTGTAAATAGCTTATTATGTGCGCAGAGGTGATAATGTTTATCCTTCCTTGTTGCAAGGATGTGGGATTGGTGAGGGAAGGACTCATGAAATCTGGCTACAGATCCAGGAAGAACGTTTTTCCCTTTCTTTAACATTTCGAGATAAGGTGTTTTGAAACATTTGCAATTCCCATCCAAACATTTATGAATCTTTATGAAAAAGAAAACCGACCTATTTAGACAACTGAAGGCAGACCTATGAATGTTTGGAATCTTGTGTGGCTTGATTGAATTGAAGGGGACTTTTGGGCCATGGCGGAAGTATGTGCTTGAAATGCCACTCTGGCTTGAACTCCTGGAATGATTCCATGAGTAGGTGTGTGTTGGTCATTAAGACACTTTTGTGGAAATTTTCATGAACATACAAATATTTTTCCAACAAAAGCTTCCTACAGTTTAAAATCTTTGTGAAAATTAACCTGATATGGTGAATAGAAAATACAATGTTGTGCTGTATCTCACTTCAGTAATGCGCTTTCATATTTGTTGTATCATTCAAAAGATTTAGTTATAACTCTTAAATCAAAATATACTGAATCTCAATTGTATGAGACAATAATGAAAATAATAGCTGAAACAAAATATTCGCCCCTAATCAATGTGTCTGTTTGCGTTTCCCACACATGGCTCACTGTCTTCACTGTATGACGGAGGCTGGCCTGAACCACAGATAATGAGCTTTTCATTTCCATTCTCTCTGCCTGTTTACTGACACGGACATCTTGTTGCTTTACTGTGCCGTGTTTGTTTGCAGATGCAGAGTCCCATTAGTTTCAGCGTGAAGGAGATTAATCATCCATGTACGTTTGCCTCTGGTTCTTTTTTCCACATGTCAAGATGCAGCATAGTTTTATTTTCTTCCGTTCTATTGTAAAATCACACAAATGTATGCATAACTGTGTATATCTGCGTGTGTTTGTCCTGCATATGTCATGTGCTTTTTTAATATATAGAGGAAATAGGATCTGAAGAAATCTTTAACAAAGAACATTTTTCGAAATTGATTTCATTGAATCTATACAAAGCTGCACTGAGGAAGTACAAACACAATTTCCCATGAATAAGAGCCACGTGGATTATAGAGGAGCTCCATGTTGACAGAAAAAAGAGAGAGATTTGTAAATGTATGTTTTATAAGAGAGGGGGGAGCTGAGAAATTCTGCTCAGCCATTCAGGCTTGTCAATGCCAGAGTGGAGACGGCCATGAATTAAACATCTCTTTGTGTTGCGGTGACCCTTTGTTTCCTCGAGCAGAAGACACGAGTGACAGCACACACAAATTTGAAACACAAAGACGAGAACCATATGCAATCTGCAGAGTGCGCAGCGGGAATGTCCTGTCAGTCAGCGTGTTGTAGACGAAGGGCAAACTGACCTGTGCATCGATGATTTTCTGTTTGGAGTCGACGACCGCCTGCATGTCGGAATGATCCTTCTTCAGCTCCTCTTCCACCGACATTAACCTGGAGATGAGATCAAGCCAAGTCAGGGATACAGGCCTAATGGAAATAATGCACATGCTGGTGTAAACAGGAAGCATTTGGTTATCGGTTGCAGAATTGTCACAAGCTTTTGTCTCAAGCACACGTAGACAGTTCTATCATTGTAAAATTACAGAATCTGACTGCATAGCTGCTGTAGGCAAAGACAACAGGGTCGGTTATAGTTGTAATTGATTATCCATGTTGCGTTCTACACTGGTCGCTGAGGTGAATTGTTTTCTTTTCAAAGGGAACATTTGATACCAGCGAAGCGGCTGTGTCATGCAAAATGCTGTTTTGCATTTTGTATTTCACTTTTTACTTCACTTTTTAGGTCTTTAATCTTTTATCTATTTTTATTCAGAAATGTTTATGTCAAAATAAATGTTACTTTGTATAAATATTGGAAATAAGTGAGTAAATAAGAAGTAAACAGTGAGTAAATATATACTGGTTTTCTATTTTTTACTGCTTTTCCTATGTATGTTGTATTTATTGCGTTTTTATGTTTCTATGTTCAATGTATGCACCAATAAACAGAGCAAATTCCTTGTCGGTGTAAACCTATATAACCAATAAAATACTTCTGATTCTGATTCTGAGAGCCTACGTCATCGTTTCCAAAACATCTTAGCTTCTGCCCGTCAAGAAGAAAACTCAGAGCGGGAGTTTTCAGACTATAACGAGGTTTCCACAGTTTAACGCTTCTAAAACTACAGAGTAGTGTCATTGGCAGACGTATCCGTAGTTACATAAAACGTTTTTGTTTTTGTTGTTGTATGGATGTGGATAAGTCAGCTGCTTTCCGACAAACGGCCCATTCTTCCCCACCTGCTGATGATGCCCTTCATCTGCAGGTCCTTGTCGTCCTGCTGTCGGCGCAGGCGCTCCTCCGACTCCTCCAGCCTGGCCTGGTACTCCATCAGCACCTTCTGGGCCTGCTCGTCCTGACCCTTCAGCCGGGCCTCGTACTCCTCCAGCTTCTGCACCGACGCCCGCAGCTTCTCCTGCAGCAACGCGATCTCCTGCTGGTACTGAATAAAGAAGCAGAGAGACATCAGCGCGGTTGCCATTACCTTCTTGGTAATCATTTTCCTCATCATCATCGTCAACCCTATCAGCAGGCTGCCCTTCTTCATTACCATAGCTGACGAGAACAAAAAAAAGAAATCTCTCAATCAGGTCGGAGATAACGTCCTATTGTTCCCCATCATTTCTGTTCTGAATAGAGAGAGTGCCTTGGTCTCACACAGTTCATTTGCCAGCATTTCTTAAGAAAGCTCTAAACCTGTATGGCTGCACCACTAAACTAAACTCTATTAAATGGCTCTGATGATTTGTTCGGAGGTTAAGTAAAAAAATAAATAAAAAAACTGGAAGATAAGAAAGGAAGTTTAGAATGAAGAACAGCACGAATGAGTGAAGAAGGGAGAGATGGAAGCAGTTGGAGTCTAGTGTGTGATATAAGCTCTGAGTAACTCTTCCTGACTTCTCGCTGGACCACATAGAGGCTTCTCCAGTAGCTGTCTTAAAGCGAGGGGGGGGAATCAAACTTTAACTGCATTTCTCCCCCCAAGAAATATAAATAAATACATATAAATAAATACATCTTGAGGAAACAGTATCGGATGTTCTGAAGTACCAGCGGAAGACAAGTGAGAGTGAAATACACTTAGTTACTCCACGCTGGTTGTTCTTTCAGGTGGTTCTTAGTTCAATGATAACTTCAGCATGCTAACAATAACAGTTCTAACATGCTGATGTGGCATTAAAGGAGAGATCAGGGGCTTCATACTCTGGGTACCTTGAAAGTCTCCATTAATACTTCTTCATGGCAGTCCATATAAAAGTTGTAGTTATGGACCATGGACTGTACTTAAAAATGGTCAACATAACGTCTCCACAAAACTGAAGCCAAATCAACATGAACACCACCTAGTGGCTGGCTGCTGTACAAGTCATACAACCCACATCCTCCATGTTAATGGGTGGATGGATAGTGGAAGTGGAGATGTGTTGTCCATCTTTAAACGCAGTCTATAGTCTGGACCAATGAGGTGCACTCTCACCAGCTACACTGCTACTATGGTTAAATAGTCTGATTAGATCATTATGCTTGGCACAGTACGGCCAATTGTCAAGTATTCAACACTTGTCTCTTGGAATTGCATATATCAATCTAGCGGAAAGTCTCCATTATTTTTGCTTAAATCAAGAGAAACATTTTCAGCAACACTATCCATATAAATCATTTTTTTTGCCTAAACTAAAACTAAACAAAAACCGTTAAGACTATTTCATCTGTATGTTATGCCTTATTATTCATCTATGCTGAAGCACATAGTGAAAGACAAACAATCAGAGCCACCTGAACAATGGGATTCCAATTACACAGAGTGAGGAAGCTGCGGGGATCATTTATCTTTCCCTGTCACCTTGTTTAGCCTCGTCACTCTGGTGCCCACCACTGGAACATTCTTATACCATCACCCCCCCCTCCTCCCGGGAGGAAGAGTGACCTCAGATCGGGCCTTCTGATCGTTTTTAGTCCTCTCTCCATCTCTTATATCTCACAGCTCTTGTCACTAGGTCCCCTGAGAATGAAGGACATCTACTGTTTCTGTAAGTTCCTTTGATCTGACACTTGGTCCCTGCACTGTTCTCCTTCAGATGCACAGCACATAGCCGTCTGCACGCTGCCACTGTCTCACCCTGTGTCCTCTACACCTGGAACATAGGTGGCTAACTCAGGGGGAGGGGGAAACAACAAACTATAACAAATATATTTTGGACAACAAATGTTTGTTGTAATTAATGAGCTTCTTTGTCGCTTAGTTTGACTTCAATATTTTAATTTAGGTAGAACATACACATAGACTAACCTTAGAAATATTAAATAATAATACAACAGAAGAAAGAGCAATGCAATATGATAAGCTGCAAGTTAATTGTCCCATTATTCATATAAATTGTAATACAATTTATGTATTTAATTAATCCAATTCACTGATCTTTTCCCATTTAAACACAATAACAGCATAAAAAATTGAAAATGTTGTGTAATCTTGCAGAAAAGTTTGTCCTTCGTAATCATAGTAACAATTATCCTCAGCTTTGAGAAGAATAAGATGTACAAATAGAAAATTCAAAGCACAAAATTGTGTTTGAGATAAAGCATTTCAAATTTCAAGCACTATTTTATGCTGACAATGTCCGATGTTTGTACTGATTAGAATTACAACTTTGTCCTGATGTCTGAGGAATACAACATGTACCTTCATTCGAACAGATCACTGAATGTATGCTGTGAATATATAAATGAATTTGGATTTTTGAAATGCCTCCAGTGGGGACATGTATTGTTGAGACTGTTTCTAAGCCGCTGGTTTCCTATCCTTCTCTTGTTGCTGTTCGGCTATTTTAAGGTGGCCGTGGTTTCTTTTAGTGAGACGGAGGTTATTGCCTTCTTTGGTTGCTCTCCCTCACTGGGCTGCTTGCTTCCATAAAGCATGAGTTAGGATGACAGGTTTGTGTTCATTACGGATGGGGGATTCAGGGAGCATTTGGCAGCCAACAAAAGCAAGGAAGCGAAGCTGAGGGTGAATATTTGTAAAGGATGCTGAGAAGAGAAGCAGTGAATGTAAGCAGAGGAAGCAGCAAAGAGCTTGTTCTCTCTCTCTCTCTCTGTTTCTCACATACAGAAGATGCAAAGCAGACACACACAAGCTCAGACATTTCTGTGTGGATGTGCTGCATGTGCATACACACACACACACACCTTCTTTGGGTAATTACGTTCATTCCAAATATAGTAAGCTGGGCAGAAAGGGGGGTTTGGGATGTGTTTTTAAGATAAAGGCTAAAAGGGATAATTTAAAGAGAAATGAAAATTCACTCATTATTTTCTCACTCCTATGCAGATGGAGGGGCGGCTGAACTGTTTTTAGTCCACAAAACACTTCAGGACTAAACATTGTTGCGGCCTAAGTGACCACTTCATCCAAACTAATTAAGCAACAGAGAAAAACCTAACCTGCCTCGTCATGAGGTGTCATCCAAGTGTCCGTAAGCCAACTTAATAGTCCACTTCTGGAAGTAGCAATGCTAGCGGAGGTAGCGATGCTAGCGGACCCAACGCATGCTCTTTGGTGAGAGCTATGCTGTTTTCGGTGAGATTATTAATGCGCCTCCAAGGAGGATATCCGAGGATAGTTAGGCTAAAAACAGGGTGTAAATGACGCCTTTTCCAATCGAATATGAATGTCAGGACTTGTGGACACACAAGCAGTATGGAGGCATGTTGTATTTATTACGTCTGAAGAAGGTGTCCTGCTTACACTATTTACCTCTGAGACTTCTAAAGTGTTTTGTGGACTAAAACATGTGACCCACCCCTCAATGTGCATAGTGGTGAGTGGATAATCAATGAATTTTCACTTTTCTGTGAACAACCCTTTTAAAAACATTTTAATAGTACTTCTTTGGTAAGTCCTCCAACTGCAACAACTGGGTGATTCATGGATTAAGCACCAAATAGCGATAGTGGGTGCTATCTGATACTAATAAGAATCTGGATCAAGTGAAGTTGAATGGGGTTTCATAAGGGGGCTACTGGGCCTTGGCCAAGGTACGTGCTCTACTGAGTACCATTCCAGTTGTTTACTCATTCCAGCTTTACATATGATAATAATAACCTGTACAGCTTTGGAGTTTGGTTGAATTAAACACAAGACATTCGTAATCATCTCTTTAGTCTGTTGCATCTTTCACAATTTTCTGAATTTTAAACCACCAGGTGATTCATCGAGATAATAATCAGCATGATGTTGAAAGTCCTGGTGGTGATATTTAATCCTGCCTGCTATATTTAGCCTCACAATTATGTCTAGTGTTATAACTGCTGTCAGCCATTACTGCTGTTGCTATGACTTTCCAGCAGCTGATAGCCACAGTTCGCTGCTGGCTGTGACAACAGCCACACAACATCACTGATAAACAGCTTCAACATTAGTGAGAAGCCAATTTCAGGGAAATTGGAGAATAATAATATATATCCTATTAACCTCAATGCATATATTATAAGTTTAAGTAATAAGGGTTGGCCTTTGTAAGGGACCTCAGGGAGGGGAGAGCTGGAATAGATACAGTAGACAATTAGAGTGGTTAAAGGGAAGGGGGGTATATGAGTGAGCTAATGAGAGGTACAGAAAGGAAGGACAGTTCAGTTGAAGCATTACGGCTGCAGGTCGAGGGGGGTCTGTGAAGAGGAGGCATTGGCAAAAAGGTCAAGAGTTGGATGAGGAGGCAGGTTACCTTCTCCACCTGAGTCAGATCCTCTCTGTTTCTCAGTGACTCGGGATCCATCCCCTCATGGTCTAAATACTGCACATTCATATTCAATAGCCAGGCTGCTGTGCGGTCCAGCGCACTTGGGTTCACAGGGGAGGGGGCCTATAGTGAAACCAACACAACATCCACACACACACGCACACACACACGCACACACATACAGACATACATGAGCTGAGTGCCAGTGACGGGGGGAGCAGGGGGAGCAGGGGGGAGGAAGGTTGCAACAACAACAACAAAACAACAATAGCACAGAAACAACAGAAATCAGCTTGAAATGCACCAACTCCTCTGGAGTGAAAGCAGCAGGTGGGATGGAGAACACACTCCTGTCGTCAAGCTCACACATGCAGGGCAGCACAGCACACACTTTGAGGCCCTGATTTCCATGTGTGTGTGCGCATGAAACCAACCTAATATGTGTTTGAGTGTGTGCTAATGTGTGTTTCTATCCGCCTCAGTGATGGACGGTCTTTTACAGTACATGAGTGGAGACGTAGGATGATTTTATAGTTCAACAATAATTTGCATTAAAGGCTTTTAAAAAGGTCAAAATACCCAAATGTTAAAATGGCAAATGGATAAAAATAAATGAAACTTTGTGTCGGCCCACAGATGAAACAAAACTTTGTGTGTGTTGGCGTTAGTAACCTGGTTACTGACTCACTTTTTATAGAGACAGTTGAATAGGATATATAGATCCACATTAAATTATAATCCAGATCCATCTACTTTAACAGAAAATATAGGATTTTTACTTTTGTATATTTCACCTATAGTCCATAAGAAGCCAACACCATATCAAATGTGCACCATGAAGGTTAAAGAAAAAAGGTTTAGTTTGTTGATAAGCTGGTTTAAAAAAAATTTTCATTAAACCTTTCAAAAAGGAAATGATCTGTGCAGAGTTGTGCATATTGTTTTTCAAAAGTCGGCTGATTTTCATTTCAGAATATTATGATAAGGCTGAACACTGCTTGATTCATATCAGGTCAGTACGAGTCTCTATTGCATTTTATGTCATTTACAGTCGAGCAGAGGCTGACAACTTTTTATCTCAAGTGTAGACGTTGAATAAAAAAGGAAAAAGAGGAGGTCAGGAAAAATATCAGCATTTGTTAATTGTGCACATTTTTGTGAGAGTGGATGTTAGCAGTTGTCGTGGCTACAGCATTAGCAGCTCTTCTGTTGTCACTGCCAAACGCTACTCCTGGCTTGTTTCTGGAACAACAATGAGCGTTGCTTGCTTGTGTCTTTCACCTTTTTTACACCTTTCTTAAAAACAGGTAAACAACTTAAAAAAGGTTATTGACTCCTTTCCCACTGACAGTAGAGGAGTTTGCCTTGCTGATGTAATCCATTGCCATTGCAAGAAGAAAACAAACAGATGCTGGTGGTTTTTTTACCACTGGAAAAGACGCTTTTCAGACTTGCTTATTTTGGTTGCTTCTTGACAGTATCAGCTAAATCACCATGTTAATCACAGTAATTACAGATTAAAACCATTTTATTTTCCTATTTTTCCTATTTATACTTGCAAAAAACACACCACAGCAAATCCCGTGTATGTGTAAACCTACTTGGCAATAAAAAACAGATTCTGATTCATCCTTGCAGGGAGGGTCCCACAACTCAAAGTCCTGGGCTTGGTGCTTAGTGCCCTGGACGTACAAATTATATGAGGGTGTGGTACCCATTATTGCACAGGGAGGAGACCCAGGAGAGATGGAGGCATGCAGATGCCCTCCCCTTCAGCCTGTCACCAAGGGCAACCATTGACCAGTTTTTTTAATTACAACCTTGTAGTCCTGACCTGCCAATACTAAACACTCAGCAGCAAAGTCATAAAAGAGAATGCTCCCACTGTGACCACACACGCTAACACACACTCTGCATCAATACACTGACACAGTCAAGTACTGGATCTGTTCGGAACCATCAGGGTGTAGTTTTTCTGATGCCTTGCTGGCACATATATCTCTTGTTAATAAAATGCTAATTGTGCCTACACCCTCATTCTCAGCCCATTAAACTTGACCAGTAAAACAGTGGTAAAGTGATGAGCTGCCTGTATGCAAATTACTCTCATTACATGCACAATGACTGCAGTTCATTACATGCACAATATGCAGGGCTGAGGCTGCCCACACAGGCTGTCCTCAACATGCTATGAGACAAATGGGCACTTTGTAAGAGAGACTTTCTCTATTGGTGAAATTGCAGGTAACTATACAGACTAGAGCAGCTATAGTCGACTGTCTGGAATCATAAATACCAGCTTCAATAGACGTGTAGTGGTGTGAGCCCCGTACCTGTTTGTGGTGTGCCCTCTGCTTGGTCTCAGGACTGTCACCTTTGGAAGAAGAGGACTGCCGTAACCGAGCACCGCTGCCGGGCCAGTCGGGGGATGATGTCATCATGCTGCCAGACGAGGGCCGGGGGTAGGGGCCGCTGTTTAGCAGGTTCGGCGGGGTGCGGCCCCGAGTGATGCTCTGAGGCGGGGGCTGGTCTATCCTCCGCTGTGGGCCAGCACTGTTCTGTCTGGGGACGGTGGGCTGGTGCTGCATTTCCGTGAGGGATAGTTGTCGGCGGTTGAACTCGCCCGAACGCCTGGCGTACTCGTCCCCGCTGCTCCCCCCCCCCACCACCGCCACCACCGCCACCATGGTTCAAGAAGGCATGTTTTCCTCCTGCGGGTCCCTCCTCATTGTTGCTGTGGGAACTGACAGAACTGTGGCACTCTGAGCCTGAGTCGGTCATCCCACGTGGGGAGACAGGCAGGCAGGCAGCCATCTGGTAAACTGGATTCTGGAAGGATAGGGGGGCGAGCAGTTGGGCAGGTCGACCTGGGGTGCTTTCTGTTCCTGGGGTGGTGGGGGTCTGGCCTTGCCTTCTCAAGGTGGGACCTCCGAGGATGTTGCCTTGTGGGACTCTGGCTGACCAGCCACCACCAGAGCCTTCACCCAAAGTGTCTGAGGTACAAGGACCCGGGCCACCTTCCAGACTGCGTGGGTCCTGGAGGTCCACCATGGACAGGCTTTTGCTGCCATTTGCCATGCCCAGGTCCAGCTCGTTGGTCTCGGAGTAACTTGAGCTGCGTGCTGGGGAGGGCTGGATCCCTGAGGTCCGTGTCACAAAGAATAGGTCCTTGTTTTCTGGGGTTGGGGAGGGTAACCTCGTAAAATCAACCAATCTGAAGGAGACAAAAGGGACTCAGGTTAAACTCTCAGCCAATCACTGATTGATCACTCGTTGATTGAACGTTGTTTAAGCCTATAGGGGGCTATACCAAAATTATAATGTAAACTTGAAAATGAAAGAACTTCCATCGAAGCACTCTTGAAGAAATGTCACTATGGCATGGCCAGTAGGGGGAGCAGCTGACTTCTGCGTTATCGAAGTAAAATGATAAGAGATTGTCAGTTACGCAAAGGTGAGCACATCGTTATCATCTAGCTATTGATAATGACCTGCAAAGAGATAATTTTGCTGAGGTGTCTCTGGCGCTAATGGCTCTTTAATTAATAAGCTAGCCGGAAATGTAGTTGGGCAGATTAGGTGGAAAGCAGGAAACTATGTGGGTAACATTTTATATACTGGAGAGCTATATGCCATGACGCTTGGAAAGGTCATGGGGGAAAGTACGGGGTATTCAGTTGGTTACAATAATCAACTTCACCACTAGATGCCACTAAATGTGCGACACTCAACTGTTAAAGAAGATACCTTCATGGTCATCTTTACTCCCTATTTCCCAAATGGGTGATTTTGTCAGATAATTTATTCGTCACATCACGCTCATCTCATCCCTCCGTTCCATTACCCTTCTTTCGTTTAAATTCTTTCAACTCTTCCATTCTGCTCAATTTCTCCCTTTTCCTTTTTCCTACTCTACATGTCACTGGTTGGTGGATGAGAAGCGATTAAGTTAGAATGGTGAGCTCATTCCAATGCTGTTTCATCCCTACAGCTTGCTGATGAGGAAACACACACACACACACACACACACACACAGGTCAATATGTGAGCAAACAGTGGCTGTGATAAAGTAAAGCAGGTCGGCGCAGACATCAGGTCACATGGGGACATTACCTAATTAGTTCAATTGATCCCAGCCCCCCGATGAGCATAATGATCCCAGCTGTCTGACTCCCTTCCTGTTTCTCCCGTTGTCTCATCTACCTCTTACGCGCCGCGCATACTCATCTACCTGAGACTTCCTCTGACTTATTATTCATATCTCTCTCCTCCTTTGGGTCCCTGTGCCTTCATGTTAATCTTTTCTAAGTTTCACCTTGTTACTGTTCTGCTGGGGAGTAAGAGGACAGGAGATAAGAAAGATAAAGGCGCCATCCCGAATGTGTGTATTCATCTGTGGGGGAGTAAACAAGGTTTCATCTGGCAAACAAGACAGGGTGACACTCGTCTGACAAACATGAACCCTGATTGGTGGCGCAGGAAAACAATGGGTGTAGAGTATCAGGGTTGACTTTACATCGAGGGAGGGTCTTAATCTTTTCTGCAATTAGCTAATCGCTACATCGCCAGCGATCAAATATGCCCAGAGCCGCATGCTGACGAAAGCAGTGGGAGCCAAAGCTGGGAGCAGAAAGTGGCACTGGGATTTATCTGCAACAGATGCTCCGTGAACAGGTCAGCTGTTCCAGGATTTCAAAGTTTATATAATTTGGAGAGTAATGTCAAAATATCTATAAATCTATAAACACCTGCTTTATTGTCTTCAGTGATAAAAGGACATGTTAAGGCCTTTTTGTTTTTTCACTGGATAAAGAAGGATTGATATTTTGCAGCTACATAGTCAAAAATTACCTACTGGGTTTTAACTTAGATTACATTTATATTTTCTTATCTTTATGTATATTTTAAACTACAATAATTGACACCAATGTCAAAAGCAGCACCAATACACTGTACACCAGCTGCTGATTTAACATTTCCCCTGATCTACAACAAGATTGAATGGGTTCTTCCCTGACCCATAACACATCCTTCCACTAAGGTTTGAGTTTAAGAACAAACCAACAAATAAACAGACAGGGGTGATTTCTTTGTGTGTATTCACTGAGATCTTGAATATGTCTTACCCTGACAGTTCATTGTCTATGACCATCTTCTGCAGACCAGTGGAGATGCTACAGCTCGCCTCGGCGGGCGGCGAGCCCATTTGCTCCGAGGACTGCCCGGGTGTCATCTGGACACTTGAAGGGTTGGACAGAGCTGTGTTCACTTCCCGCAGGATCCTGGGCAGTGGACCCAGCTTTGAGGCCGCACTCTGAAGAGAGTTGACAATTGACAGTCAGCCAAATTAAATATTAACTCTGGACCACTTCAGTCGGGGCATTGATTGGATTTGTTACAAGTGTTATTTTGATTGAATTCACATTTGCATATTTTTTAGACCAAGTTATTTTCCCTACACCATGCAATCAACTCTCTTATTCAGAAAAACACGCTAAATAATAAAGTAGGCCAGCTTGTGTGATTGACTGGAGTATCAAGCAGTCTCGCTGTGATTTCTGAATTATTGAAAGATAAGGTTAAGGATAAGTAGCTGCTCTATGAGGAAAAAAACCTCAACAAGAATCTGCTCTTTATCTAATAATCACAATAAGCTTCCTATCTGCTACTGAAGCTAATGTCAATGTCCTGGTAAACCATTAATATGCTTTGCCCAGTTTCCGAGGCTTCACAGTGCTCTCACTGTTTATGTAACGCAGCAATAAATTATTGATTTCATGTAAGATAAACATCCTAATGTAGTTGAGCATGATTCAAATCCTGTTCATGCAGTATTATGAATAGAAGAGCCTTGGAATCTTTTGTTACTGGTTGCATCCTTTATGGAATCGTATGCTATCTGAGCATCTACACTATACAGTGTGTGATCTCCAGTACCTGGTCCATCTGAGACACCACCTCAGACAGGAGGGAGTGCAGTGTGGACAGCTCCCTGCCGAGGTCGATGTACCCCTCGAAGCCCGCCGTGTTGGAGATCGTCTCAGGATTTGAGATTTCGAGCAAGAAGCGCTGCATGTTGGTCCACTCGTGCTCCAGGAACTGGTTCATGAAGGACATGTACTCTTCCTTGTTGCCAAATCTGATGCCACAGGGAGAGGGAACACAAACAATCAGTAATGTAGAGACATCATATAATAAAATCCCCCAATTCTTTACCAGAAAGCTAAGCATGGGTCTAAACTCACTTGGTGAAGTTGGCCAGGTTTTGGGTGACTTTGGCGATGAGCGTGAGGGTGCGCGCCGTGCGGTCATCGGGATACTCCTGCATCAGATTGAAAAGTGACGGGGACATGATGGCCGGACACAGAAACCTCAGGAACAAAGACGCACTGATCAGACGCTCGCTGATGTCCGGTCGACCCCGGTTGCTGCATTCCTGTCGCCACGACGCAAAGACCTCTTTCAGCTCTCGGGGAAAGACACTGTGGAGAATAAAAGATAGAAGTTAATTTTGAGATGATTAAAAGATTCATAGTGTGTTTATCATAACAAGTTCATGGTCATATGAAAAACATAAACAAGCACCGGTAAAGATGATATTATTAAAGATATAATTTAGAATTATTTCCAGCTGCAACCAATTTATGTCAGTAATCCCCAGAAGTGTGAAATAGCAATTTCTCATAATATACTTAAACATTAAACACAACCTGGAACTAGGTTAAGTAGCAGAAATTGATGGATGTGTGGCGGATTGAATTAATCAAATATATAAAAAATGATTACCTGAAAGTCGACAGACAAAATTTGTTATTAACATATGAAGACTAACTCCTCAGACAGGCTACAGCTAAAAAACATTTAGTAAAGCAATATGTAAATTCAGAATAAGCTATTTTCAGTTATTGTTTGCTTCTTATTCGAGCGTCTGATGATGTTACACTACTTTTAATTTTATTTCTGTCAGTAATGCAAACAACAAGAAAGAAGAACTATTGTGACTGCATTTACATCTAATAGTCCTATGTAATACTTTTCTATGTTGTGTTGAATGCAATAAAGCAGGAGGGCATTATTATCAGTTATTATTAGCTACACGACCAACAGACACTACTACAGTAATTGTTTATGTCAAGTTGAATTCCATGTCTCACCAGTATGAGTTGATGATTTTGCAGAAGGCCAGCTCACAGCACATCTTCAGGTTACTCTGGTGTTCTGGGAGGTCACCTGACGAGCACTTGGGTGGATCCACCTCACAGTTCTCATCTGACTCGTACAGAGCCTTGATGAACTCGCCTGAAAACAAAGAGAAAAAAAAAGTTGTTATTTTTCCTGTTTGGGATTTGACGTTGTGTGAAGCTGAGCTGGGAGAGTGGTTGTCATTGTCTCTGTAGTCGGGCCAAAATAGAAATGGATAGTTATGAAGTTATGTTTCAGAGCAGATCACTCTCTAGTTTGACCTTTGATAACAAACACTAAAAGCTGAAAAGATCCAGAAGCTTCTTGTTCCACAAACACACAAAAATAACATTGTTTCTCTTTCCTCCTTTCAGGTAACAGACACTGCTTTACTGCTACACTCTCAGTGAGTGAACAACCTGCTTTATTTCATTATTCCACTCCAATCAATATCATTGAAATGGGGGAGCAGCAGCTTCTTTTGTCCCCAGTGCTCTAAAGATAAAGCTTGGCTGTCCTTGTGTTGCCCCAGTCGCAGTTTCAATGATTCCAATAGTTTAGCCAAAAGTCAAACAACACAAACTCCAGCGATGCATAATTCACCAGCTGTCTGTATTTCTGTCAGTAAAGGCAGCATTTCTAGTTGAAACTATTGTGCGTCCAACACACACACAAATACACTCACACAGAACAATAAAAAACACACACAAAGCATTAATATTAGCAGCGTACAGGTGGTGAGTGCCAGGAAGGATGTGTGCCGTTCGGAGATTAAACCACCGCTGTGTACATTTCCGAGTCAGGCTGGGGGAAAACAGCATACGGTGCATACTGATGCTTATTGTTACGACTGCAGACACACAAACACTCTTGATCCAACCTTGGAGTAGCTCTGCACAAGTGGGAGTGCGAGGTCAAACAGTCAGCTAGTAATGATTTTCTACAAATCTGAGCCTCAGCCCGTCACAGTCGGAATAAATCCAAAATCCAAAATCCAAGAAAGACAGCCGCACATATCGCATTTAGTATATTGTGAAAGAATTTGGACAAATTGCACTATAACCGGTAAACAACTTTTATCTTTATAATGCACAATCATAAAACAGCCAAATATTGTATAGAGCAGGGGTTCTCAATTTTGTCTTAGCCAAGGACCCCCTTCAAGATGGAAATTATTCCAGGGACGAACGTGGATAAATCTGTAGGCCATAGTAGCAACAATAAATACTAATATGGACAGACATGTAAAAACTAAATAATTGAAATAGACAACGAGAATTACTTTATGACAGAATATCTTCTGAATAGGACTCTAATATGACGGCCTCTGCCTTCACTCCTTTTTCCATATCAATGCTGGACTCACCCAGGGCGTCCTGCAGGTACTTCTGTCCCACCAGTTTGAGGTATTCCTCGATGGCCTTTGTGGCGAGCGTGTTCTCTCTGAAGATGAGGTGCTCGTTCTCCCCACAGCGGTCCACCTCCGACATCATTAAGTCTGTGAGGAAGTCCTGCAGAAAATTAAAAAACAAGACAAGCACAGGGTCAACTTCCAGTCCAATAATCCCATGTGATTAACCACACTTGAGTTTTATGAAGACATAAAGCAGGAATTTAATGAATGACCATGACATTTAAATGTGTTCTCGGGAGGTGAAAACTAAGGAATAAGTAAATGAGGGTTTATCTGATTCGTCTGAATCCTCACCCTCTTTTTTTTTGTCCGTGATATTTTAAATCAGTACCATGGTCTGAAAGTCTGATCGCTGTTATGCTGGATTCACACACTGCAAACACTCAAAATCTTGCCAAGAATATTTTTCGAAAAGATTTTTGGACTTATTACAAGCAAAAAAAAAGGAATGCAAGTTATTTTTTTTCAAAGAATCTGCCAATGGAACAAGACAAAATTCTCTTGGTAAGATACAAGATGCACTGTCTAAAAACAAGCTCCTTTATCTCGCTTAGATCTTACTCTTTAGGTGATTTAGTCTCATATTAAGAGTGATTAGATATTTTGACTAGAAATTACAAAAATATTCTTGGCAAGATTTTGAGTTTTTGCAGTGCACACTATTCAAATAATGGAAAAGAACAAGAACAATGCCCTTAAATGCTACTTCTGAAGTCCCGGTGTTCAATTATTATTCCTACATAATTAGCCTTAGCCCCCCGACAAAACAGTAGTTGACGACACACGTCCTGGTTTGAGTTTAGTAGACAAAAAGTAGGATATAATGTTGACATGAGTCATAGTCTCTGACTTTGTTCTGTGACATGACACTGAGACAGGAATATGAAGGGAATGTTCTATTAGCAAATATAGTGAGCATCAAACTCTTATAGTATCTTTTTGCAGCATAAATGTAGATGATCATGATTTCAAGAATCCTTTCTCCACGTTACTGGCAGCACCTGTACTGTGCAGGGACACTAGGAAGATGCGTGCGTCTCTCCATACACGACACCTCGACAGGTGCTCAAAACATGTTTTCTTTTATGACCAAATTAAGACGCAGAGAGAATAATTTCTGTCATTACCATAAAAATGCAGGAAACTAAATAGCTCCATTCATTTCATCCTTTGAGTTTGACATCTCCCATAGAGAGACGGAGAGAAACAACTTTGTGTTTATGACCCAACAAACGAAAAAATGTGACAGGACTCAGATTTTTCAAGTGATTGCAGCAAACATTTTCTTCACTTCCATTTAAATGCTCAAAGACAGATTTTTTACATTTGTACAATGAGAGAATGGATTCATAAAAATGCCCACTCACATAAAAGGAGAATAATAGTTAATTATAGACCTCAACAGCATTGTTTCTGAAAGTAAAAATCCCATAAATGTTCTGGATAGAGATTTTGATTATCATCAATAATATATAAACCATCCAAAGTAGACTTACCACAAGCTACGGGATTGTGAAACCATGTTACATGGTCCTCTAGAAGCCACAAGTCTGTATGATATCAACTGTGTTTAAAGAAAAATTTGATTTATTCGCGAAGTCAAGGAAAATAACTGCAATACCCATAATCCTTCATGAAATTTACTTCCTGAATCAGAGCCATTTAAAAGGGGGCGGTCACTGCTATGTTTTATTGCCTGGAAGCTCCACATCCCAACTTTCTTCTAAGTTATTATCACTGTTCGGCTACACATAGCCAATTTCGAATGCTTTTTTACTGATGTGTGAATTATTGATTAAATCTTACGAACAAAATCCTTTCCACGAAAACGATATATTACTAATCCGGGAAAAAGAAGTAACAGGTGGAGATGAGCATTGAAGCTTCCAAAATTCAAAGTCCGATCGGCAGAGATGGAAATGGAGCCACCTGGGGATGAATCACCCCGCGTTTGGATCCCTTCAACAAATTTGTGGTTGAACTCTCATGCGGGTCCCCTGGCAGCTTGTTAAACCAGGAGAACCAGTGTGGCAGCGATGGGAGAGAGGGAAAATGATAGATGTATGTAGAGAAAGAGACAAGGAAGGGAGGTAACAGAAACAGAGTGGTGGTCTTTAAAGAACAGAGGAGGAGGCGAAAAGCGAGCAACAGATCCTCTCACATGGTTTCTGTCGCTGCCGCAGTTCAGCCAGTTATCCAGCTAATCAAAGACACACCACAGGGAGCCAATCACCCACTGATGTGCATCGAGAGCAGCCTTTCTGGAGTTTGGGGGACGCATTTCTGTATATAGGTTATTTTCATACTGAAAGATAATGCAATGAGTATCACATTTTCTCTCAGAATTTAGAGGCATTCATGTTCTCATGTAACACAGAGGGTATGAAATGTGACATTCTTTGCCCTGTTACAACGTTACTATACACGTGTTATAGATGATTTGATATGGTATGTTTTCAGTTCTCTACAGCATCACTGGTGACATCTGGTTCAAGAGGTCTTATAAATAGTAAAATGGAGATGCCAAATGGTGAATGGACTGTTTTTAAATATATATTTTTCTTGTCTTATCGTCCAAGTGCTGTACTATACAGGCCACATTCATCCATTCACACATCCATACAGCAGTCCTAAAGGGAGCTCTTTTTCTATCATACACCATGAGTTACCTTCTGGGTCAAAGCCACCCTATAAAAAATATATTATATAGCTACATCTCTGTAGAGTTGACTGCAGTATATTTACACTGTAATATAAATAAAACTGTAGTAAAAATACACCTGTATCTGGACGGTCAATGTGCTCTGGGCAAAAACCTACAAATGAGGAAAATGGAACAACTCAGCGAAAAAACTTAATGAAAAACACGTCGGGGGAGGAAGACAAGAACATTTCTCTACCACTAAGAAATTCCTGGGAGAAAAGTTAAATCAATGATTATTACGAAACAGACCATAAAGAAAACTGAGAGACTGTGCAAGAAGGAGACCAGGGAGGGAAGCCGCCATGAGACCAACGACAACTCTGAAGTTGAGTTACAAGTTTCACAGGCTCAGATTGAACAGACTGTGCACACAGCAGTGAGCTGGGTGCTCTGCTTCTGTTCGCAGGGAGGCAAATGGAGAAGTTAAGCCTGATGAGACCAAAACTGAGTTGCACTCGCAGCATGTACTTTACACCAAAAATAGGAGATATATACGATTTTTTTTTAATGTGGCTAAGCCTGTATAAAAGTGTAAATATAGTTTGGATTTCTTTGGTGAGTCACGTGTTATGTCAAGAACAGGCGCAAGAAACTAAGAAGCTCTCACCTCCCCAGTCTTCAATTGCATGCATGACCATGACAAACAAATCAACAAGATCCTGGAAGTTCAATGCGTATCATCATAATGTGCAGAAAAGGTGCAGCGTCAGTGTTTACTGTTAAAGTAGAGAAGAAGAAGAGGAGAGTCGTTTTAAATGGGAGTGAATGCTCATTGTGTCCAATCCCCAGTAAGACGCATGACTGGTGGTGGTGGCATCATGCCACAGGGAGTCCAAAATGAATGCAGGGATAAACAAGGAAATCCTGAAGGAAAAACCTGCTGCAAGACAATGAACCAAGATATAAAGAGAGCGCTTCCCAGGGACGGACTCAAAACAGCAATGTCCTGCAGCGACCCAGTGAGAGTCCAGAGAGGAGAAACCTTCAATAGACAGTAAATCCTAAGAGCTCTAAATTGTTCACATTCCTATTCATATAAACAGCAATAGAGTTCAGATTCATGGTTTGTTTATTTAATACCAAGTTGTCAGAGCAAATCTAAAATCTCCATTATTACAATTACACTTGTCAACCTTATGGAATTTCTAATAGAACAAACTGGAGAAGGAGGAGTTCATGGTTATTTATGGAACCCGTCATTAAATCAGGGTTCATGTGTTTCTTTTTCCTTTCGGTAGAACATGTCATCCTAATCCTAATTGTCCCTCTAACCTCGACCCCTCTCATTCTCTCTCCCTCTCTTTCCCTCTCTCTCCCTATCTCTCCTCTCCTCTACTCCATCCTCTCTGCTGCGCTCTCCTTATGTGGCCGCTGAAGCAAGGCAAATCCCGGCCTGATTAGAGAGGACGGTTGGATGAAATGAGAGGAAGAGGGAGAAAGAGTGGGAGAAGGGAAACTGAGAGAGAGACATCAAACTAGAAGCAGAATAATAACTGAATTTTCTGCTGGTAGCGCCTAAACAAAAAATTTGACCCAGCGCCCTCTTAAAATAATCTTTTATAATGATGGGGTAACGCTTGAGTAGTTATTTGTGGAACCTAAGAACTAACAAACATGGATTTCTATGAATAAACTTGGCAGTTAATTACAACACAGAAATTAAAGAGACCATAATGGTGGATTTGCATATTCCATCTATGACTATTGACTATTTTTCGCTGGATACCATATGTTCTACAGATTGATTTTCCTAACTCCCAGGTGGCAGTCGGTTCTAATTTCAACTGCTACTAAAATAGACATGCCGCCACCTGATCATCTCCTTAACTATTGGCTTTCTTATCAAAGTTGTGTTTACAGCATGTTCATGCAGTTGCAAGAGGGACCATCGTTAAACTGTTGTTTGCTCTCTCTATTCTCTTATATGTTTAAAAAGTGCTATATAAATGTATTAGTAATAAGGTACAGTCACATCAGCACTTTGAGATAAATACTAATGTCAGCATGTTGACATACTCACAATAACATCAACAAGCTGATGATTAGCGGGTAGTAAATTAAAAGCTCAGTTTAGCGCTAGTGTTAGAGTGCTAACATCATTGTCTATATCAAAATCATGACCTGTCCAGTTTTATTCCCGACAAATTCCCATATTCTGCATTTTTTAAATATCTTATTGTAATCAATAAATAAATTAAAATCATCTATACCAGACCAGGTATAAGTAAACACAATGTGTAGCCTAGGTAAATGGGAACCTCAATATTTACCTACACCAAGGAGGATGTTGTCACCCCTGTCCCTGCGCTTGACTGGATCTCAGGATTACACATTCAAATACAGATTTCCATGAAACTTGGTTTAAGGATGGGACGTGGGCCAAGAAAGAAGTCATTACATTTTGGCACAGATAGAGACAAAGGGGCAGATCCAGGAATCTTTTTGTATCGCTTTCTTGAAGATTGCCAGTTGGGATGTTTTTTGACATTTTCACCAATTTCCCAGGGGATAATTCATGGATCTTGATGCCAAAAATCAAGCATATTTAGGGAACAGATCTATGAATGTGTGTAATTTGGTGCAGCTTGATTGGGGAAGGGGACTGCTGGGCCATGGCGAAGGTCATCATGTATGGGACAACTGGAAAGTTTGAATAGATGGTTGATGCTAGAGAAAAAGTAATAGGATCACCCAAATCAGCTGAATTCATCCCTTGGGGACCATGACATTCTATCCCTACAGCCATGCTGCTGATGTGGCTAAAACCTTGGAAGACGAATCTTCGATATGCCAGTTCTATTTTTCCTGTCATGAATCACATTGTTCAAATCACGCTCTCGACAACATGTTTTTAAATACGTAGAAATGAAAGATATAAATGTAAAAAGAGTGGCATGCTTTAGAGAATGATCAGGCAGTGATGCTTAGTATGTGTGAGATTTGTTTTAATAAGCTGACTCATGGAGGAGAACCAGGGTCACAGAAGTCTGAACAATCACGTCTTAAAGAGAGACTTGAGCTCGCTGCTTCTCCTTCCCATCATCCCTCAGCCTTTTTCCTCTGACTCCCTTGATCCCGCAGTCGCCCCCTCCCTGTGCCACAGTGCTAATAAGGAGAAGTAGAACGCTCTCTGTATCGCTGCCACATCTCATCAGCCGAACCATGCTTCAAAAAACGCCCCTCTCCTCCACCAACCCACAGAGCGCAGAGAGAGGGTGATATGAAGATAGGGGTGGGGGCGGAGGGTAGGACGGTGCATCATGGCTGATCAGATCTAATAAATAGCAGGGAGCGGCCCTGTTGAAAAAGATTAAGTTCCCTGTAGATGGGGGTTGCTTGCCAGTAAAAACTCATAAAGTCTAGTCCAACAATATAATCAACACATAGGCACAGGCCAGTGTGTGTGTGCAGTGCTCACGTTTCTATTCAGCCTTATTCCACTGCACATTGTGTAGCTACAAGTTTAGTAGATGAAATGTAAAAACGTGGTCTCTGCCTGAAGTCTTAAGTAACAACATCATCTCCAATATTAGAATGAGGGATCACAAAGGGCCTGACAAAGAGCAGGACGCAGTGATGTCTGAAATGACTTGTCCTTTCCAATTGCTGTGCCTTGAAAAAGTTTGAGAAAGAAAAGAGTTTTAGAAAAATCGATGGAAAGGGCCAAGTTTAATGCTTTGTACCCACTCAAATGTTTTTATGTGCGTGTGTTGTGTTTCTATGGTAATATAAGGCAAGACAAATACAAGAGCGAGAGCAATGAAATGCCTTAAAAGGGAAAATTCGGGAGACTATTCTCTTCTAAATTCTGTCTTTTCAAAGAAGTCGACATCATGCAGCCTATTCCAGCTACTTCTGATGAGATCAATCTTACCCTGCTTCATTGTTCTGCAATGTATAACCTGCATGGAAATCAATGCACTTCACGTTGCATCAAATATTATAAAAGGATGAAGCTGTTATAATGGTTATATGATCGAAAAACAAAACACTGAAACTTATTCAGGCCAGTGCTCACCCAGTATTTCATTGTGAGAGAATATGTCGACAAATTATTGTATTTTGTTCATAGTGGAGTTTTGCTCTCACTGCAATTTTCTGTCCCGGCCAAACACTTGGCCCGACACTTGACGAGATCAACAATTTGGGTTATAGATTTTTCCTTTATAGCGAATGGATAGAACATTATGGAAGAAGTCATACACTGTAGAGCTAATGCATCATTTATATAAAAGGGGAAATCAAAGATTGTTTGAAATTACAGTGTTCGGGCTCAATAATTGGAGAACTGTCACCGATACAGTGTGGTCCAAAAGGCAGAGCTCACTTCCCCAGAATAGGAAAGTGATCTCAGAGTGTATGTGAGGGGAAAAAAGGGAAATTGAAACCTGTTTAATATTAACTATTCGACTGATCAATGTGCCTGTTATTCCAGCCTCGGGCAAGGGCTGATATTCAGGGAGAGGAGAAAACAGGAATCACTCCAGCCACTCCATCCTCCAGTCTCCTCCTCCTCCTCTTTCCATCTCTACCTCTCTCTGCATCCCAGGGATTCCTTCCCCAGAGACTGGTGGCTCGTGTTACAGCGCCATAGCCTGCAGCTCTTCCTGTGAGGGTCACACTGGGTTGATGGAGAGGACCGGAGGCCGAGTGGAAATGGAAGCGGCTCCTCCCCGAAGGCGCGGACCATTTTCATGCAACATAAAAACAGGAAGGGCCGCCGCGCTCCTGATTTGGCTGTTAGCGCACGTGATCATTATGAAGACAGGTTTGACTGGAGGGGGGGTATTGCAGAGGATGTCATCAGCTTCCGAACATCATGTTTGCCGACTTGCTGTGTATGTTCCTCATGTTTGTCTGTGTGTATTTCTTTCTGTCTTGTATTTAGTGTTGATGTTATCAGCCAATGAGGCTGCAGTGAATATTTGATCACTGAAAGGAAATTTTCTCACACTTTTATGTGAAAATTAAGCTCCTATAAACCTGATCTAAAAAAAAACATCTTGTTGGTTCAGATACTTCCTCATTTCATTTTTTATTGACTTTTCCAGATAAATGATACAAATGATATGATCTCACTTTAATTGCTCATAGTGAGATACCTGAACTGACCGGCACTGCCATCCATTGAGCCAGGCAGCTTAAGTGGCTAATCAGAATGGCAGATTTTAGTTTCTATGAAAAAGAGACAAACAATTTCAAAAGCCGTTCTCCTCTGTGTCGGTGCCTTCACCTTTCTCTGTTTGGCTGTTTTCGCCCCTCCTCCATCACTGCACGCTGGCAGGAGACGGTCACTAAAGATCCTGCTGGAATTATTTATCAGGCCGAGGATATGTCACAGTAACCCAAACTGTACAGGACACACAGGGAGGAGAGAAAGTGCACTGAAATGCTTTCCTTTCATTTCCTGTGTTGCTAAGAGCTCATATAGATCTATGGCCCCATGAAGAGTCTACTGTACTCTATGTGACCCTGGTTCCATCACTGAAAAACACATCTCACTCATACACACACACGCAAGCACACACATCTATCTCCTGTATCATCCATTTTAGTTCAATATAGGCACAGAGCAGCGTCCGCAAGTGCAAATCCGTGTCACATTTTCTACTCTGCAAAGAACGGAACGGTGTCCTCCTGGCTCCTGCACAACTGCAGTTTCCCAAAGTCATCCTTTTAAAGGTGCTAGTCAACGTCAAGAACATCTCAGGCTTAATAACAGAATTGGAGAAAAGAGAGGTACAATGAGCCAGCCACATGTATAACACACTAAAGTAGCAAGAGCATAAACAACTATGTAACACAGGCTGAACAGGTTATAGGATTTGATTCAGAAGATTCCCTGTACATATATCATATACGCAGAAATGTTTTTTACATGTGCACATTTTGAGTCATATCATAGCTATTAAAGGTCCAAACTTTTCACCTCCCCTGTGTTTAATTTGAGGGTTTGATATCCAAATGAAGACATATTTGTAGTTTCAACTACCCAAAAATATTTGAATGTCGTTTAACGTCTCTCTCAGGGTTCCCTATATACTGAACAACTCAGTCAGCCAATCAGAGGAGAGAGCCTCTCTTCTGTTCAGCTGCTTTGTCGGTGACGCACGGCCCAGGCCAACTGCAGGTAACAGATGTCCTTGCCTCCAGCTCATTCTCCTCTGCTGTTGGACTCTCTGGGCGCACCAGTACATTACAGCGTGAGAGTCCAATACCATCACCAACATGAAGGACTGACAGCATCGGCCGGAGATGCGATCACTGTACGTTACAACACTTACAGGCTATGATTCTGACATTTTCCCTGTAAATGTGGAGGATATTGACAAGTGACTAGCATTTTATGAACACTCTGGCTCTCCCGGGGGACGACTGATTCATTAAAGCCAGGCTAAAAAACTGCCCAGAGGCATACAGAGCTACCAGAGTGCTTCCTGTCATGTTCGTAAATCATCTGTCACACTGTATTACATACATACAACAAAGTGTTCCTATGTGGAACAGCTGTGGGGATGAGCATCGCTGGCCACCGATGACAGCGCTGAATGCATACGAAAACACTTGCGTTTAACATAACTGAAGCTGCGCTGCGGGCTTACACTTTTTTTTTCACTTGCTAACACTTTTCTCATAGCGGATGCAGAGAGGAAGAACTCACATTTTTTGGGCCTCTTAAACAAAGCTGTTAGTTTACCTTGAGGAGCAATAACGTAAAAAAACACAATTGCATAATAACCCGAGCACCACCCTCCTCTGGCCAGTTATCGCCAGGATAAATCCTCAGTATCGTCACTACCAACAGTCCGCGGCAACAAAATTAGAACCCTATCTCGCCAGGGGCTGAGGCGTCGAGAAGACTAGATCAATAACGCAGAGGATTTGTGCCAGGAGTGGATATTTTGGGATGAAAGAAAGGTGAACTTCTCCAGGCAAAGGCAGCGCGGGGCTTGTTGTTGTTGTTACTGCAGAGCTTCTAACAGCGCTGTCTGGATGTAGAGACATAACAGCAGGTCCC
This sequence comes from Pseudopleuronectes americanus, assembly GCA_038501795.1. NCBI lineage: Eukaryota > Metazoa > Chordata > Actinopteri > Pleuronectiformes > Pleuronectidae > Pseudopleuronectes > Pseudopleuronectes americanus. The sequence continues at coordinate 5,804,232 of CM076733.1, forward strand.
ACAGGGGGATGAGCGGCATCGTGACCTTATAACACAGGAAATTAACTGAAATATTATGACTGGATTTCTCATTTTGATTTCAGCTCGTTTTATTTTTACATTATATGTTTATTTGAGGTTTTGCGCTCTCTATGGACATTTTCACACCTGCCCTGACCATGGTTCAAACCATGGTTCATTGTTTGCATTTGATCTGATAGTTTTGGTTTCAAATTGCAATTTAGGGAGCCTCCAATACATAACATTGATTGGTTTGTAGAGGGGCGTGAGTCTGAAGTTGGTGTGTTGTCTATTGTTCCATTGTATTCACTACGGATAATCTTTCAATTTGAATGGAGAAACGTTTCAACTGTATCTCTAACAACAATATGTCCTTGGCATCACCAGAGGCGAAGACTGCAAGCAAGTCTGCAAACAACTTCTGCTTTTTTTTCTACCGTCAATGCTATCTCAACTTCCTGCAATTGATCCGAAGGTCCGAACTATCCCCAAAACTATCAGTTTTTCACATTGCAAACAATCATGAAACATGGCTTGTTTGGTCTGGTGACCACTTGTTTTCTGGTGGTCTGAGGCAACTTTCACACCTGCTCAGTTGGTTCAGACTAAACTAAAAAGTCAGAAGGTCCGCACAAGCAGGTGTGAGAGCCACCCTTAGACCACATATATCCTAATAGAGCTGCAAGCCGACTTTGCCCTGCATCAAATCGGATAAACCTGCTATCTCTCTGCTAATGCCTTGTGATCACATAGGTGTGCATAAAGTCAGCATCTGTGCAGCCATGCAGGGCGGGCCCGTCGTGCTCACCACATCCAGACATCAATACATCATCGGCAATGACATCTCTCCAGAGAGCCGTGGCCTCAAGATGCAAGGAAGCATGAAAGAGAGATGAAGGAACACAAAGACGGAAAGTGGGGGGAGAACAGGAGACGAGGAGTGTTGGTGTAACTGAGCAGAATATTCCGGTAGTAATTATTGGGTGATAAAACGACACATGGAGAAACAGAAATCGAGAAGTGCTGCATGCTAATTTCCATCATAAGCACCAATCTGCATCTCTTAACAGTTGCCAGCTGAAGTTGGAAGCTGTTTCCTACCTGTGCACAGCTGATTGAACATGATGCACATCAGCAGAAGTTACTTCTGCATCTCAAAAAATAATCTTCCAACACCTGTTCAGACTCTGCTCTTTTGCGTAAAGTAAGTACTTGCTATTGAAATATTAAAAGTTGGGGTAGGTAAGTTATATTTGGTCTTATTAATAGCTAATTTAATAATAACCCTAATGTAAATCAAGGGATGTGAGAGAAAACTACACTTCCTCATCTGCTCCGTGAGAGAAGGCTTTGACCAGTCATAGGGCAGTTCAGAGAGAAGATGCTCCGATTGGCTACAAAGCAAAAGCAAGTGCAAGACCATTCTTTTATATTTAAAAAGAAAGTTGCAGATGATTCTGATGAAAAACTTGCGTCTAGAGTTTTGGAGGTGGTCTCTTCTGAATCCATTGTAGCTGTAACACGTTGCATTGATAAAAAGTAGTGTAGCAAATTATAGATATTTGCGGATATACGTAGTTTAGTAAGAGTGAAAAGTACAGCTGAACCTTTTTGATTTCTCCAACTCAAGTGCAATGAAGAGTCAGTTTTTCTGTCTGAGCCACAGAAATCAGCTGCAACACTGACAGAATGAAGACCCTGACTCATGGATTTGACTTGAGCTGGGATAGTTGAACTACACAACGAGAACAAGGAGGAGGGTGAATAAACCAAAGGGCCTATTAAACATTTGCAGGGATACAATCAAAGCAGGCTTATTGGATTTTATCTTTGCAAAAGCAACTAGCTGGATTCCCGAATATAAATCAGCCATGTTCAGAAAAACCACACCCGAGTTTGACAACGCATGAAAGAGGAACTTCCATCATCGGATTGGAAATGAGCAAACGACACAAAATTGACCAAAAATAATGTTTATTTAAAGGATATCCTAATTAGGCCTCTAGAATATTTTAGGGTAAGTGGTTTGCTGGAGGGACTGCATGTTGTGTTTGGCATGACGTGACGGCTTTATCCATCAAGGCTGAAGGAGAAGCGTGCACTCAAGTCTGCGTGTACTAAATATGTCAGAGCATGTCCCAGTGCCCTGAATGATAAAAGTCTTTTCAGAGGAGGAAGCTGCAGTAACTGCGCTCGCACTCCTCCCTCAGACAGTGGCTTTCATTAATTCTCGCTGTTTACATCAGTCCAAAGGCGGCTGCTCGCCTCTTCTTCTGAAGGCGGCTGCAGCTTTTCTCTGTATTTTCAGCCCCATAGGGAAAGAAAAGTTTTTATTAAAAGGAATCTTTCATGCAGATTTTGTCTTCTTCTTGAACAAAGTTGTGGTGAGGACATTATTTGAGTCTCTCTCTCTCATGATAAGCCATCTTGAGGCATCATCTCTGAAGCCTTGATTATTTGATAAGCGGCACATCCTACTGCCAGCAGAGAACCCACTGTGAAGAAATATTTTGGAGATGAGGAATAAGTTAATACGTTTTAGTGCTTTGCTCAGAAGTTGGGGATTAATTGAGAGTAATTAAGGATGTGACTATCTTTCAAGGGAACAGTCGTGGCCCTCTAACCCCCGTCACTCTGAAACCGGCAGACTGGAGGTGGTTGTGGTAGACGTCACGTCTCTAAGCGCCAATCATTCCTCGCTCCGCTGAGCTGTGATAAAGCCAGAGAAAGTTTCAAACTGATGTTGATGAGATACTGTCAAGAAAACTAAAGTGAGGTGACAAAGGGGAGACAACAAAGAAGTGAATGATGCAGCGATGAAAACAGCCTGAAGCAATATTCACTAAAAGCTCAAACACGATAACTTCAGATGTTACAGGAACAAACGCCCATTTCCTGACAGAAATAAACGTGTTCACAGGAAATCCTTTGAAATTGAAACTATTAGTATGAAACTTTATTTAAGGCTGCAACTCATGATCATTTCTATTATTAGATCTTTTTCTCAATCAATGCCCAACTCACCAGGCAACCAGCAGACGACATCTGCAGCTACTGTATTTTTATTACCTTCACCCATTCAGTAGCTTGCCCAAGAACACTTCAGCAGGCGTAATGGGGAAAACTGTGAATTAACAGCTGACCTGGTTAGTGGACAACCGCTCTACCTCCTAGGCCAGAGTCACTCAGTTCAACACCAAAAGTGGAAGAAAACTAAAAAAGAATGCATCTCCTTAAATTGACATTTAACTGTTAGTTTGGTCGATTAAACCAAATGAACAATCGCTCATCTCTAAATTCATGATTCACACCTCATCAGCTTCCAATAAGATGTTTTTTTCCTGTCATATCTCATATTCTCATGTTTACAAAGGGATAAAATGCCCAGGATTGTTGTACTGCGCTGAAAAGACAAACGCTGTGGTACCAAAATGAAGTGAAAACCGGCTATTTTGGATGCATGGTACTATCTGAGCCCAAACAGCCTGCTGTCATGGGAGACTTAGCTCCTACTGTGGTAGACTAATCTCCTCGTGCCTGTAGTGCTCGAGACTGGGTTGGTTGTATTGTGCTTCCCTTCAGAATCGGTATGCTGGGAAGCACTGCAGGGGATACATGTAAAGGATTAGCTCGAGTTAAAAATGTAATACAGGCTGGGGGAGCAGGAGGAAGATCACCTTCCTGTCTGGTCTGTGTCTGCGGCATATTATGGCTGCGGGGGTCAATAGTTCATCGGATGAGCAAGAAGCAGAGGAATAGTTAACCTCTGTGTGCTAAGATAATGGTCGGATTTTCTGGTTCTGCGATCCATTATTTCTCAGTGGTGAGAATAAATGTGTGTGTGGGGGGGATAGAAATACAATGGTGTTATTTGCACTAACCTTGGCCTTGCCCGTGCTCTGCAGAATGTGGACCAGTGCACACGCCATCTCCTCCTTGTTCTTGACGCTAATCCCGGGCTCGAGCACCGAGCACAGCAGCATGTAGTTGTTGGTGGTGTACTCTGCAAACTCCTTGTACATCTCCATGGGAAGGATGTTCATACTCTGATAGCGCGCCTTGAGGCGGATCATGGGCCCTGAAGTCTTGCCCTTAGGGGGGTTGGGCGTGCTCACCGGATACCATTTCTCCACAAACTGTCGCCCGGTAACCGCTGCCACGGGGATGTTGACGAGTCCGATGTAATTGTTTTTGTCTTTCTTCTTCTTCTTGTCCGTGTCCTTGTAGAGGTGGGCCGTGATGCACTTGACAGCAGGTAGGTTATTAAACTCAAAGTGCTCCCCCCAAAACACATTGTCAGTCTTGAGCTTGCAGGTGGTGCGAGCGTAGAGTGAATCATCCAGACACAGCTCGCAGAAGTATTTCTTTTTCGCCGGCAGATCCTTGGCCTCGATGATCCACAGCCTCAGGAGGTTCTCCACCCGGCGACTGTTGTCCTGGAGACAGAGAGAGTGATTTAGTGAGTGACTTTTTTGCCAATATCAGTGAAATCATAAAGAAAAAAACACCACCTTTACACATGTTCAAAGGGATGTAGTTGAAAATGTTATATTTTTTTTATAAACTTTATAAATAAACTTAATATGAACCTAAAAACGAGTCAAGACTGAGTGAATCAAATAACTGCAGAAATAAAGTGATAACAATCAATCTAAACCTGCCTCAACTGGATTTTTAAGTTTCTCCGTTTAAATATAAGTACTTTCAAGACATTACTTCAAACATGTCATTGAATCAACTTAAAAATGGACTTTTAAAAGCTAAGAAATCTCACCAACTACATTATATCAGAGCACTAACCCATTCTTATGTCAGAAATTGCTATTTGCCGTGAGTGGGGCACATTTTTTTTGTCCCATTATTCAGATTGCCTTGAAGACGAGCTCTGAAAACGAAGAGAGGAAGGACGAGAGGAGGTAATAATTACATAATTAGAAAGAAAACCAGAAGCCTCTCATAATAAGTGGGCCTTTGGATGTTTCAAGTGCTGGTAGTATATATATAGAATTTAATCTGTAGAACTTTACATGTGTGGCTCAAGAGGATAATGTCTCACAATCCCCTTGTAACTTAAAGTAAAAGACCTTTTTCTTATTAGTTGGCTACAAGAAACATTTATTCCCCCTCCACCATCCTCCTTTCTTGAGTAGGGCCTGATCCTTCCAATTCCCTTCACTCTAAATTCCCACAGTTTTCACCCATTTATCCATAAATGTCAAGTCCCTCCACTAATCCATCTCCAGCTATCTCACATTCTTGAACCACATCTCAGGGTGAGGTGACTCTTGTTTCGGTTTCAGGTCCGTTCTCCACGAAATCAAGAGAACGAACCCTCCTGCAGACACTGACAGCGATAAGCAATCGCTTCCTATTCCTTATTTATCTCCCTAAATGATGCCAGATACCTCAACTCGTATGATTCATGTGCCGAGTCAGTGAGCACGTCCTAATCGGATAGGTCGGCTCCGTCTTGTGAAGCAACTCAACGAAAAACCACCATGTGTCATATACATTTTGTTCTCAGTCATCTGATGTTCCTCAGACTCTGTAGAGTTAGAACTCCACAGAACGGTACTCCATGAAGATCCAGAGTTGGAATATATTTTTGGTAACACGTGTGATCACTGTTCGGTAACGCCTCCTCAGCAGTGCTGTCAATTTTACAAATGTACCTACACACACAACAGTTTGTACTCCTACTGTGAATGAAGGTGCTCCGTAACATCATCACAAATTAAACTTTTCTATGTGTATATTTATATTCACACAAGTATTAAATATAAAACACCACTCATTTTGACGACACCTAAATTACCTATTATTATAATTAGCCATAATTATCCTATTACATAGGAGATGAACTGTGCAGGTACAGCATTTACACCACATCTGGCTTAAAGCTACAGAGAAAGACCAAATGTAATTAACTCTGAGAGTTGTTTGCATGTTGACGGCCCTGTCCATTGCTTTGTTTGTTTGCTTCATACAGTCAGCAGGAATACACAAATCTATTGAAATAATTTCCACATGACGATGGCACATAGGCCAACAAAGAACACTCGACTGGACAATGGGACAGATCCAGGAATTTCTTTTTAATTTGTATCCCTTGCTTTAACATTTCAAAATAGGGCTTTGTTTTTACATATTCAGTATCATAATTCCATAATACATGGATATTGATCAAAATAATTAAGCATGTTAAGGGACTGATATTCATGAGTGTGAATTTTGGTGCAGGTCCAAATACAAATCCATATCTAGTGGATTTAAATGTGGTTTCACAAGGGAACTGTTGGGCTATGATGGAGGCATTCACTCTAGAGGATATCATTCTAGTTTCTTTTACAATTACTAAGTTGCATTGCTTTCTTCTCCACCAGCAAAAGAAAAGAGACTTCAGGGTGATGTTAAGATAACAAATAGTGACTGAAATCCCCAAACAATTTAACAGTTTGAGAGATCTGTCTGCCTCCTGCATAATGTCCTCTCAATGTTCTCCCAATAGACTGTGCATAAAGATGGACGACATGACCCCTCCCCAAAAGTGAATAATAAGTGTCTGGATCGCCACCTGGTGACAGGCTGCAGCTTATATAATAAATCCCTCTTCCTCAATGTTAGTGGATGGGACATGGATCAGATTAAAAAAGTAAAAATAGACATCAAATATATTTCTCTCAAAGACTGTTTTCGATATTTTAAGTCGTTCTTATCCCATTGGTGTTTGTTCAAGTTCAGATTTTTTCAGTAAGTTTGTTTCCATTTACTTATCTGCTATAATCAATAAAAAAATAAGTTTTCAGTAAAAATAAATGATTAGAACATTCAGCTACTTCAATAGATCTCCATGCTGTCATTTTGCTGGATAAAGCATTTCCTTCACTTTCATACTTTACTTTCATCTCGGGTCGAATCTCTGAGAAGCAGTAGAGTTGACAGTGGTAACTGAAGTAGAAGCAGGTGAAGTGGTAAATTGAGTGACAAAAAAATCAGCTTTATCTCTTTAAAGACAACTTCCTTATCGATCTCTAGAGAGTTCCATCTGTTTCCAGACTACGTGTTTGCCAGAAAAAACACTGCGCTGCATCTAATCTCTCAAAAATCATAAAAGACCCAAAGCAAAGACAGGCAGAAGCAAAGCATCCTCGTCAAATGAGATAAGGGAGACTCGAACGCTATTAAGAATCTTTTTCATCCCAAAGTTGTAATCAGTGGGTAATTTGTAAAATAATGACAGATGACGAAGCAAAGACATTGCGAGATCTGGACTTTTTTTCTTGGCTTGAAATGTTTGCCATTCTCCCTCTGCCACAGCTGTGTTTGTCAAGATAACATACGGGAGGAAAACACTTTCAGAGTCTTTGTGTTCCTCGCTACGACCTCTGCCGCCAAGGTGCAGCGAGAGCACAGCTGGATGCAAAAGTCAGGTTGTGTTGTGGCATGACTTACAACACAATGTCAACACCTTATAGCCTTCATCTGTGTCGCAGGGTGCGGTTTGGAATTGGGACACTACCACATCAGGTGATTAGTGTTGATTACATCACACGGTCTCATCGCTCCTATTTACGTTCTCACCTTGTTGGGTTGCACCGCTCGCCGCAGATTCTCCATCCATTTGTCTCTCTCGGCTGACGAGCGACAGGAAAAGCATTTGCTCCCCGTGGAGGTGGTGACCTGCCGTGGCGACGCAGACAGAGAAAGAAAATTAAAGCTTTCATGATTAAACCCCTAATGCATAACAAAGAGGGAGAGGGAGTGGAAAAGAAATGGCTTTGACAAAATTTCATAAACAGCAGTTCTGTGACTGCAAATAAGCTTATCGAAAAGACACACACACACACACATACAAATATGGGATAACATGAGGAGCCTGATGATGACTTGGCAGAGTTCGGGAATGACTGAATGGACAGAGAGGGAGAGATGGCTGCTTGGCAGACTGGGTGATGACTGAGTGATTAAAAAATGCACAGTGCAAAAAACTGTTTGAAAAGAGAAAATGATGTAATGAGCAGGATTATACCGATTAGTAGAGATTATGGGATACAACAGGGTTCAGTCATTTCTCTCTACAGCTACGTTTCAGACATTTACTGATCTGTGGACATTTCCTGAAATTTCCCAGAGGGAGCTGGACCTGAGAACGCAAAAGTCAGAGTCAGGTGCTCCCGAAATTTTTACTGAACTTTTCCTGCCAACTCCGTAAATGGTAACAGTAAAATGTCCCAGAAAATGTGTGAGTGAGCCCATTGAATTGGAATTTGGAACAGAACACAGCATTACAGCTTCCGCTGACCCAGAATCCTAAAGCAAACTGCTAAAAGTAGTTCTTTTTTATCTTTAGTTTCTTCACTGAATAAGCAGAACTTTAAAAAAGTGGCAACATATCCAGCTCGTATATGATCCCCTAAAGTTGTTCCGGTCACCGTGTCATCAACAGTACCCTCTATTCAAACCCAGCAGATGTGGGCAATATTACGATTGATATGGAGTTATGTATCTGGCTGATTAATGTAAGTCTAATATTCACAGGGTTTTGATCTCCAGCAGTTTGTGGATTCATTAGCGTATGATTACTCCACTTTGTTCTCCAGCTATCGACGCTAACTTTGTCTTTCTGCGGTATTGCAACGGTTTGTCGTCCCAGGTTGTATTTTCCAGTGTTTTTCAGCCTCTCTTTATTAAGAGTGTTTCTTGTTTAATTATTACCTCGTGTTTCTTGTACTTCCTTGTGTTTATGTTTGTCTGACTGGTTTCGGTGTGGCATTTTTTCTGTTTCCTGTTTTATTTTGTAGGCCCTGATCCTAGTGTTTTCCTCACTTCCTGTCTCAGTGATTGTCTGCACTAGTCCTCATGTGTTCCACCTGTGTCCAATTGCCCCTGCCTTCCCTGTGTGTGTATATAAGTCTCTGTGCTTCCCTTTGTCCTCGTTGGATCGTTGTCTAAATGTCATGAAGTCCTGTCCTCCTGTGTTTCTGTATCTATGTCTCCTGAGCTCCCGTCCGCTTCTCCTGTGTGTTTTTGACTTTAAGTTTAGATTTTTGAGAATTTTATGTTCCACCAAGTCAAGAAGTCGTCTAACCTGAATGTTATATGTTTCTAAAATGAACATGGCTTTTACACAGTGATGCCTGAAATAACTCATCCAAGCAACGTAAAATGTATCGCTGTGTGTGGATGCTTTTATGAAAGCGGAACCAGTAGTGGGAATGTTGTGTAAGTGTACATGTATGTGTGTCCTCTCACCTCAAAGCAGAAGTCCTGCCCGAGGATGCTCATGTGAACAGGCTTGATGATGACCTCGTCCTCCATACTTAGGTCCAGAGCTTCTACAGCGGTACTGGGGCTGAGCAATGACTCATGGGAGCGAGACTCCTTCAGCCTCGGCATCAGATGAGATCTAAGAGAGGAAGGGAGAGAGAGAACTGAGTCACCCTGCAGAGTCTGAGGACAGGAAATGGGAGAGGGGGAGCATACGCGCCGCACGTATTATCGTGCGTCCGAGGTGAGCGTGAAAGAAGAGAGAGGTGTGAGGGTAACAACGAGAGGATGCTCCACTTGCCTCAAAGTCAGCGAGTTTTCAGCAGGATGAGTAAATCAACACGTGTTCATTAGAGCGGAAACAATTTAGAGACTGAGACCGAGACCTCCATGCAAACATTCAAATGGTGAAGGACCTGCATTCAGTCACGCTTTGCTGGTCTTAATGACCACTCAAAGTGCTTTACAGTAGAGTTGACTTTCCCCCTCTTCACACACAAATTCACACAGCACTTCTATATCTAGCGCCTGGCCTATCAGTCATGCCTCTCATTCATACGCTACTAGCACAGGAATTTGAGTTTGAGTGTCTCGCCCATGTACACTTCATCAAACGGACTGGACGAGCTAGGAATCAGACCACCAATTCTCTGATTAGTGGATGACTCACTCTACCACCACCGAAAACACAATCTCACATCTTGATAAGGACCATGGAGAATGGATATTCCAAACCCAACCCGCCACCGCAGCCTTTTCAGCTCTCATTACTTCACTAATGTAACAAAACTCTTTATTAGTTTCATAATCTAATGTAAAATATGCAACTTTGCCCACTAGGGGTCTCTCAATCAAATCAAAACAATAACATAAGACCTGGTTTGTCATTTTGAAGCAGCGTGGGATCATGGGAGTTGTTGTCTTCATCACCACTGCAGATGAAAATCTACCTGACACAACAAATCATGCTCACATTAATATTAAAGTTGTATTAATCTTACACATCCATTAAGTGACCAATACAAACAGTGGAAGGAAACCAAACAGGCGACTGGCTAACTGGCTAGCGGTGTGGTTTTTCTTCATCATAAGTCAAAGCTCTATTTTAATTTAGGTTGTGCGATATATTTATATGACACATGACAACCTAATTGCATGTGTCATGTGTTTATTCTGGTCAAATCCTGAATGAGTCATCACACTTGCAGTAAAAAGTTGTGCAGATTCAAGATAGATAACCACCCTGAGACTGCAGACTACCCTGTGTATAGTCATGTCAATCGTGTGGGAACATTGCGCAAAAAAAATCGAACTAACCATGCCCATGCACCACTTCTGCTAACGGATGCTTTATTACTTCTCATGCAATGAGTCAATGAAAAGGCATAGAAGAGCTGAGTCAAGCCGCTCTGCAAACTGGTGGAAACGCTACAAATAGGCAACGATTTGTATCATTGATTATCATGAATGGTCAGACTTGCACAATTTTCATGATGTGATAATGTTTCACGGTGATAAACCTCACACTCATCTGAGGTTCATTTAACAAACACACACCACACAAATAGCATTCTCCGAGCGGATATTTATGACGAGAGCCCGGAGTGCACTTTAGAAAGCATTCTGTATCCTCACAATGACAGCCCTCGAGCCCGTTCTCTTGGCCATTCTTCAGGCGGAGAATAGAAGGAGACAGAGTAAAGAGCTTTCTGCTGTTTGCTGTGTTTGATGTCGCCCTACTTTCTGTGTTTTTAGAAGAGTTAGAGAGAATGACTGTCACCACAAAAGAGCAAGTGCGTCTTCATGCACTGATCATATACATGTCCCCGCGATGCACATCATTCAGCTTAATATTAGGCCAACGTTAAGCTTCACAAACACGCAACAATTAACAATGAGCTTAAAGGGGGTTTAGCAATTTGAATCCAGTACACTTTGTCGAATTCTGCTAAAATCCAATGAACCAATAGGCCAGATGTGTGTTGTCCCTGTTGCTAATGTTTGTGGTGGCTAATTCCAACATAATTCAACTGTTTGCATTGAGAATTGCAGCTCAACACGCTCCTTCCGACTGTGGACCATAGCAACCAAACATTGGTTTAACATCCTTAGAGCAGTCAGCATCCAATCACAATACATCGTGAGGGCAGTAGAAATGGTACAGCAAAGGAATGCTTCTTGAAAGGCAGACAGACACTGCTGCGCCTGATTCGTGTCTTTGAACGTGTAGTTCGTGCACAAACAGAGAGGGCATCTTGGCTACCATTAATGCTAATGTTTTTGGTGGCTAGTTCCTATTTGTGAGTGCCTAAATAAGGGGGGCGGAGCTTCCGAACTAGCAGTGAAGGGACGGGTGTTCTTGTTTTCAAACATGAACAGTCCCTCCCCAGAATTGCTACCCCCACCTTTTAAGTATTTAAAATGGTGTCATCATCAAACATGATGTGAAGTGAACAAAAAGGAACTGCCGCCTTTAGCCCGCCATCGACCATACCCATGTTCTCGTCACTCTCACAGTGATAAGAGGATGAAGAAGCTTAATACGCTGGTGGGGGGTGTAAACAGCTACATACACATTAGCCCCTGACACTCAGTTACTTGCAGGAATGCGGACGATACAGGGTCAATTGCTGATGTAATGAGAGAGAACATTCTTTCAATAGTGCCCTCTGTGGACGGCTTACACGCTAATCTCATGCATGTGTGTGAGCCTCCGTGTGGTTTTGTGTGTGTGTGTGTGTGTAATGTTCATCTCTGCTTTGGACTAAAAGAAGAGCATTCCAGGAATAACATGCAGCAGCCGTAATGACAGATTAACAGCCGCATGCAGCCCTGTTGTACAGTCGGACAGCTTTGTTGTCAAATCCACCGTCCAATGCAAAGTAGATAATAATCTGTCCAACCCTTCTTCGCCCTGGCTCGGTTTTCACGCAAACACACACGCATGCATATGCACAAATCTCATCTCTCTGAAACACAACAACATGTGCAAACACCGCTAGGACAGCTTTGCATATGTGAGCATCCAGTTGCAGGAGCTCTTAGCCTTTCCCAAAGCTGCAGAGGATGCAATGTTTGCACCTAGCTCTGCTTTGTGATTGGCTGACTGGGTACCGGGCAGAACAGTGAGCGAGTCAAATAAAAGAGGAGGAGGGAAATCATGAAGATACTGAAACTTTGTGTCTCTAGTCTCAAAACCTCCATGATGACGATGTTTACGTGTTTTACAAACAATAGAACTGAAGGAAACTTGTGCCATCAATATCAAATATTCTTATGCACTGGCATATTTCTAATATATACAGTGTGTGTGTGTATATATATATATATATATATATAATATGGAATATATATTCCGGATGTTGTTATATATAAATATTTATTCTTCTGTTGAAATGCTCTTTTCTCTCAGCACATCATAAGATAAGAACATTAGTGTCAGTGGAAATGGTGGGAGTAGTAACTGCTGAATAATAATGCTCGCCTTCATCTGCATGGCACTGTATTCAATTCTACTGTAATGTGTAATTTAGAGCCTTTTGTGCGCCACTTTGTAATGACAATGAACGACACGTCTGGCAAGTGAAATCTGCTCATAACTTCTGCATCAGCCGAACCTGACGCTCTGTTGGTGTCAGCCTCCGCACACAAGCAGCATTACAAGCAATGACTGTCATCCTCATCTCCTCATTTTTCCACACTTTGGGTCCCCTCCCCCAGCATCGCCTATTCTCAGCAAATGTTCTGTGTCCTTGACAGCCCTCCAATACTCTGTTCCTCTCATTTAGTGTTTACCTGAGGTGAAGGGGGGGTTTGTTTAAGTTAAGTGGATTTTTTTGGTACACAACTTTCCATCTCACTCTTCCACTCCCTGTTCATCTGTTTAACTTTGTTTATCTCCCTTCGCCTCTCTTGGCTACCGATTAATCCATCTCTCCTTGTCCCCTGGGCTTCGTTCTGGCTATTTAAATGTTTCACATATTATATAGGAGATACACAAGTGTCGGACGGTTTGGAAACTTCCACTGGCTCCTCACAACTGTGTAAAGAGCAGAAGGGAATAAAATGAAAAGGTCAAACTATAAAGAGCAGTTTTGTTAAAAGAAAACTGTTCATATTGTTAACTATAATACTATAATACAATACAATAAAATATTTGCAAACATATATAGATTAAATGTTTGTGTGAAAGTCTGTTCATCCAAAGAGACAAAGATTTATTTCATTGATGAATTTTCTGTTTTCAGCTTAAAGACCTAAAACTTCCAATTATTCGGTTAGAAATGAAGAAGCCTTTTGGATAAGAGGTGAAACATCTTCAAGAAATACAAGCAAGTCCATATGTCTTCTTACTCGAGCACATCTTCTAAGGATACCATGACCTGGACGACTGAGAATCTTCACAGACTTTGTGGCATTTGGAACAGAGACTCAAAAGAAGTTTTGAGAACGCAGAGAGTTATTATATTAATACATTTCTGAATAATTATTTATATGTATTCTATCAGCGCAGTCTGAGAACTAGATGCACTGTGCCCTACTGAGGTTCAATAGAAACCCAGTTAGGAGCGAGCGCCGCAGAAAGCAGAGCAGAGTAATGGATTCTGAGTGGGTCGGGACTGCACCCAGTGTGCTTTGTCTCTGCATCCTGTAAAGAGTTCATCTGATAGCCTGTCTGGGATCTGATATAGTCTGAAACCTTGGGCCTATATAGGCGTCAGAGCACTTAGACCTCTGACACACTGACTTGATGGCTGGCTGGCTGTGCCACGAGGGACTATTTTTGCAGCGATAGTTGAAAACAGGCTGAATTAATGTGGTGCGACTGCAAATAACAGCACTTTGAAGGCCTGCAACCACCTGGGTTGCATCACAAATATGCATTGTTCCAACACAATCACATTCGCAACACCAACAGCACGTTATAGCACATGCGCAGCGGTGTTAATCTTTACATAATACCCTCTTTGTGTTGCTCCTCCACTCACGCTACTGTGCAGTAATTATCCAACACACAAACTTACCCCAATGACAAAAGTTAAGCTTCAGGCATAACCTAAACACAACAAGCACTTCTCTCAGGAGAGGCCCTCACTTATTGCCGGAGCTAAGCGACCTGATGTTAAGTCTCCTTGCTAACAGTTTTTCACCGTGGATACACAGTGTTTACACAGCACTTTGCTTTGCTGTTAGAGCAGCATCTACAACAATCAATACGCTCCCCCACTCACAGACTGGCACAGCAATTACCTGTTAATAATGCGCTCGACCAAACAAACACATGCCAGGCAGAGGCGTACAAAGTTTTGGATGATATCTGTGGCTCCTGCTCCTTTATGTGGACTTACTGTCAATTGCTTTGGACATTAAGTGTCAGCTACATTAATGTTATGTTATATAAAATCTGACTAAATAAAGTACTAAAACATAAAGAATGCAGACGCTTCCCTTCAGGGGATGAGGTCATATATATATATATATATATATGACCAGTGCATCCATATTACAGAGCATAACATTAGTTATTCCCAAAAATATAGGTGTTATTTAATGTCTATGCTTTTTCAATGGAAAAATACTCATTCATTGCGTACTTGAGCCAGATTTAGCAAGGCAGGCTAGTTTTCATCTGCAGGTTTGATCTAAAATGACACAAAATAACTTGATTTTCAAAACATGGTAAATTACCTTCAAGTTGAGCGATAGCATATACCTGAATAAAAGAGGGAGCCCAGTTATAACAGTAAAAATAGGTTTAAAATCTATTTAGCACTGTCACATAACAGCAAGAGGGCTCTTGTTCTGGATCCTGGTTTGGCCGGGGGCCTTTCAGTATTTACATGCTTCCTCTCATAGTCCAAGGACATGCAGATTGGGTTACATCAATTGGAGACTCAAACTGACTGTCGGTGTGATTGGCTGTTTGTCGCTATGTGTCAGCCCTGGTGACCTGTCCTGGGTGTACCCTGCCTCTCAACCAATGTCAGCTGGGATTAGTTGCCGCCTTTCGCAACCCCACGCATGGATCTGGACTGAATGCAATACTTTTCCCTTTTGATACTTTGAGTAAACCTCAAGGAGAGGTTGTTTATTAATTTTTCAGGAACTGCTTGGCTCTGTGATGGGCCAACACCTTATGTTACTGCATTCCAATATGTTATCTGTAATCAACAAGCCAAAGTCCAATAATGAAACCCCTGACAGCAAAGACAATGCTGATGACAAGACAAATTCATCCACAGCTCAGATAAATAATGATGAAAGAAAATGTGCAGTAATGCTGCCTGTAAGGGGGTTTGGTGAGACCTGAAGCCCAGTGGTTACACTAGTGGTTTGTTATAGCGTACCTAAGGAGAAGCTGCAAACTTTTCACCAAATTTAGTCCTGCAACATTCTCCAAACAGCTGGAACGTCATGTAACAAGGTTCTCAAACCGACAGGCTCCATCCAGCCAGCAACACACCGACCACTCCGCTCGCACCTGGGCCCCAGCTCAAACATTAAAGCAGGGAAAAACAAAACAGTTAACGGTGGAACTCCTGCTGTGCACACGATCGCACTGTGATTGTTCAAGGTTGATGATGAAACACACACACACACACACCGCAGAGACAGGCAACTGGACAATTCAGCCATTATTTATGCATCAAGCCTCGCACGATAAAGTGTCCATTATTCCTACTGGGTTGGCCCTGACTCAGTGGAAAGGACCACAGGCTGTGATGAAACAACCAAGTGTCTGTCACACTGCGGTGTGCTCTGTCACTGGCTGATCGCTCATTTGAACCAAGCAGATGTGGTTAGTCCTTCTTAATTCTCACAGTGAATAATGAATCACCATCAGCTCGGAGACAAAGTGAAAGTCTTACCGCAGTGTCAGTGTCAGATTTATGTCCTTCATTCGCATGTTTTTCAGCGATACAGTGGCATTTGGAGTTTTGTTAGGCCCGTGAAAATATATGTTTTAGTGCATCAACCCGCCAGCTGTCAAATGTCATCTGCACAGGGGTGCCGGAACAGCTGGGTGATGGGTAGCTGGAGAATATAGACAACAAAACAAACATCTGGCCCCACAGCAAGAGGCGAGAAGGAAAAGAGTAGTCAAGAGGAGGTGAGGGGGAAGAGACGAGGAGGATCCTGTCAGACGCTACTGGTGCAGAACGATGGATGTGTGAGCGGAACCATTGACTTGTGGCTACAGGCCTCCAAGCCCAAAATCCAATCAGGACGGGTAGGAGACCCCTTCAAGAGCAAGCCTCACTCACTGTCAAAGGCAGACAGAACAGAGGAAGGATGATCTCTGGAGACAAACACAGAGTTTGAGGTCGGGGTGAGTTGGAGGAGATGTAGCTAATGTGACGGCCTCAACTACCATTCCTTTTACCAATAACCCCTCAGAGGAAAATTTACACCCATCAAATCTAGACAGACACTCTCAATACAAAAGCCCGAACCAACCTTCCAATCTGTGACCTCAGTGAAGGTCCTTGCCAACCAAATCTGCATTTTTCATGTGCGTTTTTTAATTTGTTGGCCAAACCTTGCACGCTGATACTGACGGGGCCTTTTATTCTATTTGTTCAGAAAAATTTCAGCCGGAGATAAACTGGAGTCGAACGGTGAGGATGATTTTGTGGTCCTCCAAATTCTTGAAAAGTGAAAAAGAACACATTAGGTCCATCCAATCCTGAGAGGCCGTCAGGCTCTCACATACTGCCAAAATGGTGTTTGGTAGTATGTCTTAGGTAAACACACACACACACATACATAGATAAAGACACTCAAACACACATATATGCCTATAATGTATCAGGATGAGCAGTCTCACAACTCTCTGGAACGCCCTTTGACAGAAGTGGAAGACCCAGAAAATCAAAACTGTTTACTGACCGACAAAAGTTTCGAGATCGGTGTGATAACATGATTGGCATAACATGACGTTGTGTTTATTTAACACTTGTTTGGTAACGTTTTCAGACAAACTGTGTGTGTGTGCAAAGACCTAAATTGGCTGTGCCGAATGCCCATTAAATCAATAACAAAGACAGCTAATGAAAAGAAAAAAGGGAAAATGTAAATCGTGGTTGCCGTCAGTCTAGCTCCAGTGCATTAGTGCAGTGCAGCACCTGTGCTGGTTGACGGCGTTGGCTCTTTAGGCTCCTACACTGCCGGCGGACTAATGCACATGACACAAAAGAGAGATTATGCTGTGAAGAGGGGCATAGAGAAAGAGCCCTGCCCCAGCATCCCTGCACCAAGTAAAAAATGAAGCTATAGTGTGACCACTTTTGTGAAGAATAATAAGAAGGCGGTTAGAGCTCCATAGAGGGGAACACACATTAGCTTAGAATGGAAGGAACAGCTCCACACAAAGATGGCCTTTCATTTACAGAGAGGAAGGAAGCTTTTAAGGACAAGAATGAGACGCATATAAACATGCGCACACGCCTCCCTGACAAATACACACATGCCAGACATAGGGAACGAGGGAGTTAGCTTTAGCATTTAGTATCTCCCAAATAATCAGCCTTACTAGGCCCCCTTTATTATGAGTCTGCAGGGATGCCTGACTCAGAGCTCTGGCAGACATGCTTCATTGTGGGAAAATTTGGCTGGTGACTGAGATCAGGTGGTTGGAGAACAACTGTTGGAAGAGCTAACTCTCTCTCTCACACACACACACACACACACACACACACACAGCTTGATTACAGTGAGAGCCTCCCTACTAGGCTGCGAGGTAATTCAGTGTAACATCTGCTAGGACACTCACTGCGGGGGACCAATACGCTGCAATGAGAAGCGGCTCCGAGCCGAGGCTTGAGCTCTGAGGTCATGTGCCGAGAGTCGGAGAGCAGAACAGCTGGTTGCGAACCGCTGGACAAAGTCAATCATACTTTAGCAGCTACAAAACACAGCATGTGAATTACCTGCAATGATCTGCGAGGACTGTTTACGTTTGGTAAATATTTGCAGTGATTTCATTGGAGGATTATTCTGCGGCCGCCGCTGCGGGATGTGACACATGTAGTACATCCTTTTTACATCTCATTCCTCTTCCCTGGACAGTTTTAAGAGCCACGAGTCAACGGTCACTAGAGCAAATAATGATGCTTCTACAGTGCAATGGATTTTTATGACACCACACTAGGTGTGAGTGTGCGGTAGTGGGGGTGTTTGACCATCGCTTTATTCACAGTAATTACATCGGGAGTGCAGCAATTCAAATAGGACAGTCAACACATCACAATTGCTTTGAAATTATATTGAGGTCAAAGGTCAGCCCAAACAGTAACTCCCTAAATAGCAGCTAAAGTCAAAGGGCTAATGACATACTGATGACTGATGGCCTTCTGGGCACCAACAGACACAGTGTGATCGGTAAATTGATTTAAAAACTATTCACTTATAATCTGACATGTGAGGGGAAAAAAACATCATGCTAGAATTTGACTTTACAAGAGTAAATATATCTGTTTTAGTCACACAGCCTGGTGGAGCACTGTCTCATGACTCATGACACACAATGTGCTTTGACTGCTCACACACATGTGGTGTCCCCCGAGCAGGAAACAAGAACACTCAAATGCACGTGAAGATGATGTCAGAAATCCACTACAGAGTATTAGGGCGGTAATCGGGAAAAATAGATGAGATTTTTGAGAATAAAGTCTTAATACTAAGGGAAATACAGTCGTAGTTTACAAGAAAAGGGTCTGGGAATGAAGGAAAAAAATACCTTTGTAGTAAGTAAGCAGAAGGCGCTTGGACGCCTCGGATTGGAATTGGAAGTATAAAATTTTCTTCACGTATTATCCCATTTATTTGCTCACTTTAAGTCGCCCTAACGCTCACAGAAATGAGGGGGGAGGGCTGTTAAAATGACTGTCTATGTAAACATTGAATTTATGTACAATAATGCCTCATGGTTGACATATGATAAATATATTATGATGTACTGTTACATAGAATATATACTAATCCGGTAAATATAGAAGTACCAGCATCATGAAAAATGGTCTTTAAGACATATTATTTTCTCTTCATTCTACTTTTCTTGACAAGCTGAGCAAGAAAAATTTAAATAGCTTGATTGTTTGTCTCTCTCTCTGTCCCACATAACCTCATTACTAGAACCAAATATTAAGGGGTTTCTCAGTTACACCAGTGGGTCAACAATTGATGTGTTTATTGTATATTTTCACTTAAAAACAGCATTAAGAGGATTTTCTTTAACTTAAACTATTTATTATGTGAATGTGAGCCACAGTGACGTCATGGGTCAGAAATTGATTATTCCAGCAGAGGGCAAATTTACTAAACAGAAAATCCATGTAATGTACTTAACTTTCACTCCATTGATTTGTCTGCATTACAACACATTGTGCATTATTTGAATTCGAGCCACAAAATGTGTGAGAGCAAAAGAACAATATTTGTATATATGAATAATTGCGAGTGAATACATTTGTATTGTCAACTTGTAACTCGCTGCTGCAAGTATAAACAGCCTTACAATCTAAGCTGTCAGGGAACTAATCAACCCAGAATGTATCAGATGCCTGATTCGGTTTTGTTTGTGATAATTATAGGGGCTTTAAAAAAACACCAGCCAAACTCAGTCCACTTTGAAACTGCCAACGAATAGCCTCGACAGGTCAGGACTGATTCGTTATTTTGAAACGAGGAATACGGCACTCGCAAACACAGAAAAACAGACTTTTACTTTTTACTTTGCTATTCAGGGAACCTTTGACCTATGAATTCTGAACAAAAATACCACAGCAGAGAGGGAGAGCGGGAAGGGATGGAAGGCGGAGGAAAGGAAAATACAGTTATTACCAGGGATACTGAGACAACCGGACTAATCGGGCCAAATGTCTGCCCAATTAACTGATACCTTCTGGCTTCGGGCCATCCAGACATCCTCACTGTTAAAGCATGAAGGGTGATGAGGAAGCAGTGGTTTGAAAATCTGTCCCTTACCATATTAACTTGAGAACGCACTTCAATGTGATAAGCTATTTATGGTCTTACTCTCACACGAAATTAAGTTACAAATACATCTTTATGTTGACTTTGGGATTACCCATTTCCTAATCCTCATTGGCCATTTTTGATCTAGCATTTAAAGCTAAGGTCGGTTATCCTGGAAAAGTTAGTAAGTGCAGGCTACAATACAAATATGCAGCCGGTACAGCCCACCTCCTCTTACTGACCCTATCATCAAAGCTATACGTCCCAAAAACACAAACACAAACTAACTGACATCTGCTAGAAGATGACTTCTGGCTATTGTCTCTGCCTCAGTGCTGTATATCTCTCCATCTTGTGAAGATCATGTGCAGTGAGAGCAGGGGCAGGAAGGTCGGTTAGTGACAGTGTATCATTTGATCCAAATGAAATGATTGGTGCAGGACTGTAAAAAAAAAGCACCTAACCACAAACATGTACAGCAACACTATTTGAGACAAGACAGTCACATATTGATGTGTATGAATCAGACATGACCATGTGGCCGAGAATACCTAAGACAAGACAAGGTCATGGAAATGGTGTGTGCCTCTGTGCTAATGTGCTAGTTCCTGTGTGTATAAGCATACATGACACTGCTATGTTCATGTGCTGTATCTTTACAAGAGATTATCTCTATTTGTTAAACTTGAATTGAAGAAAGTATAAATTAGACTCAAGCAAAATGTAAAAATAATCCTATTCTCTTCCATAGCTGTGAAGCGCTCAGGGCACTGATAACAGCATGTGCAAAGAAGTCGAGGAGAAGAGGAAGTGTGTTTTTTCACTTCTTGACCTGAATATTCAAACATCCCTGTGGCATTGGACAAAGAAACAGGCAAACACTCAAGTTCACAAAGAGAACCAATACAAAACAAAAAGGGTAGAGACTTTCTTCCCACGCAACACGGCACAAAACTTCCATGGATAAAACAATCCAGCCTGTGATCTCTGCAAATGCTACTTTGTTGCATTTTTTATTAATACTAGATTCAGACAGGTGAGGCAGCTTTAGCACATAATTGGTTCTAAACTGTAGAACCACTGTAGCCCACTGTCAATACGGAGATCTTACTCAAACTCTAAAGCCAAGATCTGCCTCTGGCACTGAATAGTTTTCTTGTTCAAGTCTAAACATATCCTTGGTTTTCTCAAAGCACCTTCCTCTCCAAGCATTTAGCTGCACTGCATTTCCCCTCCTTATATTTAACTCTCCAGATCTTCCTTTACGTTCAAACCTCATGTAGACAGTGTTTCCTTATCGCCAAAAAATAGCCTGATAAAATCACAACGTACAGTCCACGACCGTGGATGGATGCAGGGACAGAGGTTTTTGTCAAACCACAGCGTGCAGCTGCAGCTGTAACCATCCACGACAGTGAGCACAACTATGAATAAAGCATTAAAACAAAACGACACCTACGATCTACTGAATATGTGAAACATGGTCCAGCAGAACCTCGCCGAGCTAGATCCCCGGGCCGTGCAGCTTCCCTTTTCCGTCACATTCCTCACTAGTGGCTGGTCTCAGTGTTTTCCCGACTATTTTTGAGTCGCTGGGAACGTGGCTGGAGCCTCTGCCCTCAGAGTTAAACCACACCACTCCCAAAGGATGTATAACACACCCCTCTCCACATCCCATTTAAAAAGACAGTGCTGCAATTTAGGACAAGCCTGCCTATAGACCAGAGCAACATTGTATTACCATGAAGTAATGCTTAAACCAAACTTACATGGAGCATTTAATGGTAAGGGTGGATTTCTAAATAACACTTCAATAAAGAGCTATTACATTATTCTGCAGAATATACTCTACAGTATATAGCTACAGATATGTTGTTGTAACTAATGACAGGTTTTTCGTCACTGCACTATAGTTCAGCTTTGAAAATTGCAAAATATTTAAACAAAATGTGTATTCATATATTGTCAAAATAAATTATTCATCTAAGGTACCCTGAAGGACAGTCCAGACTCCCACCATATCAAATATTCATAAACGTAAAAGAATAATTAAACCAAAAAAGGGTCAAGTAGGGAAGTTGCAAGCCTCTTACAAAGTTATTTGGGTGCTACTTGCTGGGAAATGGAGCAAAGCTCGATATTTTATTCTGGCTGAAGTCAGTCCCTAGGATACACAGTTGCTCTGTCATCATCAGATCTGTTTCCCCTGCTTTTTCTCACACTGATGTAGACCCCAAGTTGGCAGCCAGGAAGTGAGCCTGCCTCCAACCCCTCCTCCTCCCTACCCGTTTCCCTGTAAGCAAGAAACAATAGCTCTGCCTTCAGCACCACACTCTGTGGGAAAATCCTGGGTCCTTGGCCAGATATTGGGAGTCCAAGAAAAAACGGGGGGAAAAAAAGAAAAAGAGGAGGGAAGGAAGGTACGGAGGAGAGACAGAAGGAGCGAGGGAGAAGTTGAGGAAATGAGGACAGCCAGGTTTGGGGAGGAGATTCGCTGCCAGATGTTTGGTATGGTTGTTTTGCGCATAGCTGGCGACTCAGTGAGGGAAGACTGATGTCACAGCTGTCAAGAGACGCTTCAATTAAAACTGATGTTTGAGCTCCGAAAAAAAGCCGAAGACCCAGAAATGCCAGTCATCTGTGAAAAAAAATACTCTGAAACGGGTCCAGTTTGGCATGAGCCAGTTTCATTATTTATTTTCCTGAAATGTGTTCTTGAACGACAAGAGAATATTTCGAACATTCAACAGTCTGGAGAAAACATAGCCATCATTATGTTAAAAGACGGGAGTGGAACTCTGCAGACGTCTGCGGTGATCGTCTCGTTCATACTACAACAAAGGAGGTCACTGTGCACCGTGCAGTGGAAAGGTCTTCGCACCCCATTATGGGTGGACGGGTTCTCCAGCTCCAAAACAATTTAAATATCATTTGGGAGGTGAAACTGGAGGTGGTGTAATGTACCTGTGCGCCTCCGATGCCATGGATTAGAGTTGCTTGCTCTTATCACAAGTAAACAGGCCTGCATACCTTGCTGTTTTGGAGAATGGCTGGGTAAAGGTTAACTACAAAGCCAAGGCAAAGCCGAGAGACTAAACACTCAAGGGGATTTCCTCATTCCTCTGGCCTGGGTCATGATAATATCATACTTCACAGGGTTGTTTGGAGTGTGACTGCTCCCGAATATAATACAGGAGGAGGAGAGGCTAGTCTTTGTGTGGAAGTTTGTTTGTAATCACTGCAGTCGGCGAGGAATGCAGAAAATTATCTTGAATCTCCATTATTCATAGGAAAATGCATTTTGAACAATGGGCTTCTGTACTCAGAGAGTCATGTGGCTCCATTTACAACTCATTTTACATTGTCACGTGATCTAACATTAGTGTGTTCAGAGAAGTGCATGCATGCAATTTCACACACACACACAAATGCAGTTTGTATTCTACGTGACTTTTTGTGAGAAAATCCTATTTCAAATCAGAGCAAGAAGTGTGTGGGTGGGTATGTGCCGGGGTCCTGAGCCAAGTGTGCAGCAACAGACAGGACAGGGTCATGAGAGAGAGAGAGAGAGTGGGAGAGACGGGGCCCTCGCTGCTCCCTGCCTGTCTGCAGGAGCCCCCGCCTCCGAGAAGTTATTCCCCTGCTAACAGCTAACCCTGTTTAGCAGAGCACCACCTGGATGTGCAGAGGTAAAGACGAAGAGACAGGGAGGCAAGCGGAGGGAAACACATTCCAGGCAAGCTTCCACAAGCTCACATTGCAGAGAGGTGGGTGGCGGACGGAGAGAGGGTGAGACATGTTGGACAAGGAGATGTTGATAGAGGGAGGAAAAAATTAAGACGGGGAGAAGAGCAACTCGATATCAAATCAACACTTCAATGACTCATCTGGAGAGAATATGAATATGACGGCAAGGAGGATGATTACTAAGAGAAGAGCAGGAAGAATAATTGTTTATAACACTGCAGTAAATCTGGGTTACAAATGATTAAGTTTCATTTGACATTTCTGCTGCTAAATTTGAAAGTGTCATCTTTCCCCCCCGACTGGGCAATATGATACTATATATAATACAAATGAAGTGAGATTGTCAACCATTACAAATTTAAATCAAGGTGATTATTAATTTAATATCTCTGGTAGTATTTTAAAGAGTGAAGACAAGGAGGGAGGTCACCTGCCAGTTTTATTAAGGCTCATTTATGCTCAATGTTTAATACGTATAGAGAGCCATTCTGTCTGCATTAAATTCCTCCATATTTTTGCACATCTTCTGAAAACGTACGCATATGGACAAAACAGACATAAACGTAGCAGTACCCACAGAAATGGTTGGGGGCAGTGTAGCCTGTAGTTCAAGCTAAACGACTAAAGGACATGAGGAAGACATTTCAACAATGGCAGAACTTTGAAACTATCTACAGGCAAGGAACAGGTATTACATTTGAGTTGGATTCTGCTGAAGGAAAAGTAGAGGACTGTGTGGGAGCCCTTTGTTCTGAAGAGGTATACACATCTTCCACCGTCGCTATTTTTGTAGTTGTCAGCAACTTTTCGCGTCTCCACTGCCTCTATTGGATGCATGACTAGACAACCATACCGATGTAAAGGGCAATAGAATTATGTGGGCAGTGACTTTTACATCATTAAATGAAAGCGAACCTACCTATTTTCATTTATAAAAGGCGACATAAATGCCCCTCTATTCTGACAAATACTTTATCTGTTTGATACATGGAATTTAAGATTAATATCTCAACCTTTCTATTTCATGAACCTCTGACGCTTTCCAAACAATAATCAACTGCAAGTAGATCAGTTCCTAACGTTTACACATACAGTAAATGTGTTTTATGCAATAGTTCATATTTTCCAGAGGATCTGTCATTTCTTGTTATTCTTCCTGATAGCCTGGTAGACTTGCATGTCAACGGGTTTTATCCGCCCCTTATTTGTAAAGAATAGGTTCAGTGATTATCTTGAGACACACGGTGGGAGCTAAAGTTACTGAAACAGAAGTAAATTGTGAATTTCCTAGGGCTATTTTCATCCTAAGAATTATCGCATTAGGACATCCTATCCATTCTATACAACCTTACTTCTAAATCAGCATGTACGTCCCTATCCAGAACTGGTCTTGTCAAGGAGGCGCCCAGTCAATAGCCACTGAAGGGCTATGTTTTAAAAGTTTGAGCTAATGCTAAGACAAATGTCTTCTCCTCCATAAGTATGTCCAGGAAGAGATGTGGTATGCAAGAGGCCCCTTCCTCCATCCATTAACTCATCCCCTATAGCTTACCCTCCATTTTAATTTGAAAAGTACTGACGTGAAGAGATGGGGTAGAGTGACTTCACATCTCCTGTGTGTGTGTTTGTTTGTTTGTGTAAAAGAAACACATAAAGACACAGAGACAAAGAGACTGAGAGCAGAGAGGACAGAGACTTGTAGGCCTGATACTTGAGAGCTCTCCTCCCCTGTTGTTCCTATTGACTCGGCGCTCCAGCCTTCAGGGCGCGAGAGAGCGAATGAGTGATTCAATTATTGACAACACACAACTCTGCCCCATCATGAACATATGCTTCTCCTTTCATCTTCTCCCAGGCCGGCTATATGGAGATCTGGAATAATGGTAATGCGTGCCTTCGACGCAGCCCTCTTTCATTCTCCATGGCGAGCTCGACCAAAGTCAACAGTCTAACCTTCAATTTGCTGACACGCATCACACATTTTTTAAAGCATTCAACTCACTGAATACAGGCCCTCTGGAATTAGACATTGTTATGTACAGCGAGTCATTCTCGCATCCTCTCATCCATGGGCTTCATTTGAATTTGCCTCTAAATCCTTTTCAAATTGAACATTTTCAACTAAAACACGCTTGTTTGGTTTTTCCAAGAAAGTCCAGCAATCTCCTACAAGTGTTTAAATCCTGATCAGTCAAATGTAACTGGTGGATTCAAACTTTATTTAATTCATAACCTCCTCTTGTAAAATAAATTAACAGGGAGAAGGGGCGGTATTAATGCAACACGAAAGCATCGGCACCTACAAACTGAAAGTTAACTATTACTGCTTCAGACATGACAATTTATGAGGGATAACAAATGGCCTACCTGAATATTGCAAGAGATGTTTTGATACCATTTGTCCCGTCCTGCTATTGATTCTGATACCTGAACTTTGCATATATGCCGCTACTGAGTACCAACCTGATTCCGGTGCATAACAAAAAAACAATTTATATTTGCTGAATTTGAATCGGTCTGTTTAATCTCAATCTGTCAGGGATAATTGGTTTGGTATGGCCTGGCTCAGGTTAAACCATTTAGTCTGGGTGAAACTAATATCATTTCAAGCAGGGTATCACGTCCGTACATAGTGTGCAATACTCACCAGCTGTCTGATGCGGCCATCGCAATATCTCTTAAATCTAAATCTCTTCCGGGGATGTTCATGTTTGCCTGGTCATCAGTAAGTGTTGGTCATTATGTGTTTTTTAAATGTGGCGGCTCTTCCCTCCCCCTTCTTTTAAACCACCTGACCTTTTGACCCCCCCCAGTCACGTTGCGCCTGGGCGCGGCCCGGCATGGCCCTCCTCCCTCCCTCCCGCCCTCCCCCGTACAAGTGTCTGATCAAATCCTCTGCTCCACTTCATCAGCTCTCAGCAAATCAATGGACATCACAGAGATTATCTCTGACAGAGTAATTACACAGAGACAGAGAACTCAGAGGATGACGTGAAGAGATGGGGAGGAGTGGCGGAGGGACGCCGTGCGAGGCCTCGGCTCTGCATCCACTCCTCGCCTCTCACTGCCCGCCCAGATCATATCAAGGGGAAGATTATGATGTGTATTCGACATCACGACACATCAGTGTTTCATTTCATAAAATTAGATTTTACTACATTGTCCAGTTCCCGAAGCAGGCATTAACAGCAGTGACCTAAACATTACATAAGAGCTTTAGTCATCCGGAAATAAACAAGCACACTGAACATCAGAGTGTAAACAACTGAAGGCTGTCGTTTCTCCTATGTTTTGTGATTTCTTGTTATTTATTTCTCTTTTCTCACCCTCCTCGTCCCATCTCCATCCCACAATCACTCCCTCCTTCCTCTGGCTACATGTTCAAGACTGTTAGAATGACTAACACCTCTATTTCTCACCCTGAAATCTCCCGTCTAGGTTTTCAATCAACACGCTTGTTGAAACATACTATAACACACGCGTGCAAAAAAATATGCATATCAACACACAGTATGTCAACATACATTAATATGCACCGAAAACTCATGCATGCATGCAGATACAGTACCCCAGCTTGAAGAGAGGAACCACACTGTTTGTGCATACAAACACAGAGAGACGCTAACGCTTGTGGCATAATATGTAGATGCCGAGCAATTTTTTTTTCCTGTAGGGCTCAGCATCAAGAGGACCGCCGGCTGAGCTCTCACACAGAAACATATCAGCACATTAAACGCCACCAAACTGTAATTTATGTGTTTACCAAACCAAAGATGTCTTTCTCCCGTGAAGCCACCTCTGAGGAGAATGAATGTTTGGTTGAAGCGGAAGCTGCTTAACTGAACTCTTCCTTCATGATGTCGCAGGGAAAAGTTGCAGACTCAGAGCTGCAATGTTTTATTCAGCATCTTAATGAGTAAATAAATGAAAATGGAATTATCAGCTTAACTGGAATAACTCAATTAGAGTTGATGTGTAGCTGCTGACTAACTTCATGCGTGTCAGTAGCATGTAGAGCTTGTCCTACACCCACGTGATTTTTGCATGATGAATTAAAACCTAATCGTGAGGACATACTTTTAAATAACCCTTGTGGAAAATGGAAAACAAATCTGAGACAGCTGACCAATTTAGAACCATTTAGTAAGATAATTTTTACATCTAGACTGTAACAGGTTACAAATAGTTACTTCCTGAAGCCTGGACGCAAAGATCACCACCCAACAACAGTCGCCTTTCCACTCATCCCTCCTCTCTTGTGCAGCTATTTCAAATGTGTCCACAATAGCTGTGTCTCTCCTGAGACCCCCCAAACTCTCTGTCCTTCGGCCACCTATCTTTAAACTAATAATTGCCTCCAACATATGACCGGCACTGTTTATGCCACACAGCCAAAATCAGCGGCTGACCTCACAGCGTGGCCCAGTCATCTGATTTGTGTTAGCTGGCTGCCCTCTTGTCACACAGGCCATTTAGGACATGGTCAACAGTCACATAATCCAAACTACTCCTCTGCCGTTTTATGTCAGGCGTTCTATGCAAATTCACAAATCAAACCTCATAAATGAGCCACTCTGAATGAAAGCCCTTTGGGAGCTAAAAGCAATTACAGAATAATGGCTTGAATCTCCTGAACGTACGCAGGATGGAGGTGTGTGTGTGTGTGTGTGTGTGTCTGTGTCTGTGTGTGTGTGTGCTCAGCAGACCAACCTCCCTTGCATTGGCACTGATAGAGGGAGGCAAAGACAGACAAGGGACGAGCACAGCTGGAGTACGAACAGCAGCACAGAGGCAGGGGAGCGTAAACAGTCTCACTGAAGCATCCTCTCTACACGCACACACGAGTCCACATCTCTATTCATGGATGTGCACAAAAAGAAAGAAAGAAAAGCACCTCTCGCTGCGTGAACTGAAACACGAAGGAGGGTGAGTGACATGTGAAATGCGGGATAACACTCACCAGCCATTGTCAGAATTCCACAGAACAATCAAAGCCGAGAGGAGCCGAGGCTGAGCCAGAACGGGAGGAAATTAAAAATTGAAAAAAAGGCAGGGATGGATAAGGGCAGAGGCGATTTCAAAGCTCCATGTTTTTTCTTTCCCCCCCCCCTGCTGCTGCCGATGCAGACTGCCGCTTGCCTCCTCTCTTCCTTACGTGTGGTTCTCTTCCTCCTTCTCTCCCTGACTCCTTCCCTCTCTGCTCTAAGGCAAGGGGTGGAGAATAAGCGCTATAATGCTCTCGCTCCCTCTCGCTGCTCCCTCTCTCCCACCCTCTCTTGCACACCCTGCACAGAGCATGCCCTACTTCCTGTCTCGCCTCTGACACGGGACACACTCTGCTCTCCTATGCTCGTGTTCATTCACTCTGACATGAATGAATTAAAGGGTGGCTCCCGAAAAACCTGCCTCTGATTTGCGGAATGATGAAGGTTTGTCCCCTTTTTCTCACTTG
The DNA here is from genome assembly GCA_038501795.1 of Pseudopleuronectes americanus. Classification (NCBI taxonomy): domain Eukaryota; kingdom Metazoa; phylum Chordata; class Actinopteri; order Pleuronectiformes; family Pleuronectidae; genus Pseudopleuronectes; species Pseudopleuronectes americanus. The sequence goes on from CM076733.1 coordinate 5,833,675, forward strand.
CTCCCTCTTCCCCGAGTCCAGCTAAACCCTCCCTTTCCCCCCCCCCGTCAGTGATTGACTGCACCTCCCAGCTCTGTTTCCCTGCGCAGGGAGGAGCCTGCATATGGATCGCAGGGGGGGGGAGAATCACATGTATGTGTATGTGGTTGCAGCCCGGCTTGGCCCTGCCTCCCCCCCGTGTGTGGCTCCAGCGGGGGGGTGTGTGTTGTGTGCTCTTTGTCCTGTCAATTCTGGTGCTTTTCCTGTCAGCCACTATTGCTTGCCTCTGATGCCACCGCTGGCAACACAGGCAAAGGCAAGGGGTAAGGAAGGGGGGGGTGGAATGAGCCCAGAGTGTTGACTCGGTTTAGCTCATGCTGGGCCCTGGGCAGAACAAAACACACCATACATATGAGGCTGGAGCTGCAGCTTTGGACGAGGTGACTTGGCCGGTGGGGCCAGCCAAAGGGTTGCTGCTTGGAGTTCCAGACAGGAATTTGGGTGGGAGGGTTTTGCCATGCTCAATTTGAGCCAGAATTGGTGAACTGGCAGAGGAGATAGGGCTGAGTTTGAGGTTATTTCTAGAGCTTACACGGTGCAGGAACTGGCAAGAGCTGGGGCAGGACACACACCGATAAGACAGAGCAGCTGTGGAGCTATGGGCTGGTTTACAGAGCCACCACCACAGCTTCTGCACGTCTGCAATGATGTCATCAAATATGACATCATCCCCCCCCATTTTCCTGGACACACACTCACATAAACCAAATGTCCACACAATAGGGTGCGGAGGACAAATACCGAGCTCAGAGTTCACACCCAGTTTAAACAAAGGCACAGGTCACAGGCGCATTGTTAGCTTTTAAAAGACCTAAAACCAGTAAACCTATTCCAGTGGCTTGTTGCTGGCCACCTGTTTCCTCCTGAAACTGAAAAAGCTACAGCCGCAAATATAACTTCACCTCCAGCTAGAATTTAGAGAAGGCTTAATGAAGTGGTCAGGGGGCTTTGAGTTGTGTGAATAAATAATATTCATTATTTATATAATGGATATAAATTGCATGTTGAAAATAAGCCTCATATTTTGCACATTGCATGCTAAGGCTGGTTTAAAATAACAGATGTAATTATCTTTGGTCGGACATATCAATGATCTCATCATAGAACAGACATATTATCAAGTTTACAGCTAAAGAAATGTTATTAAGTGTACATATCCTCTTATATTCATATTTCTACACACAACTTCTGGCATTTCACTCAGTTTCAGTTAGAATCTTACATTTTGAAATTCAGGTTAAAGTATATCTAATGAAGCTTTATACAAAACATTATACGTTTACAGGTTCAGTAAACAGTGTACATGCAATAAATAAAACATCTGTAACTCTAATTTGAACAGTGGACAACAATATTATTATAATCTAGCTTGTGTTATTGGTGAGTTATTTATTGATACAGTGAGAGCGATGTCAGGTGCGATCCAGTGCAGTTGGTGGAGTTTGTACCTTGGCCTTCTTTGATTACTTTACTGCTCATATGAGTGAATGAACAAATGTGTGAATCTCTGGAGGGTCAATGTGACTCCATGAATTGAAGTGCTTGTAGCTGGGCTAGCTCCGACCTGCTGTGGCTAATTCATGTGGCAACAATACAATTCATATATTTGTGCATTTCTGCTATTTTTGTGTAATTACCATAGACTATGTTTATAAAGATTAACGACAGGACTGCTCCTTAAAGTGAAGCCGAAGCATTTAAATCGCCCCCTGGTGGCTGGCTGCAGTATAGTTCATAAAACCTGTCTCCCCCACTTTGGTGTATGGGACACTGACCCGACTTAAATGTCAAAACAAACATATAATAAAGAAAGTAATTATCACACCGTTGTATGTTTGCGTCAACGTTTTTCTAGTATATTACATTTTAGTTAGTTATTTAATGATAAAAAAAAGGGAGGAAATGCCATGACTGACAGCTGAGTCTGACACGTGAATGGTGGAATGCATGCATCAATGGGATCCTGCTGGTGTGGCGTCATCCCCTGATTGGTGCACACTTTGAGAAATACATAATTGTAGTGAGTGAACGTTTTCATGCAACGGCGGAGGAAGCTTTCCTTTTACCGATCGGCTTCTTATCCTGATGCAAAGCCCTCTCATGCTTATCACAGTTAATAGAGGCACGCTATGTGTGGCTTCTTTTGAAGATCAACTTTTTTTTTCTTTTTAATACAGCTTAATGAAGGTATCATCAGGAATGCTTCTTCATTAATAACTTCCTCTGAGCAGTGCCTCTGGGCTCCGGTCCATTCATAGATTGTACCATTTCTATCTATCACCCCATCGGTTTCCAAAAAATCTAAGAAGCGACTCCTTTCTGGTTCACTTAATCCAATTAGATGAGTCGAAAGCTACTACCGCTCTCACTTTCCACACACGCACACACACACACACACACAAGCAAACACACACACATCCACTAATCACCGTCCCTTTTATTAGTCAGATTAGCTGCACCTGTAACACGCTGCTTCCAGCTCCTGAAGCCATTGCCAACATTTAATCACCACTCTCCCCACCAGCACCAGCATCAAGGCTCCATCAAGTCAATGGGATGATGCTCTGGTAGGTTTTGTTGCCAATAATCTTAACGACAACTATCATGCGAGTTTTGAAAGGGCTGCTTTATGACACCGCCTTGGTACCACTATTTGGCAAATTGCAAAAAAATTTGAATAGGAGCTGGAGCTGGGTGTAAGTGAAGCCATCAATGCAATTAAGTGTGGGGTGTATTAGGGTTAAGCAATTATATAATATCAATAGTTATCAACAGCAAAATAACAACGGTTCAATAACAATATGACTCCATCTTATAATCCCAGAAATACTCAATTACTGCAGGTCACTGACAGTTTCAGAAGGAAAAACAACAAAAGCCTAAAATAGATATTTCTGCAGTTTAACTTTTGATATGTATGTAATGTGCAAAATTGGAAAGTGCAAACAATTTCCAGACCACAGCTATTCTAAACCCTTGAATGGATCATATGAAAAAAAATAGATGCAGTGTTTGTGGATAGACAGGATGAGAGTGCAGTGTGATTGCAGGGAGCTATTTGAGAGAGTTAGCTGAAGCACAATGAAAAGCTGAATGTCTGACCCAGACACAATCCAGCTCATGATGACAGCACTCAGAGAACACAGACGATATATATATATATTTTTTTTAAAGGGATACTGAGATCTGTCTGGCGCCATCTCATCTCTCCTCCAATCCAGTGCTTGTCCCTTCATTTACAATTCCCCGTGTAGTGGGAATGCAACGAAATGCAACGACAGCCATCAGTAAAGAATGCAACGGTCTGCATCGCACTAAGGGAATCCGTCTAACACATTGTGACTGATTCTAGTCAGTGGCAAAAAGAGTTATTTTGCACCGGTGGTCTTGTGTTTTGTGCGTGAGAATGACAGCAAGTGGCGTGTGAGTGTGAACCGAGATGCACCTCTGACTTTCGGGGGCAACCCGACGCTTGTGCTCCGAGGGGAACAGACAGCTCGACACCTTGGTACTGCAATGTTTATTTCTAACCAGGTCAGACTGCAACAGACAGAGCTGTGCTGCTGTTATGATCCACATGAATATGAATATAAATATTGCAGCATTATTATTTCATTAACAACGCATACAAAACTGTTTAGTGAAGAGAATGACATAAAACAGGTATTATATCCGTATTATTACATGAAATGCAGAAGATCTACTATTAAGACATGTGATATAATGTTCATAACAATCGGTAGAACATAAGTTAAAGCTACTAAATTAATTTAAGTCAGGTAACTCCTTAGTCGGAGCCTTCAGGTGGATGCTGGGGGAATGGAAGGCTGAATTGATGGGCCGCAAACGAAAACATCTTTGCTGTATAAATAAACCGCCAAATTGGGAGTGTGTTTATGATGATCGTAGACAGAGGGGCATGTCCCACGTTTAGAACAGTGAAGCTCAAGCTGGCTGAACTAACTCGCAAGCATCGCTCCATTTACGGCAAGAATCACTATGAGGTGGACCGTGGTACTGATCCGGACTTGGACGCCATCCTATCTGGGTCCGGAATTATAACCATTAAATCATTTTGACAGGGGCTTCTTTTTTCCGGCTAAGCTTTTCCAGCCTTTTTGGCACTAATTTAGCTGCTCAGGGAATTCACAGAGCAATTGCATGAGTGCTGTCACATGAGATGATGACACTCAGCCAATCAAATATGTGAATTACAATAAGCGTTCTAATCAATGTCGGAGGGTGCACCCGATCAGAGGAGATAACAGACAGTGAGAAGTGAATCAGAGAAAGTAAGAAAAGTATCTTGATTCTAAGGCTACTTTAAGTTTCACTGCTTATTATTTTTTTTATGATGGATCTGTTTATGATACATATTTTCAAAAAAGCCTTTCGGTTATGTATTTAATTTTCTACTTGACATGAAAAGATCATTTATTTGTCATTAGAGTATTAACTTAATATCCCCATAAGATTCGATGTGAAAACTGAAAATAAATATTTTAATATTATTACATTATCTTTGATTTGACAGTCAGTTGTTGGCTACACACAGACGTTGATAACTTATATTTCAGTATATAATCCTCATAAATCTAGTTAGACATTATGATGGTCAAGAAATTTTGCTTGAGGAAGTTTTCTGTATCTGGACCTCTCTGAATTTTGATTTAATCTCCTTGATTAAAAAAGAAAAAGAAAATAAAACAATGTCATTAGACTGAAGGAATAAAACAAATAACAAATTAGTGTTTAGAACGGATTGTGTTTCCTCTCTGTCATTGTGTTTACCTATATATACCTATAACATATCACAGTTCCTGAGCCTCAGCACAGACACTGTTTGACCTTGGCGAGGCAGCGTCTGGAGAAGCCAGAGCAAGAAGAGGATAATGAAGAACACCAGGATCCCTGAAAACACAGTCTGAGGTGTTCTATCACCACAAGGTTTATTCACACACTTTTTAATAATACATTCCAAAATTCATTATTTATAATATCTTAAAATAGAAGCAAAAGCACTTTAGGAGGTTGAGAAAAAAATTTAAAAATTGTTGATGCAGTCAAAGAGACTGATGTAAGAGGCAGGTCACCAGACAATGGATTGAAATTAGTTTTGTGCTTTAGAGGTTTCCAGTGATGCAGCATCACAGACACGAAAGGGAGGCCATTCCACAAGACTGAAACATCAGGGATACATAGGTAATAATTGAAGTCTTGTGAACACAGGTTGTGCACTGGCTGGTATATGATGTTATAGAGTCCGACAGGGCGTCAGGTGATTCCTTTATCTTTGCACAAACAATTGGCTGCACGGTAAAGTCAAGAGCGTTTAGGAAGGCCAGGCTATTTGTATTAGGCGCTGAGGATAGAGGCCAGATGTGACTTGGATCGGTCGATGCAGAGTCAGGAGGGCCGGTGGATGCGGAGCCAGCTCGTCTGTTATACGCAATTTAGCAATCCAATTCACTGCTGGCTCACGTCCCCAGAAACAGAAGCACGGTCAAGCTGCAGAAATCTAAAAAGAGGCTGCCTGTTTTAATTTTCTGAACATAATGGATAGGCAGATGGTGACTGGAAATGCAAAAAAAGAAAATCCTCCCCTGCTCCAAATCATGGGACCTGCTAAAGGAAGGAGGCAGTGAGGATTCGTCTTGCCTAGCCCAAATATCCCCGATGTGAATGCTGCCGTCTACGCAGTTTGGATCAGGGGATGGAACATCGGTATAGAGGTCCTGTCAATCATTATGCTTCAGCACCCAGTACAATGGCACCCAGGAGAGAGTATTCACTAGTTCCAGACATATCACTGACAGCCTCGAGAAAGTAATATTTGACGTGTACTTTATTTAACCTTGACTTTCTAGCTTGCTCCACGTCACATCACGTCACATGGGGGAGGTAGGGTTCATGACCTAAGAGATTCTTTTGAATATACACAGTCTATGGATCATTATCAGATTGATCATAATGGTGAGCTATACTGTGATGGTAAGTCTACTCTTTTACTCCACACACACACATACACACACAGACACACACAAACCGAATGAATCAGGGTAATAAGTGGTAAAGTGGCAGAGAGGCCTGTTAGTGAAGGGAAAGTGGTGAAAAGGCATCTAGGGTCATCACCATGGTAATTTAGTGCCTCTGTGATAGTCATTGAGCATCTGGACTGTCATTCACTCAACTCCTTTACATATGCACTTGATTTTCTTTGATATATAAATCTTTAATCCAAACGCTTTTTTATCTCTGGACAAAAAGTTTTATTTTCCCTTCTATATTTCCTTAGTCTGTGTGTGACTCTTGTCAATCATTTTAAATCAATCCCCGTAGATTCCATTAAAATCCCATTTTATTTAAATTCAATCCCAAACATTCGTCAGGGAATCTTTGCCGTTTCTAATATTTATAACATTGCTGCGTGATAATTAAATGAAAAGTCTGGGACTGTAGTAGATTAAAGAGGGGGATGAATGCATAAATGAGAGTTTGCATGTGTACTGAGCGCTTCTTTAAAAGGGATGCGCAGGGTGCTGCTTTGATGGGGCCCTCGGTATTCCTGTCACGCTCGAGGCCCTATCCATTACAGCTCATTACCCGGGGAGCGAATGAAAGAGACGAGAGCCTCTGGGCGCGCGTGCCCGCTCGCACACAGGGGCCCAGCAGGGTTAAACATCAACAACACCACCGAACCCCACAAGCTGGGCAGGTGTCAACAACACTCGGACCACCCTGAGGAGGATTCGGCTCCAAATTACACAGAGAGGAAAGTGATCAGAGGGGCATTATCAAAACTAATGTCCAACACTGGGCTGATAAAGTACAGTGTGAAACTCATAATCACATTCTGGCCCATTCACTGTGAGGATGAGCCACATTTTCCATAAAGGAAGAAAATAATAAGCTGAAAATAACTTGAGAAGTGAAGACAAAGATGTTTGGAGTATATGTGTACATAAGCTCAATTTGAAAAAGAACAGGGGATTCTTTTCTTAGTTTTTTGATGGTACAATTTAAGTTTGACTTAATTATATATCAAACTTTATTGCAGCATATAATAAATTTAAAGCAGCGGGAGTTTCATCTCTGTTCTCAGCTGTACTCTCCAATTTGTAGTTCATGTTTTCAGATAGAATGATTATACTGTATTTATTTTTTTATTTTTTTAAACGGACAAGGCAGTTGACTGAATAAGAGATAAGCACATTAGAGATAAAGTAGTAACACTGAATAAAGTATTGACTGACTAAACAGTCTAAATAAAATCATAAATGTTTCCATGTGCTTATAGATATTTTAATCTGAAAATTATTCAAAAGCAAAGATGTTTTTCCTATTTTGACCCTCAGACTTTCACAAGCATCCACTTTTCCAGTACATGAGAGGATCATTTTCATTGAGTTTATGATGATGGTCTATTTCTATGAGTGTTTGAAGGCAAGCAGTGACTGAAACAAGCCTCGTTCAGAACACTGAGTAGAGAGCAACCTCAATTCAGGGGACGCATCCTAGGGATCGCTGCAGTTGAAGACCAATTGTGTACTTCCGACCCTGAGCATCCTCGGACAGACTATCCCAGATGCCATTGTGATTTTGGAACTGTTTTTCAAAGCGATAATAGCGGGGGTAAAGGGACGTGATGTCCAACGCTTAAGCTTTCAAGCGTAAGTATCAGGCTTCAACTCAACCGGACAGCTAACGGTGTGCCTGTTAAAAAACACAGGGGCGACTAAAAGTTTCTCGTAGTGTTCACCTTTAGCTATGATGCGACAGGGGTGAGGTGGCACAAGATGGTGACACAAATAGCGAGAATCATCCGTAGAACAGACCATCAGGGCTCGGCCTTCCCACTCTACACAGCCCATGAAGGCTGTGTCCTCAGCTGCTTTATCTAAGGTAATGCACCACTTTGAGGGTCTAAACCGTCGATGCCCATTGACAGAACTTGTTTGGATTCTTTCACAAACCCTCTCTTCTGCCTGTGCGCTACAATCTTAAAAAACTGAAGAGCCATCTCTGTCCTTGAGGCAAATGAAGGGCACTCTGTTTATGAAAACAGGCTGAGAAATTACCTTTTTTTTTCTCAAATAATAAAAAAACCACACAACTCTGCCTGAGCACCAAAACAACCTCACATCACTCTTGAATTAATAAAATGCTCATTAGGAGATATAGAAACAGAGACAGACGAGGCTATGAAGTTGTGTAATCATGACCAAATTAGAGGCATTAGAGGAGATACTATCGATGGCTTCATTGAATGTGCACGGGATGCAGCTCAATAACGCACAGTAGTAAGTGGAACCTGCTCTGTGCAACACATTAATACCCTGAGAGCTCTGATCCATCTTCACCAAATAATGCTGATACACTGCAAATGAGATGGAGTGAGGAGAGATGCCAAAAGAGAGGAGGAGGAGGAGGAGGAGGAGGATGCGCTCTTCCTCGGCCTAATTATACTGCAGCAATGAGCACAATGAAAGGACTGCTGTTGTGTTTCTCCAGACGAGCAACAAATAAAAAAAAGTTTGATTGTTGTCACTATTAAGTACGATGCCTCTCTGGACAGCACACACATACACATATACTGTGTGTGAGTGTACATTGGTAATCATTAAACACTGAATAACACTTATCCTTATCTCATCGATGTCTGTTAAATAGTGATTTGATACAGCCGCTCCTCACCCGGATCACCACTGCACTGCCTCTTGCCCCATCAGATTTTAAACGAAAAGGGATGTTGAGATGTGAAATTTGTTTTCAAATGCAGTCTATGATATGAATTAGTGAATGAATGAATTGGGTAAGGACATAATTAACCAATTACAAAGAAAGGAAAGATTGCGTCTGTATGTGTGCATTATTGCGTGTTGTAGGGGTGTTGCATGGCCCTCAGCTTTAGAGGAGTGGGACTGAAATAAAAAGGCACGAGGAGCTGGTAAAGGAGACATTTTACCCAAACGATTGAGAGAGAGATAATATAAATGGGTTGGGAGCAAGCAAATAATGACAAATGTGAAAGAGACAAGAGTCAAGGAAGTGAAACGCTGGCGCTGTTGCACGAAGTGATGCGGCGAGGGCAGGGAGAGGAGAGGACGGGATTCGCGAGTCTCTGAGCACTCGACTGGGCTTAATGTAGCGTAAATCCACCAGTGAACTGCGGCTCCAAACAACAGCTCCTAACATAACTGAGAGACGCAGATAAGAGGACCAACGTGACAAATGATAGTGGAGCAGGAATGCACCGGAGACGGAGAGAGAGAGAGAGAGAGAGAGAGAGAGACGGATGAAATAAACACACCCAGAGCGAGAGGAGAGTCAAAGAGAAACAGAGGCAGGGATTAAGAAGGGTTAATCGTCTTTGGGATTGACTGTCAGTGAATGAGGGAGTGAGACGTGAGGAGGGGGAGAAACGACGCAGAAGACGGGAGGGAGCGATAGAAAAAAGGTTGGATATTGCAGTCGGACCACCTGGGGAATGTTTACAGAATTTAATAACTCTAAATGTCATCACTTTATTGGATTTATGTATGGATGTCTCTCTGTCTCTCTCTCTTTCCGTCTTTCTTTCTTTCTTTCGCACGCACGCACACACACGCACACACACACACACACAATATCTAACCCCTACCTGCAACAATTACCATTGCACCCATTGCTGCAACTCTATGGAGAGATGACAGGGTGGTTTGTACGAAAAGCCCAACAGGATAAGCAATATAGATAATGGATGGATGGATGCAGTTCAAATTTTATTCGTAAAACAAAGACTAATAATATATTAACTCCTAACAGGTCATGGCGGATATTTGTTTACTCTCCCAGAACCATAGGTCAGGCTAAATCTGGACATTTTATTATGTCCATCCATTATCCTCCCTGAGGCTCTCCAACCATCAGAGGTGGAGTTTATATTTCAAAGGTGGGACACACGCACTAGGGGCAAGCATGAATCCTCAAAAGGGCTTTGGCTTTAACTATGATTGATATGTCCCTTTCAAGTCTAAAAAAATGCTTATAATAGAAAATAGTCACTACATTAGCTTACATCATAGGGGGAGACGTGCAGAATAAAACCACATTACAGATATGGGAAGTTCTCTAATAGGCCCCTGGTATCTTTCCTGCACCTCAAAGCAATATGAATATTAAAATATGTGTCTCTTATAAAACTAGAGCCTGGAGAAAAGCAGGCAGCAAATTAAAGATAATTTTCCTGCAGAAGAATCATGATTGATTCGTCCAATACTGCCTTCTGAGAAAGTGTGTGTGTGAGGTGCATATCCTCTGTGCATCCCTGTAATTACGCCCCTGACGGACATATATCTCCCAGTGTGCAGTATAAGGCTCCCTGCAACGCAAACATAATTGAAGAATATGCTGAGCAGATTGTCTGAGACGTGCGAGACAGAGGGCGAGGGAAGAGAAATACTGATGTAACAAATCTGTTCAGCCATTTTTATCCATCTGCTGATATTCCGAGCTGAAGTCTGAGAGTGACGGCGAGAAAGGCTTCCCTGCTGTGTTATTGAAGCAGCCGTTCCATAAAGACGCATGAGTCACCGGTGCCCACAGTGCTGAGTGCTGCAGTTACTCAAGCACACACACACAAAAACCCACAGATATGCATACAAGGAGACATAATCACAAACCATCAGTTACCTCAAACTACTCCTGTAGCAACTACATCCAGACAAACAAGTGTTCCCATGATCCCACAGTGAGGGACTGGATGGACAGGGAGATGGAGTGTGGTTACTGTCCTAATAGGATATAGGACATAGGTGTGTATGTGTGTTTGTGTGTGTGTGTGATTTCAAGGAAGCCTGCGCAGAGGTATGACTGTATGTAGTGTGTGTGTTTGTCTGTCCTTGAGGGGGAGAAAGATAGTGAGTGTGCATGTGTCTGGACACAAACACACACACACACAAAAAACTAAACTTGTCTTGCTTGTACGATGCTGTGGGGAGGACAGCTGCAGAGAAAAGAGAGGATGAGAAACAGCACTGAATATTACATACTACTGGATTATTCAAGTTTTCTTGCCAACACACTTCAATGCTCTATTGGAACACAGAGATGCTTCTTTGCATGTTGCCGCCACCAATTGGCAATCAGTGGAATTGGGATGGGAGCACCAGTGGGAATGAGCAACGTTGTGTATGATACAAAGAAAAAACGCGGACTCCAGATGTAAAAACATTGAACACAGCTCAAAATGTGTATGTACATGTTCTGCTTTTTAAATAAAACTATATCCTCTATATAACAGATTAAAATAGAGACTGGCAAGGACAAGACAAGCCTTCTTTATCTTGATTAATTAATCTGAAAAGGCTTCCATTGGAAAAACATCTGCCATATTCTTTTTGGAAAAACCTTACATTAAAATGGCATAGTGCACTGTGTAACCAACGCACTGGGCTGTTGCTGAAGAAACTAAAAGCCCACACATTTCGACCCGCTGTGATATTCATCAGTGAGTCCGGTCAAGGTCGGAGTTGATCAGATGAGACGAGCAGAAGCGGGTGATGGTCCGATTAACTCCGATACAAGAAAAAACACACAGAGCAGATGAGAGCAACAAGACAAAGGACATTATCAGGTCAGCACACAGTACAATGACAGACCACTGCACAAGGACATTTGGTTAGATTGAAACAAACACGTAGTATAGCCTACATTTGTCCAAATGGTGTCTTTGCCACTGCAGAGTGCTGATTGTCTCAACTGAAATGTATAAATAAAGGTCTCTTAAAGGGAACCAAAGGGCTTAAACAAATGTGCTGTGTATTTGTGAGTCTATTAGCTGCCAACTAGTATTCTTTATTTTGTTTTTTCCAACCTCATTAACTAAATACTCGACAAACAAACCAAGCCCATTAGATGTTATTTGATGATTTATTAGCCTCCGGGGGCAACGGACAATATTGTGGGACTTCCAATGTAGAAAGCAGATATGGTGGCCATGACTTTCTACCGTTCGCCACATAAGTCAAACTTTTCTCCACACTTAGCAGCAATCTTGTTGAAGGTGATTATTTTGGTTTATCTCTATTAACATCTATCTGTGTATGAAGCAAATGGCATTTCTGTCACTCTGCACACGGACTGTTTACCTGCGGGCCAAAAAACTTGTCTCTCACATGACATATTCACAAGAACAGAATCTGTTTAAAAAGATTACTCGTCCCACAGCTCCATCCATGAAACTGTTGTTAGTGCCCTTCAGCTGAACGTTCTGTTCATCGGATTCTTTTAAGCAAGAAAAGTTCACGGTTATTCCACTAACTGAAAAGTGGACAGAGTACAGCTCGGGCCAAAATGTTCTATTCAAACCCGACCGAGCCAGAGAGAAAACTTACAGAGCGATACCTGAATCCAACAGGGACACTACAGGCACGTGAAGTGTAAAATATCAAGTAGCTAGCCCAGCTAATGTGACCTTACCTGACCTGCACCCATAATACCCATCCACACTGGACTAAAATTACCTAATAAAAGCCTCAACTGCCAAAATAAAAGCTTAAATTGATGTTACCTTGAAAATATGATGCAAATATAATGTATTCACTGTTGTTCCTGTGTGCAGTGCTGGTGTGCATGCCTCCGCGTCGCTGTGTTTCTGCTTTGCTATGTAGATAAGGAGTGTTCAGTTAGTGTCCAGCCTCGGATTAACACAGATGAATATTTCATGTTGGACGTCCAGCTGCTCCTCATCTGCAGGTCTCCCCCCTGAGACCACCTGAGGCTACGAGGCTTAACAATGTCATCACAGCAAACACACACACACACACACACACTGAGCATCGACACGTAACACACGATGCTGCGCAATACAAGTATGATTATGAAACTGAGATACATGCAACTTTTATTTCCTGTACAGCGAGATACAACAGCGGTCAGCGCTCGAGCTGTTAAGCGCTCCACTGCGTCTTTCATATTCAAGGCTGAACATCTGCACACCGGGGAGTGTTCAAGGTATAGGATTCCTTCCTTCCATCTCTACTTTGTCTCATCATGTCTCTCTTTTTTCCCCCCCTTCTCTCCCTCTGCCAGTTCCCCTGCCCGTCTTCTTCTTCTGCTGTGTCTTCTGCCCCGTGGGGAGACTGCTCCCAGGCTGCCAGGGAGCGTCACCGACTCCCGCTCTCAGCACATTATTCTCTCGTTCTGCATCCTTTTCATGCTTTTTCACTTGTTTTCGCACACACACACAGAATGATATCTATGGCATTTCTCTCTTCCTGTACTGCATGTGTATGCAGATCATTAAATACGAGTCAGGTAGTGCATTTGTAAGTGAGGTGTGTGTGTGTGTGTGTATGTGTGTTAAACCAGGTGAGATAAGCCGCCCCCTGGACATTCCAATTTCCTGTCCGATATTTGCCGTCTTCCCGGAGCACTTTATCGAAGAGAGAAACATAAATGCTGATAGCTTAGGAAACCGTTCCGCTGTTTGAAAAATAGAGAAACTGAGGGCTGAAATTGGAGCGTGATGAGTATGAAATGGACATAAAGAGGTGAAGCTGGAATGATAGAGGCGATAAAACATTTTTTGAAATGAGCGAGAGAATGAGAAAAGACAGCGGGACGAAGAGGAGGTATGAGTTCATTTTGTACGACTGCAGAGTTCGCCATGTTCCACGCTAAACACTTGGTAGCGTTCTCTCTTGTGATAGACTGACAGTGATGTTAATGCCTCATTAAGAGTAAGAAGAGAGGCAGCAAAAAAAAAGCAGAACATCTCTTCAAATGCAGCTTCTCATTAATTAAAACCACAGATGGACACCTTGGCTGTTCTCCAGATGCGCTACAAAGATAGGCACTGGGAATGATAGCTGTTACTCGCCCGTGTGTGGAAACACAATAAAGATTAAAAAAAAAGGGGTGGGCACGCGGCGCGGCAACAGATCCACGTGGCCTAGTCTGGAATTCTAATTTGACATGGTCAGGCGAGGGTCAATGTTTGCCGAGTGGCCGAGTTTCTGAGGAAATTAGGAGACTCAATCAGAAATGGGCAATTATCACAGCCTGAAGCTAAACCCTATCACATGCTGTAGAGCCGTGAGCAGGAGACCCAACCCAGATCTGTACTGTTTAGACTCTGAGGCAGTGGATGGAGAGGATTATAGAGGCAGGTTGTTAACAAAATCATTTTCTTTCATTAGAGTGTTAGGGCCATTAAAAATAGCACAGATTTCTATAATAAAGTATACGTTTATGAGAATAAAGAAAAAGGACAAATTAAATTATCATAAAAACTAAAATATTAATTCAAATATAATTCTCATAATATTACATCTTTATTCTCAAACTCTCTTTTTCTTCCCTTTAAGTGACCCTGGTACTCCTTTGTAGGATCAATGGATGGAGAAACTATTTCTATTCGTTAAATATTTGTTATTTATTTTGTGTTGACAAAAAAAGGGATCAAGAATTGCATGTAAACAAAATATCTAGTGAGACAAATCCACTATCCACTACAAGTCCAAATACTTATAATTCCTACAGCGTGAAATATTTGTAGCCACAGGCCTTGTTTCTCAGGCAAATCACCAAAACTAGCTGGTATCTATTAATAGAGCCAAAATACCAACATGTTGCTTGTATATATTTATGATACATGCTGTATGGTGTGTTTAACTAAACATCCATTCGTTCTGGTTATCTGATTCGTTTCTGAAGGAATAACATGTGCTTGGTTAGAGAATTAGTTTTTAAGCGATTGGTTAGTAACACACAACAATCTAAACTGTTGAAAGTTTCTCCTTTTCCCTTCAAGGAAAACATCTCTTCCTACCAGTATTTATATTAATTCTACTGCTTTGCCCAGATGGCGAGACAAAGCAAAAGATTCCTACTTGAGCATAAGTAGGTTACAACCTTGATATTGCAGAGACAAGCCGTGACAGAAAAGAGGAGAGGAGACTCGTCATGTGTTTCTGAGAGAGAGCGAGAGTAAAGAGCGAGACGCATTAGAAGTGACAGATTGGAGAGTCGGGATTTGCTGGTTTTCACAATATACTGACAACGCAACACAAAAACGTCAACTGTGACCTGAATAACCGGCCATCAGGAGGAGCGAGGCACCGGAATGGAAGGCGGTTGGACAAACACACAGGAGCAAAACAAAGCTGCACCCCGGCGAACCCCTACCTGTCATTGTCGACGCTCCTGAAGCCGGGGAGGATGTGTCTGAAGCTGGAGTTGCGGTCGAGTTTGGGCTGACTCTTGGTGCGCTTTATCGAGCCCTTCAGCCGCCGGCTCAGAAACCCCTGATGGAGAGAGACAAAGACAGTCAATACAGCGGTGTCACTGCGAGGGGTGCAGCGGGGAGAGACTCCGGAACGTCAATCACTGGCTCTCAACTTGGCAGCGGGACAGAATACATTAATACCAATATTTACCTGCAGCATTGCTTAAATTTGCTGAGGGCCGAGGTCACGAGCAGTTAAAGGAGAAACAAATGAGTATAGATTTTCATATCAGGCTGAGAGCAATGTTCACTAGAGAAGCCGGGACAAGGTCAGACGCACAATATCTCCTGAATACAAAACTTCTAGCAACATCAAGCACATTCACACACAGGACCATGACTAAAAGAGGATTCTCACAGAGCACAAGCAGAAGACAAGCCGGCAGGAAATACTTTTGGCACAATTACAGCGCAAATTGTGTCTGTATTTGTGACCTCTAAATACAGTGTTTTGTAATTATTTCCAGAAAACTAATTCAGCAGATACACCCCTTTATTAGTTTGCTCATTTTCCTCCTTTGTCTGAGTCTGTGTGTTTACTCCTTCCCAACATCTGCAATCGCACTCCCCCAAGCACCTCGCCGTTGCCATGGCAACTGCCGGCTGGCATAAGGAGCGAGAGCACATGAACAAAAATGAGTCGGGTGCAGGAATCTCAGGATGCTGCAAGTTTATTTTGGACCCCAAGTCGTCTTGGCCATGCACACGAAGGAGATCACGGAGGAGAGGAGCGAGAAGAGGAATGAGAAGAGGATGACCAGGAAAACCAAAGGTGGCGAGGGTTGATGGAGATTCTACGGAGGGCAGCATGAAGAGGACAGAGCGCAGAGTGCAGGAGAAAGTAGTGAGTGGATAGCGAACAGGCTAAGGTGCAACTTTAATTACAAGCAAACAACACGGCAGCTGATTCACAGGCTGAACAATAGACTAAAAAAGGCACAGTGCAGTCAGGGCACTCGTTTAACTCGAGTGACTTCAACCTTATGTCATTCTATTACATAAATTTCACAAGACAGGTGACAGGCGCCAAAAATGAGACCTCTTTCCGCCGTCGCCAGGCCATCATCATACCTGTGTAATTACCGCCTACAGTGTGAATAGGTCGCCCCGGGCAACAATGGAGTAGGTTTAATTAGAGAGAGACTTCCAGACAGGCTGAGAGCGGATCACAAAGGAAGCCGCTGCCTCCTGACGAACGACGCCTGTCATCAGGAGAGCACTCCGAGCAGGGAACAAAGACGAGCTAATGTCGGTATATTCAAGCTCACGCAAATAGCAGTGTCGATCTTTCATTAGTGTGTGTGTGTGTGTGTCCAAAATCAATAGCTGTGTCCCAGTTTCACACCATATGCTAAACTGAAAACTGACATATACTCAAGTTAATACTTAATTTTCTCCCAAAGAAATCTTGACTTTTCAGTGTGTTGTTTATTTGCTGTTCCGCAATGCAATGCTCATAGGAAATCGAGGAGCTATTTGCATCTGCTAAATATTACAGCAAATTGCATATGGTGTTGAGACAGCTCGGGCAAAACGTTGGAAAACAAGAACAAAATGAATAAATAAAGGCATCCTCCATCGATTCTGCACATGAAGTTCAGTTAACTAGACATGGGGACGACTCCTCAGCCTGTAGAAGCAGTTTTATAATTTTATCTCTGGCTCTCGGGGGATCTTTCTAAAGTCTGTGAATATAACTCAGTTCAGGCTTAGAGACGACGAACCTAAAACAGCGAGACTGTGTTTGAAAGAGTTTAGATGCTGTGGGAGTTTTTCTCCCAACAGAAAAGATCATAGACTGACTGTAAAGATGGATGACATGACAGTTTTCCCGAAAGTGAAGCCAAGGCGTCTTGATCACCACCTGGTGGATGGCTGCAGTACAGGGCATAAACCTGGCCTCCTCTATGTTAGGGGATTGGACATGGATCAAACTAAAAAGTCTAGGTAAAATAATTTTATGTCGTTTTTATTACAGTGGTGTTTGTTTAAGTTCGCATTTGTCAGGTAAGTCTGGTTTTTATTATTCTGTAATAAAAATGGGGTGAAATGGTATGTTATGTCACTTTAAATGTGACAAATCAAACTGCTCATTTATCATTATCATCAATGGCTATTGTCTGCATACTCGATAATAATCAGATTTAGTCACTATAATTATTACCTATTAAAAAAGATCTCTGAGTGACAAGGTCCCTTTCTGAATCAAACTTTCATTTCACCCTTTAAACCCTTTATTAACGCCACAGATGTATATGAGCATTTGGCATGAGGACAAATCTGCATAGGCACCATTCTGATACAAATACTAGATGGCACTTGAAATGGGATTATTTTTCCTTTGGCTGCATTTAGCACCACCTCAGATTACCTCCTTCAACAACATGACGAGAGAATTTATGGAGAGGCAAGATATTTTTAATGGCAACGATGGTGATGAAGTAGAACAATCACCCACGCCCAAACATATGCACAAACACTGGCACACACCTTTTCTCATTTCCAAATATCATCACTCACGATCCCCTCCAAATTCATCGTAATTCCTTGCCTCTTCCCTTTAGCCCCCCCCCGAGACTCTGTGTGCCTGCTGTTGTTGGCATATTCACAGCTCACAAATTAAAATGCTTCCCATCCACAGAAACGCGTCCCTGTAGGCGAGGTGGACTGATGGCTGCTCTGTGTGTTTTTTTACTTTTCTCCTTCCCCTGATGGATGGACTCTAAAGAGTGGGTGGAGGAACGAGAGAGCCAGAAAGGTACCCGGTCCCAGGCCTATAATTTCTCTGATTATGTTGTATTTATTGTTCTCTTTTTCACCCGACAAGTGCATGTGAAGAGAAATCTGCCTGTCAATGCTCTTGCAGGGAGAAGGTCAGCCGATATGAACAGCCAATTCCCCCCACTTAAAGTCAGTCAGTAAGGATGATGGATGCCTGTATTAACACCAGATTAAACCCCAAAGGAGCCACGGCATGTTTTTGCATTTAATTTGCCTGTGCGGCTCCTCATACAGGAAGAGCAACAGGAACAATAAGCGAGGAGACAAATAAAGAGAGAGACAGAGAGAGTGAGGACGGAAATAGAGGTGAGACCATTTCCTGCCAGGGGAGGCAGGTGTGAGATAAAGGAGAAGGATAAATGGTAAAAGTGGGGCACAATGTGGAGGTGGCAGATAGAAACAAGCAGCGGAATGAAACAAAAAAAAACGAGGGGAAAATGTTCCGCAAATGAGCAACGAGGATGCCGGAGGATCAGGGCTCAGCAGAGCAGGGCCCCAGCTGCAGAGGGCAGAATTCAGCCTCCCTATTGGTTTATATTCTGATCAGCCCTCGTTTAAGCATAAGACATCGGTCGTTGCGAATCAGGAAAGTGACGGCTGACACACTGATGTACAGAGTTTGACATCTCCCCACTCCCATGTCTAGTTGTCAGTTGTTAAAAGCAGCACAATGGAAACTGACACCTAATGAGACATCGTACGTTATGTCATCGTTGTATTGTGTGTTCAAGAAATGTGTTAAGTGACACATAGGAGAACTATAATTCCCCAGTGAAGCTTGGTTGAACAATACCTAATTCCATATCAATGCATGATTGAATAAAAGCAAGTAATATATGATAAGATGCCTCAATTAATTTCTGTTATTGGTGTGTAAAAATTACAGAATTTGCTGCAATGTCTTTTACATTGCATGGTGCAAAACACATACTAATACAAAGCAGCGTGACAAGGCTATTACAGCCAGCGCACAGGGGGCATGACAGTGTCACGTGTTATTGTGAATATGAATGAGCGCTTTAATTATTCCACATTTCCACGGTTGACACCTAATTAGGAGGAAAGAGGGGATGGAACAAGCTAAATCAACACGCATCCAGGTTTAAAGTTACCCTATGACTGGCTGTGAAGGGACCTTAATGACAGTGAAAATAACATGTTGGTTTATATTTACTATGTTACCTTGTTTACAGTGCGGATGTGTAACCTCTGCGCATGCATCTGTTGTGTGTGTGTGCGTGTCTGCATAATAGCCTTGCATACCTGATCGTAATCTCGGCCTGTCCAAGCCCATTAAGTCAGAACAAGAGGACAGCTCAATTTTATCGCTGTTTTTTTTTCCTCTTTTTTTTTAAGATGTCTTTTTTTTTCATGAAATTAAAGCAAATGCTTGCAACAAGTTAATTCTATTCCCCTTGGCTTGGCAATTCCAGGCTTCCTTAATGGGGGGGCTGATAGAATCAGTGCCTGGACAATCAGCAGGGTGTTCCCCGCTTCCATATCAAGCTCTCCTGTCCTCCTCGAGCACAAGCTGATGAAAACAAGAGACATACCTGTCCAATTAGACCCCCTGCTATTATCTGAGAAGGAGGGGGTGGGGTGGGGGGAGTCAGGGGGAGATTGGATAAGGACCTAAGTCACTATTGAGAATCAATCCAGCCAGCTATAGTGCAGTCAGCGGGACGTGGACCTGACAGACATAGATAAGGTTTGTTTTTTCGGCTCTTTAAATAAGCCCTGAAAAAGAGAAAGTAGTAAATAATAACTTTTATATTGAATGTATAAAATCTTTTACTATTTTTGAATTGGTCATGGGAGATGAGGCTTTGCCGAGAGTTTAGCTTTCGTCCATGCCTGCTGGTGAGAAATTGTTTTTGAGAGGCACCAAAGGATGTGCTTTTGCATGCGCGTGTGTGTGCACGTGGAATCCATTTGTGTGTGTGTGTGCAGACACTGAACCCAGTCTGCAAAGAACATGAGAGAAAAACATTTTGACAGATTTAGCTCAAGGCCTAGGAGGGGTACTTTAGATGTCACTGCAACTCTGTTTTACTGGAGGGAGAAGAGTGAGGGGAGGTTTGTCATCGCTAAACGCGGGAGATGCAGGAGGAGAGGAGGAGAAGAAGAATACGAC
Source organism: Pseudopleuronectes americanus (assembly GCA_038501795.1). Taxonomy (NCBI): domain Eukaryota; kingdom Metazoa; phylum Chordata; class Actinopteri; order Pleuronectiformes; family Pleuronectidae; genus Pseudopleuronectes; species Pseudopleuronectes americanus. Next base: position 5,853,897 of record CM076733.1, read on the forward strand.
CGCCTGTCTACTCGTCTTCCTGCTTTCATTCCAACACTCTTGTGTGCCACCAGGCGTGTACCCTGTCCCTCTCTCCATCCAACCTGATCTGCAACTTAAACCTTTTTAATCACATATATAGTTTGTTTAATAGTTTGTATTCCAGAGAAGTTGGTGAAAACTTAAGTTGATGCAATAAAATCCCATGCCAGAAGGGGGCAGTGTAAGGAAAAGTGCAGGACAGGAGGCAAGTAAAGTGGTCATGTGATAGAGACAGGATGACTTTGCTGTAGTATCCCTCTCTCTCTCTTTCCTCCCTGGAGAGTACAAGGAGCTGCTTAAAAGACACTTCATCAATATTTAGCCCTTTCATCTGACCCCTTCTGTCTCCTACAAGCTCCCTGATCTTCTTTTCATTCCTAAATCTCCCTCTCTTATACATTCCTGAACATATAAAAACTGTTCATCAACTGTATTTGCATTGTTTTATAAATAGAAGGTGTCAAAATAGTAAAAATGTAGTCATAAGAACAGAAAAGGTACTAAAACTAAAAGAAAGAAAGTGATATAAATTATAAAAGGGCAGATCTAGTCAGGCAGTTCTCTGTGGAGGCATTGTACTTTGGTGTTAGACTGAGCACTATCTTTTACTGAAACTCTGGCCATGTTCCGACCTGGTATCTGAATGTTCAGCTTCATGTACGTGTGGTCACACAGGTGCTAAATGTATCCTGAAACTATATAATCTTTGACTCCTCTCACTTCCCCGCTCTATATGCAAATAGTCCCCACTGTCAGTTTAGTTTGCGATGAACAATGATGTTGTTTTAACCCGGTTTGACTTTACATATGTATCTGATGACAACGTTTGTCTGTGTGTCGGTGTAGATAAAGAGAGCGAGCGAAGTCAGGAAGGACCAAATGAGCAAGGCTACGAAGGAGGATGTCATTATATGGTGATCAGTGCTTATATTGTGGCGGTGGTCACGACCAAATCCGCGTGTGGACACTGAGAAGCGTGGACAATTTGTTTAAAGTGTAGCAGGTCAGAGAAGTCAGCTGAGTGGGCGGTCCTTCATCATCCCTCACCGCAGTATATATATTTACAGCAATCGGACCGATTACTTTACACATCTGTCGTGTCCTCACCTCCACTCTGGGACATTATTTGGAAATAGAAGTTTGAAGGTGAACACTGTTGTATATTTTTGTAAGTGGTCTCCAGTGTGCTCAGTGCACCTGAAAGGACATTCATGTTCACTGCAGTCACTTTACACACACACGCGCTATATGAAAACGACCGTCGCACTTTTTTATATAATCGATTCGTTTCAGATACAATGTGTCCTTCCTCCTTCCGGGCGCAACATATCCCATTATTCTTTGAGCTCCATTGACAAAATCTTTCTCAAAGAAGTAATGGCGGCAAAAAGCAAGGTGAAAACGCCAGGAGAATGTATTTTTAAATGTAAGTACTTAACCAAACAGCGGTAAACCTCTTTCAACATCTTTAATCAACAGAACAACTTTTTCATCCGAGCTTTGTTGCTAGGCAACGGCTATAATGGTGACACCATAGGAAGACCAGACCATCTCATTTAGAGGATGCAGCTGACGTCGGCTGCTTAGACCAGATCCTCCGCATGATGCTGCCGTGGAATTGAGACACAGCTAGACGGTGTTTTAGGGCTTAACTTGGCCCGTTACTGTACCTGCTGAGCCGTTACAAAAGGCTGATGACTGAGCACTGAGAGCTTGTGGCCCTGCTGGCCTAACATCTACTGTTTACAGTTCACCTGCGGGTCTTCATCTCCCCTCTCATTATTTATTTATGAAAATGTGCACTACTAATTGCTAATTAGCCTTAAATTGATGACTCATGGCATATTTCTTTGCTTCATTAACTGGCTGTTTATCTATTGAATTAAACATGGCAGAAAGCAATCTGGATTGGAATTAGAGCAAGATGGCAGGCAAACGGACCACTCTGTGTGTGTACGTGTGTGTTTGATGGAGAGGTGTGTTTGTAGTTGAGTGAGTGATGGTATTGCGTGTGTGCAGGTGTGGAACGTGTGCACAGGTTGTGAATAATATTCAGTGTGAAAATCACTCAGGATCTTAGAAGTCAGTAGGGGATAGTGGGCTGAACACGAGATGTGTAGACGCAGGACGTTCAGAAGCCAAACATCAAAGATCCTGTTCCAATATTTGAAGTAAACGAGTTTCAGCCTGGCACAAATCCATCTGGACGCCAGACAAGGCTTCTGTAAACCTTGTTATATAACTAACAAACTCTTAAAGCAGGGGTGGGCCACCATGCAACTAAATAAAGTTGAGGATTTATATGAGAAACTTTGGCTAAAACCAGCTGTGCGTGGCATCATCCACATCACTACCATCTGACATCAGACGCCTTGCTAAAGAGAAGCAGTTCAATATGTGTTCAATAATTTATTATGTGGCCCACAAAGGATATTGTAAAAATTTAAATGGTCCATGACAGGAAAAAGGTTCCCACCCGTGTCCTAAGGCAAACTAATGCGGAGACAAAAAGAAAAGCCACAAGAGCAAAACAAATAGAAGGACAAAGACACAGATGGTGCATAAGAACACACTCACAGTACTCACGGTGACTCTGAAAGGTGTGGTTGCCGTGGACGTCGCCTCCATGGTGGGTGTGGTCTTGTCGGAGGAGCCGCCTGGCACACTGCGTCGGCGTCCTGTCCTCTCTGGAGGAGACTCTGCAAATAGAGAGATCTTTACTATGTGGATTCTGTTTCAACATTCAGAAAACTTACTACTACTCGCCACTTCTATTTTCTGTGCCTGAACTATAGAGATGAAGCCAGGAGACAACTTGTTCAAAGTAAAAATGGGAAGCAAGGAGAACTTTTATACTTGTTTTATATGCAAAGTTATCATTTATATGGATATGTATCATTTTGAGCTCTGCACAGAACCAGGCTCACTGGTTCCCCTCTGGTTTCAGTCTTGATCTATCTCAAACCATAGTTTAGTTTCCATATCTGTTTGTTCACTACGAATCAAAGGCAAACATTACAAAGGAAGTTAAAAGAGGGCTTGTTATATCTTTCTATCACAAATTTCTTGATCTCAAATATGATTTAAAGAAGTTTTCATGGGTTGCATCCTATTACCAATTCCTCCATGAATATATGAAATTAGCCCATTCAGGGTGTGAAAGACTGTTGCTTTCACTTCCTGATTTTCTCATCTCTTCCCTGTTTACTGAACTTATCTGAGATGTTGAACTTATCTGAATGTGTTATCTTGTTATCTTGCTTGTGTGTGTGTGTGTGTGTGTGTGTGTGTGTTTGTGTGTGTGAGTATGTGGCACAGTACAGCGCAGCCTCAGATGCGAGCGAGCACTGTGCAGATGTGTGGGAGCAGCAAATCTGGACATGTCCGTGAGGAATGTTAGTGTTGTTGAGAATGCAAGTCCCTACAGACTTCTGATAGCCATCACTGCTGAGTGCTAGCTCGTAGGTACAGAGCAGATTATCAGTTTGTTTGGCAGCTGGTGAACTGATCTTACCCCATGATAAATAAAAGGTGGTTTTAGGCTACAGTGATACCTACACTGTGAGACATTGACAGTTTACGCATGATGACAATTTAGAAAACACAATGACACAATCTGTCAGACTAGGCCTGAAAATGCTGCTATGATAATGGCCAATTACAGGCCTTTGTGAAACCCATGTGGTCATTACATCTCTGAGGTCATGTTCGAGATCTACGACTGTCTTCAACATTGAAAACGGATGAAATTACTGGATTGTTGCAGTGTGACTTTAATCAGGATGAAATCACATTAAAAAACAAATCCTGTTTAAAAACACAAACTAAAATTTTAATTTATTATATATATAAGGACTGTTCGATTTTATTGGGAGCTCCCAGAATCCAGACATGGGTATGCAACATCTCTGAATTCTGAACACAACAGGCTCTTTTACACATTCAAATAAATTGTGATTGTCAGTGCCTACAGATAAAAAACTAATGTTTGTCTGGACTTGGCAACACAATCTGACTCTTCATCTGTTTAACTTCAGTGTTCTCACACAGTGGCAGCTGTGGATATTGGTAACATCTTAAAATGGCAAACACTACAATATTACAAATACTAAGTGCAATGTGATCCTCTTGTTTCACTAGAGCTGTGAGGAAGTGGAAACCTGTCCAATCTTTTAACATAGTACAATGTTTAATATTAAAGGACAATATCAAAATGAACTAGAACCCCTGCCCTGTAGTTGTATGCCTCCATTAACCAGTGCAGTTTCATTCCCTCCTTGTGTTCCACACATATTGTATGCACAATAAGATGAGGTCTAAAAACCTCATTTTGATTACATTTGATCAATGAAATGTAATCGGTTTATCTTTGAGTCCAAGTAACAATTGAAGAGAATGCCCCAAATTCCCAAAAGGCAGACTTGGGATATCCTGTTCAAGGATGAGGCCATCATGACCTCCAGTCCAAGTGAATATTTGTACCAAATTTGAAGGGATTCTCTTTTGGCGTTCTTAAGATCACAAGACAAAAGAAATGCAAGGTCACAGTTACCTTCACCTCAGATCAACAAAATTCGATGAGTTCAATTCAGTCAAAGTGAATGTTTGTACCAAATTTGAAGACATTTCCTCACTGTGTTCCGGAATTATGCATTTACAAGACCAAAAAGGTGTTTTTTGAAGGTCACAATGACCATCAGCAGCTTAGAGGCTTAAAAATGTTGTATTACTCTAAGCCGATGTTAAGAAGTTTACAATGTTTAATAAAAAAAATAACCTTTCCTGTCCCTTCCTCATTGCAACAGTCAAAATACGGCGGAATTGAAATATCTGCTGTCATGACAACAAATGGATTTAATCCTTTAACATGTGAAAATCATTCACCAGGAAATAATCTTAGGTGACAATTGATAAACCAGTGTGATCTTCACTTTCTCTTGTCACAAATTGTTTTTTGTGCTCAACTTCATCAGATTCACTCTTCACTCCTTAATATCCTGATGGAAATCTCCACACTTGTGCACAGCTGGCAGCTTTAACAGGCACTCTCAGCAAAGCTCACACAAGCACACATTTAGTCGTGGCATCCACAATACTCCAGAGTTTAAGAGCCGCTAATACTGAAACGTTTGGAAAGTTTGCCTTATTTTATTTTGAAAACTATGGGGCTGGTTTGAGTCTGTATGGGCAGAAACTAAGATGTTTGGAAACAATGTCATAAAAACTGGCTACCTTTTGGTCACGAAGTAGCCTTTGCTGATTTGTCAGGCTCTTATCACATGACCACTTTCCAGAAAACAACTTGCATACACCTGAGCCACCATTGTAGGGTGCATCATGGATACAGTTTCAAACGCTGACCCTGTTGTCTTTAATAACGGTTGTTAAATTCTGCATTTTACAGCTTTGTAATGATACAGCTGCTTAAATATGAGTTGATCTAGTTTGTTGCCTAGCTCTTTCTGCAACTAACAAACAAGTGCTTACCTTTTACACTTGTTTACACCGGCACGCTGTCTTATCGTTTGAAAACACCCTCATCAGAGCAAAACGTATGAAGCCTAACTATTGGCTGTTGACGGAGATATTCACTCAATGTTATTAAAGATCTCCACTTTTTTCCTTTCACTTATTTTCATCTTCCTTCACCAATCCATTTTCTTCCCTCTCTTATGCACTCCAATTAGGATTCCCTTCAAACCTCTGCCTTCATCTTCTGTGTCACATCACATAAAAATCCTCATCTGTCATTACCTCTTCATTTCACCTTTTGATTTAGTTCTCTGCCCTCACATTCCCTAGACAAGTTCTTTACCCTTCATTAACATTTACACACAAATAAAGCAATCCCTCTTGATTACACCCTCCTCATGCCCTCCTCACAGTCGGTTAATAAGACCCTGGAAGTGCCAGTAAAGGCCCTGGGGGGCTAAAGCTGCCTATAATAGTTACTAGAATATTGTGTGTGTGCTGGGGTACATGTGCGAGGTCGAGGTAAAAGCAGCCTGGGAGCGAATGTGTCTCTTTGAGGACTGAACTCCACTTTAATAGTTGTGGAAATATTCCCCTTGCTGAGAGGTACATGAAAAGGTTGACACCACTCTCTCATCTCTACGCTACATATGAAGTTACACATAGCAGCATATAGCTTAGCATAAAGAGCGAAAGCAGGGGGAAACTGTGAGCTTTACTCTGTCAAAATGGAAAAAAATTAAAAATAAAAACATATACCAGCACATCTTAAGCTCTAAATAACACATCTGTAAGTGGTTCATTTAGTTTATTAATAGGTGATTTAAGTTGGGAGAATACAACTATATGTGAGATAAACCACTGGTTGTATATGTGTCCTTTCAATTGGTATATGAAAACAATTTCTGGTCATGGTTCATTTTGTAAGACAGTGCTGGAACAGAGAGAGAACGTATGAGATGTCTAACCTGCATTGTAACTGTGTGCAGCAATAACACCCATAACGTTTTTACCATCCATACATTCAGAACTCATGGCTTCAGCTGCAGTTGTGTTCATGTCCACAAGTGGCATACAATACATGTCTCTCCTGCATGTGTGTTAGTACCTGTCAGTCGGAATCTACTGCAGGTAAGAGCAACCTTTGTGAGTAAGTGCGTGCAAGTGCAGCCCTGTTAACACCATCGATTTTTTTTTGGGGGGGGGTTCTCCATTGTTCTTGATCTGCACCAAAATTGATCTAGGGCCATGTCACAAAGTTTCACATAAATTCAGTTCAGTACATTTTCTGTAATTCTGCAACGTAACAAACAAACTTATGCAGACGAGAACATAACATCCTTGGCAGAGGTTATAGTAGATGCTAAATTGTTTTTGTGTTGCGTTCCTGTCTTGTTTAGACTCTTGTAAGTAAAGCAATAAGTGCTGGGATGGAGTTACCGTGAAAGTAATCTGTCTATCCACCTACTCGTTGCTGCCTTCCATATTTTCGTACTAATAAAAGTCAGACTGCATGTTTCCCCACCAAGGCGTACTCCATCCACTGACCAGTGCCAGACCTTCCCTTCCCCTCAGACCTTGCCAACACAGGATATTCCAGTGTGCAGAGTTCCAACTGTGTAAGAGGACGGGGGGCAGCAAAAGTTCAACGCTTCTTCCACTTTTGAAAACTGAGAACATATTCAATATTCTGAAAAAAATTTCAGTTGCTGTTGAGGCAAAAGATAAACAGGATGAATGAAGCATAGCCGATTCATGCAGGAGATGAGCAGAGGAACCGCACAGTGGGTATTCAGGTGGTGATGTGTCACAAAAGCTGTTAGTAAAACAGACGAGATGCAATTGATAGCATTGAGTGAATCATCAAGCAGGAGAACAGGAGTTATAATGAACATTTTGAAGAAGTCCGTATTTGTGTTTATTTTAACAACACGCATTTGTATTTTGCCTGGAGTGGCCTTGCTTTCTAATCATTCATCTTGAGGAGCTGGCTGGTTTAAGAGGCTCCATGAAGACTGAGTGAATTCACAAAGGTTGTTGTGAGCAAGTTGTTGCACGAAGCTTTTAATGTGCCTGCAAATGAAAGTATCTACACACTGCACAAATTGTGTTGACACCATGGTCTAGTAGAATGGATGTTTGTCTATTTCACCACATCACTGAAAATATGCGTCATCTACGAGGCGTGCAATAACATACACAGTTAGAGTGTTGTTGCTGCCGCTCCGTTCAGAAAATGATGCGTAGAGACTGGCCGAAGCATTCTTTCAATATTATCAAGCTAATTGGGCCTAAACAGGCACACACACGTTTACGACTTTCTTGTTGGGCCTGATCGGCTGATTTGGCTAAATCCGTCAAAAATGTTGTTTCGATCGCAATAGATGACTAGAATGGAACTCAGCACCTATGCCAAGGCCTAATCAACCCCTCAAATTCTATCAGGATGCACTAAATCTCACACACTCATAAATATCCTCTAAATAAGCCTGATTTTAACGTTAAAGAAAGTGAAAGAATAAAATAGATCTGCCCCCAGCTCTGGATTCGCACCAAAATGAAATGGGTTCTTCCCCGAGGGATTTCGCATTCTTCCACCAAGTTTTGTGGAAATCTGGTCGCTTCTATTAAACAACCATATGGACAGGGGTGATAACACAACCTCTTTGGCAGAGGTAAAACTCATAACTGTTTTGCAGTTAAAGGTTATTTTATTTGTGTTAAAGTCACCAAGACACATTAGCCAACTGTTAATTAGTGCGGAAGCATTACATTTTCTGGCCACTTGGAGGTAGTGCAAACAAAACTGTAAATACTCTCTGATATTAACTCCCTTTGGCTGGAAAGTACAAATAAATATAAAAGTTGCCTATTTACAAGTCCAGCAGATATAGGGAGTTCTGTCTGCCAACATGAAGCTCTTTGTCCTTGCTCCCATTGGCCTTTGAAATAATTTGTGTGTTTTTAATGCACAATGTGCTTGCATTGTATGCTATTTACTTATTTTCCACTCCTTTTATATTGTAGTGAGTTTATTTAAATATTTTAATTATTTGTTGATAACACTTTTTCCTGATGGACATCAAACTCAACCCAGAGAATAATAAAGACATCCTTGATCTGACAAAAGTAACTCCAGTTCTTTTAGCTCTTTTCCGTTTTTGATGTTGACTACATTTTCTATCTCTGTTATTCTTTTTTTTTCTGCCTCAAAGATCAAAGATCTGTTGTGAGCTAAAATGGCGCTTTGAGAGTGGTGAGAGAGAAGCAGCCTAGTCTCACTGCAGAGCACAAAACTAAAACACTGCGCTGAAACACGTCTGACAAACCCATCAAGAGGTAGGAGGAACTGAAGTGTTGGGCGGAATTATCTGTGGTTTCATGAGTATGAGTAACAACTTGCACATTTGATCCATTTTGTACGTCAAAATATTGACTATAGGTGTTTTAAAGTGTGTATTATAGCTAACTAATCCAAACTGTGCTCATCTAACTTATACGCACATTACAAGACTGTTGGGAAGAGCAGCATGTGTATGTATTTCAAGAAGTCTTTGCCTTCAGGGATGAAAAATAGCCTCAGAGAGAATGTCGAGTTTTTTGTGTTTTGACAGGAGGTGAAAGAAGAGGAAAATACACACACACACATACGTTCTCTGTGGGCTGGTGAATTATACAGTAGAAATCACAGGCTGTCAGACTGTGTTTACTGTGTTCTGTCTACCTGGACTGTTTACCAGGACTGTCTTCTCTAGGTCCACGCCGCCTCTCATCCCCCCCTTCCTTCACAAATGCATCACTTTCCCGCCCCCCAAATACAAGACAAATACAATTTGTCTTGACACGCTGAAAGTGCTGCAATAAAGCTCTGTCACTCTCCTGAATATAAGACAGGAATTCCTATCAATCAAAGTATGATCAGGCCAGGAAGAAGAAGTCAGATCAGCAGCATCTCATTAGTGGAATATCAGTCTGCCAGCGGAGGGATGATCCATCCTCCATCCAGCAGAGGCCTACACAGCCGCAGCATTACAAGCACAGGTTAAGTGAACACATGTGTTGGTGTGTGAGAGACATGGGAGTGTGTTTCCTCGTCTGTGTACACAGGGACTATGTGTTAACACTAAACAGTGAGGACAGGGCTGGACTTTTGACCCCTGAGATGCTTTATTTGCTCGGTGCAGAGATGATGGGGTGATAAAGAGGTGCCGCTCGGTCTCCTTGGAGCGACTCAGCAGACGTTTCATACTACAACAACTTCTCGTGAGGACACAGTCAACAGTACCTTCCCTCAGAGCTCGGTTACTTTGATTTAGGGTTGCTAACACAACATAAATTCGCAGCCACCGGAAATTATGCTGGGATTCTGCCTCAAAATGAAATATGGAAGGCGTCAGTCTACAAAACATCAATCAACAGGGTAAAAGTGCAGATATAAGCAGCATCAAGCAGCATTGCATTGCGTTGTTTTTTTCCCAAAACACTAGGATTCTATATCCAACCATATTCAAATCAGAATCTCAGAGAGCTGCTTCATGTTTAGTTTGGCACATGCATGCCTTTGTCTGCGACGCGTTATAGGAAGGCAGAGTAGAGGCCTGGAAGAGGAGGAGGAGGAGGAGAAGAGTAGGGTGCAGAAGGAGGAAGTTTGTGTTTGTGCAGAGGGGCGACGCGGCAGCAACATTCGTGCGATGCCGTCTGCGACCCTACATACTCCAATGACAGATGCACTCGATTCTTTTGCATGACTGTTGATATCTAATCTGATGGATTGGTTTTATAAAAGCTATCAGGGATTCGTTATTCATTCATCGCCGTGTGTCTGTCAGGATTACACAAAAACTACAGAAAAGATCTTCTTAAAACATACTTTTAAATTCACTTTCTTTAACATTGCTAGATAGGGCCTTTATGACTTTTTTGAATGGATGGATTTTTACTTAAAGAAAGGTATGCAATTCGGTGCAACTTTAGTGAATTAAAGGGAATGTTGAAACGGAATGACAGAGGCATGCGCTCTACTGGGAGCCTCTATAGTTTCATAATGTCAGACTCCTGCATGGGAAAACAGTAATCCCTATTTACACATTGTGTCAGCTGTATACGTTGACAGATTACACATATAGGGCGAGCTCCTATAGTTCTGCAGCTACCTCCCCAAAACCGCTCCCCGGCTCTGGGTCGTAATCTGAGTGGATATCCACGGATTAAGGGGCATTAGCCTGCACCTGTCCTACTGTTATTGGACTTTTCCTCTGTTGCTCAGAGGCACTTTGTCATCTGGCCCATCTCTGCCGTGCACCAGGCTGAGGAATAAGAGGGTAGACGAGGACACAGGCTCCAGAAGTGAAGCTATGTAATCGCGGGTTTAACAATTAGACAATTCAGAGAATTCACTTCTGCGTTTGATTGCTTTATCAACTGTCTCTTCCCTCTGTCTCATGTCTGTGCTTCCTATTATATGATCTCAAAAGGCAACCTGATTAATTTTCACTTCACATCCTGTTATACAGAGCTGCCAAAGCAGAGGGGAAATACTTTCTTCCTAGTTTCATTCAACAACACCCCCCCCCCGCCTGTTGGCCTGCCTGTATGTGCTACAAATTAAATTGGTAAAGCTGAAAATTTGGGGGAGATGATGAAAGAATTCATATGCCTGAGCTGTAGAGTCTTTACTTAAACAAGATCTTTATTTCTGAGGGGTTGCTGCAGTCCCAAACTACAAAAGGCTTTAAAGAAACCAGGCAGAGTGATTCCATTGGCGACGGCGTTACAGTGCAAACTTGACACCACTTCGCTCTAAATCTCTATTTCATCTCTCCATCACATTAATACCAGATGCAGAAATAATTAATACAGACGTGCTTCCCGACCCTTTAAGAGTAACTGTGATGCATAGGACACTGAGTCACTTTTTGGTCTGTGTTCTTTTGCCCCCCGTTTCCCAGCTCTCAGCCTGGATTCTGTCCTCACTTCCCATCAGGACACACACACACACACACACACACAAATACACAAACACGCTCACGAGGTACTAATAGACGAAAATCCGGCTACAGATTAACTGAACAAAAAGATATGAAGCATGACACAGTTCCATAGAACAAGAATGTTTCTCTGTAACTACTGGTTGAGGATATGATCACTTGAAATAACAGTAACTGGTAATGCATAATTGAGTTGTTATTGAGTGGTTCAAACACGTTCTAGCAAGCTGCAGGAAGTGTGTCCTACTGTAACTGTTCATTGTATATTAAAGGGTTTCCTTCAGATGTTCACATGCTTCTGTTTCTGGAAAGTTGTTCATTGCATTTTCCATTGCAGCTACTTTAATTAAGCTTGTTTAAGTGGAATTATTATATTGGTCTTGTTATATTCAAATTAGGCTTTATTCATATCATACTGTAGAACCTCTGTTTTGTTATATAACTGCCTTCCTCTAGTTCTAATCAGCTTCCTCTCTAAACGTTTCTTCCCCCTTTTTCCTTCCTTTTCCTTTGTCATATTTCTTCTTTTGTTTTGTGCAGTTCTTCCTTATTTTTAAAATACTGTAACTGTTGTTGATGTGGACCCATAAAACCCTTTTGAGACATCGCATGTGATAATGAGCCAAGGCGAAGACTTGACCTGACTTGTTTAACCAACTCTGGCTGGTAGCCTCGTCCACCAACACATCATTCCATTCACTGTATGAATAGTGTAAGAAGTGAAGCCACACATGAAAGGGAGCGGTGTGAGAAACTGATCAGAGCCACTCTCTCGTTTTCATCTGTGCAATATGATCTGCAGGGAATTAGCTTAGCTTAGCATACAAACGATACATTTCCATAAAGAAAAAGGGATTGTGAGAGTTAAAACTGGTTAAGTGTGGGTTAAAAGGCTGAGATATCTTGGAGTAAAGGAATTTTGTGTAATCTAGAATGACACCAAGTTAAATGCGTGTTTACACTTCTGTCACACACTTGCCAAATGTTGTTTAGATGACATTTGTCGGCTCTTTAAGTAAAAGTCAATGAGCGAGAATAAACTGAGATCAATGGAGGAGAAAAGAAGGCGAGCTAGTTATTTCTGCCAGGGAACAACCAGTGGATTAGGGTGACATACCTGCAGGACAGATAAACACAATATTTGCATAAACCCTCTGATATCATGCAAACAAGATTAGCTGATGGCAAGCATGATGACAGCGAAAGTCAGCCAAGTAATTTGCACAACATGAAGAAGGAAATATAAGACAGAAACTTTGATAAAAGCATGCCCCTTTTCAGAGACCTAATTTTCACCAAAATGTGCTTCTCCAAGGAGATAGAAGTGTGTAATACTTCTACAACTTGTGAGGACTTTTACAATTTAAACCTGTTGCGTGTAAAACAAAAGCAATGTAGATAAAAGTGAGATGGATGAATGCATTTCTTAAAAGGTCACAGGACAATTCAGCAACAAGTCAGATCAAACGACGCCTCTCGTATCTTTACAATCCCTCCTTGAGGTAAACCGTCATTTTGGATGTAAATGTCAGCGAACAAGACGGAAAACAGAAGAGGGGAAACTGAACCAGCTGAACTGATACATACGATTTTTCCACGAACTGATTAGGAGGAACTGACGTGTAGCTCACATGCAGAGAAAACAATAACACATGAGCTCACGCAACTGACACCTGATCTGTCCCAGTGACAGTTTACACGTCAATAGGAGCTCCAGTAACTTCCTCCAGATAAACTCACGGATCTGTGCTGGAGTGTGAGCTGTGAACAACAGTAACCTTTCGCCCAGAGAAGTTTATTTTATGTCCTAACAGACCTTATTTCAATGAAATTAAAGAAAACATAAAGGGATGGAAAACACTGATTAAATCTTTTATCAGCGTGTGTATAATTTTATATCACATTAGTGTTGTATACAGTGAGAAATTGGAGATCCGTTCTGGTCCAAACCAGTGAATTGAATATCTGACCCACCAAAATAAATCATATTGACCAGGTTAATGTTACTGTTACTGTTTAAGCCATTAAGAGGTGGCAGGAACACGCTATGTAATCTAAACTAACATATTTCCAGCTTTATCTACAACCTTGTTTGGCCCTGAAGTGTGATTTGTTTTAAAGCAAGACACAACAAAAGAAAAATATAGAAATAAGTATAGTAAAAATTGCTAATGCAAGGTACTTCAGAGGGAAGAGGGACGAGTGGGCAGGGTTAACTGAATGTTGAAGCCTCAGTGTAAAACAACAGTGGTATGTGTTGCTATCTAAAATCGTACATAACATTAACATAAATGTGGAAACTATACAACGGCCTTGAAAATTGAATTATATACAACCAAGAAAATCAAACTGTTAAGTAGCAGCATTATGAAACCTGTAATAATCTATCAAGATGGCAAACATGATTGCACTCTGCCTTTTACACAAAAAGCAGGACCAACCGAGCAAAATTGACAATCATTTCAGAGTTGTGTTTTTTTACAGTCACCACCAGGTTAGGTTAGGGAAAGTAAACTGAAGGACACAGCAGTTAATGCAAAACTGCAAAGTCGTGAGCTCTACTGGTGATGTCAAAATACTGACTGTAGCTTCTTTTAGTTGTATTTAAACTACAATTGATCGTTTGACTCTTTGCAAATGTCAGAATTGGTGGCGAACATGTGAATTTATTGTGTGAGTTCTGTGGGTGATCAGATTTTGCCCTGCAACAAAGTCTCCTCTGTAGAGAGAACTGGAAAAAAAATCAGTTTGATCTCAAAGCATATATAATACGAGACATCTTATCCAAGTCTGAAAACAGCTGCTCCAACATTCTGCGCAGCTTCAATAATCATCTACCGACTAAATCATAATAAATCCTCTGGAGGCATGTGATTTTGACAAACAGCGGTCTAATGAAATCTGCCGATGGATGCACATTCTGATCTCTGGAATACCCTGATAAACACCGACACACAGTCACCAGTTGAGGGTCATGCAGAGTGCGACGTTAACCGTTTGATTTATGCCGCTGCGAAAAAATATCTGGGGCGCTCTGGCGAGTCGCTGGATGTGTCTTTGCGATGTTGTCAGTGCATCATTGTGTTAATGTGTGATGTCCCAAAAGTTTTGTGGGGTTTTTTTTGTGAGGGGACTTATTCGCAAAGATCAAGGCAGTGGGTGGGTGTGTGTGTGAGTGTGTGTAGTCTTTTGAGGACTGACTGATACAGAGCAGAGACTTCAAAGCGCCTCTTTCATCAGCGAGAGAAGCAAAGTGAAGCCATACAAGCCAGGCAGCTTGCCACAGTCAAGCACTTACACTGGTTGTGTTTGTCTCTTCCCATCTACATTTACTCACACAGCAAGATACTTAAAAAAAATAACTGAAACAAAGAAGATCCGGTGAGAGAAAGTGAAACTGATGTTTCCCTGCCTTACAAAAAAAAATGTAAATCACATCCACAGCCAAGAGAGCAATAGATGGACAACTCACTCCTACTTAATATCTTACTGAGCATTTCAAATAGTTAACTTGAGAGAAAGAAAAAAGTAATCAATATGCTGAAGATTTCCGAGCTACTTCTTTTCTCTCAATTCAAGTAACTTGAGCTAAAGCCTTGGGGGCCGACTCATCACTGTAACCTAACAGTTCAAACACTGCCTGCAGCGGTTAAGTACAGCAGCTGGCTACCGAGAGGCAGAACGCCAGCAAGGTGAAGGAACAGGGAGCTCGAGGACATGGACAAACGGAGAACACGAGAAGTTGTGGAGCACAGGATATGCTAAGAGGAATACAAAACAGAACTGCACGGCAAGGCTCCTGGGCAGGCTGGAACTCTGCAGGTTAACGCCGAGCTGTGAGAAGTCTAGTGTCGGTGGTGTGATATTGAGAGTGGTGTCACCATGTGAATAGTGACACCAAGCTGTGATCTCACTCCAACTATGCACGCTAGTCGAAACACATCAACAACAGTGGAGCGTTGCTATGGGTTCAGAAGATAATGTTACTTAAATGGCAGGTCTCACATGAAGGGAAACAAGTTTAAGAAAAGGAGAACTGCCGGTTCACAAAATGTGGACAGGAAAAACATTTCAATATCAAAACACAAAGTGTTAAAGTGATTATCGGACTTTAATTGAGCTCCACTAACCGTTTTCTTTTATAGCACTGTGTAGGAACTTTATGGCTTTACTGTACACGTGTCTCTGGGTGTAAACAAGGCAAAAAACTGCTGCGTGCTGGACTTTTTTTAGTAGTAGAAGTATTTATTACCCCTCCTGGCAGGCGGCCTGGTGCGGCTGCGGGACCGGCTTCGCTGACGCTGCAGTCGAGACTTGCCCAGGAATCTGTAGTAGTACGAGCGTCTCCCAGACCCCTTCCTAGTGACCCCAGCCATGGTGCTTAGAGTTCCCGAACTCTGACGGCCAACAACAAGAAGATCTCTCAGCGGCGCCACTGAAAACAAGTCCTCTCGGGTCTGGTATCAGTGCAGATAAAAGCCCCCTGCAAAGTTCTCATGGAGTGCAGCCCCCTGTTTATCACCGACTTGACAAGACACTCACATCTACTTCAGTTTAAGTCCAAATGGATTGTGTCAGGATCAAATCCACTCCACCTTGAAACCATTTCCCACTGAGGAGGGGAAAGAGAAGATTAAACCATCTAACTTCCCCTTCTGCTCAATGCTGTGTCCTCTCCTACAAGCTCAGAATAATGTTTTTGCTGCTCCACCTTTGAACACTCCCCCTCAAAAGTTTCCCACAGCAAGATCCCAGAGGCATGATGTCCGGAATACACTGTGAGCGTGTATCCTGAATGACAGGAAAGCTGTTCCTGCTCCCAGTGCCAGAGTGCACTGAAGGAATGTTATAGACAGCTCCTTTGTATTCATGAAGCATTAAATGAGTCTCGTATAACTCAAGTATTTTACGTCCAAATCCATGTATCTCCAACTCCTGTGTCTGTGTGTGAGTGTGTGGAACGGACAGACAGAGTGTGTTTTATGTAGAGCAACAGTTGAAAAAGTTTAGGGCTGGATGGAAAACATGCACAGATAAGAGCTTCAGTGGAATGGAGTCAAGACAGAAATCCGGGTCTTTTCACATCCCTCCATCAAAGCTTTTCTGTTACAGCCTCACACATCAAACAGCATCTGGTGCAGTAAACAAGTCAGACTTATAAAAATGCCAACCCTCCCTTCACTGATAGCAGCTCCCGATCCAGTTGCCCTCTCAATCACGCTCCGGGCTTTTCCTACTTAACTTCAATTTGCCTCCCTTGGGGAAGGGAAGGAAGGCATGGAAGGGAGTGACAGCCAATCAGAAACAGATGTAAATGGGGCAGTTGAGAGGGGCAAGGAGCCAATCGGAGCGGGCTCGGAGTGACAGGGTCAGCCAGATGGACCACAGTCCACAGCGAGGCACAATGTCGGTGCACTGGGGTTAAGCCGTGTCAGCTGTTTCCCACTGTGACTAAAATTGTGATGTATGACTGGGCCTGAAGAAAGGGGATTATTTCAAAAGTAATCATTGTCGAGAATAACTAAAATATTAATAGAACATGTATCATTATATTATAAGAATAGTTTTTTTATGATAAAAAAAACTTGGTCTGAGGAAATTATTTTTTAGTAATTCATCCAGTTCCATAGGGTTTTTCTGTTTGTCGCATGGCTTCACTCCAAAGTAAAACTATTTGTTGATTTTGTATTACTTAGGCTGCGTCTTGATCCCAGCAAGTAGGAACATCTGCAGTAACTTCTTGCATTTTGTCTGCAGGGACCAAGGTCTTAATTAAGTTCGGGGAAATCTTTTCACTTCCCAAAAAACATCCCTGGTCAAGAGGGGAGTACTTTTACGAAAGTACCTGAACATTTTGAGTGGAGCCTGCAGTGCTCTTGGTTTAGTACCATTTTATTTATTTTCCTTTGTATGAATATGTTGTGTCCATTTTATTGTTTAAAAAACCTGTGGCTGCATCTACAGGATTTTAGATACTAACATTTGACAAACTCCAGGCTCTCAGAGGTAATTGGAAACGGTGGTCCATAACAGATAAGGTTGATAAAAAGATCTCCAGTGAGTTAGTAAACCTAATAATAGATGTACAGTGAAACAGTGCCAGGAGAAACTCAACAAATCGAAGCAGGACTACAAGAAGAAAGAAGACCACGGCAACAGAAGGTGTTCCGGCTCCCTCCAATGAGTGAAAAGAAAGACTCTGATTTTGGGAATTAATGCTGAGCAAACCAGAAATTGCGATTAAACATTTGTAATGTTCCTCATGAAGTAATTCATTATGCGGAACTGGTGAGAAAACAGTGTGTATTTTCTTTTTTCTTTGAAGATAAACAACTTTTGGGTGGCACTGATGCTGAATCTTCACAGTGTGTGTAAACGAGACATCAAGTGATGGCAGAGCAGTAAAGTGATGTATAAATGCGGTCCCTTTACCATGAACTGAATTTCCATTGGTCATAAAGTTTTATTTGGAAAACAGAAGAGGAAGTAGCACAGTGATAGTCACTCTGGGTAAAGAGAGATAAAACTGCGGTGGAGGCAGACTCGAGATGGATCTGCAGAAGAGAAAATGCATTGCAAACACCAAAGAACTAACCAAACTGTGATTGACAGGAGATTATTGGATTTAATGGAAAGAAATTAACAAAATGATTTCAGCAAAGAGGTGTCAACAAATGACAAATACAAAATCTTAATCTCTGAATTTATTTTCTGGAGGTTTCAAACCGTTCAATTTAAGACTTTTTAAAGACCATAATGAGTTACATTTAGTCAAGAGCAACAGTTATGCAGGAAAGACTTACACTTACCCATAATTCAAGGTAAGTAGCCTATAACCCTTTAAAACACCACATTATCTCTCAAACTACAGGCTACAGAAGTTACAGAAGTTGTCCATAGATTCTGTACTTTTTTTCCAGTGAGCCAAATTGATTTTTAATTAAGCTTTTTATAAGAATACAAAAAAAAATTATATAAGTGCGACCCAAGTAGCTTTAAATAAATGGTGACACAATTCACACCTAGTAATAACAATTTAACATATTTAACACTTTTATGGCCATAGATTCAGATTATTAAGTTGTTTTTAGACTTATTAAGTCCCAGCAAAAAAGTGGTCTATTGATTGTACCTATAATCGAAGTCTCCATCTCCTGCTTTCTCACATACTCTCCCTCTGCATTACATTTCCTCCTCCTCCTCCGTAGTTGCTCAGTTGTTCACCCTGATGCCACTTGTTGCTCCTAAGAGCGCTGAGGGCCATAACACTACGCGCTGTGTGGAGTCGTGTCATTACCTCAGCCCATAAACTCCTGACGAAAGAATGCAGCAGTGTGTGTACATGTCTGTAAATCTCTAACATAGGCTCCACTGTTCTCATGGTTCCGTGGAGAGTATTCAGGACGACCATTAGTAGGTATATATCACACCGGAGCAAGTCAGAGGCTCGTGCCGGGTAGCAGAGGGAATGTAAAGACCCTCCGGTTTCACAATGCTACCGCTGAGTTCATGAAACACCCTGGAGACGCGTTCTCGAGGAAAAACCAGAGATGTATACGCAGTTGGTCTAGGTTTAAAGACCAAGGTTGTAATGTCACATAAATACACACAAATTTAAGTTACAACTGAACTCATTTGGCTGTAACAGTGAGTGTTATTCACGCACACAAAGGAGACGCGTGTGAAGGCCACACAACCTTTTTAATTGCAGAGCAGAGTGATTCATCTTTCCTGCATAAGAGCCACAGTGGGACTACTTATCTACAATGAGTTGCAGGCTCTATAGACAGGCAGACCAGAGACTCAGTGTCGTGCTGAGTTTGCGTGCTGCTGCCGGCCTCCCACCGCTCCGCGACAAAGACGTCAGTGAGCGGTGGAGAGGCCGATAAAAGGTCAAGAAACTGAGGTGAAGTTAAACAAGAGATGCTGTATTAATGTGAATATCAGCGGTTACCTCTAATGCTGCATTCAGACATACTGAACGCCAGAGTTCCCCCTTATTTTATCCAGAAGAGTGAACGCAAATGTCCGAGTGAGACGCTCCGCAGTTTCTGCAGATTTTATCAGCCTGACCTCCTAGTATAATGTCTGTAGAAATCCAAAAGTCGAAGTGAGAACACAGCAGGATATCCCCCGCTGGATTCACAGCCAATCCTTACGGATTTGACCCGCAGGTCATGTCTGTCTAAATATGGCTCAAGGGTGTGGGAGGAGACAACCCACAGGTTAACACCTAAAGAGGAAGCCAAAGAGGGGTAGATGAGAACCTATTGAATGTTTGACTTCCCATAGAAACCTAAGATCATTGGTCTTTTGGCTATTATCCAAATAAATGAGTGGAGCAGATAGAGAAATCAATGAATCAAGTCCTCTGAAAAGAAAAAGCTGATGTAGCCTGCTCTTGCTAGCTTTTCCAGGATTACCCTATGTTACCAAATGTCCAGAAAATGTCACTGCGAGAACATAACAGGAAAGGCATATTCACAACGTTTTGAGCAAAACTGAAGTAAAGAATACAAACATCTTGGGATAAAAAAGAGGAGCTCTACACATACAAGACACCGACGAAGATGAGAACTTGAAATGACAACAAGATTCTAGAGCTTTTGGCAATAAGGTCCAACGCTAGGGTAGATTCACCGTAAACAAAATCACCGGATTTCCACAGAGGAGGGAACTTTAAGCCCTGCCTCCTGTATGCTCAAGCAACGCATCGCTCCTCTCCTGAATTCTCCAGAAATGATCCTGTTGTTGGTTGTGAACACATCTAACCTGGAGAATCCAGTGTTCATCTCTGAAAACTGCTTTATAGTTCTAAGAAAAGACTGAAGCCTGGTCAACTGATGAACCTAGACCTATGTTGTTGTCCAAACACATACACAACTCCCACTGTTACTCCAGGTATTATTTATTTTGTTACCATAAGCTCAAGACAACACCCAACTGCTGTCATAAATACTCACTGGAACACAACATGTGAGTCAAGCTGCCTCTGTAAATAGTCCTCATCAACTAAACAATTTACTACAGCTTAAGTCACGATCGCTCTAAGCTACAGTGTTTAAAATTATAAATATGTAGTCTTTATTACCCATTTATGTATGCCTTATAACCTTAGAGTAAACCAGGGGGTCAGACCCTTTGGTCTACTGCGATAATGTGTCATCTTACTTTCTACTTTAATACTTCCAATGGCTGTTATAGTGAGAATATCGCTTTGCAGGCTTCACTGCATACTCAACATTATGATACTCAGCATTTCCATTAGGTATTTAAGTGTCCACTTTCCAGTCACATTGAAACCATCACCATCAGAGAGCAGAATGGTGAAGGTCCTGAAACGACAGACCTCTACAGGCGGATACAGACGCACTTGAAAGAAGTTTGTAAACATTGGACTGATTGCAGTGATCAGCAGAAGCCATTAAGTTAAAAATGATAGTGACAAAAACATGGTGTCTGTGGGTTAACTAGGGAATGACGTCCTGTTTTAAGTAGGAACCAGAAACCCAAGATTCTATGGGGACAGAAACCATGCAGCAAAATAAAAATAATCACAATTTGATAACATATAGTAACCGCCAAAATAGATACTTCAATAAAAAAATTACTGCGATTTGAAATGGAACAGACTATGTATTTTTATATTAATGTACTTATTTGTCTATGCATTTTTGATGTGTGCATTATGAAGTAATTTATTTATTCATTCATCTATTATTTTAGTTTCTGTCCTCGATAGGATTTGACTATGAAAGATGGAAAGAATATGTCTGCATATTGTTTGCTTTTAGAGAGAAAGAAAGCTAGAGATGGAAGATGTGAAGAGAAATATTTACCACATTGAGATTCTCACACACAGTTAAAGTAATTAATGTCTTACCTGTTGTTGAGAGCAATGGAGGGGAGGGTCAGGTACACATGGAAGACAAAGGAGAAAATAGAGAGAAGGTTAGAGAGAAAAAGATACTTCATTACTTTTCCAAGTATTAAAATCGTCAATAGTTTGTAACTAAGGTGAACTTGTTGGTACTTGAAAAAGGTCAGAGTGCAGACCCTAAGCTAATTTAGGCTCAAGATAAGATGCCGTGGAAACTGAAGGAGCCTTCTGTCAATACTTTGCCTTCATTTCATCCATATTTGTGCCAGTCTTCGAAAAGCGGAGCAGTACCACTGGAAATCCCCGAAATCAACAAACACGAGGAAGAAAATTTCTACAACGACCTTGTAGACTTTGCAAGTTGGTGAGAAGCTACTGGCGCCTATCAGACGTTACTTCCCCTGGTCACAAGGAAAAACAGCTGCCTCTTCTTCAGAGGTACATTATCACAACCTCCTCCTGCCCTGCTCTCTTGTGCTTAACCACCATGAAGAACTCATGGAGGTAAGTGGGTAGTGATGGTTACAATTGTTTGAAACAGACAAATCTCTTTTCATATGTAAGACAGCATAAATCAGACTTTAACAAGGAATAATAAACACAAGCCAACAATTTCAGTTTTTAAAAGGTGCTTTACAAATCTTATATTTTTCCCCTGCTGTTTGTTTTACCAGACTTTGGTTAACGTTTGAGCCTCATACTGCAAGAAAATACATGTCTTGTTGCTCAGGTTTCACACAGGCTACATCAACATGGATTACACACATAAGTGCATGTACAAGAAAACAGTCACAATAAAATTAAACAGTGGTTGAAACCCCTGTGAGAACAGCAGACACTTTGCTGTGAATGAAAATTATACCCAACACCTGAAAAGTCACCAACCTTTCTTATTATATAATTGCTGAAGTTTCCAGCTGAGGAGAAAATGGAAGCAATTCCACTTTCAGGGCAAACAAAAACACAAGGAGAGATGTATTGATCCCGAGCACAGCTCATCCTATTGTCTCTTTAGTGGATGGATCAAGTGGCACATACTGATGTTGTGCCTGAAATATACTGCATACTGCAAATGGGAGCAAAACGACCTCAGAGGGAGTCTTTGGGATTAGACTATAGACTCAGAAATAACAGGGCAGACGCCGTGTGATAAGAAACCGTAGAAATCGGAGTCGGGCTAATACTCGTCTTGAACTGACAAAACATATTAGTATGGATTACAAGCGGGGGAGAAGCCTGAAGTAACGGCTGCTGCTCCTTGAATCTCCTTGGACAGATAATAGTTCTCCCTCTAATAGACAACTTTTAAATACAAAATAAAGTCACTGGAGTAAAGAGCAAACAAACTCTGTCATTCTGTTTCTCTCTGTTGTTCATTTACCAGAGGGTCAGCTGTTCGATCCCAGTCTCCTAAATTCCACACGCTGAATTTGTCCTTGGAAGAGATACTGAGCCCCAGACTGCCCCTGGTGGCTGTACTGGCACTATGTTTTTGCAGGTAATTGTTTGGTCTATACAAATCCAAAACAACCTATTACAATTTCTGTCAAACTCGTTAGTTTTCTTAATGAAAAGGAGCTGGAGCATTTTTTTTTGTTGAAAAAATACATTAATTACAATCAATTATCAAATAACCATAGAATATTTCTCTGATTATCAACTAATTGATTAGTTTCAGCTCTACATTAACAGCAGATAGTGCAATCTAATCCGTGACCGAGTCATTCGATCATTACATCATCGTGGACACGTGTCTACGTTTACATGTAATGTATCCTGGGGAAGGAGCCAAGTAGCAGCTGACCTGTGTACCAATACTGACCCCTTCTGGAGAACGTGGCGATGTACAGCTGGTAGTCAAAGCACTAAATAATTGTTTTACTCAAATTGTTAGATGACTTCAACAAACCACACAATTAGTTCACTGTGGGAAATGGATCAACACAACCTCTAATTACTGAATCATGTCACAATCTGAAACAAGCAAAAAAACAGATTTACTGTAAATGTACAACAACTGCACTTGTAAATCTAATCTAAAACAGATTTATTGTTGTGGCTGGATTTTGGTTAAATAGCAGAACAGTGAAGTTAAAAAGAAGGACGAATAAGTACAATCTGACAGTGATTGGTGTCCACTTTGATATATTGTGCTGGCTGACCGCCCACTCTATCACAATGTCTTGTTCTGTCCAATCATCCTGTAATCTGATCTAATCCACAAGAGAAAAAGGAGAAAGGGCAAAGATAAAGACGGAGAAATCCCTGGCAGCTTTCTAATAACAGATAAAAGACGTCTGCTCTTCAGTTTCGTCCCAAGGGGCTCGCGGATTTGATCGGATTAAAGAGAGAGACCAAGAACAGAGCCTGTTTAAAATCTCTGTCTAATTAAATGACATCAGTGAACACAGAGATTTACAAAAATAAGACGTCCATCAATTTCTCCAATATAAAAATGGAGGTCTTGACAAAAGCAAACCATTGAAACATTTATACAAGCATGAACTTTCCTATAGTGGACCATTTGTACGAAAACAAATAATTTCTTACAAATACTGGTTGTATAATTATAAGACAAGAGTTCTTCGTATTTACATTTTTGAGAAAACGGAACTGATGACATTTTGATCCATCATTCTAGAGTACATGAGAGGTCGACATCTTCTCAGTAGTTATTGGCTCACTTCATTGCGGAGCGCGGTGTTAATATCTTTAAGGCAAAAGTTGAAATTATTCTAATAGTGTAATGAAAGTATGTCTATCCCAAGCTACAGCGGGTGCCTCTCATACAGACACATGAGCTCTCTTGCAGCAGCCACAGGTCTGGTTTCTGACTCATTGCTCTGTATTTTTGACGAAATGAAACCAAACACACCAAAGGTCCCCACTTTTTCAGGAAAATATTCCAAATGAGTTTCTTCTTCTGCTCTGGCAACAAAACTAGCACAGACATGTCTTTGGACGCACTGATCACAATATTCCTTGCATTATATACTGGGGGATAGAAAACTGCTACTGCTTGCTAATGAAGAGAAGCATAATAAACATTGTCCACATGGTTTACTCTGGGGTCTGACAGAGTGGAACGAATGGGGACATAAAAGAGACTGAGATGACTCGATTCACCAGCTGAGAATCAGGTTCATTTGGACGGTGTAATATGTAATATGAAACTCACCCATTAGCTACACTGCATTATCCTTTGTGGGACACGGGTGGGTGGGGTACACCCTGGAAAGCCATTAACATTTGCATCCACTCGCATTCACACCTACTCTACAATTTAGATTCTCCTATTAACCTAAGCCCACTCTGCATGTCTTTGGACTGGGGGAGGAAGCCAGAGAAAACCCACACAGACACAGGGAGAACATACAACAGATAAGTGAGAACTGAACAGGGATTCCAACCAAGAACCTTCCTGCTGTGAGGGTCCATATTATATTCTATCTATATCAACTATAGAGCAGCGTAAGGATTTCTATAAAACAAAAGAGTTGAAGTTGGATTGAGGAATTGATGGACTGTTTGAGTGAGACACAGGACGTCCATGTCAAAATGTGTACATTCAGTAATTACTGGTGTCTCTATGTGCAGCGCGGGTTACTTTATATCTCTGGTCTGTCATTAAAGTTCAGAGACACAAAAGGTTTTGGCCGCACTTGTGTGCTCCTGCTGCTATAGTGACAGAGTGGAGCCTTCTATCTGTGCCGCCTTTTCTTCCTCCTCTTATACAAGCCTCCCTCTCCTTCTTGGCCCCAGAGTAAAGGCCAAATTGCAGAATGCCTCATCCCGCGCAGAACTCATTATAAGGACTAGAGACAGACGGAGAACAGAGGAGTCTGTGTGACACTGTTGGCCAGAGACAAACAGATACGCAGGATAGAGGAGGATGAGGAGGAGGAAGAGGAGGAGGAGGAGGAGAGGGGGGAGAACTCTTTTTTTTGCCATGATTAAAGGAATGAAGATCACAAATATGAAGCGTGGGAGGGAGTAAGAGATGAGAGAGGGATCTCGCTAATGAAGTGACCACTTGAGATGAGCACAGAAAGGACCTCTGGCAATATTGTTTTCCAAATTTAATATTGAATGTGACACAAAGGCACGGACAGTCATACGGCCCATGCACTGTCATGCGCGAGCAGCTACTGTTCACAAATTGGATTTTCATGAAATGTGAACACATACAGCATTGTCCACGCACACGCAAACACAAGTGACACAAGTCCACTGCTTGTCACCAGTTAAATACACTGGAAAAAGTATGTAAGCACAATGGAATGACCTGATTTTCAGCATTAAATGGTAAAAAATGTGATCTGATCTTTATCTGATCTAAGTCACATTTACAGACCAACACAATGTTCTTATGCTAAAAGTCACATGAAGATCTATACTCTTTTGTGTCCTTGTTGAACAAACCTATAAGCAGATGTGGCTAGGACCTGCACAACGTTCAGGAGGGATTTCCGATGCAAAACGATGCACAAGATAATATAAAGATTATTTGTTATATCATCCTGCAGCATCTGGTGGACAGCCATCATGACAGTAACCTGGGTGAATCTCTGATAAGCCCCTTATTCAAACATTGGCTGTAATCTCCGTTGAAAGAGGAAAAAATGTAATTCACAATCAGAGCTCTTCCAATTAGTTCTATTCCAAATGGGGATCGCTGAGGGAGTCGATGATTGGGCATTGAAGTGAAAGCTTTAAATCATAATTTGGAAAAGGGGAATTTGGAAAATGACATCTTCCTTCTACATACCACAATATGAGATAGATAAAGATAAAGTGGCTTTATTGTCAATTTCAGCATGTACAAGACATACAGGAAATCGATATGACGTTTCCCACTCTCCCACGGTGAAACATATAAAGTGCACAGGCACAACAAATAACACAAAACATTTCTATAATTAACTAAACATACAGATATTTTAAGTACAGTGGCATAAGGTTCTCTAAAAGTGTTAAAGTGGTCATTTGTGATAAAAGTGCAAAATTACCAGACAGTTTGTAGCAGAAGTAAACATACAGATTTTTTTAAAGTACAGCAGCATAGGGTTTTATAAGATGTAAACAGTCATTAATGTGATAAAAAGTGCAAAAAGTACAAGACAGTTTGTTTCAGAAGTAAACATACAGATTTTTTAACAACAGCAGAATAGGGTTTTCTAAGATGTAAACAGTCATTAATGTGATAAAAAGTGCAAAAAGTACAAGAGAGTTTGTTGCAGAAGTAGGTAAACAGATTTTTGTGTAGCAGCATAAGGTTTTCTAAGGTGTAAACGTAGTGATTTAAAGTGATAACAGTGCACAAAGTACTAGAGACAGTTTGTTGCAGAGTCCTGAGTGTATTGGTTCAGCCTTCTGTCTGACTGGGGGATGTGGCTGGGGGGAGTGAGGGGAGAGAATTTAGCTTCCTAACAGCTTGGTGTATAAAGCTATTCCTGAGTCTGGTGGTCCGACAACGGAGGCTCCTGTACCTTCTTCCAGAGGGTAGGAGGCTGAACAGAATGTGTGCGGGGTGGCTGGTGTCACTCACAATCGCGGTGGCTTTCCGGGTGAGGCGGGTGGTGTAAGAGTCTTGCAGGGAACCATCTACTGTGCATGTACGAAGACAATAATTATTTGACATTTAATTGTGATTGGGCTAGTAACTTCACAACCACCGCTGCCTCAGGCCAGTGATGAACACAGGAGAGGAACAATATTTAAACAGAATAGCTCAAGATAAACTGCAGCAGTGGGTTTTGTAAAGCAATCTCAATATGTTACCAAACTGTTGCTTTAACAGTTGCTTGTATCTGCTTATAGCCAGAGGTCACTCCTGTGGCTGTGCACCTCTTCTCTTATCAGCCTTCTCCACTGGTGGTCCTGTGATCACATGAACCCCCACGGAGCCACCAAACACAACAGCAGAGCTCACACCACAGGGCGAATCCTGCGAGCTCAAGGTCTGCACACTCCATTTCTGTTTACCTTACAGCAACAGCTCTCATTAAACAGCAGTCGGCACCTATAGACCTAAATTGCTGACCGACGCTTGTAGTTACAAAGTGAGTGCTTATACTTAATGCATCAAAGCAACTGAATGGCGTCGATGCAATGAGCAGGAAATGGCTCCTTAGAGTCTTAAAGTCCTTTTTTTCTCTCCTTCTAACTATTTAATTAAATTAACTTTCAAATTGAATTATTCTTTATGTGCAAAATGAATTTTTCCAAACAGCGCTCTGGGAAGTGTAAGTAAAAGTACAAGAGAGAACAAACCTTTTCAGATTCGTTTGTCTGCCTGTACAGGAAATATAAATATAATCAATTTGAAGTTCTATAAAACAGAAGCTGGTATCATGGGAATTGTCGTCACCACCATTGCCGATGATGACCTCGCTAGTGGTTTTAATTAAGCGCTGTTACATAACATATTTTTAAGAAGATGAAACAAGCATATGTTGATTATCAAAAGCCTGTAGATGATAAAATACCTGATGAACTTATGGATGTACTGTTCCAGGATGTACCTTCAATCTCAGTGAGAGACAGTAAACAGACACGTGTAGTTAGCTCATGTGCTGTGCCCATCAAAAAGACAATGTCAGGGGATTACAGTGTGAATGGCCCACATTCTGGTGTTGACAGTGAAGTGAATGCTTGCACAGCGAAAATCTGTTCCAGTAAATCCTGTGTGGATCAAACAAATAAGCAAAATGAATCAAACAAGTAAGCAACCCCGCTCGGACCTGCAAAAACAACTCACGCGAGAAAGTACCACGGATTGCAGGACACAAACTCACATCTGCACCCCCCTCCCCCTTCCTAATACAAATAGATTGAAGCTTCATTGATCCCACTGGGAGGGGGGCATGAGGACAGTCACATGTTTTCACGAATGCAGAATCACACACATAATACTGCGTAAGCTCTCCTGTAGGTTTTCGTTGTCCATCTCCTTTTAGTAATCTTGTGCTTTGTTAATCTACATAGCCACTCCCCTTTAGATCCCAGGGTCAAACATCATGCTACGGCAGAGCGATGGAAGAGCAAATGAGATGTCGCGCTGTGTTTAGGAGAATTTTCATAAGCTATCAATATTCTCAATGTGGAAAATTACCTAAACTGTTTTTACAGGACTTATGGTGCCACTCGGACAGAAAATAGAAGCAAAACAAAAACAGGCATCAGTTATCTTGAACAGGAACAGTGTGGTGGTTAAGACATGATGTAGTGGAAACTGATTTTCAGTGTGAGCACCATGTTTTTTAGTGTACAAGTTTTTTTGATGTCTATTTTGGACTGTTTTTCTGACTTCAAATCATGGTAATGGAAATGACTCACACACACACACACACACACACACACACACACACACACACACACGGATATTAGAGTCTGGCCAATATGGATTTCTGGTGGCCGATATTTAAATGCCATCCTGGTCCGGTTGAGTGCTACTACTTCTATTACTATCTTCTTGATTTCTATCTACCACGTGTCTGTAATCGGGAAGACATCAGGCTCGGGGTGGGTTCGGAATCAAAAAACAGATTGCTTGTCAGGTTTGGGTCTGACTCTGCTTGGTCCAGACTTGTGGTCCATGGCCTAAAGTTGAATGGTATGTCTGCTTGTTTCAGTCAAATATAAACTTAAAAATAACTAAATTTAGATTTAGGCCCATTTAGACTTAACTTGTGCTATATATAATAAAGAACAGTATATATAGGAGTTGTTAAGTCTAAATTCTTTCCAGTGTTTGACAGGCTATCAACAGGCAGGAAACCAAATAAGAGGACAGACAGAGGCAGGGAGCTGGTTTATAGGTAGAGAAACGTGTCATTACAGAAGTGAGACTGCAGCACTTCAATTATCCTCCTCTTACTTCATTCCTCAGTTTTTTATTGCGACTCTCTTTAACATCTCCCGTCTCTTTGTAATTGTGAGTGAGAACCAGCATTTCTCATTCTTTCCCTTTAATTGCTCACTTTCCTTTCTTCTGGTTCTACAGTAACAATGCAAATGTGTGACACAACAACCCCCACGTCTGAGCGGATATGTTAACATTCCACTAATGGAGTGGAATTCTTGAATAATACCGTGATATCTCATTTAAATAAAGATAACACCTGCTATTGTTTCCCGTTTAATTCATTAATACTTTATGTTCTTTATGTAGGAATTCATGGAATTCAGTCACAGCCCACACGAGGGTCGCTGCGTCTCATTCAGCCACAGAGACTCCATTGTGATATGAACAATAGACATGATTTGTTAAATGGCCATGTGAAATTTAAGTGGCCCACAGAGTGAGGCTCAGGACGCCCGACTGCAGCTTTGGCAGCGATACAGGCAATACTGAGGACGACAATGAATGATGCTACAAAAACTTTTCTATCCACCTGCTGCTGTGCAGTTGTATTAAGCTGAACTCTCTGCCAACTCAATCATTCTTAAGCCGTACGCAATCCATCAGAGTCAGTGGTAAAGAAGTCTGCTGACTTCAAACCACGGTGTCATGGAAACTAAAAAATATTTAGGTCTAATTGAAGTATTTCTATAAAATGTTAATGAACTGCTTTGACTTCCCAATATCCCCATGGTAATAACTGCAATATCCATGCAAGACTAAATTCTGGTGAATGCTCTTTTAAGAAATGATTTTAAAATGTATCTTATTCGCTTACATTTTCTCCCAATGGTGTACTATATCCTTCCAATTCATTCCATGCCAAACCATGCCATGCTAAACAAAATCATTCCATGTCCCGCATAACCGGGCCCAACCATAACATTCCACTCCAATCTTTACAAAATCAAACCATGTGATGCAATGCCGTGCCAAGCCATGGCTTTTCATACCATCTTTACCATATTGCATATCTCACCCTGAACAATCACTTTATCCTTTTATTTTATTACTGCTGCAGCCCCAGACCAAGACTAAGCAACTATAAGATTTATACAGTTGTGTCAAGACCTTCTACCCCAGAGTGTCCAATAGAGTAGTTTATCATTTTGATTTGTGTTCAATACAATCCCAGCAGGGAATTTCTGGACTGACCTGCAGCGCCTGTGTCAAACTCACTACATCAGGAAGATAACTAATTAAAAAATGTGGTGTGTTATTAGCTGTTTTCTCGTGCCTGCAGAAAACAGAAGTTGATGCTCTTGACAGCGTCTACATTTCCCCCAATATTTCATTATTGTTCCTATTTTTAGCTACAGTAGCAGCATGGGCGGCTGGTCTGTGTGTCAGTTCACCACTGTGGTCCAGACTGAAATATGCCAACAACTATTTAAGGGACTACCATGAACGTTTGCACACACATTTGTGGTGAGGTAAAAACGTAGGAGGGCTTTATTGTCAATAAAGTTGTTGTCTATCCAAGTGTTGCTCGCGTTTCTACTACTTCAGGTTTTATGACATTTTTGCCTTTGAGTGACATCACTCTACTACCATTTTATAGATTCTGAGGAAATTTGGCATACACATTTACGCACCCCTTAGGGTGGACTTTGTGAAATATATTTGGCGATTCTCTGACTTTTTATCCAGCATGACAATCAAGTCAAAATGTCATTGGTTCTTACAAAATACCTGCAAAATGAATGACATTCCCACCAGGCTTTGCAGTGCTCTGTTCTGTGCTAATTACCGAATTATAGCTAGCTAAACTAAAATGGGTCAGCAAGTTAACATAGTCAGTGTGAGTATTGCAGAATGCTGGCATTAGCATTTAGCTCTAAGCTGCTATCTGAAACATTCAAAGTAGGATTGGTGCCTGGGTAGAGTACGCAGGAAGCAGGACGTGACTTGCGGAAATCACATGTTTTTGTTTACAGCACATGACAGATGGTGGGAGAAATGGCTACTGACTTGGCGGTATTATGTTTCGGTCAGTGAAGTCCTTCCTATGACTTGAATGATCGCCGACACGTCTTGATCTAAAGAACATACTTTACTTTCTAAGAAATCCTCTTCCCCTTCTGACTTAAAGTATATATATCCAATTAATTCCCATAATATTGACTATATTGAAATTTATTTATCTGAAAAAGGTTTCAGATAGATAGATAGATAGATAGATAGATAGATAGATAGATAGATAGATAGATAGATAGATAGATAGATATTGGTTCGAATTATACAATCCCTCGCACCATGAGAGTGGTCTCACCATATTCTGATTTGCTTGTCTTATATCAGTCTGAAAGCAACTTTGTGGAAGGAACAATCTAAACTGGAATTGACGTAGAACTTATACCGATGATTCATAATCTAAAAGCTTGAACAGCTGATTGTGATGAGATGCACCTTTTTTATTTCATGTCATGCGGAAAAGTTGGTAAGTACCCCTTTCAGCACTGCACACCGCAGGAACTCAGTCAGTGGGAAACTGCGAGCAGATCCACACATAGACACGTGTGGACAAAGACACACACACAGATCTACTCAAACATGAAGCAAAGATAAACATCTAAACAGACACTTGAAGTGAATTCTGTCTGCCTCCGAGCGAGGCTCTAAATGCACTCATCACTGTGATCAGCAACACTCTATCTAGCGTGGGAATCCACATCCAGGCTATAAACAGCAATCTCATGGTCTCTCTCTCTCTCACACACACACACACACACACACTTTATGGGTGTGTTTGTGTCCTTCCTCAGTTGAAATGGTAGCTGTCAGGAAGGAAATGGGCAGACATGGAGTTCTATATTTTAGCTTCAATCAGGAAATCTACCTTTACCTCAAAGTGGCACAGTACAAATGACAGAAGGTAAAAACTTGTGTGTCTGTGTCTGTACGTGTTAGGGCTTATGTGCAGCGTGTCTGTGTTTTGTGTAGCTATTCAGAGAGATCGAGGGCAGGACACAGGAGGAGCACAACTATCTGGGACAGTGCAGTCTTCACCCGTCGGTTCTACAAAGACACTGAGAAGCAACTAGACAGCAGCTCAATGTTGTACTAAAAACCAGGTTGTTATAACCTCTACACTCTCCTTTCAAACTATGCGTTACATCGTCTTCCATAGTGTTAGAATGTGTGTGTATGAAGGGTCAAAGTGGGGGGTGGGGAGTTATGGGAGAGGAAGTGAGGTACGTCGGAGGAAAGGGGGAACCTTTGGGAGTGGAGCTCATTTTTTTCGGTTTCCTGTTTTCTGTTTTGTCTCGACTCTCGGCATGTAAGGACACCTTCTAATATGATCAACATGACTACTCTCACACCCACAGCATGTGTAAATGTGTGTGTGAGCGTGGGATCAACTGAGGACACTTTATGAACTCTTTTACACCAGCTAAAAAAAAAGGCCATTTCCAGTAAAGTTGGTCAATCTGTTTTTTTGCCTGCCAATGAGTCAGGACCGATGTCATGAATGTGCCGGAAACCAACACATAGTCGGCGGGAAACACTACACACAACAGGCGAAAGCACAATGGACACCTGTGACACTGTTTTGGTCATTACACTTTTATATGTTTTACTTCAGTCCTTTCAAAGTCAACTACAACTGATTTTAAATCCCTTGCATCTTGCACGATACAAGGAAATAAAAAAAAATTGTTGCACGTTTTTGCCCAAGATATTAATAGCAATACACAAGAGCTCATGGCTATTTACACGCCAAAGACTGGAAGTTCTGCAAAATCATTTACCGAGAAGTGTATGCAGATTGTAACCATTACCATTGCAGACAAAAGCCTGATGTTAGTGTGGGATTTTTTGATCAGAGGAGAAGAGGCTTAAGCTAACCTGAGAAAGAGAGCGGATGAACAGAGAACTTGTGCATCATGAAAGTGTCACCAAGAAATAAAGGTGCTCTCAAGAGTCTTGTGTTAAAGAAAATGAATCAGTCTTGTCATTGAGGAAAACAAATTTACCTCCATGTCCGGGAAATAAACTTTTTGATTTAAAATTGAACCATTATTGTTCAGTCGGCATATTAACCAGTCTCTCTCGGGAAGCAGCATGAGTCTTGTGTTGATTTGAATCTACTGATCCCATGACTGGTTGCCATAGAAACAATAAAAGACTTGTGATTTGTATGCAAATACATTTGTGTGCAGATTAAATATAGATAAAGAGATGACAAAACTAGCCTGGAATGTCACTAAACAGATGTGCATAAAAAGTACATGCACATGTTGAGTTCAAATTAGTTCTAGTCTGCATACTTCTAAAGTGCTAATGTTTAATATACAAGTACTTAATTACTCTGTGAAAACCCAACTACAATGATGATCCCTCATTGCTCCAGCTGCCTTGTTTGGTATGTGATTGAAAGTTTGATATTTGGTGTCTTTGAAAGCTGCATGAGAAAAGTCTGCAGGACTTGAATCTCAAGTTATTAGAGCGTGTCATCTGGGCTCCCATATAAATTAAAGAGTGAAAGGTGCCCTTAGGTAGCAACAGGACTATAGAATTGCAGTTGAACAACTTTTTCATGCCATTACGCAAATATGTTGTCCCCTCTGTTTTTTTTCTGTACAGTACATCCATACTACTAAGAGGATAAAGTCGTTTCATTCAGGATGACTCCAGGGGAAGGGAAGGTGTTCTCAAATACAGGCAAAAACAGAAAGGTTTGGAAACGATGATGTAACTCTCACAACAACCTGCTAATTGGGTCTTTTCAGTCCACACGTAGACTTGTCTCAGACTCCTGTCACATGACACCTTGGCTACAGTACCAGTATAGAACACAACATGGAGAATCAATTACAATAAGCTGACCCTATTAAATTAAATTCGGCAGTTTACAATGATACAACAATTTACCTGCATAGGAGACGAGCAACTATTCAAGTAATCGGTGGCAATTCGACGACTAACATCCAAATGCTTCTTGTGTACTACGGCATGAGCATGCCCAGTTTATGTTAACGCTCCCGTGGTATGCATCCAAAACTGTCATTTAGAAGAAGAAGAGTGTTTTCAAAACATAGTGATATGGACACAGCCTCAGTCCGAAAGTAGAGCAGTAGAAGGACTAGATCACGTACACAGTAGATGTTTTGTTCCCCACTCCAATTTAATTTTGATTTAACAGCAAGAGGGCTGGTTCAGGGACAGATTTTGTCCCTGCAGATTTAGTGGTTATCAGCTTGTCTGGAACTTTGGGATGACATCATCAATCTGTAAATCAATTTAGAGGCAGATTTCAAAAGAGGATGAAGACAAATATAAAGGAGCAAAAAAAGTTGACAGCAGAGGTTCCTCATTTGTAAGATTTCCATCTTACCAGAGTAACAGAGATTTATTGTAACTTGAGTCTTATTTTCATCAGTTTGGTCATAAATCCTGTGGAATAAAACACTGACTTGATTAAATGAACTACAGAGATACAAGGGCGTAGCAACAAGGCAAAAAAGGAGTCAAACAAAACAAGAGACGTGTCTTCTACTATCTGACAGGAAATTCAGTCAAACCTATTTGGAAAAAAGACACTGACTGAAATTATAAAGTTGTTATGAATCAGAACCTGATTGAACTGGTTAACAGCTATCTCAGTGTTTCTTCATATGAGATACGATACGATGACCAAATCTACTCGATAAACTCAAATCACAGTACTTTATGTATATTTCTAGTTGTTTGCTACTACATACTGTGAGTGACATCATTCACTCACACAAAGTCATACAAACAATCACACTTGATGCCAATTTGCCACTCTTCGTGGACTGGTTTTGAAATGAAGAAAATAAATGTGGAAGAGAATGCACAAAAAACATTGAATAAAAACTTTCCCTAAAAAACGATTTTCTGACTTTAGAAGAGGCAAAAATAAGCAAGTAATATAAAACATAATCCTCTGCACACATAACACAAAACGAACCAGCTAAACTAGACACTGATCCACTGATGAACACCCACAGACACCATCCCTAAGATATTTCTCCATTATCTCTTGGCTCATTGAAAACTCAATGGGTGGGCTCCTTTCGAAGCAACAAAACAAGGATTGATAAGATGGCAAGACAAGATGGCACACACAAAAAATGTCACACCTTTAAATACACACAAATAAACACCAACGTTGCATATTCAAAATAGTGCACGCACTCTCCAGAGAACATTAACTTGTTGTGAATTGCATCCCGTAAAAATATTGGCATTGCTAAAGATAATGCCTCTTAGTCTGACTGAAAGTGGATATGACTCATTGTCTCGGCAACTCAATTAGACATCAATTTATTTGAATTTTACCACATGCCATCATTAGTTTGCTACAGTATGTTGCCTTCTTGCTCAAGCTGTTCACTGTTGCAGTTCTCCACTTAAAACCTACTTTTCCAAAGTCAGACACTGGAACTGCACCATTATAAAACATGTGCTCTGATTAGTGGCGTAAATGGATGGTAAATGGACTGAATTTACAGTAATAAGAGCTGTTGTAGTATTATCAGCATTCACACATTCATACAACGCTTCTATATGCAGCACTTTTCATTTCCATCACACACCATTCACACACACTGATGGGCAAAGCTACCAGAGACAATTTAGGGTTCAGTGTGGACACTTTGAACATATGCGGACAGGAGGAGCCAGAGATCGAACAAACAACTTTCTTGTTAGTGGACACCCAGCTCTACCTCCTTTGCCACGGCCGACCCAATCCTAGTGAGCCCAGTCCCAAAACACGGAATGTAGCACATTCTCATGCACACAACCAACTGCAGGCACACCGAAATGGAACTGGTAAAAAGGCCAAAAAGGTCAGTACAAACCTTAAG
Source organism: Pseudopleuronectes americanus (assembly GCA_038501795.1). Taxonomy (NCBI): domain Eukaryota; kingdom Metazoa; phylum Chordata; class Actinopteri; order Pleuronectiformes; family Pleuronectidae; genus Pseudopleuronectes; species Pseudopleuronectes americanus. Next base: position 5,889,996 of record CM076733.1, read on the forward strand.
GATAGGTTTGTACAGTCCACCAGCCCAGCGTCATTTCACAATCGTCCCTTTGGCCAACATAGATGCTGACACTACAATGTGTTTATTTAAATTCTAAGCCTCCATGAACACATTCATAGAGACATTGAGCCCATGGATCTGTTTAACTGGCAGCTTCGGTAGAAGGTCATGGTTGGTCATTCGGTCATGGTTTGAACACCACATATACAGGGAGGAGCCACAGAGCTCAGTGATTAAAAACTACATATGGACTCCAGCTGGATTCACAACCAAATTCAATATATCAATACATTATTATGTCATTTTAAGAGACGCACATCAGCCAGTACCTTGAAGTGCTCTTCCTCCAGCCATGTGTAAAAACACACTCACACTAAATAAAGAAAGATGAAATGTCCACTGTAATGTTGTTTTTATGACATATTAAGAGATGCGCTTGTGAATGCTAAAGGTTCGAGGATCCCACTGGAGCTGTACAGAATGTATTGCTTTCCTCCTCTTGGGATAGAATTAAAACAATTATAGCACCTGCACTCATTGGTAGAAGAAAAATTAAATGCATTAAAATATTTGCAAATTTTTAACTCAATTTCTTCTCAGTAAATTGGTTCAGCAGGACCTCTAATGTGTCTGCACTGTATGTGTGAGTTAGTGCTCCTCCATCAGCAGTGGGAGTGTTTTGGTGCAAAAAGACAAAATAATTTAGAACCCCGGCTTCTGTGGCACCTAAATACAGATGCTAAGCACTTCACTGCCCTAACAAGGCCAGAATGAATAATTGCTCCACAACTATTAAAAGGTATTAAAAGGCAAACTGATTTGGATCTAAACATGCAGCTACTGCAAAGTTAACACAAAGGCTACGGCTGCACCCACATGCCCAAACATGATATGTGAAAGAAATTGAGACACACAATAACCAGATTGTCTATCTCACATGATCACACACATAGCGAGATACAGTGTCTCAAAAACCCATGCCCTGTATAACACGTTTCATGTTGTAACTTAAACAAGCACCCTCTACTTCCCTTTTACTCTCCAAATCCAAAATCCACATGCAAGGTGAAGCCACCCCCATATATTGCTGTCAACCGTATATCGAAATCCCTTCTGTTGTCTGTGATTTATGAACAACTAATTACATGGCTGTTCTGCAGAGAGCGAGAGGAGGAGGGGAAAAACGAAAGCTTGGAAGAGAGAGGAAGAAATGAGGGGCAGGTCCTAGTGAGAAGACAGTGCAGACAGTAAGAGAACTCAAGACTTCAACAATAAATATAGAACACTGTACCATCGTGTTAAAGAGCTAAATATTTGGATTAAATGGACCAGTGTGTTAGTTTGTATTTGCTATTCTAGTTGTAGTACAATGTCATTCAGTAGAGTGCCTAAGCCAAACAGTCCCTATAAAATCAATTAAGAAGCACCAAGTTTGAAAAATAAATATCAGCTCCCGAAACATGTCCGATTTTTTTTTATCGAGATAATTCTCTGCAAATACTGCAGATTTTTTTAAATTTTTTTTTAATTCCTATCTCACAATGTATAACAACGTGGGGAATACAGATCCGCAAAAGCAGAGCTGCACCAAAATGTAATGTTGCATCTTCCCACCATTTTTTGTAGAAATCTGTTTAGTTGTTGTTGTGTAATCCTGCTAACAAAAAAAGATTAAAAAACAACCAACAAACAAATAGACAGCTACAACCTGCTTCCAAAGAATCTAAAGCAGCCCCAAAATGGTGCTTCACCTTAACTAATGAAAACCCAGAATTTACCCACATGATGCAGAGTAACAGAGAAACGACAGTGCAACAGAGTGAGTGACAGAAAAACTTAGAGATACAGATAAAAAAAACAATAAACAAAAAGAAAAATGAAACCAGATGAAACTGGATTTAATTCAAATCACTTGATCACCTTTAAGCTAGAGAATCGTGACTCTCATTTTCTTCAGAGTCATGCAGCCCTCGTCAACACAACATCCTCTCCAGCTGGAATTTGATCAATGATTTTGCAATCATTAAAAGAATCTAAACAAGTACGGTCAAGACAAGAGATCTCAATCTGGAACCTTTTGTTCCAGTTTTTTGGTGATAAGAAAGTTTCACAACATCTCCACGGGCGAACAGAATACATCACTGCCGGGATAGACAGCTTTAAACATACTGAGAGAACTCGGACCGCTGCCGAGTATAAAAGTTAACGATGCTAGAAAAGATGAGCAAAAAGTGTCCAAAGTTCTAGGTAACAAGGTCATTGTTGGTGATGACAACAAGGAAGCACTTTTCCCTGGAATACACACCGGAGATTTACAGGGGGGAGAGGTCGCAGAGATGTGTGAGCAGAACTAGGATGCTATTATCTCTTCAGCCAATGAGACAGCAGTTTATCACAGCAGTCAATCACAGGGTAATCGCTATCTGTGAGAAGCTCCTTCCACTTTCACTACCTTGGAACAATTAGTCCCTGGGCCCTCACAGATAAAGATTTCACAGAGTGAATTAGCAGACTCAGTGACAGATTTTTATTAGGCTTGTACTTTATAATTATTACCTTACTTTACACTTGTATTGTGCTCTCTAGGAAAATATTAGACACTGGGCCAATATGGATTTTTTTTGCGGCTGATGCTAGTACCAATATAAGGGAGTAAAAAAGGTTTGATGCCAATATATAAGCCAATGTTAGTTTATATTGGCAAACACAAAACACTGATACCGATGTCATTTGATTTCTCATGCTGGCCAAACGATATAGCGGTCAGGCTTTGGACTATATGCCAACGTCGGGTGATGTGTTTTTCCAAAAGCTGATTAGCTGTTCAGCAGAGAACTGATGCATTGTTTTTAATGATTGATCAAACAATATTTCAGACATTTTCCAAGCCAAAAAAACAAGCAAAACTGTGGCTGGTGTCCCTTTTTCCCTGCTTTAAGAACAGCTGTGAGTTATGGGCTGCTTTAGAAGACACAAACAAGTGGAAGACGTCTCCTTAGATAGATTCATATTATAGATTAATAACCAGCGGATAAATCTACTGAAAAACGAATTACTTGCCGACCTAAACAAAATCCAGGTCAATAAATCAACGACCAAAGTAATCCAGATGTACCACAGCTATAATCTGCAATTACAGTGGATTAGTGCAGATCACTGTTCACTATGTCTTTCTTCTACTCTTGTGACCCACACCGATCCTTGACTGTTGCTCTGGCCTCGCTCATCTTCCCCTCCACTGGCTCGTCCAGCTTCAGGAATGCCATTCCACCGGTCGGTCCATAATTCCCGCTCAGTGTTTCCCAGTAATCCCCTCTTCTCCGGCTGCTCCGAGGCTGCTTCCTTCCCCACAGCTGCCGGCCGGCCCCGGCTTGCTCTAATAATAGGACAACAATGCCCGCCCCACACCCCAACACTACTGCAAGAGAAAACTTTACATCCCAAAATGTGTTTCATTCAATCTCTACATTTTAGGACTGTTCCTTTTAAATGTTCTTTAAATTAACAACCCTTGTTTGATTAATATAACTCCTTAGATCTGAATTCACAAAAGCAACTTTCTAAACTGTTGACATTCAGGACGTCTGCAGCATGTAAACACATGTTGGTGGAGGAATGATGATGAGGCCGACTCCAGTGAGCTGCTCTGTGTGGTGGTGGAGCTCCAGAAGACACTGTAATCACGCAGGAGCTGATGAATAAGGACTGCACACTGCTGAAGTAGTTAAACACCACCTTGAGCTTGTGCCCCAGTGTTTTGTGACAGGACTACACACACACACATGATATATATATATATATATACAGCAGACTGGTTAGGAATAAATGTCCCATTTGTTCTGCCCGGTCCTCCCAGCGAAGCAACCCCCCTGAAGCTGCACACACTCACACTAACACATGCCGAAGAAAGGGAGGCATTAACCAGAGGAGAGAATGGAGAGAGTGAGAGCTGGACTGAGCCTTTTTCTCTCAGATCTTCTGCTGTCCCACTTGTGGAGGCACAGCTCCCGATCACATGCTGCAGCTCTTTGGGTGTCTTCGAGCCGGACATTTTCTCTGACAGACAGATCGGCGTGATAAACATTGCTTCCACTGGCACGTGAACAAGCTTCCCCCCTCCACACCTTCTCCTCCCCTTCAACCCCCCCCTCCTCCGCCATTCCACCAAGAGAGCAATCAAACTGGAAATACTCAAGAACTTGTAAGTCAGACCCACATTTTTTTCCCCCTCTCTCACACAATTTCTGGCCAGTGAAAGTTGTAGTGCTCACCTCAGACCAGGTCCCGCTGCTGCAGGGGGAGCAGAAGTAGTATCATCCTCATTCCTCAATCCTCACACAGAAAAATCCAAGAGCAACAAGTAGCAAGTCCAGCGATTCCTCCTCCTCCTCCCCTCTCTCTCTCTCTCTCTCTCACACTCCTGCTTCCTCGCTCTCTGCTTTGCACTCATTCAGACTGCAGTAGCTGCAGTGGAGTGAGTGAGCAAGTATGCGTGTGTGTGTGTGTGTGTGTGTGTTTGGGTGTGTGTGTGTATGGTCCTGTGGACTCCTGCAGGGGCACTTAACAGGGTTCAGGTCCTCCCCCCCTTCACAGGCTCACACAGAGAGAGAGAAAAAAAGCTCACCCACACACACACAGAGGGCAGGAGAGTATTCTCTTTGTCTTTTGTTGCTTTCTCTCACTTCCTTGCTCTCTGTTTTCAGATCCCTGTAACTCCCTGTCCTGCACCCCCTTTCATATGAGAAAGAGAATGACAGAGTGAGAGAGAGAGCCAGTGCATGTGTGTGTGTGTGTGTGTGTGTGTGCACAGGGAACGCTGTCCTGCCTCAGCGCCTGGGGCTCAGAGAAGGAGGTGGAGGAGGGGGAGGAGTTTAGACCTCAGAGAGCTGAATTCCTACCTCTCGTCCCAACCAATCGGAGGCCTCCCTGCAGCTGACCAAAAACCGCGGGGCCAGCCCGGGCCTCGCCACCACACTCCAGCTTTAAAGCATTAGCTGAAGTTTGCTGTGCACTCAGGATACTTTCTACAGTGGCCCCATGGATGATCATGAATGTTGTTCATTGGGCACTCTTTGTTTACGTTCACATTTTACTCGTATTGATATCTCCGGATGAAAAAAAAAGTATAAAAAATACTAAATGTTTGTTGCACTGGAGATGTTATATATTTTCAGGGGGGATTTAAAGTGTTACAAAGTTCATAATGTATGCAGAAAAAACTATTTAAAACAAAGATGACCATGTTGTGGCTGTGTTGGGATGTTTCCTTGTATTTTCCCATGTCCCTTCCTCCTTCCAGCAAAAGGAACAGGACTCTCATGTTTCGGGTGCTGTCCTTGGCCACACATTTGTCAAGCAAGACATTTGTCCACAGAGGTGACATCAGATCTCCCCCTCCTCCAGCTATTCACACCACCACTCACTTCTACTTCAGCTTCTTCCTTTCCTCCTCCAAATCAAGTCAAACTAAAGGCTTAGTGTTTTGTCATGAGAATAACATCATGTGACGCTGTTTCCCTGTGGTCAACTGTGTGATCTTATATATTGTTTGAAATGAAACACAGTTCGCTATTATGTCATAACTTTAACATTAGGTCTACAGTCATGCTGGCAACTATAGCTATGTGAATGTAAATGTCTGCGTGAGAGCCTCTGGATTATCTGCAGACTTTCTCTGCCTGGACTCATAGTAAAATGTCCATAGAAATTCAAGGGAATTCAATGTGAGAACTCAGCAGGCTGGATTCATCCCAAGCGGTGGTGTCACACATGTAGAATACACCATAGAAAGTGTCAAGAGAATTTTGTGTGTTGTAAAGAAAATCATGTGATCTCCACAGTCACCTCTGGCCTCTGCTATGCTAACATTTTTACATCTTTGTCTAGCATGTTAGCATGCTAATTATCTCAAAAGATTATGGACAGCTGCACCTTGTCAGAACATTATTAATGTTGCAGATATTTAGTCACAAACCAAATCAGTGAAATTGAGATTAATTTATCAAATCATTCACATTTTGCCAAATAGTGCCATATGACAGGAGAAGGGATCCCCAGTGTTGTCACCTCCGTCCAAGGACGCTATGTTTTTGTCTGACTTTGTTTGTTTGATCGTAGAGAGACAACTGGACAGATAACCACTGAATTTAGGAGGATGCTGTATTAGAACGAAACCAAGGAATTCTGGAGCAGATCTATGAGCAGATCCCGGGTTTTTCAAATATTCTTTAACATTGGGAGATTTATCAGATATTTATGAGTGAGTGAAGATCCAAATAAAAATCTATCTGGTGACTTTAAATGTGGTTTCATTAGGATACGTTGGGCCTTAGCAAAGGTCCTATTTACGATTCATCCTGAGATGGACATGAATGTGTTTACCACTTGTCATGGCAACCACAGTAATACTCATCAAGTCATCAAGTCAAATACGTCTACCTCATGGTGGCACCAGAAGTAAAGTCACGGCTCACCAAAGTCAACAGGATTTAACCTGTGGAGGCCATGAACTACTGTATAAACTGTCACGGCAATCCATCATTCAAAGAGACAGACTGACGGATCAACGCTGTAATACCTCGAGCCATTCTGCCTCTGTGGCTAGAAATGCAAAACCTTTGAATGATATAGGTTTTATACCAAACCATAACTCCCAGGAGAAAAAGAGCACATCTGGAAAAAAAATGAAATGCAAGGTTCCACTCTTGCTGCTATACTGTATCATTATAGAGGGAATCTTGATGTATTGACACTGATATAGCTTTTAATAGACCATTTAATTATTCAATGATTACGTTTTGTATGTGTAAGGTAGATAGAATGATATGGCAGAAAATTGCGGAGACAAGATGTTTCCTCTAGTGAGATGCCTTTACGTCTGCAATTACTCTAACTCTAATTACTTCAACAGAGCATTAAGAAAGCCAGTGGGTTAGAAAGAGCTGATGACTGACAGCTCCATGTTTCCTTCACTGCACATTTAGTGAGTCGTGGCTTCCAAACCCAGAATGGAAACCGCCCAGTTTCCACGTCTCGTAAATGTGAAATTATACAAATTGCTCTGTGTGTGACATCAGTGAGGACGGGATAAATAGGTTGATCTATGACTTTCATGTGTTTCTCTCTTCTGAAGGAATTCAGCACAACTATACAAATATCCAGCCAAACATCCTGTTGTGTGTTTGTCTCTCTGTTTGTTTCTCAGCAGAGCTTGTGATGAATCTTTTGACACATTTTGGCAAATGACTGCCACATTGGCAAACTGCTTTTTTTGTGGATCGGCATGTTTACTTCACTTCATCATTCTGAACAGCTTTGTACAATTAGTGAGGGTTTTTTTCTAAATTTTTTAATGAAAACACAACAACATGTAATTCAAATGCATAAAATCCGTTTGCAATTGCAATGTTTCAGAAAAAAACTACCACACAAACTTTTCCTTTAGAAATAGTGACTTACATACAGAAGTTGAAATGTTTGTAAAAGTATGTGGACCATTTACTGCTTTTGTGTCAGATGAAGAATGAGCTCTACCTGATGAGTCTGTTTACGTCGAAAGAAAGCTGTAAACTGAGAGGCTTCTTTATGTGATGTTTGTTTTTCTATGTCACAGTGTGTGTTTTTGCTGATGAGGGACAATGAGTAGAAGACACTAACAAAGACGTCAACTTGGAAAGACAGGATTCAAGAGGTTTCTGTCCATGCTGGAATTTATACTATACGTCCTGCGACCTGCTGCGCCACTGAGGCGCCATCCCTTTCATGGAGTGTTACAAATGTTTCACTTGTTAGCGAACGCATCAACAAAGACAAGCCAGATGTTTTCCAGAGTTCATGTCTGTAAACGGCTCATGACAGAGGTCCACAGATTTTACTTTTAGAATAAGAGGGAAAAGCTGCACAACTTAGTCTTGACCCCCATCTTCATTTTAAAAACGTTGGAAAAAAAGGTTTCATTATGTAAAACAATTAAATACAGGTTGAGTCTGACTGAGGTCACATCAGGAAGCCTTTAAGATGTTTGTTTAGGCCAGAGTTTGTCTGACGTCTTAATCCAACTCAACAACTACCAAGAAAAATACTGATAAAGATCGAGCGCGAGTTAGACTGGGACAGACAGAAACCTAAAGGCTATAATGACATAGTGGGTGAGTACTTTGGTATGTAGGCTATAGAGTTACACATGGACAAAAAAGTGAAACAGCAAAGTCCACTCCTCTAGACAACACAGACACGCCTCCGCTTTTATCCTCCTCTCTGTTTGTCTCCCTCTCCGTCTCAGTGATCCCTCACCCCCTGTCACTCTGTTTATTTTCCTGAGTCGATTTGTGTGTGTTTATGTCAAAGAACGTGTGAAAAGGTAAAGCAGCTTTAGTAGATTACGCTCTGAAGTTGTGCAACAGGCTGTCGCTAGATTTCGGAGAAGCAAACGTCACTCAGTCAACGTTCTTAAAAGGAAACACTTCTCTTTATTTCAGCCTTCATCTAAATCTTGAACCTGCCTGCAAATTTGTTATTTTTGTATCACTTTCTTTCTTTTCTGTTTGCATGCATTTACATTTTTTTTAATTTAATTTTCTTTTCTTTTCTTTCCTTTTCTATTAATGTAATTGTTGTTGTGTTACTTAAAATCTGTTCTTCTATATGAATTACATTTTAAAATGTTATCTAATTGTATGTGAGCTGCATTTCTTGTATTAAAGGTGCTAAAAAAATAGGTATATTATTATTATTAAAAGTTAAGAATATGCACAGTGATGACAAAGTTTAACCCTATGCGTGAATATCAGGTTCTCTTGAGAAAACATCGATTAACTTATTTTTGTTCCTCCAGAAACAGCATTAAGGTTTCTGCTGAACCTGAATCAGGAGAATGACAGCAACAATGGGAACAAAATAGAGGATGTAAGGAGAGAGATGAAAAAGGGAGTTCTAAAGCAAGCAGAAAGTGAAGAATAGTGTTGGTGTGACAAAAGAGCATCAGTGGAGATACACAATCTGCATAATGTGTACAGTCTCGTAATGATGTGCCTTAAGAAGTCGCTCTGTCATTCTGTGTCTCTTTTGAATAAATGTTTATCCTGAGGCACAACTTTAATAACACTTTGCTCCTCAAAGAGCTGAGTTTATGTGTCGTAAAGAAGTAACGCATTAAACAGTCCAATCCATCAGGCTCGTTTCTTCCTCCTCATGAAAGAGACGGGGGAATGTGTGTGTTTCAGCTGCAGGAATAGTCGGACATGGGACGGTCAGGAATGCCAACATCTGCCATTTTGAGACAAAGGCATTTGTGTGCGGCACGTGAGATCAGGCCGCTGCCATGCCAGCAAGTGCTTTTTGTGGAGGGATTCCAAATGGAATTCAACATATAAAGGCAGGAACTGGGGCATCCTGGGGCCCGGCAGTCTATAATGCATGCACCGCATACCAACTAAGGCCCCCATGGATTCGTACAGACATTTATCACATACCACTCACGCCTCTCTCTGCATATGTTTTCTGTCACTCTCTACTGTCAGCGATCCCCTAAAGCAGCTCATCCAGGGTGACACACTGAACTCCGAGGGCCTTGTCATGAATCGACAATTGTGCTGGTTTATAACTCTGCTGACAGCCCCATGCAAGTGCTGTTTCATGCTTTACTGTAGCTCCTTCCACTAGATCTGAAGATATGGGAGTCGTTATAGCTGGAAGGATAAATTTTTCAGAATTCTTGATATTGCTCCTAAAAATTTAGTTTATTTACACAACTAAACTGCAAGGCTGGAACTCGGGCATCCTGCAGTTTATAATGTCAGAAAAATGATTGCTTATAGATGTTTGTTGTTGTATAAGCCACAAATACATAGAGACTTAATAATCAGTAACATTTTCAGTAATTTTTTCTGCATTTAATATACCATCTTGCAGTACAGTATATATATATATATAAACACACGTATAACTCACGTTAAGAGAGGCGGTGGTCTAGTGGCAGAAACTTGGACTATGGGCAGAGAAGGTCTCTGGTTCGTCTCTGGTTCGACTCCACGGAGAGACAACAAAAAGACGAAACCTGGATTGATCTGTCCAAAAATCCAAGAGTCTGTTTAGACCCTGTCTAGTGCCCCTGAGCAAGGCACCTTACTCCTCCAACATCTGCTCCCCGGGGCCGTACATGGCGCTCACTGCTCTGTGTGTCCCGCACCAGATGGGTTAAAAGCAGAAGTTAAATCTGCATGAGTGTGTCTGTGCATGTGTTTGGGACTAATAAATGCATCTTAATCTAATCTCTTTAATATATATATAGATATATAGATATATATATCTATATATATATACACGTAAGCATCAAGCTGGACTCACACATATGCCTTGGACAATTCAACCGAAGCGCTGCTCATCATTCACTTTGAATGTGACATTGCTCATGTTGTGAATGTATACAGCAGAGGCTGAGCAGTGGATGCAGCGGCCAATCGGCTCTTGTTGAAACGAACATAGGCGCTAACCAATCAAATCACGCTGAAAGGAAAGCAGAGGCAAAGGCAGAAAATGAATTTGGTGTGTGTTCATCTGGTTGTGTGTTTTATTCAGTTTTATTTAGTCTACTTCTCTTCAGCATTATATTGATAGATAGCATGGCACGTTAGTTTGGAAGCCGGCTATGTTGTGTGTCCCAAGCATGAAACTGTGATTGCTGTCGTCATGACGATCAGGCACCAAAAGTCAATGTGAAGCATAACACAAGAGTGAGTCTAGCAATTGAATCATGGTTATCTTTAGACAAAACATTTATAAAGTTATATAAAAAGTACTTTCTGATTTAGTATCAACATGAACTTTAAATTATAACTTTTAAATTCACAACCTGTACTCGCAGTAGCCTACTTTTCTTGACAAAATCCAACAACAGACTGAACTCTGGATGTGAAGCCTATTCTCTATTGTGAGAGTCATGCATTTTCTATGCCCAGCATCCACCTCAACCGCCTCTGCAAAACCAGCCATTAAAAAAAGGTAGTGTTGCATTTATTCAAAAATATGTTGCCTCTTGAAAATAATACAGCCAGTGAATATTTTGCCCACAAAACATATTTGTTGCAGCTCAGTTGTGCAGAAATGAATTTTCTAGGAAAGAGGATTCGTGAGAAATTCTCCATAGAGCTGAGCTTTTTATTTCATTTGGTAAATGTTCAATACTGATATATGGATGCTTCTGACTAAACTTTGAGAAATATATAGGATCTAATTGCTGCAATTGTATTTTATATAAATAAAAACAGCCAATTAAACAGATTTCCAGTAGTAACCTTTAGTGCCGTCTACAAAATCTTTAAATGCTACTACATTTAGTGACATTAATTGGCTACTTTTTCACAGAATTACTCTTGTTATATCATCACCAAATATACCTTGCCGTCTTTATATTTCGGGGTTGTACAGACCATAACTGTAATTTCATTGTGATGGTGAAAACAAAGCAGAGAGACAAGCAGAATCAACCATCTCAAGTTGTATTTTGCCGTTAATCCCAAAGCTCTAATTTCAGGCTCCAATTACCCCATTTTCCCACCAGTATTGGCAAGGAAACAAACACCCTGGTGGATCATCGCAGATCTGTAGCTGGGTAAACCACACAAACAATGAGGAAAGATAAACAAAACACAGATTGGGATCAGTTTATCCTACGATTCCTGCATCCTCCTATCTCCCTGGGAAATACTTGCATCCAACATGTCTGACTCCACTAGTTTACTTTCACAGAGTCGGTACTTTCCACCTTTCTCAGCTCCCACTTCGCTCAGTGCAGAACCAGCACATTTACATAAGACCTACACAGACGCGGCAAAAAAAACACATTCCCGACACGTGAGTATGTAAGTAGCTCATAAGTGCGTTTGGCTCAATTGTTACCGCCTCGCAGTCACTTCGACTTATAGACACACACGACACACTTCAACAGCAAAACACACCACGGACACGCTACGGCTCACTGTAGCACCCACGCACGAAACCACACTAAACATGCTTAACGTCGACAAAACAGGCGGCGATTTGTGACAGTACGATTTTCCTTCCACGCTATTGTCTCATATACCCAGCACTCCCCTGTCTCCCCTCCGTCCCCCCTCAGCAGTGACTCTACGCTGACAGACAGTCTCTCTTCCCCCCCCCATCAGGGTGGCTTTCTGACAAACGGGGCCAAATGGAGTCGTGCCACTGTTGCTGCTGGCCACAAGTCAGCTCTCTGAGGTTATTGCTTAGCTCTGCTCTTGCAGTGTTATTTATATCCACCATCGCAGCACCAGTCGGTTTGATGAACTTTTCATCTGTCGTGTGCCATGGGGACCTCACAGCTGTGGATATTTTTCTGCTAAGTTTTCTTACGATGTCCTACAGGTGTGCAAAAAAGATGTTCTACAGTTTCGTATATTACAATACAATATTTTTTTTTGTTTTTACACTAAAACCAAACCTGGATCAGATCTAGGAGGTGAACAGGGTCTCTGGGGGATGTTGATGAAGGCCGATTCCTGGGTTGAGGAATATCTAAGTTGCTTTTAGGACTACGGATATAAAATTGTTTGTCACTAATATTTAAATGATAGTCACGGTATGAAGCAAAAGTGAGGTTGAGAAAAAGCAAGAGAAACCAAACTGATGTTTGTATTTCGTGACAATTGCCGTAATTTTGGTTACGGAATAAAACTGATCGATTAAAGACTCTAACTTTAACAGATCACCATCAGGAGATTGATACTCTGGAGACAAACATTTGTAATAAGTTGAAATTGTCATTGTTGTTTGTAGTAATATACAATTATGGGATTTATAGTCAATGTTGTAAAGGACCAACTAAGCTAAATGTATTTAGTTTTTTTCTCCACATACTTGTACCACCAAGTGACATCTATGTCTGGTTTGATTTTCTTTAGAAAGACAAACAGAACTGTGGAAAGAAATTGTCTTGATTTGAGTCCTTGAGGCTCCTTAGTTCCACCGATTGATTAAAAAGATACAAATTCCTTTGATAATTGTCAGACCAACTCATTGATGCTTCTGGGACATTCACCAGCAGAAGCGCCCCTCAGGCCACATTTGGACAGTCAGGGTTCAGGGTTCATCCAAATGGGGTCAGACAAATGTGTCCTTGACCTCTGGACTGTTAAGTTTTTTGTAGGCCTAAATGCAGTATGTCCCTCAAAAGAGCTTCCAGGCATGGGCCACTGACAGGAGGTAACATTTTCTGTCTCTCTCTCTCTCTGTACTTTCATTTGTCCTTTTCCAGCATTTTCTTTTTCATTTGGAGTTTCTCAGTTTGTTGTACAATCCATTATGCATATAACCACAGCATTCCTCTTGTTTGAGATGATGGCTGCGAATGTGTGTATGTGTTTTTTCCCCTCTGTGTCTGAAACATTCACAGATTCTTCCACAAATAGTCAGATATAAGCATGGAAGAAAAATCCCACCACAGCAGCCACTCGAGAAGAATCTGAAAGCCAAGTGTGAAACTAGTCAACTAGATGTCGACAGAACCTGAAAGTTTTGATGCACATAAAAAAATAGAAGAAAGTAAACTTTGACATGCTTATGGCTCAGTAAAGCTTAAGGAATTGTTCCTCAACAATTAACATATAAAATCCTGTAACAATGTAAACGTTATTCTGTTGTAGAGCTGAGTGCACAAAACTATGGGCATAACACTGGCCCGCCCTGTGTAGAAGTAACTCTGAGTCAAAAAGTCTAAATAGTAATAACTGTTCTATACTCTTCATCAATTTTCACCATGCTTTTTACACATCGGTACAAACATGAAATATGGAGGTTGAGTAGAATAGATCAGCCCCATACATGGCTACATTCTCACTCATACCTGACCGTGTCAGTTGTGAGTCAAGTGGACGTGAAGGCCTCAAATGTTTTGCTTTGTTTCACTCTCATATCTCTCATAGCATCATTTAAAGTTGCAGTAGATGGCTGTTAAACCCACTCTAGAATACTGACTTTGCACTAAATGGCAGAAATTAAAAGTAAATTGTGACTTTCACGTGAACAAACAGTGGTGAAGCATTTAAACACTTAAATTGGGGGAGAACAAACAAAGACTACAATGTCTTTGCACCTCAGATTTTAAAATCAAGATTTGTTTTCCAAAAGATGGAAATACAGAAATATGCACAAACACAGGCCTACATACAATGACGTGTTTAGAATTTGAAACGGGACAGACTAAACATCATTGGTCTCCAAACAATTTTGACAACACTCATCAGCTGAAGGGTGAAACCCAACAAACTGAACAGAGTCTCTATCCCAGAATAAAGTTAATGTCACCATGAGGCCTGGTACAAGATAATGCTTCTTCTTTTTAAACTAGATAATTTGTAAGCCGCCAAGTTCTCAAATTTATACACCATGTTCCACCCTGCTCTGGCTAAAGTTTAGCACATGACAACAAATGCAAGAATAAGTCTTTTATTAAAAGCTGAACATTCTTCTATCTAGACAAAAGCCCTGCAGCGCTGTCACCCAAAAGACCACAGATCCATCTGGATGAAATCTGGGAATTTTTGTCTAAACTCTAATTCACTCCGAAGGGGAAATTGAGTGAAAAAGCCCTTGTTTATCCTCAGATAACTTTTTCTTAAAGAAAGAGAAGAAATCTCAGCGGGTTTAATCCCTGTCTCATCAAAGTTCTGACACAAGCACACACAAATACACACACTGTGTCCCTGTGTTTACCCCTCCAGTCAGTGAGCAAGCATTCAACCTTTCTCAACTAGGACAAAAACATACAGACCTATTTACATGTCAATGATGTCCACGGATAAGGACTTTCTCTGCCTCTCCCTTTTTAGTTTCCTCCCTCCTATGAAATGGAGGTTATGCTTATTTTGAGGCTGTGAAGACAAATGTATTCAAGTGACTCCTGTTAAATGTAAATATGGTGGCTGTAGCACAACATGAACAATCATCTTCTTTCTATCCATTCAAGCAGTGTGTGACGTGAGAATGCATTTGCAGCACTATCTGCACATAAGATCAAAATCTACTATTTATGCAAAATACACAGAAAAAAAGCATGCATGGAATTCAACGCAAACCTCTGCTGGTAGAATTGTTCCAAACAACATCTCCATGCATGCATGTGTTTATGTGTGTGTGAGAGAGAGTGAAGAGAGCTGCCCGCGAGCCTTGCGAAGCGTGAACTGAGAAAGCCTGAGGTGAGAATGCAATCAGGTGATATCAGATCATTGTCCTTTCTACTTCCACTGATTCTATTTATACCGGACCTTCAGAAATCGGGTCTCCTCACGCTGACAAGGTTGACTCACTTATTTGAAAACGCAAAGTATCACGTCTGAGGAGATGGATACAAACGCTGAAAGTTATCTTTTAGCAGTCCCCTTTACCCCTCTCTCTGTCTCTCCTTCTCCATCATGGCAGGGAGCCCAGTGCATATAAAGCAAATGTGGCTTTGACGCTGGCGAAGGGCAACTACGCTCTCTTGAAATATGTTCTCTGTTGACTCATTCTGTTAACCACATTCTTCATCGGCAGCGCAGCAGAGTCCTTCCCGTTGGCCATGAAGACAAAACATCGGCTCTTCTGGCCCAGTTAATAATACACCAATTTTTTTCCCTGCCTTTTAACTACCTAGTTTAAACTCAAACATTTGGAACAGTGGATGGGAAAAACAGAGGCAGCAGAAAATGAGGGGGAAGAGAAAGAGTGAGCGCTCTCACTGGCCTAGAGTGCAGCTGAGATCCCCCTGGATTTATTTGTGTACATAACTCTTTCTGTCTCTCCCCTTTCCTTTCCCTCTGTCTCCCACTTTCATTCCTCTGTGCAGCTCCATCGCCAACACGAACACCCACATGCAGAAACAGCTACACAGCGCACAAACATACACATTCAAATAACCATCAAATTACCTTGCGGCTTTTGAAAAGGGAACAGTACACCCACGGCCCTCATAGTTAATTATTCCATTTGCAGAGCGAGGGGAGAGCTTCCTGCTCTGTGGGGCTTGAACCAAAACAGCCACAAACTGTACTGAAGACAAACATAACTGAAAAATGGGACAATTTTAGATGAAAATAAAGGTCATCAGAGCAAAATGTGTCATGAGCAAGCAGTTCATTTCATCACATTGCCCTGTAACACCCCTCACCCCTTAACCCCTGCCCAACAGAACAGACTGAAGTCCTATTCATTTGACCACAGAGGCCCTAGTCAACGGCTTAGAGCCAAAAGGAGAGCCTAGTCATAATGGAAATCTTTCCTGAAAATCATGTGACCCAACTCCCTTGTTCACGAAACTGCTACTAAACTTTATCCACAAGTATCACTCTCACTGTGTCAGATCTTTCACTCACCATGCTGCGTCCCTGGGTGGGTGCTGGTGTCAGGCTCCATGTTCGAATCACAGGGTGATGAGCACCCGCAGCAACACACCCATGTCCCGAAGTCAGCTGTGCAACTGAACTACAACTAGTGAAACTGCTCCTAGAACTACTGTTATCTCCTCTTCTGTCACCGCCGACGCTGCCTCTGCCGCTGACGTCCCCCCTTCGCTGTTCTCCCCTGTCAGAGCTACTGGCTCTGGTCCGGCCCCCGCAGCCTGCCAGCTCAGCTCAGGCTTCCACTGTTGTGTTACATCTGTCTGACTGAACCCCTCTCTGGAGAGTGGGGAGAGAGAGGGAGAGTGAGAGAGTATCACGGAGCACAGAATGGGAGGGAGGGAGGAGAGAGAGAGAGAGAGAGAGCGGAGCAGTTTCCACATTGTGGTGGTGGTGGGGAGAGAGATGGGTGGAGGGGCTTGCAGGGCTGAATATTTCCACTTTGATAAATTTCACGCTCAGCGTATTTTATTCTCATCATAACAAGAACTTAACATCAGTTTGGAAAACACCACCATGCCAAAATAATTTAGAAACTTCCCGACGACTGCGACAATGGATGAAGTCCAAAACCTGACCAGGCTCGCTGGCTGGGTTTCAACTCACTTTTCAATCCGGCACACAAAACAGCACATGTTGCTTTAGCTAACAAATGACAGCTTGAGCAGTATAAGGTAACAATAGATCTGCAAGACTGCAACTAAAGATATGTTTATACATCTATAAAGGATATATCCAGAGACTTGGATCTCCAAGAATCTGGCAAGAGCCTCCTTCAGTTTTTTAAGGGTGGTTCCCAAACAACTTTTAGGTGCATTACTGCCACCTTATGAACTGGAGGCTGGAGCACTTGCTTGATTAAACTTGGCTTCAAAAGAAAAAAAAACATGGAGGAGGACCGACATTGTATGTTCTGTTTTGCAGCGAAACACTATAGAAGAAAAAACAATGGATGATGTCATCGGTGAGAAGGCGGATTTGTCAAATACATTACATTGCATGTTTTGTCCAAAGCGACTTACATTTTTAGTACACTCAATATTTATGAGGGGCCATTTCAAGGGTCAGTATCTTGCCAAGGACACTTCGGCATGCAGATGGGGAAGAGTGGGATTTGAACTGGCAACCTTCTTGTTGGAGAACGCCTACTCTACCCCCTAGGCCACACCGCCCCGGTTCAAGGCAACCTGGAGGGGAGTTGAACAATTATTGTTGCTTTAGTCGCAGCTGTACAAGTACGTTACATCTGGTTGCTGATGATCAACTCGCTCTCATTGGCGATTGCAGGTTTAAGTTGGAGCCAGTTATTATAAATATAAAACATGTTTGATGTTTTAAAGATACATAACGTTCTTATCTGACCTATAACATGTTGTTGAGGAGCTTTAACTTCCCACATTTGAGAAGATTTGAGTTTGTCTTTGTTTGAACTGATACAAGTGACAACAGAAAAGATACTGACAAGGCAGAACAATCTATTAGTAACATGAAGTCAACATATACAACTCTGACAAATGACAAACAGATTGCAATTCTAAAAAGAGGAGAAAGATGGAAGCAAGGAGGACTTAGTTAAATTAAACAGAGGGAATTTTAAGATATTCAAAATACATTAGCGTCAGTATCTGGCCTACAAGGCATGGCAAAATCTTTCAACAGCCTTCGGTAAGTTATCCGTCTCTCTTTAATCCCATCTAAAACTTGACAGCTCCTGAAAAATATTTGTGGAAGCAGTGAAAGCAGGAAAATAGGGCAGCATATGCCCCAGCATCTTTAAAGAACCACCAGTGGAGAACTTTTCCAAAGCTGCATCCAGAAAAAAGAAAACTCCCACCCAAGAAAAATTAAGCCTTGTTGGTCTGGTGGGAGTGTAACAGCGCTCTCCGTCTCTGGCATGTTTGTGCCAAAACCACGAAGAGTTCAAAAGAGATGCGGCGGCTCCGCTCACTATTCAGTCGGAGGATGAGACGAGATGAGAGTGCTCTCTGATTTGCTGAGGATTCCTATTCATCTCAGTGTGGGTTTTATTCATCACGTTGCTTATTGAAAGCCTGTGTCTCTCAAGGACAAGAGCAGGTGAGAACTATGGCAATGAATTATTGAGTAAAACTGAGAGCATGTGAGTGTGTTTAGTGTTTTGTGATAAGAAAACTGATTTATGATTTCATATAGGTGGCCACAAATACACACAAATGCATCATGCATCCATCTGTCGATACGGTACTGAAGGTTTCTCTTGTTTTTTTATTCATTTGAAAATGATTTAAGAGCTGACCAGTGTAAACAAGTTTGTTTAATCAAATTCTAGCAGGATCTCAACCCTTGTACTTAAATTATATATCTATACATCTCCCTCTCACTCTCTCTATAAGTATATATATATATATATATATATATATATATATAAAACTGTATATACATTTAAAAAAAAACTGACGCAGCCACATTAGTTATTGTTGACGCAGTAGCCATTGACGGCCAGACTTCTTTCATGGTGAAGGACGTTGGGTTTTGTGTAATACCCCTCCAAGTCACCAGTACTTTTCAGAAGCATCCCTATACCTGCCCTGTATGCTGTGGGCATCGCATACATTCAAACCATTCAATACTAAAAATGTGATATCATCAATTATAGATATCAGCCATGAGAGGCTGAAAAAAAAGTGTGTGTATCCCAATTAATAATTTAATCTGTTGTGTTCTAGCTAACATGCAGAGTAGTGCATCTTCAGTATGTTAGTCTGAATTAGTGAATAAGAAATTATCTTACATAATAATGTTTCAAAATGTTGTTGACAGATTCGCTAATTACTCTGTAATTAGTGAAGGAGCTGGCAGTTTATTCGTTTAGCAAGTTTCCTTCTCATACACATCCAATATGATAATCACACACTGTATCTGCATCACTATGACATCAGTAAACAGATGACAAAATGGATGCACATATTTAAAACTCTACTTGGTTGTTGTGTGTGTTTAAGCAGCAGTAAACTACTGCAGCAAAATATTTACTTTGTACTTTAAAAGGTAAAATATGTGCTGTGCAGTGAATGCTGGGAAACAGCCATAACTTAGAGGAGACAGAAGGACATCGCTGCTCATTTCATTATCTGGCTCTCATCACAGCAGAAGGTGACCTCGCTCGGGACATACGGGATGTGAGAGAAGTGTTTTAACATTGAAATGAGACCATTTCTAAAGTGTACTAACTGACATAATGCTTTAACTACGTTTACCTTAGAAATAAATACAAATTTCTTTAGGGATTTCAAAGTAAATGTGCCCCAAAGTAAATATTTTATCATTACTACAGAACGAAATAGCTTCCACGAAACAGTTAGTGGGTCAAGAGATGATAGTGTAAATCCGTGCAACCACAAACTCACTGACTCACTTGTTTAGAGGTGAAAAAGCACTGTTTAAACAGTCAGTGTCTTCGGAAAGCTTCGTTCAGTTCACAGCACGAAGCATCACTGTAATCAAGAAACGTGCAACTATCTTATTGGTTAAAAAATACTGACACAACCCTGCCAAGTCCGAAATGATACAATCTTTATGCTGTCTAGACACAACGTTGCAGGGATAGAATGCAACAACACCTCAGGAAATCACTGAACTCAATAAAACCTCCACTCAATGTACTGTACTATATACAGGGTCCAGATAAAACCATATAATGACATCAAGAAAGAGCACTTCAACTTAACAAACGCTGCACACACTGATTTAAAGGCAGGTAACATGTTGCATGCCTGCCAACAACCCAGCAACGGTAACCGTGGGATACAAACGCTTGAATGTCAAACCTCAGATCCACCTCGTATCTTACTGTGACTGATTCAGACAAATCCACTAAGTCTTACTGAAGTGCTCCATCGAGTCCATAGTCATAAGTCTACATATCCAGGGAGCAACTGTATTATATCACATTACATCGTCATAAAAGCAATAGGGAAAACGCAACATGACATCAGCATTTTGCCAAACCTTTATGAGTGTCTGTCGAAGTTGTTAGGATGAGACATAAAGTGCAGTGGAGCGCTGTGAAGCAGCAAGCTCTCCATCTAGTGGATATGTGGGAGAAGGGAGGAGAGTCAGCGATTTAAAGAAGGCTCATGCAGGCATTAATGGAAGGCTCACTTTGTGTGTGTAAGTGTATAACTGGTTAGGTCACTGGCTCTGTTCAGACGTGGTATTAACAGGCGTCCTGGGAGATCTGATCACAAGTGGTCAGCTCTGAGATGATGATTTTAATAAATGTATGGGCACTGAGAAGGTTGAAAATACACTGGGGTCATTTATCATGAAACAGCAGCAGGTTAGAGGACATCAGATGAGTAGGCTGTCCTTCATATGTGGTCCACATGTGTCCCAGACCACCGCTGAATGTGGTTTGCGTGATCTCAGGATACATTTTGGTGCATTCACACATGTACTTAGAGCTGTCCACTTGTCATCACTCTGGATTGTGGTTAATAGCAGGTCTGAAGAGGGTCACTGAGGAGCTGAGAGAAGAGCCACTGATTGCTTCTTGAGTTACACTGCCCATTTAAACATTGTATCTAACAAGCATCTGCCTATGAGTGCTTAAGTTGCAGGAAAAAGGCCAAAAACTGGAGCCAAACCATAAAAAAAGGCACTTTTTCCTCCACAGGCTGCACAGTCTTTAAATTTAATGTGTACATACCCACGATAAACAAGTGTTAAACGTCCTGATTTCAAGGTTATTTATCACTCGTTCTAATTTAATTAAACAGTGCAAAGAAGGCAATTAAAGTAATTCCACTATGTGCATGGAAATAGTGACGCATCCTCATCACCGCCGAGGTATGTCCTCGGGCTACTCACCGCTCTCAGTGGACAGCTGGCTGTGGAATTCTGGAAACTGGGTTTCCACTGGAACGCTGATGGTGCGTCGCAGGAGGTGAACCTTGCATGACGCCGAGCGCCTCTCCTGCAAAAACAAGGGAGGAATCCGCTGAGAAAGAAAGGACGAGAGATGGAGACAGAGAGGAAGAAATTCAAGACAGATAAAAGGCTCAATACATTGAACAAAAGGCAAAGATACAAAGTGGGCCCAGAAAGAAGATAGAGGATGAACAAAGAAAAGAACACAAAGAAAAGTAATAAACTAAAGAAATGCACATACAATAGTCACACAGGCTCCTTATCTTCTCGGTTGTGGTCATTCTGGAAAAACGTGTTAAATGCTTTGTTGGGCAGACAGCCCACAATAGCTGCAGAGGCCCTGATAAATGAGGAGTCATTGGCTAAAACCAAGCGGGCGTTAGCAGCACATCACTCTGTGTCAGCCCATATCTTCCTGTTGCTTGCATACCAAATGTTTGGCTTCAGCAGATTACACAGACAAAAGGAAGGAGGGCGGCTGTGGGGAGGCCAGAGAAAAAAGAGAAAGGGCCCAGCACGCGGAGTGATAATGGGCTTATCGAACATCCTCACACCTCTCAACACACAGCAGCACCCTGTCCGTCTTGTTTCCTCGGCCGCTCTGTTTCCACGTCTGTCTGTTTATATCCCTGTCGCTCTCTCTCTCTCTCCCCCTCTCTGCGGGTCACCTCTTTACTCGCTCGCCTCGTGGGACTTGGTTTTGAGGACAGCGCTCGCTCTCACTCTCTCTGATGTAATGACAGTGACAGTGTCTGCTGGTCTGAGCTGTAATGACAAAGCAAGACGAGCTGTAACTCTAACCCCGCTGCGTTAACTCAGGGTGACATGGATACATACAGTACTGCGCTGTAATTGTGACTGAGTCATAAGCGGTGACTGCTGTATCATCTGTGGCTTAATTATAATAATGACTCATTTGATAATCTGTGAGTTCACACACATCCAATTGTTAATTAGAAATACTCAGTGATAAGTTATTATCTCTTGTAAAGGGTTATATTTTCACGTGTGTTACATTAAATATAAATGTTAGAAGCTGCTATTCCTGATGGCAAAAGCAGAGACTGTAACATAATGTTTATTTTGAAATATAAAGACAATAAACACATATTTAAAGCCATGTCATCTACCTCTAATAATGGCCTTCTCATTCCTGGAATTGCACGGCTGGCCACCAACCATTTACATTTGCTTTTTGTCTGGGCTGAACACAGCTGTGGCTTTGTAAGCAGACATGCCAGACTAGCTGCTAGCCATGCATTATAAAAATGTGGGGCTTTGTGACATCACAATGATGCAGAACTATCAGCCGGACTGCTGACGAGGCATTGCAGGAGCTTCAAGAGCTTCAGGATCAATGTCTTCTGTCGGGGAGAGGAGGCTTCCCACAGACTTTGGGCTTTTTAACTTTACTATCTTTTTGCATAAACAGAAAACCTCTTTAGAAGAGAAGAGGAAAGAAAGTTTAAGACAAGCAAAATAGGTCGCCTTAAAGGTTATTGATTTTGCCACGGACATAATTACTGATAGAAATGGCAAATCTCAGTGTACAGTAAATATGCAAATCCCTGTTGTTGGCTCTACCACAAAAAGAAAACCACGAGTCCCCTCTACTGGCCATCATGTGGAGCTTTGGAAATGTAGATAGAAGAAATGAGCTGAATTTCTCCACTAGTTTGGCTCAAAATGTGCTTCATGAGTTCTTGGATGAACTGCAGGCTTCACAGCGAGCTGCAGGTGAAAATGAGAAACGTCTAAACTCTGGAAATCCCTCCGGAATCACACCAGTCTCTCCCTTTTATTAGGTTCAGATTGCAGCCCTCAAGACATGTGACACACTTGGGGAATGTGGAGATTGTTATCCACACTCTCATAGCTTTCGGTTTCTGTAATCCTCCTTTTTGGCTTTCTTCCCGCATAGGGTAAGCATAGTTTGTCTTAGAATTAGGGAAGTGTCAAATTGGCTGAATAAATAACCGAGGGCCTAATCGCCTTTGGCACATAAGGCCACAGTCATTTATTCAGTAAAACGTCCTTTTACAAATGACTATCGGCATCAGCTGCTCTTACTGATGCTGCACTTTAATTCTCTGTTTTCCATTACGTCCTAAGAGAACAATAGAAAACAGAAAATCTGATCAATTCAATGAAAAGGCAAGAAATAAAAAAGGAGTCACTGTTTATTAAAAGCCCTACAGCAAATACCTTCAAGGCCAACTATAAATCAAAACGTTTGTGAATGGACTCTGGTACAAATGGATTTTCCTTTCTTTCTTTCTTCTCAGTTTCTCTCAAGCATTTTCTAGAAGTTGTACAAAATGTAAGAAGTGAAAAAGTCTTTAAATGAAAAAGTGAAATAAGACTAAGATTAAGATTGAAATATGCTGCACTTCAGCATACTGTTATTTTTACTTCATTAATTTCAATACTGAAAAAAGGATTTATAAATCTGTCAGCTTTGTACATCAATGTACTGCTATATGTAATGTTTGCTTGGAGGAAGGATGAATCAATGGATCAAATGGAAATCAAGAACGAATTCTAAATGTTTCTACTTTAAATAAAAAAACACAACCTCAGCCAGGGGCCAACAATCCCCTCATGAAACCACATATAAATCTGCCAGAGCTGGAAGAAATGCAAGAATCAAGATCAATGCACAATTTCGATGAAAAAATTTATAAATAAAACATTTACTTTAAATTTTGAAGAAAGCGAAAAAATATGAATGGATCTGCCTCTATCTTCTAGCTCTACCCAAAACTGTGATGGATTCTTTGTCTGTCTATGTCCTATCTTTCCACCAAATTTCATGTAAATCCATTTGGTGGTTTTTGTGTAGTCCTGCAGACGAACAAACAATCCAACAACCAACTAACAACCTAAATTGGCACTAAGTAAAGCCCACACCACAGTCTCTTAAATTCCATCAAGCGGCACCAAATCCTTCCTGACCCATACCGTATCCATCCACCAAGTTTTGCGTTCACAAACAAACAAACTAAGAGACAAACAATCAGAGAGGGGCTGAAACCTCCTCAGTAGATAATCGTTTTCCATCTCTACTGATTACTGTCACCCCAACATTAAAGACCGCTCAATCTATAGAGCTTTACCTGAGATATTTTGAATCAAATCCCAACAAGCACATGTTCTTATCATTCTGTTGAAAAATAGTTAATAAAACATCTGAAGCCTTGACATTTTGCACAGATCACTCAGGCGTGCTTGTAAATGTTTGACATCTTCTGCATGATTGCATATTCACAGCGGTTGCTGCTCTGATCAATTCAACAGAGCTTGTTCTGCTCTCTCAACCTGCGTGTCAGCCCACCTTCATCTGGAGCAAGCCATTACAAGACTGTATAATAGTTTTGACCTACAGTCTGCTGACAGAACAGAAATCCTGCAGTGTTATGGACGACCTTTCAGAGTCTGGGTGTCTGGATGGATGCGGCTAAAAGCTGTTGTTCTTTGTTGCTGTGAAACAAAAAGTAATGTAGTGGGAAAAGGCTGTGGATAGGTCGATTGGAATAACAAGACAAACGTCAGAAATGTCAGAAGAAAATAAACTGAGGCCACACTTTTCTCCATCATGCTGGTTAATGAAAAAGTTTGGCAAGTCCGACGGCTTCATCCTTTTGTGATTCTGAATTCATGTTCGAGCACCACAGGGATGAACTATTCACATCAACTTAGGGAGGCTGCATTCCCCCATAACTCTAACTATGTGACATCATGAGGTAGCAAATAAATAGCCCATCGCTTTCAAGGACATTTCTTGAGTTGGGTCTATAGATTTCTAACTTAACATGTCATTTAAATTCGTTTTAAATAGGGTTTGAATTGGAACTGATGTGGCATAAAAGCTAAAAATATGTATTAACCATATAGCAAATGACTAGAGAAATTGGTTTTATTCCCATTCGTTATCTCAGATCCTCAGTATTTTGGTGTTGTTGCGGTTCTTAGAGCTTTAAAATGGTCTTCATTCATATATTCATTTATTGGACATTAAGCATTTTATGAAGAAGAGTTTAAGAAAGAGATATACTGTATATAGACAGATAGACGCCAGAACAATACTCAAACAGTGGACTCATAAAAGACTGCCTGGTATCAAGGGGCCAAAAATGTGGCAATAAGGTAATTTCCTGCACCGTTACAGTGCCACCAGTCCGGATTCATAACACCAGGCAGGTTGGATACACAAATTCTGCCTCCACCATCAGCGTCTCTCCGGAAATAAAATGTATTAGAATATGCAACTCTTTTTTTCCTGTTTTGGTGAGTCAGTCATCTCCAACCAGTCTGATGGTTCTCCTCTGACCGCTCTCATCAACAAGGTGTTTCCATCTGCAGAACTCCCACTCACTGGATGTTTTGTTATTTTGTGACAACTTTCTGAGTACAATCTCTAGAGACTCATGTGTGGCAGAATCCCAGAAGATCAGCAATTTTAGAAACACTCCAACCAGACCGTCTGGCACCAACAATCGTGACTAAGTCAAAGTCAATGAGTACACTCTCTTTCCCCTCATTCTGATGTTTGATGTAACAACGAAGTGAAGCTGCTGACCCGTCTCTGTTTCGTTTACTTAGTTGTGCCGAGAAAATCTGTGGATTACAGCCAAAAAAGTGTAGTCGAGTGGTGAGAACAAGACCTGACTCAGATGATGCAAGAGGCTTTTTGCTTGTGGCCAAACTGAAGGAGGTAATAGATGCTATTGCACCTACACGCGAAAATGTAGGACTAACAAATTATGATATAAATGATCTAATGAATATGGACTGACCTAACAGGATAGGGGATTTTGGTCCCTATTGGCATGATTGGGTAATAGCGGGAATAAGCAGGTGTATATGTGTTAAGTGCTTGGTGAATGTATATCATTTATCAAATAGGTGAAAACACCCTTTCTAGGATCTGGGTATGTGTTGCTCACACAAAGCTGGAAAGCAAGGAAAGGATGTTGCCGACAGAAGATAATTTAGATTTCGCTGCCGACCTCTAATCTCATAGAATCTACCGTAATCCTGTGTGATATTCATCAAAACAACCGAGGCAAAGAACCAGACTCTGCTCTGCTTAACCTGGATACTGGTGCTATCTGATGTGGGAAGATGGAATTAATTCACACCCTACGCAGAGTTCACTCAGAACCTTGTGTTTCCAATTACAACCTCCTTTCTGGGGATTTATTATCATCATTCTCATTATTATTATTATTGATTGATGCAAGACCTTCAGTGACAGATTAACACATGGGCAAAGTGAGCAGATACAGTGTCTAGAGCCCTGGAGCCAATGGGGCCCGTTCCCTTACAATATATTATTAAGTTCTTTTTTGTGTTAAAGCTATTTTGGGTAATCCTGGAACATCTAGCCAGAGCAGGCTACACAGTTAAAACCCTGGAGATAATATGGTTTTATGTTGCATGATTATAAAATGATTTGAATGTTTTATAAATTAGTATAGAGCAGTTAAACCACCGCTAGGGGGCGATCCACTCAATCTCCTGAGTCACAGCCGCCCAAGAAGAAAGACAATTGCATTAGGTCGGATATTTTTCACTGCATTTTGGTGTAGTTTTATGCTGTTCACAACTCCTGAAAATGAATATCAGCTGTACATGAAATGGATGAAAGATGGAAAATGGCAGTAATTTAACATGTCCAAATATATCTTCAAAGTGGTCTTTGCTGTGTGGATGCAGACATGCCCCCAGGCACATGCAGCGTGCGTGTACTATTTGCGAGTGTGGACCAGAGTCAATGGGGAGGTTTTTGTCCAGGGCCTGGGGTTAGAATCCATCCATGAAGACCCAGAAGCAGTGAGAAGTGTAAAAAGGTTTGGTGCACCAGCATAGCCTGTGTAACCTTGACTCTATTTTTAACTGGATTAAAACCTGCATATTAACATGCGTTGAAAATGTGTTACTATAGGCTAGTGGGGAAATGCTTCTGTGGAAAAGGGCTGATAAAAAGCAGAAAAGGGGAAGCTAATGAAAAACATTTAAATGACAAGAACACTCACACATACAAACAAGTGATGAGAAAGACAATAGTGACAAAGAGGGACTTGACAGAACAAGAGATTGTGTGGTCTGTTCTCACCACCTCCTCATCCTTCAGAAGCAGCGTCTGACAGTCAGCGACCACACAGTACTGTGGGTTCCACACAGTTCGCTCTTCACAGGAGTGGCCACGTGAAATCCGGTGTCTGGACGGACAACGAACATCTAGAGCGGAGGAGAAGAGACACAATCAGATAAGGATGGATATCATGTAAAAGCAGAGGAAAGACATATCGTGGCCGGTGTTTGTGCAGTATATGGAGTTACAGCTTAAATAGTGGTATCTTTAAAAGTCCATAGAAGGAGGGATGAAGTAGATTAATAGTATAAGAGGAGAACAGTTGGGGATGGACACAGAATTTATGAAAAGAAAACGGTTTGCGATTGGAGGATTCCTCCACTTCAGTCGGATGTTGGCTGAACAAAGGGATAAAAATAAAACAAGTGGAACGGGAATTTATTGGATTCTCCTCCATCTCCAATGATGAGGTGACAAATCTCAGGGAAAAAAGCAATACATGTGCTTTTTCACACAGAAAATCCGCTCCATCGATTCTCCCACACGTAGCTTACTGTGACAGAGACACTGACTACATCACTCACCACCGACTGAGACTGACAGTTTCATTACAGATGTGCTCGTGTGAAACTGGCTCCCTCACGCTGACTGCATACAATAAGAAAATACATGTTTGATGAATGACCTCGGACAAAAACATCCACTACAGCATATCAGTGCAGATTCAGATCACCTGACACCGCACCTGAAACCAAATAAACTGAGCAATATTCTATGGTGCTGGACTGTAAAATACTTCATATGTATTCATCGATGCTTGATGAAAAGTGACTGTTTTTATACAGTTTGCTCAAAAGTGTTTGTGCCTCCAGGAGTTACTTGAAAACTGGAGACTAACTTCTCTTTTCTCAAATACAAAAGTAGGAAAGAGAACTTCAAAGAATCCAGTGTTCTCTCTGAGACTCTCAGAGTTTCAAAGGGAAACGAGACGTATATTATTCATACAATGCACTGAAAACTTTTTTGTCTGTATGTATCTTTTAACCAACTTATTCCATCACACCATCTTCACATCCTAGGTTGCCTTGTCACCATAGGTGCAGAAATCGAGAAGAAGAAGTCAGGGTTCAATATGGAGGTTTGAAAGGGTTTGAAATAGGATCTGAATTTTTGACATGGGATCTCAGTCTGAACAGACATGTGACCCACATCGGAATAAAATGCGAAATTTTTACATTAGATCTGTCATGGTTTTGTATTTTTCAGTGTTTTTCCACCTCTTTATTAAGAGTGTTTTCTGTTTAATTATTATTATATGGTGCTTCATGTATATCCTTGTGTTTATATTTGTATGTGTTGTTGTTTCTGTGTTTCTGGTTTTCTGGTTTCCCATTTTATTTTGTAGGCCCTTCTCCTAGTGTGTTCTCTTTCTTCACTTCCTGTCTTTGTGATTGTCTGCACCAGTCCTCATGTGTTCCACCTGTGTTCAATTACCCCGGCCTCCCCTGGGTGTGTATATAAGCCTCTGTGCTTCCCTTTGTCCTTGTTGGTTCGTCGTTGTTATGTTTTGTGTAAATCTCCTTTGCTTTGTCTCCTGTGCTTTTTGTATATCCTTGTCTCCTGAGGTCCCATCCTCTGCATCTTCATTTAAGCCTCCAGTGTTTTCCCCTGTGTGCTTTTAGTTGTTTTTTCTGTTAAATACTTTTACCTAAGGACACCTTTTGTTTAAAACTCTGCATCTTGACAAGGTCATACATGGGGGTGACACGTCTGTAAAAGCTAAACTTGAGGAGTCGTATCATAACCGTTCTATGTTTGAAAGCATCAAGAAGAAAACTTAGGGATAAACGCTCACATCTGGGCCCTGACCACTTCACATTGGAGTCTGATACTGGCCTGAGTTAAGCCACATATAAAGTTTTACCTTGAAAGAAATCTGAATTTAACACCAAGGCTAGCAGTGTGAATGTAGCTTAAGTCTAAGTGCACAGTCGCATAAATACACAATCCTGCACACTGAGAAATACAGCTAATGCAGACAGCATCTGTCTGATCAGCTCACACTCGAGCTGTGGACAGGAGAAGGTGGAGCACAGCGTTCTCCATTTAGCTGAGCTTCTTCAGAGGCAGGTTTCTTAATCCTGACGTTATTTCAATTATGTAATTTCAGCTTCAGTTCCATCAGCTTTAAAATGGTGATACTGGGAGAGACGTGACAGAAAAGAGACAGGAGGGTGAGGAAACCTAAAAAGCTTGAGAGGTCGAGCATTTTGCTTCTTTCGATAAAGCCACAGAAGTGAGATCTGTGAAGAGCCAAGTATTTCCATCTCTTGGTTTAAATCTATTTACACAGCTGTTTGGCATCGACTACAATAGAAAAGCAGGACCACAGTTACAGACGCACAAATCACTGGCAGGTCCAGCGCCATAAAGAAGCTCAGGTTAAACCGTGCACCACATTTCTCAGACTCTGGTTGACAGGCAGGCTCAAGGACTAATATGATATAAAGTATGTGGATTTATTTTTTCATGGCCTTGCTGGTTTCTTTTTTTTTCTGTTGTCAATCATTTGTCTTAAAGCAGCATTGCCATCTCCCATTGGCAGTAGGATGATTGGATGAAGATTGGGCCGATGTATTTGTCATATATATGAATGGTGTTTCTGCATATGCAAATTAGGACATATTCATAAGTCTGGAGCTCATGTGCATATTCAAATTCATTTCAAAAGAAACTTGTAATACAAAAAAAGTTACTTTTCATGTATACTTTTAGTATGTAAAGATTTATTGTGGAAGGAGTAAAGGAACAAATTAAGCCTATTTGGGTGTATTTTGGGCATATTCGATTTGTGTATAGCTCATTTGCATATTACAATTAATTTTCAAAGAAACTTGTCATACAAAAAAATGTTTAATTTTCATGGGTCCTTTCATTATGTCAAGTTTAATTTTAATAGGAGTAAAGGAAAAAAATAGCCCTATTGGGATGTATTGTTGCCTCGCCTTATTAGCAAACATCTCGGATTGATGAGAATTTAACATATTTCCTCAACTAGGATTTCTTAGGACTTTTAGTATGTTGTTCTGGACACCTCATAGAAATGATCTATGCTGAAAAAAATTATTTTACAATTAGTCTTTCGTAAAACGCTACTTTGCCTGGACTAACACTTGTTATAAGTGTGTTGTAAATCATTGCAATTAAGAGTCAAACACACTGAAGTAAGAGATGAATGTCTGGTTCCTAAAAACAATAAATAGAGACTAACTATCATTGGAAATGTACAGGAAATGTATAACCAGGCTTTTTTAAGTCTCTTTACATTATATTTCTCAAGAATTATTGACAACCATGACATAACTCAACAGCAAAGTTAAAAGAACAAATAAAAACGAAACCCAGAAGCAGTTTTCTAAAACTGTTAAACAATAACCTGGAATAAATGATGACAAAGAGGAAAATATAAAAGTGGTGTCAACCCTTTCATTTATAAAATATTGTTTTATTCTTCTTTCCAGCAAACATTGGCCTCTAAGAACAGCTGACGTTGCAAAACTGAATCCAAAATATAATTTTTATTCAAAGGTAAACCTTGGGTTTAAAAAATACTAAACAAAACCAACATAGAACAAATATATCCCGGTGAAAAGGTGGCAACACACACGTGTATGACGACACGTGTGAAAGGCAAACTCCGTACACACACAAAGGCACACACACATTAATAAAATGACTATATATTCTGTTATATAATAGACATATTCTTTTATGTAGTAGACATCATAGATCGGACAGCATCAAAGGATGAAAACACACTGTAGAGGTTTAAAGCACCTTGACTTGGTGCCACCCACTATTGAACCGATCAACCAGGAGGAAGAGGAAAATTCGATCACCTTAATCAAACGGAATCATCAGCAGACACACCAAATCTACAGTGATGGCTACGCATAATTTCAGAAGCTATAGTCTTCAGGACACTAAGAAGGAAATTAAAAAGAGACCTTTTGAGGAATCTGACCATCTCCCGGATCTTGCAGAGGTCTCGCCAGGCTCTCCTCTTCAGGACAATATGAATGAAATTGAAAAGGAAATTGAGAAGGAGACTGAAGTGCAACTTAAGAAGGAGATTGAAGAGGAACTTGATGAGGAGATCGAAGAGGAACTTGAGGAGGAGACTGCAGATGAAGTTGAGGAGGAGATCGAAGAAGAAATTGAGGAGGAGACTGCAGATGAAGTTGAGGAGGAGATCGAAGAAGAAATTGAGGAGGAGACTGCAGATGAAGTTGAGGAGGAGATCGAAGAAGAAATTGAGGAGGAGACTGCAGTTGAAGTTGAGGAGATCGAAGAGGAACTTGAGGGAGAGACTGCAGATGAACTTGAGGAGGAGATCGAAGAGGAGCATAAAACGGATATTGAGGAGATTGAAGAGGACATTGAAAAGGAAACTTTGCCGGAATCTGATTATCTCTCTGACTTCGAGAAGGTAAGTCTCTGACATCAGATACAGATTCAACAACTCCTACACAATAATGAAGAAAATGTCAATGTGAATTATTTATTAATTCATTTAACAAATAATGAGCAAATTATTATCTTTTGTTAATAGCCATCAGTTTTCATTAGACTTGTAACCTTTCTCATTGCATTCAATGTATTATTCATTCAAATTGAATACTTCTGTGTTGTCTGTATAATTTACCAGTAATTTTGTCAAGTTTGTTCAGCTACACAAGCAGACGAGTAAAATAAACATGTCAATGATTTGATGAATATATAATTTTACAAATATTCTTCAAAACTGAACATGAATGAACAACAAACTAATAATAAGTATACGTTTCAGTACTCGCTTGATGAGCCTGAAGATGAACTTGAGGAGGAGCTCATAGAGGAACTTCAGGAGGAGACTGCAGATGAAGTTGAGGAGGAGAACATAAAGGAGCCTAAAATGGATATTGAGGAGATTGAAGAGGACATTGAGGAGGAGATCGGAGAGGAACTTGAGGAGGAGATCGAAGAAGAACTTGAGGAGGAGACTCCAGATGAACTTGAGGTGGAGACTCCAGATGAACTTGAGGTGGAGATCGAAGAGGAACTTGAGGAGGAGACTGAAGATGAGCTTGAGGAGGAGATCGTAGAGGAGCATAAAATAGATATTAAGGAGATTGAAGAGGACATTGAGGAGGAGATAGGAGAGGAACTTCCGAAGGGGACTGAAGATGACCTTGAGGAGGAGATCGAAGAGGAACTTGAGGAGGAAACTGCAGATGAACTTGAGGAGGAGATCGAAGATGAGCTTGAGGAGGAGATCGTAGAGGAGCATAAAATAGATATTAAGGAGATTGAAGAGGACATTGAGGAGGAGATAGGAGAGGAACTTCCGAAGGGGACTGAAGATGACCTTGAGGAGGAGATCGAAGAGGAACTTGAGGAGGAAACTGCAGATGAACTTGAGGAGGAGATCGAAGATGAGCTTGAGGAGGAGATCGTAGAGGAGCATAAAATAGATATTGAGGAGATTGAAGAGGACATTGAGGAGGAGATGGGAGAGGAACCTCCGAAGGGGACTGAAGATGACCTTGAGGAGGAGAAAAAAGAGGAACTTGAGGAGGAAACTGCAGACGAACTTGAGGAGGAGGTCGAAGAGGAGGATAAAACGGATATTAAGGAGATAGAAGATGACATTGAAAAGGAAACTTTGCCGGAATGTGACTATCTCTCTGACTTGGAGGAGGTAAGTCTCTGACATCTGATACAAACAGATTCAACAACTCCTACACAACAATGAAGAAAATGTAAATGTCAATTATTTATTAATTCATTTAACAAATAATGAATGAGCAAATTATTATCTTTTGTTAATAACAATCAGATTTCCTTATACATGTAATTCTTCTCATTGCATTCAATGTAATATTCAATCAAATTCAATAATGTGTTGTGTTGTCTCTACAATTTACCCGTAAGTTTGTCAGGTTTATTCGGCTACACAAGCAGACGAGTAAAATAAACCTGTTAAGGGCCTGATAAATATGCAAATTGACCAACATCGT
The DNA here is from genome assembly GCA_038501795.1 of Pseudopleuronectes americanus. Classification (NCBI taxonomy): domain Eukaryota; kingdom Metazoa; phylum Chordata; class Actinopteri; order Pleuronectiformes; family Pleuronectidae; genus Pseudopleuronectes; species Pseudopleuronectes americanus. The sequence continues at coordinate 5,923,448 of CM076733.1, forward strand.
TCAAGAATGAACATGAGTGAACAACAAACTAACAATTAGTTTTCCTTTCAGTCTTCGCTGATCTCACTAGACTCTACTCTTCGGCACATTATGTATGAAATTGAAGAGGAAATTTGCATTGACGAGGTAGGTGTGTGTCTTCATATACAAAATAGAGTTCTTGACAGTGTAGAGGTTGGCAAAATTCACATTTATGCAACATTAATGAATACCACATTTGTGAAAGAAAAACATGTATTATGAATAAGTGTGTGTGAGTGAGTGTGCTTTCAAAATGGCAGCTGCTTTTTTGTTATGATTACATTACATTTCCTTTAGCTGACGCTTTTATCCAAAGCAATTTACAATAAGCGCATTCAGCCATGAGGGTACAAACCCAGAACAAACTCAGCTACACAAGCAGACGAGTGAAATCAACATGTTAATGATTTGATAAATATGCTAATTATACAAATCTTCTTCAATGAACATGAATGAACAACAAACTAATAATGGATTTATGTTTGACAGTTCATTGAATTAGAGCTCCAAAAAGACCTCCTGAAAGAAGGAGGAGCCAGAACTGCTCTTGAAGTGAACGTGAACAGTCTAAAAAGAGATCAAGCTCAAATGGAAGAAGATCAAACATCCGGTCGGCAAGCAACAATGATGTTCGACAAGGAAACCCTAAGCTTGCAGAAACATGATTTCATGGGTAAATTGGAGGCCATGGAAGCACAATATAAAGAAGCCATGTCACAGAAAGATGACATTATCTCTAAAAATCAAGCCCTTATTGTTGAGCTCCGACATTCGGTCGATGAGTTAACAGCAGATCAGGCAAACAGTGACAGAAAAAAGGCCCAAATGGAAGATGCCCTAAACCAGCAGCAGAAGGATGCAAACAAGCTGGACATTCTTTCCCACGAAAACCGACAGCTGGCTGCTAAGAACAAGAGGCTAAACGGTGAACTGGAGGATGCCCTAAGAGAGAATAAGCTCGTAGACTCTCTGACTCGTGAAAACAAACAAGTTGCCTCTGTGAACAAAAAACTACAAAGTGAACTTGTTGATGCTGCACGTGAGAGACAGAACTACGGAGCTAAACTGGACAATATGAAGATGGAGAATATGAAAGTTGTCTCTGAGAACGAGAAGCTAAAAGCTGAACTGAAGGATGCTCAAACTGAGATGAGAGTTGCTCGTGAGGCTGCCATGTCCCAGCAGCAGGAATACAGAGTTAAACAGGACAATCTGACCAGTGAAAATGACCACGTTGCCTCAGAAAAGAAGAGGCTACACGTAGAACTGGAGGATGCTGTCCAGCAGCACCAGGAAGACAGAGCATCTTGCAGCAAACTTGAGGAACAAGTGAATAAGGAGAAAGCCAGGTTCTTGCAACTAAATAAGAAATTAGAGAGGCTAAAGAGAGGCACAGTGGATAGAGAGTCACTGATATATGACAAGGAAACACTAAACCTGTATAACAAAGATATCACGGGTAAATTAGAGGCCATGGAAGCAAAATATAAAGAAACTGTGTCGCAGAAAGATGTTATTATACTTAAGAACCAAGCAATCATTGTTGAAAACCAAAAGCTGGCCTCTGATAATAAGACGCTTCAAGGTAAACTGGAGGAACAAGCGAAGAAGGAGAAAGCCAGGTTGTTGCAAGTAAATAAGAAATTACAGAGGCTAAAGAGGAATGAAGAAGTCCCGGCACAGAAAGACGATGTCCTCTTGAAGAATCAAGCCATCAAGCTCCAATGTGTAGTCGATGAGCTCAGGACACAACAGTCAGAGAGCAAGATGAAACAGGCCCAGCTTGAAGACAGCCTACATCAGGAGCAGATAAAAAGGGCCGTCTTGGAGGAGAGAATTAGCAACACTACCTCCACTCTTGAAAAAGAAAAGAAGAAAACCGTTCATTTTGCCTATGCTCTTAAAACAGAAAGGGCCAAAAGCAAGAGATACAGTTTTGAGCTCACGGAAGCCAAGATCAATCAGGTGAAATTGCAGGAGCGGCAGCATTTCAACAACTGAATTTCCCTGTTTTGTGGATCAATAAACATTTTTCTAATCGTGTCTTATCTTGAATTAATTTCAGATCCACCTGAAAGACATTGCTTTGAAAACTCATTTCAGCCACGTCACACCGACTCAATGTTTGATTCTAAAACTTTAAAGCTCTTCATGATTTATATTTTAGATCTTATATAACTGAATGAGCTTTTAACTCCTCGATCTCCGTCATGACACGATGAAAGTGCATTCTCACTACTGATGAAGAAAACGTAATATTTACTCTTTAAACAATAAATCCTGGTCTGAATTCGGGTTATAGACTGGTAGAAATTTGATAAAGCTGGGTTAATAACAAGAATATCGCTGCATTGAAGTCAGAGAAGCGATGGTTTGTCAAAATAAACAATTTGTTTGAGAAAATAGTCACAAATCTGCATAAGAGCCTGAATAATATGGATTTTATTTTTAAATATGAGTAAAATATATCCAATACGATATATTTTTTTCAAATAAGGCAAAATTACCGAAGATGAAAGTGTTCAGTAACACATCAACTTTATTTTAAATAAATATTAAAGAAATACAACTCACATAAAACTTTGATATCTGCGTTTCTGACCTTTGCAATGATTCAAAACAACAGTACAGGCAGTATAAACGATACTAGAAGAAAATTACAAATCTAAATAAAGTAACACATTTCTATATTTCTTATTTATACTTATTCTCCCTGAGTGGACCTCTTCTGTGTAGTGTTGTAACTGTAGTACACATTTGAAAGCCAACCCATGAAAAGTGTTGGTGTCACAAATACCATTAACTCTATTCCAATGTAAGCATCCCAGTAAGACATTTTAGTAAGCCAGCATGCACGATGCAAAAAGCCCATGAAAGGAATCAAATTGAAGTGTAGTATATATTATATATATATATATATATATATATAAATACATTTTAGTAATGAAGTGCATCTTTGCTGTTTATCCTGCAGATAGTCACTTTAGTTTGGAAGTTAAAAATGTCACGAGGTCATTCGACATCATTCGTAGAAAGGCCCTCACATATTTGCCATTGTGGCGCAGTGACCAAAAGGTTTGGCTTTTATAATGAATTCTTGTTCAGACTAAATAGTGCAGAGGTTTCGTTTCTGCATGTCCATACTAAGGTGACATAAGAAATAGATGTAAGATGGGAAAACATAATGTGTTAATGGCTTTTTAACTGAAGAAGAAAGACGTATAGAGTTCAGGGGCAATGTGCAGGTCACTATCTTGCCCGAGGGCACTTCGTCATCCGGGATTAGGGATACTAAAATTACAATGCATATTTTCTGGTTAAAGGATGACCCACTCTATCTCCTGCACCACAGTCGAAGACCATTTAAGAGGCAACAGAGCTAGTAGAGAAGATGTACAGTATGAAGCCCAGCTCAGTGGAGCAAACACCATTTGTAAATTGAAACCTTTTTGAAAACAGCACTTTCACAGTATAATGTATTCCACTAATCCCCTTATGACACACTGGTCATTTTACTTTGCACATTACAAGCTTTACCTAATTACATAACATCCCCCTCTAATAGAAAATGTTAATGTCAACCATGTGGTGTAAATATATCAATCCAGAGTGCTCTTGGTAAATGCTGCATGTGAAACATATTTAAAAATATTCATATTAAAATCTTCTTAAAAGGACAATATTTATATATTATAATTTTTTTAATTCCTGATCTTCATAACGTTAATGCCGATATATATTTCAGAAGTGGATGTTTGGTTTTAGTAAATGTTGTTTATCTGGCTGCAACAAAGTCCTTTTCCAAAATAAGAGGCTGTGATGGGATCCACATCACTGGCTGTTTAGTCTTTCGTTACCTTTTATTGTAGGGCAGTTATGTAATCAGGCCCAATTTACTGACGCTGAATGAAAGGCGGGGGGGAAGGAGACATAGATCATGAATTCATTAACAGAGTGTGCAGTGATGTTTGCGTGTCCGTGAAAGCTTGCTGTCATGGACGAGTGTTTTTGTTCTCTGTGCGTAAAAGATAAGCAGAGCTCCAATCCGAGATGCTTCATCTGACTCGGGTGACAGGCATGGTCACGTTGTGTTTGCATTCACTTACTCTGCTGCTGCTGCTGCTGCTGCTTATACTGCTGCTGCTTCCTGTGTTCCAAACATTAGCGGCTAACTGAGATCAATAACTGCACAGAATTAGCATTTCTTTCCCCTCTCAGCATTGATAGCTTTGCTCTGCAGTATGACAATAAAGCTCACCTCTCCTCGGATGCTACAGAGTCCTTCCATCAGGTATCGATGGAGCAAATATAAAGAGGCCCTAATGGTTTCAGATCGATATTCCGAAGTTCAGAGGAGAGGCCTCACAAACGTTTTATTTGAAAATACCTGATTCCCTGTTCCTGTGTGTTACGGAAAAGGAAAGCGGGAGAAAGGACGTGGTTCAACATTTTGAACCTCGAAACACAGAAGATATGAGGCTGTATGTAGGCTGACTGCAGATTTACCAAGTTGACCGTGGTTGGAACAAATCTGAGGTACATCAATGTCAATCTTTCTGGATATTTTAGGTTTCCTTCAAGGGTACCGCACAAAACAGAGGTTAATATCGACTGGACCTTGATGTAACAGTCTGTGCTCCGACTACTCCCACGTCCTGTGGATTCTTGCCTCTCAGATCACCTAAAGAAGACTTTGTGCAGGAGTATGAAACTTAAAAATGTTTAAAGGTTCAATTCCGCGGACACTTTTCTCACCCAAAATATCCCTCTGATTTAAAGTCAGAGTCAACTTTACTGTGAGTTCTGCCATGTGCACAGGACATAGAGTCAATCCTGTTTCTTTAAGAACCCCCGTGTTAACACTCAGGTAGACACAAAAGTAAAAAAATATCTAAGTTACGCAATATATAATTACACAACAATAAATACTCAAGCAACATATAAGTATATTGTATTTAAGCAGTAAGAGAGGCACAGAGTAGACAGGATATTAACTGCAGAGTAGGATTATAGTGCAAACTGGAATATTAAAAAAATAGATAAAGCAATGGAGATTCTTTAAGGTGAACGTGCAAACAATGTCTCCTTGTTCTGTGCATATGATCATGTTCATAAAGTGCAATGACATGAGCAGCACCCCTCTGGTGGTGCTGTCTGTGTTAACCTCCGCACAAGATGTTGAAAAGACCTTTCTCAGGGAGGACTCGGGCTGTGATGCATTCAGGTGTGACAGGTCCAGGACCCTGCTATTGCACATGCCGGCTAATTGGTGCAGCTTCTGACACCAAAAAAACCCCCGATGGAGTTCACCCATGATTTCATTTAGTAACCCCTGTGCTTTAATACACATTGTCGCCTGGCTGAGCTCCGACTTCAGGCCAAGCTCCATCTGGAATCTCAGTCTCACAAAGAGATATTTTTGTTTAATATCTCTGATTTGAGAAATCACGCTTGCCTATCTACTAGATTTTGTGTCATGAACAACAACTAATAGCCCAACTCAAGTTTCAACTTGAAAAACGTGGTAAATGGAGGTATAGACTGTACGTTCATCAAAACCAGCTGAAGAAGCACTTAAGAAACAGATGCATCTACTGCACCTACACAGTAAGTTATAAATCCTGCCTGTCTACATGCCGCTGGCAACACCGGCATGCTCCACGCAGCTTTGAGAGATTTAGAGCCCCTGAGTTTGAGCTGCTGATGAGAGGCTTCATCGTGATTTCTGCTCATACAAAGCGACTCTGCAGAGGCCACAACCTGCAGCGATTAAACCTCTTCACAGAGCTCCCCAGGAGATGGCAGGACGTTTGCCACCAATCCCAACTTCAGGGTTAAAACAGGTAAAACAGAAATGGTAGAGTATGCAAATGCACAAATAAGACTTTGTCAATCTAGCACCATTTATAGCTCTTGTCTAGCGGATGTTGCCACTGACAACCACTCTTTTTACACTCGAGTGGACTGAAGGGTCTCACGGAGCCATACTTGTAAAATAACAGGCTCAAAGAGATGGCGGTATTAAATGCAATCAAAGAGCATGAAGAGACTACCGGCCATGAAGAGCTGCATCAGCCAGTCAATGCCACAAGCAGCTGGAGAATGAAGGAGAAAGCCTCTGTAGTCTCAGTTTTAATATGAAGCTCGAGTAGTTTTGTGGCTTCTGGTCATCAATTAAATATTAATCTACAGTTGGCCCCGTCAGTCAAAAGAGGATATGATCAAAGATCAGCGTTCTACATACGGATGTGCTGATGAATAACTGTCAGTGTGGTGCGCACGTTGACTCCGGTGCTGATACAAGATGAAGGGGTTTCAAAGAAAAAACATGGTGCAATGACAAACAGGATGCTATATACTGACCTTCAGTGTTTGACTGCATTTTAATGACAGTCATAAAAAAGCACGAGATCTCTTATGCAGAGATCAAAACAGCACAAACGCCACTTTAATGCTCTAAGGAATATAGCTGGGCATTAATTCCACAGTCTATAAAAAGGCACTTTCTTTGAGGGTGGGACGACCTCATATATTGTCTCAGACAGAAAAGATCTTTTCAGATGTTAGACTTTTAAGGATTAAGAATGAAGAGAAAAATGAAAGTGGTTGACCTGTTGAGAATTAATAATGCATATGTAAATGTATTTTTTAATTAAGTTGTACGACATTGACGATGTCATGAAAGCTGTCTTATACAAGGATAACAGGAAATTTTTCTTTTTTGGGACACCTCAATCAAGACTTCAGCGAAACATGTCACAACAAAGAGGACTATCATGGGAGGGCTGTGGCTGAGGGGTCCTCGAATCCCAGCCCATGACGAAGTGTCCTTGGGCAAGAAGCTGAACCCCCAAAAATGTCCCTAATTGTAACACACTTTGATAAAAGCGTCAGCTAAACGTGCTTTGGTGTCAGGTTTGAAAGCAGAGCTTTGATGTCAGTCCACCATTTGCAGTCAGAGAGACGCACTAGCAGGAGCGATCAGCAGATTAAGGATTACAGATCGATTCTCTGCCTTCTCAACCACATTATTGACGTTAAATGATGTCAGCGTTGTCAAGTTCAGGTGCCTCCTTCTTCATACAACAGGAAAAAAAAACATAAAATGCGACTGTTATTGCAATTGTATTAGATTTGGCTGAAACACTGTTTACCCCTGAAAGTTCAAAAGAGGCTTTAGACCCCAAAGGTGCCCCCTGGCTGTCATCTGGAGTCAACAACAGCATGACAGTCCTGGTATTCTGATGAGGCTGTTTCAGCCAAAGCCTCCTCTGGCAGCAAGAGAAAACTGCCTCACAAGCCGCTTCCATTTAAAAGTGGAGGACTGAATTATTGTTTCTATATTTATTTCTTTATTGGTGTTTTTTCTATTTAAACCTCTTGCGATTCAATACTTTTACATTAAATTCTTTAATGTTTTATTAATACTTTTTTACTACATTTTAATACCCTTTAAATACATTCAATCGTTTTAATACTGTATTATACTTTTTACTGGACAAAACAGAAATCTACGTATGGTCCTAAAGAGGAGAACAAATATACCTGATTCATAATGTTGCAAGTCGGAGGACATCAGTAGAATAGGCAGTTCTTCATTTGCACCACCTCCAAATGTGGTTTGAGTGACCTGATCTCAGGATGGATGTTGATACCTGGTCTGAGCGGTGACTTAGTGATGGTCTCACCATTACCATTCATTCTACCAAGAGTTACTACTTATTGAATCTCAGCAGGCCCACACACTGCATCCATGAGGCAGGTCCATCTGTATTCCCCTGAGGACGCCATTCAGCTCCACCGGGCCCTTTAGGATTAAGACACTGATCACTGAAGCTAATGTGAGCTCCAATGGAATCAGTCAGTGTATGTGTCACCTATTGTATCCACTTTTGAGAGAGATATCATTTAAAGGGGAACTGTAAATTCCTGGAGCAGTAGATGACGAGAAACACGCTTTCCTCTCTGCACATTCTGATATTGACCAGTTTTTTTGACACAGATTCTAGGTTTTTGTGTTAGAGGTGCCAGTGTTAATGTACTGTGATCAGTTTCACACACACTAACACACTAACACAATATAAAATGTATAATAGTTACATTTTCTTACTGAGAAAATGCTGGACTGAGACAAGAAATCAACAGTTATCTTGTTAGATTATCTGAAGAACAGCAGGACTGTGAAAACTAAATGTGGGAAAAAAAGATGATCTGCAAGTAACATTGTGTCCCTGTGTTTCAGTGATGGCAGAAATCCTTTTGGCTAAAAGCTGAGTTAAAAGTAGTACAGTACTGTGTAGAGTTCCCATCCCCACAATGGTCAAACAAACATGTCGGTCAGATTCACATTATTAAAATATATCCTATTATTATCTGGATCTATGCCAAATTGTACAAACTCAAAGACCACGACACCACAACTGTGTCTGATTCTATTTCAAGAGAACAAACTCTACAAAGGAACACCCAGTGAAATCAATCCTGCACTCAAACTAAAATTTAACATCTTCCTCCATGATCCCCACGACTCTGGGCTCAGTTCATTCTGCACAATCCCTTTTGACAGAAGTAAAAAACTCAACTAGGGAAATAAAGGTGATAACACCTGAATACTCATATGACACAATGAATCAAACAGCTCAATAAGTGAAAGATTTGATTTCCATTTCATCGCCTTGAGGCTGTGAACTCCAGTCACCTTTACTCTGAAGCCTTGACTGAACGCTCTCAGCTGCTGAGTGGGAGTTGGCAGTTCAACACTTGACTGTGATGGAGGAGGATTATTCCCAACATACTAACTGACCCAGATGTTGAACTCTCTCAGCAGCTGCTGGTTGGACATATTTGGTCTGCTCCTCAGTCGGGGACAAGATGTTCTCACTCGGTATCACTGGACACTGAGACGTGTGACCCATCTGCTGCTACTGATGATACACGGGATGAATGAACAGGAAGGGTCTTCATCTCATTAGCTGAATAATGATCAATCCATTTAGATTTATATGGCCTATATTATAAATTATAATTTGCTTCAGGGCTCAACGATCTTTACATGGTGCGACATCCTCTGTCCTTACCTCTCTACTTAAGTCAGGAAAAACTACCCAAAATAGTGACTACATAAATAAAAGTTTACTGCTGTCTGTCTAGTAAAGATTTTCCCATTGATAAAAAAACCCATTACAAAGTAGAAAAACTCATCAAAAGTTGTTTGAAAGCAGACACCAAGTCTGACTGATGAGCAGAGAGAGGACACAGATTGTGGTGGACCTGCATGGCTCTGCTTTTTCTTTTACAGGGTTTTAAATTAAAATAAGATTAATGATGGCCTTGAGCTGAGTCCCAAGAGGAAGAAGAAGGCCGCAACATTACTTAACGATGTATTAATGAAGACAGCCATGCTTGGAAAGAATGAGATCTGTGAGCAGTCAGGGTTGACATCATTTCAGAGGCCTTGGCGCTTCAGGTTCTCAAGCGTTATATTCTAAAAAAGTCCTTTGACAAATGACCTAGGACTATATACATTCATTAAAGAAAGGCAGTATATGGAAAGTTAAACAAAGAGAAAATTTGTCACCCATGTCCCCAATGCAGGAAGAAGGAATAAAAGACAATTCACGGAAATACAAAGTGTACCTTAATAAAAATCACACTGAAAGACATTGGATTAGAATATAAGCCATTAATGTTTTTCTCCAGAATTTAAATTACCTGTGATTCACCCTGAGCAGGAATGAGTCCTGGGTGAACACATACATTTTCCTTGGATTAAATAAACGGAATTCAAAAACTATAGTTTATTTCATAAGCATAAAATCTGTATTTTTTCCAGTTAACTTTTTACTGAAACATTTTCTTAACATGTGACTTAAAGCAGCATGACACATTCTTCAACCATAAATAACAGCTTCAGAGGGAACTTGATTCGTCACTGACTTGGGATCAGCAAGAAAGACTTAGAAGTCGGCAAAAAACAGAGTTTATCGCAAATACTCAGCCAGGAAACGTTTAAATCTATGAAGACTTCCAAGCAGACTTTGGTTTATTTGTTAGAGCTGCAGCTCGTGTGGCGCAGAAAGCCAGGGATCATGGGTAATATCCAGCAATAAGTTGTGTTTCAGGTTCAACAAGTGGGACTATGCAATGAGAGCTGCACTCAACACATTGATACGATTTGATTTTTCTATGTATGAAAACCACTTAATTAATTATTAACATAATTTATCACGGTGTGTGGCTGCAGAGGGCGCTGTTGCACCGTAAAAGTTACATAGTGTTGCTTTAATAATGACCTAATAATAAATCAGATTTGATTTCTTCACTCCTTTGTGTTTCTTAAATTGTATACTTTGTTATTCCCCCCCTAAGTCCCTATTGTAATAGAAACTAATTTATGTCCTTCCACCAAATATAATAATACAGAAGTTGACTTACTGATTTAGTGTCTTGGAAACAAACTATTGGTCCCTTCAGGAAAGAGTTTGAAAATTGGTAACCCGTTCTCCGTAAATCTCTCAAACTGCTCCGGTGTGCATGCAATTACGATCCACTCGCTCCCCTTTGGAAATTCTAGCTCAGGCGCCGTGCAGACCCTCAGGCAAACAGGCTCAACTGCTGGCACCAATATGAGTTCAGTTCATGCCGCCTCAGTGCTGCCCAACTTGTATTTTCATTTTAACGGTGTGAGCTGTGGATATGTGGAGCAGTCGGCCTGCAGCACAGCGGCTCTGCATTAGAACAGACCTAGATCCTCATGGGCTGGGGCACAGCAGGACCCGAGGTGAAGTACTGTGCAACGAAGCCCTTTGGGTCCGGTCCAGCACATAGCAGAAGGGTTTAAGATGCAAGCTGGGTCAGTGTAACCTGAGAGGCATAAACAAGAGGCTGGGATAGTGTACAGGAACATCCCAAGTCCCAATGGGACGTACCACGGAAAAGAGGTTGAACATGGCAGAGGAAAGATCCTGTGGGACTCTCCGAAAAAGCAGCTGCTGGCTGGCCCACCAGACACAGAGGTGGTAGAGGAGGGGCAGAAGACGGCAGCGGTGATGGATCCGAAGCGTTAGAGGCCGTGACCCCGGAAACTAGGACATCAGAAGTCTCTGGTGTTGGAATAATCAGAATTTATTAGTGCCCGTCGGAATGTTTTGGTGCACGAGCAGCTGACATAGTCACTCATAAACCAATCAACACGATTAACAATTAGCTCTAAATTGCTGATTTTAACTTCTCAAACGTGCAAATTACATTTCAAGCGCTTACCAGAACCCAACACTTGTAGCCAATACATATGCTTTTTATGATTTAAAGTGTATACCTAAATTATTTATATGCTTGTCACTACTGATCCTTCTTCTTTGCTCTTTGTTTTTATACAAATATTGGTATATAGGTGTTATTTGAATGCTTCAAACTCATAAATACAACACATTTTGAATACAGCATCCTTGTTTGGTCCACATTCCCACCTTAACACACATGAACACACTGAAGACGAAACAATTTCTTCACAATTCTGGAAATGGGTCTATATATATATATGTGTGTGTTTGTGTGTGTGTGTGAGAGAGAGAGAGAAATGTGACACTACAACATTTACACTTTCGAATTCACATCATTTTTTTATAATGAAGATAACTTTTCCATTATTTCCATCAGTTCTTGGAGTGCAGACACCGTATCTCATTTACTGAGAATTGTTGTCAGGGTCAGACTCGAGTTCTTGGCTAAAAGAACTGTTTGAATAAATTGCTGCACCTCTCCCCTGAACACAGTGTGTATGATTTCAGATAAGGGTGAAGGTGAAACAAAAGAAAAAGGGTCCAATAGCTTCTTGGATTCATTATTGCAGAGTACTGGGTAATTATTACAGGACTTGTTTTTCACTTCTCTTGGCGAGTGTGTCTCTTTCTGAAATATAAATTAGTCCAAAGCTTGTACATTGTTCTGCTGATGTTTTTTTGCTGATGCACAGTTTTGTCCTGGAAGAAGAAAGCTAAACGTTGAGCTTAATTAAACTCCAACTAAATCCTGCTAAAGAATTCCCTTGTATGTTTTTCAATATTATAGTGTGTATGTATGTGATTCTCTCTGTGTGGAGGTCACATGTTCTTCTCCTGTCTGCAAAGGTTTTCTCTTCTCCTGCTTCCTCCCTCAGTCCAAAGACATGCAAGGAAAAAATGAAATCCTCCCCAAGGCAACACACTAATAATAATTTTCTTATCGTGAAACACAGAACACAGACTTCATGTGTGGAAGACAAGCAGTTATACAATGTGTGTGTGTGTTTGTGTGTGTGTGTGTGTGTGTGTTGTCTGAAGCTCATTCTTTCTGGAACAATCTGTATATTTCAGGAAGTGTTTGTTTTCCAGTTCTTTTGTGCAGTTTGGCTCTTTGATTAACTTTTTTACACGTCTCAATAACAACTGTTATAGAAACTGTGCCAACGCAGTCAGGCAAAATGTGCATCAGACAGAAGAGCGGAGAAACACAAACTAAAACAGGCTGAGGATGCCAGTCGATCCACTAACAAGTCATTTCTTCGGTGCCTTACACTTTTCTCAATGTGAACCTTCTCTCTTGCACTCGCACACATTATGTAACACTGCTTGCCACCTGCTATGTCACTGCTGCAGGCCAATACAACACACTTAAGGCTAAATGATGCCTCTGTTGTTGCCCTACTAATAACAGCCATCTGTCTGAGAAGTTCACCGGGACGAATACATCTGTACAACAATCACCTCAGAGCCAGGGATTCGGTGCAGCAGAGGTGACGTGAATCGACCTGAACCGAGGAGGACGTGCTGATAATGATTTCACCTGGGAGCTCGGATGAAACCACCGATGGGTGACAGGCGGCGTGTCAGAAACAGGAGTGATGTCTGAAGTGCAGATAAATCAAGAACACCAGCAGCAGCAGCAGCAGCAGCAGCGACATTATGCGTTTCGTCCTCCTCCGAATGCCACGGTACAATTTTTGAAAACTCTGTATTTTTGTTTGGCGTTTAAAGAGACTCCGAGTGTGGAAGTGAGATGCCATGTTTCTGTTTTTAGAGCACACCGGAAATAATCACCAACTCCTCTCCGAACTCAACTGCATCTCACCTGAAGGGAACATGTGATGTGCTGATGTCTGCTTGTTTTTCATCTCTTTTCAATGTATCAATATCATAAAGGAGGAATTGTGCATATTGCATCACCTAGGTTTCAAATCTTCATTAGACATAAGTGTTCGTGACCTGTTAACACGAAAAACCTTGACTGTCAATCATGTAAAAGAACTACAATGCATAGTCGACAAACCATCAAAGCTCACTTGCATGGCCCCCTCCCATCTGTTGAACCACTGCACCACCAACGCACAATCACAAGGGCACAAAAATATTTCCCTGACCTGTCCCATCCTGCTCACCACCTGTTGCCCTCAGTGAGGCGCTAGAGATCCCTGCCCATGCATCAACTCATCCCAACAGCCAATAGGACTCGGACCTCTCCGCAACAATGATGATGGACATGCATCTTAAGGACTCTGCACACACTACCAATGTCTATGTTAATGTATCTGTTGTTTTTCATGTTGAGAGGAGCTGTTTCCATGGTGAGCCACGTATAAATTTTCATCAACTTGGTTGTGTGATCATAAATAGATGATTCTGACCTAGTCTGCAAAATGTCAACGTCAAGCGTCAATACACCTGGAAATTAAACATAAAGCTAAACTGGGCGAGTTTTCAATAATAAATAATGTTGAATGAACTTAAAGCTCTTCGGACGAGGAAAAAGTAAGATTATTCAAAAGTGGTCTCCAAGAACAGTTGCAGAGGAGATTACTGATACAGTCAGTTTGCTAAATATAGATAGATATAGATTTGGCTATCCCAATATCTCCATATAATGTTAAACTTATACACAGATACACTTTTACTGGCTTGTGCATTGTCCTGTGCCACTGCACTTTACTCAATAATATTTTATTCAAACAATATTTCTATGGAGAAAGATGTACATTACGTATATATTCTCTATTTCTTATTTCCTCTTTTTCATTCTATTTCCTTTTTATATATGTTTCCCTCTTGTTTACCTCATACTGACTTGTCTACTGCTGTAAACAAGTAAAATTCCCCTGGTGTGTGGATCAATACAGTATCTTCTTATATTCCCACTCTGCCCCCAGGTATCTCCATAAATGCAGATTAATGCATTTTCACTTCAGAGGAAAATCTGTTAGCAGTTTGCTTGTTTAAAAATAGAGGCGATAATGAAAGGTGTTTTTAAATGAAGAGCCCGAAAGTCAAATGTTTACATTTTTGCAGATATCTCCTCTCATCATTCACTACTCTACAGTTTGTGTACTTCTTGGAGTGTCTTACACTGATATAAGGAAACAACCTGGTTTTGATCATAATCATCTAGATTTTAAATGGATTGATTCTCAGGAGTAAGACTTAAAGCAGTAATGATTTTCCTAACCTCGGGGGTTAACAGTTAACTGTCGTCCAATCAAATTAATGACATAACTAATGAAAGATCAACGTGCACCGACCAGTTCCCAGATCAATACCCAGCAGCACTGTCCTCATCACCAAGGACGACTCCAGCCTCCACAGTCCAAACGCAGCAGAATGCAACCACACTCTCCCACCGCTCAGCAAACCAAACCTCAGCTGTTAAACTTCCTGTGCCAGAATACCAAAAACTCTTAACTGATGAGGACATTTAATGGAAGCTCACTGAGCATGGTGCAAGTTGAAGGAAAACGAGGGGATGGCATCCTAAGTGGCACGAGCCTTGTGGTTGTATATAGGTCAGAAGAAAGCAATAGTCCATATATACTTCAACAGCTGTGCTTAGGATGTGAAGCAGTCCGAGGAGCTGACTCCACCTTAACGTTCTCCCCTCCAGCGCTGCCATATGGAAAAGAAATAAGGTCCACCTCCTGATTTTCCACAACAACACTCATCGCGGTTACTACCTCTTAAAGCACAACACATGCACTCATGAGCATAAAGTAGATCAGAGTGAAAAGGCAGGCAAACAGACGGATGGGGAGTGAGAGAGACAGAGGCAGAGAGAGGGAGAATGGGAGAGAGAAGCCAGGGAAACAAGAAGAATAAAGAATGTGGCATTAAATGGTGACAAAGAGGGAAAGAGAGATGGATAATGATGGAGGAGAAGGGAGGGGATGACATTGATGCACATCTCGCTCCGTATTTACCTGACAGGGAATCAGAAGACATGCTCTCTCGCTGCTGCATCTTGCTCCACTGTGAGATTGTGGATGAGGGTGTGTGTGTGTGTGTGTGTGTGTGTGTCCACGAGCGAGCATGCCTCGCTGTGTGTTTTGATGACGGAGTCTGTGTAGCCGCTCAGGGGAGGGAGCGAGGGAGCAGCAGAGCCAGAAGAAAGGTGCATGGGAGAAGAAGACAAACTCCTTTTTTTTTGATCACCCGGCTGCCAAGTGTCTCCAATCTCTCCTCTTCTCGCTTTCTCTCATTCTTTTTTTCAGCGGGGCGTGAATGTGCATGTCCCACACTCGGAGCACATGTGCTGCAGATGAGGATTTATGGGCTGCACAGGGGCAGAGATTCAGGGAGGAGCACGAGGAGGGAGGGGTTTTTGTAGAGGCTGAGAAAGATGAGGAGGAGGAGGAGGAGGAGGAGGAGGAGGAGCAGAGGAGACGAAGAAAAGCAATCACCTTTAGTCACTCACACATGCCCTGAGCCATTACTCTTCCCTCCCCTCCATGTAACCTTGCAATGCAGAGCTCCAAGCCTGTTCAGAGCTTACACGCACCACAACATCTGTTTGGCTGGGTCACAGTGGATCTTAACTTTAGTGAATTTGCAGCCCTCAATGGAAAAAAGCATAAAAACTGACAAGAGTTCCATAGCACACCAAACAAGCTCTCTCCGAGGGGCCGAGACGAGATCTCACCAGTTCTCGCTGAACTCTTCTTGTGCCCCTTGAGCGAGAGGCTTACAGATACTTGGATAACACCATAGGAGCAGTATGGAGGCATTTAATGTTTTTTCTTGTTGTATTTTTATGATTAAAGTAGATGTCACCATTTATTTAGATTATATTGTTTTTTTCTGCAACGCTGTTTACCGATGAATCTCCAAAAGTGTTACCTGGCCACAAACACTTCAGCCACACCTCCATAGACATAGTGGTGAGTCGATAATAAGTGAATTTTCATTTTTTGGTGGACTCTCCCTTTAACTTCAAACCAGTTGTTGCTGTAAAGTGCAGTAAATATAAAACCTTTTCCTTGTCTTCTACAGACCTCACAGTCCTACACTTGACTTTTCCTTGTTTCCCTCCCATGTGTTAAGATGCACACCTACACTTTTTGAAAGGAAATTAATCATCGATTATTAATAATGTCCTCCTTGACTTCCTGCAGAATGAATGAGACTCCTCTATTTCAGCTGACAATAACCCTGCTGCCGTCAGCTGACACCGGCTCTGCTCTGTACATTCAATTTACAGTTTATAATTCAAGGAATGCGCTGTGTTTCAAAAACAGTATAATTATGCGTGACCGCTAACACAGGCCATTATGCATGCTTGGGTGCCAGGACTTTTTCCATGAATCTATCAAAAGCCTCTTAATTGCCCTCAAAAAAAAATAGGCACTTGTGTGACTTTTTTGGGGGGGTGGAGTTATTTAATGATGTAAATCAACTTTGTCATCAAATCACTCACAGTCAGTTAATGAGTGGAATCACTTCAAAGTCCCCGCTCTTTTCAGACCTGGTCATTTGGAGAAGGTCACACCAGTGGTCACCCGTGTTCTCTGCGGTCAGCTCTCTCTGTTATACAGTGTTTCAAGTGTCGCTGTTATTTCTAACACACGTTTTCTCTTCCACAGTAGCCACAGCATTTCATGGAAACTGTGTAGAACAAACATATAAATACGTTTTGCAAGGAAAGCATTCAAAAGAAAGACGTAGGGGATATTATGAAATGTTATGAGAATTTTTTTATTTTTTTATATATATTAAAAAGGGGAAGAGAGAGAGAGAGAATGAAGATGCACAAATAGAACATACATAGAAATTGTCGCTCCATATTTAATTTGTTTTGTCATCTCCAAACCCCCTTCCACCCAATTCTCAATGACATTGCTAAAATCAGTGCAGCATACTTGTTAAACTTACGACTACTAGTAATAATAATGATAATATTAATGATAATCATCATAATTTAAGAAAAACAAAAAAAGAACATTCATTGCGGAGCACCGTGAACTTGGGTATGGACATTTAGTCTCACAATATGGTATCATGTACTTTAGCAAATAGCTTTTTGTATAGAATCGTTGTTGGTTTTCTACCATGTGATATTGTAAAGTCACAGCAGCAGTTCATCCATGATCTGAAGAGGACGTGTCTGCTTCTGTGACATGCACATCTATGCTGTGTTAAATATTAAAACTCATTCTCTACCTACGTAAAAATTCCATTTTATTCTACGGTGAGGGCATTTTATTTAATACGCTGAGTTTTCAAATAAAGAAAAGGCAGAAAAGATGTCATTTTGAAACATGAAAAAAGTTTTTCCTCTGTTAGAAGCAGGTCTGAGTTGCTGTATAATCACGTCACATTTCCCCAGGGAAGAGCAGTTTTCTGGAGTTAACTGTCTGCAACCAATATGTTCTTCTCATATTTGCATCGTATTCACGCTGATGCAGCCGTCTTTTTTCAGATTGTGTCACTCTGCTCCAGGATCCCAGTATTTACACCGGGGGTCTCACTCAGGCACAATTTAATATAAAACAGAATACATATAAATATATAAATAAATAAATATATAATTGTATGGAACTATAACAAAAGGTGAGAGGTGACACAACATTGGACTTGATCACAATATTTATGATGTGAGAATGTGGGGAAAGAGAACATCAATTTATTATAATTTTGTAATACTATTATTACTAGTTATCAATTAGCTTTCAGACCAGATGGCTAAACTGACTCTCACACAAAAATGATAAGAATGTCAATATGATATATCTTTGCAGGTTTGGCAGTATTCTTCATTGGTATGTTTTGGCTCCTTGCTGATCCTCTTGACCCAAAACCTGGGCTGCACAACACAACACTACTGTAAAATCAATAAGGTGAAAACTGAAAAAGAGCATGGTGAGGTGTGCTGAAGAATTCTAATGTTATCAGATCCCAATGCTGCAGAAGTGTATCGCATTCACTTGAGAAAAAAAAGTTCTGCTCTGTTTTACTGATTCACGACTCATTCATTTTTAAAACCCCGAAAAACAGACTGGACTTTTTTAAAGGGGAAAATGATCCCGTTAATTCAGAAAAGCAGGGCTGTTATCCGGAATAGACATAATTATATTATATTATGAACAATAAAGATCTTCTGTGGCAGGTTTTAGCACAACCTGGCAACCTGAATGGTTTTCTTATCAGTAAATGATTAATTAACATGAATACAGCCATTAATGACAACTCATGAAGAATATGAGGGCTGTCCAGATACAACATATGCACGTCCATCAAACTCGTTTGGAGTTTAGCACAGTATTTCAGCACAGATTGGAGGAAATGTCATTGACCTCAAATGCATCATTTGCTATGAACTACTTTTCATTAGAGTGCTCTTTATGAATTGAAGTGCCGTTCACATTCTAAGCAAATCCTCAGAATTTTATTGAAAAGTCTGTGCTGGCTTACTACTCTTGCCTCACACGGGCAGAGTGTGTGTTTTTTGTGTGTGCCTGTGTGTGTGGTGTGTATTGATCCTCAGTTTATTGAATCGCACAGTGGGAGCATATTGTGTGTCTCTGTCTCATCCAGCTTCTTCTTAATTATCCTGTTCTTTCCTCTGCAACCCAGGGAGAATTTAATGAAACACATAGGAAGAGGAGGAAGAAGGACTAGGATTAACACATATTGAGGTAATATTCATGTAGAAATACACGGTACGGTTATTACTCAGTTATAACTTTGACTGAAAACTCTGTAAAATAAAGATATACAGAGATTTTGTTTGAAAGTATTGAAAGTGAAAACTAACATAAGAAAGAAAGATGAGAAAGATGACGAAAGGGAACATTGACTGAATGAACCTGATTTTGAATTAACATTGTTGGAACATCACTCGTGACTCTCCCTGAGTTTTTTTAATTCTTTGGTCCTAACTCGAGTCAAGGGTCAAAAACAGAGGACGTCCTTGTATCTTGTACAGATTCTTAACTGTGATTTGAAAATATGGGCTGTACAAATGCAATTTCATTTGAATTGAGACACGAATCCTTCATCATATCTAGTGATTATTATATCTTCTCTGGTTTAGAGGACATGGTGGAAACCGAAGCTCCAAAAATCGCATCCAACACCAATAAAGTGATGAGAGCGTTGCATGTTCTTAGTGGATCTTGGTGGTGGAGGAGAGAGAAATTGTTACTGTGAAACCGTTCAAACGACTACTTTGCAATGATTACATCTTTAAAATGTATTAAAAATTGCATTTTGTTTATAAAAAGTATACAAAAATGACAATTAGCTCGATATGACTTTCATTGTGATTCACGTTTTTCATGTGTATAGAAACACCACCATCTAGTGATTACTTTTTGAAACTACAGGACAGAGTTTCAGTCTTCATAGGTGCTAGTGTCTAATGTATTCAATCAATTGTACTTGCCATAACTTCTCACATTAAATATACTTTACTACTGCTTTCCCCGATTGTACTTAATTCTAGTTTTTGTATTGAGACTTCATGTTCCAGTGTTTTTATTCTGTTTAACTTGTGTGCTTTCAATTTATCTGGCTTTGTAACACACACAAACGCACATTCACACACGCACACGCACACACACACACTAGTTTTCCTGATCCCTGGTCATGATGAGGAGGATTACATTGGCTCCACAGACACCAAACACCCGGACTAAACCATGTCTGCACTTTCTTTGTTCAGGCCTCTCGCCGGAAGCTCTCTCTGCAGACCGCTGCTTCCAGCGTATTTTTGTTACATGAGGTAAGCGTGCACTGCTGACCAGTTCTCCATGTACCAACAACATGACTCATGACTTTTTCTTGTCCTCAACAATACTGAAGTGAAAGTGACCAGAACTTTTAGAAGCAGATCATAATAAACACAATAAGAAACTCATTTGTTGCCATATGCATTTGTCCAATTGATTTTTTTAAATGATCTATTCATCTTATATTAAAAAATGATAATGATAATTCTTATAATCAAATGAATTACAGTTGATCTGTTATTAAGTATATTAAGAATAAGGACAAGTAACTGTCAGATAGAATACCTTCCATGCAAATGACATTGCGAAATGCAGTTGTATAAAAAAAAATATTGTCATGTGCAATTTGTCCAATTATGTTTTTTAATGATTTCATTTTTCTGATATGAAGACCTGATGTTTTTGTTCAATGTAATTTGAGCCCTGCCTTTATTTTGCAAGACCCTTGAGAAGATCAAGGATGTGATATCCAAGTGAGACATCAGCAGCAGTTCTTTTGTTCTCATTAGCGATACACAAGAAAGACGGAGGAGATTTTTAAGATCGAAATGTACAATAATGCCAAGTCTGTTTGTTTTATCTTCATTCATGTGCAGCTCACTTTGCGGTTATAGAGGAGGTTATAATGTTTCATCAAGCTGAGCTCACCTGGATAAAGAACATCAGGACAGAAATGCAGCAGTATTGCCTTCTTAGTTTTAACTGTGCACGAGGCAACAGTTCTGTGTCACTACCTACAACCTCTGCGCCAATAAAGGAAATATTGAGGCAGCACACACGGGTCTATGTTCCTCTTGTACCGCCTGATAAATCAATGAAGTATTGAACGCTTGGTACCTGCACGTAGCTCTGACATCACGTTCCTTCCAGTGTTGCTGAGCAAGTTTCTTTTTATGTGAGGACTCAGCGTTTTTTAAAGCGCAGCTGACTTTCCAATTCACGGCACGGCATATCAGGTAATATGTGTGTAGATATGCATGTATGGGCAATTATATGTTCAGAAAGAGGCTATAAGTGACAATGACGAACCAATCTCCCTCTATATGTTGTCATACCCTTAATATGTTCCAAAACTGCAAATGCAAATTCTCAATAATAACAAATAGCAATAGATAGTCACTCTGCACTCAACTTATGGAAACACATTTAAATTCCATGTATCCGCATTTTTATTTGGATCTGCACCAAATTGCACACACTCATAAAATGCATGATACAGGTTGTCATCCATCTTCAAAAGTTAGTTAGCAGGCACTTTAATCCACGTTCTGTCAGTTTCTGCTGTGGTCGACTGGATCTGCTCCCCCCCCTGCATGTTATACACTTATGATTGACAGCTGGCAGTCAATCAGAAACAAGAAGTTTCTGAGGCTGTGGTATAAACGTCATATAAAGGCTGACATCTCCACAGTCTCCACACACTCTCCACAGTCTATTGTGGAATTCACTCTGAAAAGAGCCGAGCAGCAAGATGAAAAAATGTAAATGTCACATATTGAACTTTGGTTCAGTCGAGTGCTGCACCACAGTGATCCACACGCCTTCAAACAACAGCGTGCACACAAATCACTGTTTTCCTCCTTTTGCTGCTGCTTCTGAGAGAGGATTTGATTCTGGTGATGCATCAGTCATCTGGAATGGCCTCATCCATCCACTTCATGTAAGCCAGGCTGCCGTCCTCCACCAGGAAGCTAAGGACTTCTGGGTTTGCATAGGGATGCACAGACCTTGGAAGGGGAAGCGTCACAAACACAAACATGTCACATAAAAACAAACTGGAGGGGCAATCGGAGAGCGTGTACCTCCACCAAGGCTGATTGGCCACTTTATCATCATATGGCACACACACACATATTCAGATCAGGTTCAATGTACACACACATTTACTGCAAACTGCTTATATTAAATACAGGAAAATTATCCATTCTCTGAAAATCTAGATAATTAACTGGCTCCGCATCTAGCTTCGACATGTTCATAGACATAAGCCCTCTACACATGCCTGACCTTTGGATGGATCCGACCCCTTGATCAAATCCAAAGGTTAATGGTTTCTTCTGTTTTTATAAAATGGTTCAGTAGTTTTTACATAATCCTGCCAAGAGAAAGTTAAACAGCAATGAAAACCTAACCTCCTATTGGCTCACGTAAGTACAGTATTTAAAAACCAGCCTTTTTATACATATACACCTATTTAGTCTTTGCCATTATGCCATTTGACTTCTACACTTGCATCAGAGTAGGAGTCACTCGTTCAAACCTCTACATCCCTTCTAGTTTGTTTTGAATGAGGTTTCCAAGTGAAACAAAACAAAAGAGAGGAAAAGCCGGCTGCACCTGTTCATTCCCCCTCACAACACGACCTTCAACTGAATAATGGTGACACTGCAAACAACCTACTCGTCTTCAGACAATGTTATCATGGGCTTCACTGCCTAAAACCTGCAGAACTAGAAGATATCCTCTGTAGATCAGCACGTTTAAAGGTCCTGATGCTGAGTTTAGAAAAGTAAATAAGGATCATTTCCTAACACTTCCTACTTGTAATTTTCACGTAGAATATGTAAGACCTTGCACCTGACATTGCAGAATGTAGATATATAGATAAAGACATTAAACTTCCACTAACTTCTGCAGCTCTCTCGAAGATCTAATAATCAATGGCCCTTTTCTCCCCTAATCTGCTTTTTGCATTTGGATAATTTACTAGGACGAACCTTTAAAAAACAACCCTATTTGAAGCAAAAGCAACTAATTCTGCTTCACTTTCTTCCAACAGTTACACAACTGAGCATCTATGCAACGTCACTATATTATAAAATATTCTCTTTCAGAATAAAATGTTGTTTGATCGCAGTGACTGCTTTTTCAAGTCAAAGCTGTTCTTTACCAACTCCCCATGTAAGTAAATACATTTCACGCACACAATAAGGCCCTCATTAAAAATACCCACAGTGAACCGTTAGTGCACGTCTACAGCAGTGTGCACAGCATTAACAAAGCTTAAATCCCTTAAATACATCAACGTCTTTTGCAATAACACTGAAATAAATTAATATTACATAAGGCGACACCTCACCTCACGTAATCTGTGACTTGCTGGATCCGGGAGGTCTTTGTTTTCACCAGCTGCAACAACAACAGAGACGTCTCAGTTTACAGCCCTGATTTCCCTCTCAACAGGCCCAGTGTGTCCTTGAAGACTTTCCCACAACACTTACCATCAGAATTTCACTTGCATCCTGGATTTCGCCTTTCCAGTAGTACCTGAAAATGCAGAGAGGAGAAGATGTCACAGCTATTCTACCACGTAAAGGTGTAAATGACCGTGTGTGTACGAGGTGCAGGGCCTTTACATTCTGTCAAAACTGTATTTTATGAATTAGCACAACAATCCGAGCTTGTAAGCAAATCATCAACCTGCTCCTCTTGAGGCTTTTATGACTTTAACTGCCTCTTCTTCTTTTTTATTTGTGGACAGTGAAAGACAGCTCACCACAAACTGACAGTCCATATTTCAGAATTCTGCATGACAAATGTGATGAGGAGTGTGTTTGAAACACACTCCTCATCACATTTGTCATGCAGAATTCTGAAATATGGACTGTCATATAACAGCTACAGTTAGGTACTTATGTAAACACTTGTATCATTATAAAATGGAGAATTTTATTGCACAGCAGCTGTTAGCAAAGACAACGGGGTCAGCAACGCTTGTAATCGATTATCCATATTGCGTTCTACATTGGTAGAAGAGGTTAATGCCTGTTGATTTCCAGCTGAAGGGGGGGTCATGTGACAGGAGCCCGACGAATAAGAGAAGGCTACCATCGTTTTCAAAACATCTGTGTCTTCCTGTTCAGACTAAAATGCTGCCCCCTAGAGTTTTCTAAAAAAGGTTCACCAGTGTTTCCAAACTTTTAAATTTGACTGGCTCTAAAACTCTGGAGTAGTGCGGACGTCGGGTGAATCTGTCGCAGAGTCAATGTGTTTTCAAACCAAAAAGTAGCAGTATGGATGTAGCCTGAGCTTGTGTAGATTGGTAGAAAGTTGTGTCAAAGTGGGGGTCAGATATGATTTACATTGTGGAGGTCCTGTAGAGAATGTTAACACTGGCTGCCAGCCGCCTCTCCATGATCGCCCTGAAAAAAGCAGACAGAACAACAGTGAGCAAGGATTGAAACAAGGGAGGGGGGGTTACACCAGCTGTTTATCAATTGCATCATGAAACCCAGCTTTTTCTTTATGGTGCCCTCTCAAGTGAGCTGCAGGAAAAACACTTGAATGCAGTAAATTCTCGACGGAAAACCGAGAAGACAGTAAACTTTTGCTTTCTGCCGCAGCTCAGCTAATATCATAGTTTATCACCAGCTCCCCAATCTTCCCTCCTCACACCAGGGGCTCATGGAAGACAAAGTGATTTACTTCTCTGGCGTCTGCTCTGTGGCTACTCTCCCGTCTTGACATGCGGTAAATTGATTGAGCTCATTTACATGCAGCAAAAAAAAACAAGGGAGATGAGAGTGCAAACGCAGCGCTCCACCAGTTGTGGGGTTGACAAGATTGTGTCTCTCCCCTCTGTAAAGAAAAGTCACTGCTTCACTGACTTCGAGTGTTATGCTCACTTCGACTAAAATTACAAATCGCAATTCAGCCACCGAAGAGACATAATTTAATCAGCTTCCAGATTGGAATAAAATTCCAAAACTTATTGACTTTTTTAACAGAGTTAGATGAGATGATTCCATTTATGTATGTGAGGGTGATATGGAGCTAGAGCAAAGACTGTATATACTGTAAAGATGAACAACGTGACTGCTCCCCGAAAGTGAAGCCAATGCTTCTTGATCGCCACCTGGTGGCTGGCTGCAGTATAGGGCATAAACCTGCCACCTCAACTTTATTGGATTGGATATGATTATTATTTATTGTTATGCAAGTCTTGGACTAATTGATTTCACGTTCAGATTTGTTAAAAGGAAAGTACATATTCAATTTGTCGTGTGGATCCAAACAAAGTTGCAGATATTGGAATTTTCTATCACCTTGTTATCTTGATCTTAACATTTTGACAGTTTTCACAACTTTCTGATGGGAATATTTATGATTGTGTGTATAATCATGTGGCTAGATTGAATTTAAGGGGATTGTTTGGGGAAGCTATGTGCTACCTGCCATTCAGTTTTAAAGACTGTGACACGTAACCTGAAATTACTGCGGTGACCACTCAGCACTGTACCTGCCGATGTCTTTGGCTGCCTGTTCGTTGGGGCTGTTGAGGAGCAGCACCGAGTGGTGGCCTGGCACGTAGCTCCCCGTGAGGGCTGAGTGAAGCCGGACGCCAATGGACCACAACCCAGGAAACAGGGACACAGACAGGACCAGCAGCTGGAGAAGACGCCGACATGTCAACAACAGACTCAAAGAGGAGGCTGACGATTGGGGTCTGTCCATAAATTATGTGAACATGTGGTTGTCACATACGTCTGCATGAGGGGGGGAAGTGCAATTTAATTATCTCCAACCCTCTGAGAGGTTTGCCATGTTTGGATTGGATTCACTATTTATCCCTTTATTATTTGGCGCTGTCCTACACAGAAAATTGATTACAGCTGGGCCTTGGCTCGGCTCGGACGCATCAAGCAAATTATAATCTGCCCTACTTCTTTGTACAGCATTGCAGCCAGACATAGACACATGCAACACAAACATGCTAAAGGGACACAAATAAAAATATATCACAATACACATTTTCCACAGCAGCCTTTTTGACATGAAATGGAAAGCAAACAGAGGTGTAAATACTGATCACATGAATTATCACGATACAGCAAAACCTAAATGAATGGGATGAGTATTAAAGGGTTAGTTCACCCATATATGGAAATCTGGGGTAAACAGTGTTGCAGCCAAATCTAATACAATTGAAGTAACTGGTGACCACATCTTTAAAGTCGTGCATGCGCACCAACATGGACCTTGCTCCAGAGGAGGATGACAGTGGACATTTAGGGTAAAAAAAAGCAGTTTCGAGTCAAATTTGAATGCCGGGGATTATGGACACTTGGACGATACCTCAGGAGCAGCAACGAGGCATTTTATGTTTTTATTCTGTTAGTTACTTCAAATTTTATTGGATTTGGATGCATCGCCGTTTACCCCTGAAACTCCAAAAAGGTTTTTTGTGAACTCGAACACTTCACCCCGTCCTCAATCGGCAGTGAACTATCCCTTTTAAAGAATCTGATTAGTATTAAAGCCTGTGTTTAACTACTGTTTCATGTCAAAATGGCTGCAGTGAAAAAGGATTTATAGTATTTCCATTTTCTTCTCATGATGGGTTACTTTGCTCCAAAAATGGTTTTCATGTCTGAGATGATCACGCTATAGGCCATAAAAATTATCTCTTACCATTAAGGAGATGAAGAGCACCGAGCGGAGGGAAGAGTGGGAGAGGGCCTCTTTGTGGAACCACTGGAGGAGCATCCTGGTGGTGGCAGCGAATGTCATCTCCTCAGTCCAGCTGCTGCAGACACAAGGCGGGTCCCACTGTGCACAAGTTCAGTCATTACCAGTCCCTGTCCCTGTGTAACTGGTGTGCTGTCAGTTCTGAACCCGCTCCATGCCCTGTTCATTACAGCTGCGGTGTGGGAAGTCATCGCTTTTAAACAAGAGGTGTGTTGACAGGTGGCTCTGGAGGTCAAGGACAGTGATTAATGTCTGCACAGTTCAATTGGCTGCTCACTCTTCCTGACACAACAGTTGACCAATCAAATTGCTCGCTCACCGTTCCGCTGACCCTGCCTCCTGACGGGGGTCATAATCGGCTTTGGTGTTTTTAACCGTGTGTGAACACAACTCACTAAGAGCGAGAGAGAGCGAGAGCGTGTGTGTGTGTGTGTATGAGGGAGAGAAAAAGAGAAAGGTTGTGAGTGTGCGAGAGCATAGAGAGATTCTGTGTGTGTACATGTGTTAGAGAGAAAGAGAGAGTGTGTTTAAATGTGTTAGTGAGAGAGACACACACAGACAGAGAGAGAAAGAGTGTCTGTGTGTGAGAGAGATAGATAAAGAGAGAGAGGGAGGGGGGAGAAGGAGAGAGTGTGTTTGTGTATGTCTGTGTGAGAGTGAGACAGTGAGAGAGATAAAAGAAAAAAGAGATATAGTGTGTGTGTGTGTGTATTTGTGTGTGTTGTGGTAATGTGAAGTTACCACTGTTTTGTACGGATTCCCTTCAGTGTTGGAACTTTGAACTACATTTTGTTTGTTTTATTCCTAAGATAAGTTGCAGGGTTGGCAAAGTTGTTTTCTCGAAAAACACAATGTAGACTGGAGAATGGTTTTATTGTTACACCTCTAGTGGATACCTGAGCTGAGCCTGACAATAATTGTCAAGTTCGTCAAAGTTAAAATGTAGAAAATGTGGAAAATGGCCACTAAATCCAAAATGGCGGGCTTCCTTTTGTGTTTTTCACAATGCACCTGTAAACTTTATCTAGTTTTAAAACGAGGCTTGCCACCTTTTGACAGTAGGTGGTGCTATCCCTTTCACTATAGACAGACATAATCTGTTCAGGTCAGAAACAATCTTTCACCTTGGCATCTAAGTCATCAAAGGAATCTAACACCACTGACACTGACATTAAAGAAAACTGACAACAAATTATTATAAGCTTAATAAATCCTTTGAAGCATTTCAGTATTTGCTGAGGATTTCTGTATTTGCTGAGGATTTCTGTATTTGCTGTAGCCTGGGTGCCAGACGAACTTAGCCCCGCCCACAACATTTGTTGTTCGGGAAGTTCGGTCTGGAGTCGCTCCGTTGGGGAGAAACTATGCTCGAACAGAAGCTGTTCGATCCAATCAAATCTTCAGGGCGGGCTTTATACGATGATGGACAGGTGATCAAGAGTAACGTAATCAACCACGTCATCAAAGTAGGCTTGGATAGAATGCCTGCCGCTGGAGAGCTGAGATGTGTAGATGCTGTATTTGAGTCTGTTTTAGGAGACATCGACAGCGCATTCATTTTGAAAGAGGAACAGAGAACGCGGAGGCGACGCCAAAGCGCCGCGTCGCGCTAATCCCTATCGCGCCGGTGCTTGGCTGTTAAACACCGGACGCTGAAGCGACGCTGACCCGCCGGGCAGCGCTAATAATATCACCGGTTGATCCAGTAGTATTCAAGCATACCGGTATACTTACTTGTTGCTCCAACATTAAGCAACAGCGTCCCAACATTTGTCTCTCTTGGTGTTGTCTTTATACAACATGTTCCGAGGATCATACAACTCACTGCACTTCTCCACTTCAATTATTAATTTAATGTCATCCATGTTGAAGAATTTCTCCGCTGTTTGCTCCGTTAAATGTCGGGTGTGGAGGGTAAAGACATTTAATAATGTCATTGGTAAAACTCCAGGACAACAGAAGGGGACTTCAAAGTATTTAAATTAATTTCAGTGTGTTTCCTGTCGCGATACGCTCGCGTCAAGCGGAAAAAATAGACTCGACGCCGAAACGATCGCTGCACGGAGCGAGGCAGCTTTGGGGCAGAGCGGCGCTTCAGCCTCCGGTGTGACCCGCACAAAGGTTTAACATGGGAGTGGATGGGAGCCAGCTGTTATTTAAGGCTTGGCGCTGCGCTTCAGCGTCAGGTGTGAACCCGGCATTAGTAAATAACTCACAATGATTCGCTTAACATACGTCACATACTACGTTGCTCTGATTGGTTGTAGGTCTATCCAATTGAGCGAAGAGGAATTATATTTCCTGGTTCGGTTGAAACACGCCCCATAATCACAGCCCAATGGAGCGGTCTCAGACTCACATTCTGACTAGAAGTGTGAGTATGACAACGTCAGGCTATATTTGCTGAGCATTTCAGTATTTGCACATTTCCGTATTTGCTGAGCGTTTCTGTATTTGCTGAACATTTCCGTATTTGCTGAGGATTTCTTTATTTGCTGAGCATTTCCGTATTTGCTGAGCGTTTCTGTATTTGCTGAACATTTCTGTATTTGCTGTGCGTTTCTCTATTTGCTGAGCATTTCCGTATTTGCTGAGGATTTCTTTATTTGCTGAGGATTTCTGTATTTGCTGAGCATTTCAGTATTTGCTGAGCATTTCCGTATTTGCTGTGGATTTCTTTATTTGCTGAGCATTTCAGTATTTGCTGAGCGTTTCTATATTTGCTGAACATTTCTGTATTTGCTGAGGATTTCTTTATTTGCTCAGCATTTCTGTATTTGCAGAGCATTTCTGTATTTGCTGCGCGGTCCTCTATTTGCTGAGCATCTCCGTATTTGCTGAACATTTCTGTATTTGCTGAGCATTTCAGTATTTGCGCGTTTCTGTATTTGCTGAGCATTTCTGTATTTGCTGAGCATTTCAGTATTTGCTGAGCATTTCAGTATTTGCAGAGCATTTCTATATTTGCTGAACATTTCTGTATTTGCTGAGGATTTCTTTATTTGCTGAGCATTTCAGTATTTGCAGAGCATTTCTGCATTTGCTGAGCATTTCTGTATATGCTGCGCGTTCCTCTATTTGCTGAGCATCTCCGTATTTGCTGAACATTTCTGTATTTGCTGAGCATTTCTGTATTTGCTGAGGATTTCTGTATTTGCTCACAGTTCTGTATTTGCTGAGCATTTCTGTATTTGCTGCGAGTTTGTCTATTTGCTGAGCGTAACTGTATTTGCTGAGGATTTCTGTATTTGCTGAGCATTTCTGTATTTGCTGAGCATTTCTCTATTTGCTGAGCGTTTCTCTATTTGCTGCATGATTCTGTAATTGCTGCACATTTCTGTATTTGCTGAAAATTTTCTATTTGCTGCACATTTCTTTATTTGCTTAGCATTTCTGTATTTGCTGAGCGTTTCTGTATTTGCTGAGCATTTCCGTATTTGCTGAGCGTTTCTCTATTTGCTGAGGATTTCAGTATTTGCTAAGGATTTCTTTATTTGCTGAGCATTTCAGTATTTGCAGAGCATTTCTATATTTGCTGAACATTTCTGTATTTGCTGAGGATTTCTTTATTTGCTGAGCATTTCAGTATTTGCAGAGCATTTCTGCATTTGCTGAGCATTTCTGTATATGCTGCGCGTTCCTCTATTTGCTGAGCATCTCCGTATTTGCTGAACATTTCTGTATTTGCTGAGCATTTCTGTATTTGCTGAGGATTTCTGTATTTGCTCACAGTTTCTGTATTTGCTGAGCATTTCTGTATTTGCTGCGAGTTTGTCTATTTGCTGAGCGTAACTGTATTTGCTGAACATTTCTCTATTTGCGCGTTTCTGTATTTGCTGAGCATTTCCGTATTTGCAGAGCATTTCCTTATTTGCTGAGCGTTTCTGTATTTGCTGCATGATTATGTATTTGCTGTGTGTTTCTGTATTTGCTTAGCATTTCTATGCTTGCTGCGAGTTTCTCTATTTGCTGAACATTTCTGTATTTGCTGAGCGTTTCTCTATTTGCTGAGCATTTCCGTATTTGCTGAGGATTTCTTTATTTGCTGAGCATTTCAGTATTTGCTGAGGATATCTTTATGTGCTGAGCATTTCAGTATTTGCAGAGCATTTCCGTATTTGCTGAGCGTTTCTCTATTTGCTGAGGATTTCAGTATTTGCTAAGGATTACTGTATTTGCTGAGCATTTCAGTATTGCTGAGGATTTCTGTATTTGCAGAGCATTTCTGTATTTGCTGAGGATTTCTGTATTTGCGCGTTTCTGTATTTGCTGAGCATTTCTGTATTTGCGCGTTTCTGTATTTGCTGAGCATTTCTGTATTTGCTGCGAGTTTCTCTATTTGCTGAGCGTTTCTCTATTTGCACGTTTCTGTATTTGCTGAGCATTTCTCTATTTGCACGTTTCTGTATTTGCTGAGCATTTCTCTATTTGCTGATCATTTATGTATTTGCTGTGTGTTTCTCTATTTGCTGTAAATGTCTGTATTTGCTGAGCATTTCTGTATTTGCTGAACATTTCCGTATTTGCTGAGGATTTCTTTATGTGCTGAGCATTTCAGTATTTGCAGAGCATTTCTGCATTTGCTGAGCATTTCTGTATTTGCTGCGCGTTCCTCTATTTGCTGATCATTTCTGTATTTGTTGCGTGATTCAGTATTTGCGGATTTCTGTATTTGCTGAGCATTTCTGTATTTGCTGAGCGTTTCTGTATTTGCTGAGGATTTCTGTATTTGCTGAGCATTTCTGTATTTGCTGAGCATTTCTCTATTTGCTGAGCGTTTCTCTATTTGCTGCATGATTCTGTAATTGCTGCACATTTCTGTATTTGCTGAAAATTTTCTATTTGCTGCACATTTCTTTATTTGCTTAGCATTTCTGTATTTGCTGAGCGTTTCTGTATTTGCTGAGCATTTCCGTATTTGCTGAGCGTTTCTCTATTTGCTGAGCATTTCTGTATTTGCTGCGAGTTTCTCTATTTGCTGAGCGTTTCTCTATTTGCACGTTTCTGTATTTGCTGAGCATTTCTCTATTTGCTGATCATTTATGTATTTGCTGTGTGTTTCTCTATTTGCTGTAAATGTCTGTATTTGCTGAACATTTCCGTATTTGCTGAGGATTTCTTTATGTGCTGAGCATTTCAGTATTTGCAGAGCATTTCTGCATTTGCTGAGCATTTCTGTATTTGCTGTGTGATTCTGTATTTGCTGAGCTTTTCTGTATTTGCTGCGCGTTCCTCTATTTGCTGATCATTTCTGTATTTGTTGCGTGATTCAGTATTTGCGGATTTCTGTATTTGCTGAGCATTTCTGTATTTGCTGAGCATTTCTGTATTTGCTGAGCATTTCTCTATTTGCTGAGCGTTTCTCTATTTGCTGCATGATTCTGTAATTGCTGCACATTTCTGTATTTGCTGAAAATTTTCTATTTGCTGCACATTTCTTTATTTGCTTAGCATTTCTGTATTTGCTGAGCGTTTCTGTATTTGCTGATCATTTCTGTATTTGCTGCGCGTTTCTGTATTTGCTGAGCGTTTCTGTATTTGCTGATAATTTCTGTATTTGCTGCGTGATATATATATTTGCTGCGTGGCTCCTCTTATTGAGCAGATCAAATAATATGATTACACAACATAAAAGATCAACATACACTTTCATGTTCGTGTGGAGGAAACAAACCCTCACCACAGCAACTAAACTGTTCTAAGCACTAAAGTCATTGCAGTCACTAAGACAACTAATTGACTAAGACACCAGTATGTTACAACTTTAAATGACTATACAAGATGTAAGACTTTGGAGTTTTAAGTGGCATGTAATAATTAACATGAAACAATAAAAAATTATTAATATGTAAACACCATTTGCTTTGTTTGTTTGCTTTCACACTGAAGTGCAGGTTATTCTGCAACAAAATAATGATGAGCAGATACAAGTGAAAACACACATCCAACATTAAAAGTGCTCTGTACTCTTCTGCCCCTCTGTGATTTGTGGATACTCATGTAAATGGAGCGCTTCCCTGCGAGCACACAGATGTACAATGTGACTCGAGTGCACTCAACCCACACGTCTCACCACACACGGTGAGTAAAGCAACTTGTCCTTTCAGATAAGCTACAGAGGAAATCCAAGGACACTGTTCGCCTGCATGCGAATGTAGAAGAGTCAGACAAACAGGAATCTTCCAGGAGTATGAATAA
Source organism: Pseudopleuronectes americanus (assembly GCA_038501795.1). Lineage (NCBI taxonomy): Eukaryota > Metazoa > Chordata > Actinopteri > Pleuronectiformes > Pleuronectidae > Pseudopleuronectes > Pseudopleuronectes americanus. The sequence goes on from CM076733.1 coordinate 5,956,161, forward strand.
TTCAGTGCTGGATTATTGATGCAAGAAACTGATTCAGCCTTGCCTGGCATTTTATTTGCATTTACAGACCAGAGGTATGGTGTGGACCCAGACAGAGGAAAACAGATGAGCAAAGGAAAAGTATTTTTCAATATGGCAGCTACATTTGTTGTTTGGTCGTAAAATTCAATATTGATGAATAAAGTTAGCTCACTGAAGGGCTGGATTGTCAAAATAAAAAGTGGTTCTGTGCAGGATGTCCACAGGGGGGAGCTGTGGGTCCACACATCACTCTCTCGCTCCATCATCCTCTCCCTCGATTGTGAATAAATGAAATGTAGAGTGTACATTTAACATGTATAAAACTCTCATCGACTAAAATGAAATGTAAATTCTCTTTGTGACTCATCCCACTCTCTTTTTTGTTTTGTTTTTTCCTTGACCATCTTCCCCGTAACCACCCACTCTCCACGTTCACCCGACGCGACGAGGATTGCAGAGCAAGCGGCAGGGGGCGCCAGCGGGGGCCCGCGGCGCCTCAGACCCCCAAACCAATTTATTTCCCGAGCTCACTCAGGCTTCTTTTGAGAGCCCATCAGAGAACTCCTATAGAGCCACTTAAGCCACTGTTCCCCAACATGAAAGAAGGCAGCCAAAATAGAGAGATAGGAAGAAAGGCGAGGAGCCAGGGGAAGAGGCGTTTGATCAGCTTGTTCTTGGGCATCACTCAGAAGGGCTCGCTTCCCCTGAGGAGAAGCTACCGATGCCTTTTGGTCCCTGAGAAGTCTAATGCGAAAATAAGATAATTATGTCTTTATTTCCGACGATGCTTTTTGTGTGTTTGCATATAACGAGGCCATAAGGTCTACAGTTAGAGCGGAGAGGGGAAAGTGAGAGTTGAAAAGAAGGAAGGTACAAAGGAATGTGCAAAAGAGGTGCCTCGACTAATTCTCCATTAAACTGCAATTGTCTCTCTGTGCGATCAATGAAGTTGCCTTGCTGTGAAATAAAACAAATTACAGCAGGGGGAATTAGAGAGGTGAAGGGAGTGCAGAAAACAAAGACTGTGTGAGTGCGGTGGGGGAATAAGGGAAGGAGCTCTTTGGAATCTCACTGTGTGGCAGTGCCATCCCTGCACTAAATGGGAGGTATGGGACGTGAGGAAAGATGCTGTGGACACTGGAAGACAAGCGAAGGTGAGGAAAGTGTTAATGAAGGGACATCCCAGGCTGTGATTATCTCTAAAGGAATTGCCTGGCGCTCCCCAAGAGGTTAATTAAAAAAGTCATGGGGGCCGAGCAGGGAAGTGTCTCCATCACTGCTGTGAACTCCCGTGACCCTTCCATCCCCTCAGACGGACATAGCCATCCATCACGGCTGATTCCCGGGCCTGTCTGGCTCCTGCCGGTGCCACTGAAATCCCTGAGTGACTAAAATAAAAACCCACAGATGTCTATGTGGCAGCACCACATCTCTGACAAGCAACGAGAAAAAAATGAACCGCCGCCAAGACATCCCCTGGCTGAAGTCCCCTAGGTAATGAAACTCTCTCCTTTCAAGGATAACACAAACACCATGGGCCTGCATCTTATACTCTGTGCCAAGCAGCGCAGAGCATTATGCAACGGTGTGTTGCTGTAGTTTCACATCGACGCAGCTTTCCCCCTCCAGAGCCTGCATTGTTTAAATAGCAAATGAGCTCTCAAGGAGTGTTACTTTCTGCAGGACTAACACAAACCTGGTCTGGAGTCAGAGGTCTTGTCTTCAGGGCACAACGTCAAGATAGAATGCACCTACAGAGGAGGGTGCATAAATTGGTTTACTGCATGTTACGCCCAAAAGACAGCCATGACTATAGACTGTATATAAAGATGGATGGTGCATCTCCACTGCCTCTCACCATCCAGAATTGAAGCCAAGATTCTATGAATGATGGCTCCTCGGGCCAATCTTGTTTCATTAGGAGTCTGCACTGTGGCAACCTGGGGATGGAGCTGCGATACAGAGGTCCTGCAAATAAGCACCTTCAACCAATTGCAAGTCAGTCTTAGCCGTCAATCATGACATTTTTAAATGATAAAATAAGTAGAATGGTGCCCAGTAGAGCGCATACTTATGCCAAGGCCCAACAGTCTCCTTGAATTCAATCAAGCTGCACCAAATTACACACACACATAGATATCAGTCTCCTACATATGCCTGATTCATTTCATCAAGATCCATGAAATATTCCTTGGGAAATCTGCGAAAATTACAAAAAAGTTTTACAAAAATTCCTTCATTCTCCCCTTTGTCCATATTTAGGATAAATTGTATTGTTCCTTTATTGGTCCCATGTTCGCTTTTCTGATTCAGCTCGAACCCTGAAAACAAATATATTGTCTAAAAATTCCAAATTGGGGTTTAATTGTCAAGTTTCTGGAGACAGAGAACATCGCTCAGAATGTTAAAGAAAGCCATCAAAAAGTGATCTGGATCCTAAAAATTACAGAAATATTTTGTATTCTGAGTTCTGAGTTTGGTCCCATCCACTAATATGGGGGATGCATGGTTTATGACCTATACTGCAGCCAACCACCGGTTGGGGGAAATCGAAAAGCATGTCCTCCATCTTTATATACATTCAACGGCGCTACAAAATAGCTAAAGCGGATTTGGACACACCATAAATGCACCTGCTCAATGCACACAGATCGTTAAAATGGAGCCTCATAACTTCTCATCTTTCCCGTTCTCTTCATTGACATTCTTCTTTTCATACCCTTCTATGTCATAGCTACTGGAATGCTCCAGGCCATTCATCAGAAAACTGAACTGGCTGTCACGTTGTTTACTCCTCTCCTGCTCTCCAGAAAAGATGGCAGAAGTAGCGCATTTGTTTGTTTAGCAACATAAGCACACTGTTCATATCCAAAACCACGGGGTAAGCGTTTAAGCTCGCCGCGAAAGGAAAGCAGGGTATATGAGCGTTGACTTCCCCACCGCAGCATGAAAGAATCAGCCACCGTCAATGAGAAATCCCTTCCAGCAATCCCTACTGAGAAGAGGGATTTGTCATCCCTATTCCCCCAGTTTTTGGAGGCTGAGGACAAAGGTGCGATAATGTGCAAAATGGAGAAGCACCGTGGGGACAAAAGTGAGCTGCAGAGACAGAAGAAGGGAAGACAAGAGGGGAGACAAAGAGAAGAAGATGGGGTGCTTTCTGTGATTGGTTTTTGAGAGAGTCCAGAGACGGAGCTGTCTTAAATCCATTCTTGGGAGAGTGGTTGGAGGCTTGACTCACATCATGCATGATTGGCTGAGAAGGAGAAGCCGATCCGGAGCGTGGGGAGCCACCTCCGCGGCACACACACAGAAAAAAACAAAAAACCCAATGCTTCCTCATTAAACCTTCCTCTCCGAAGCCGTTTTCAGCATTCCTCGTGCTGACGCAGGTAGAATAAGCTCATTCCCGCTCCATTCTTGGGCTGAGTGCACCGAAATTCTGAGAATTGGGGAGAGCATAATAACTTCAGACTCCCGAGTTAGAGTGCCTGCAGGCAATAAAGTGGAGGATGAACAGTGGAGACTTGATGGAAGAAGAGTGTGTGTGCAACGGAAACAGGGGTACTGCTCTTGACTGCCTCACAAATCCTCTTGTAAGTATTTATCTTGAATATGTTCCATAGGGATGCTACGATCTGTGACGCGCATGAATTAAATCACATACACAAATGACCGTCCAGAACGGCTAATGGTTCCGTTCTGGAGAAATTCTGCCAGCGATGTAAAGGCAATGTCATTTAGAAAAACATAAACGGTGGATTAGTGGCAGAAACTTGGACTATGAGCAGAAAAGGTCTCTGTTTCGACTCTGGTTCAACTCCACAGAGTAAAAACAAACGATGAACCTCGATTGATTTGTCCAAAAATCCAAGAGGATTCTCCCTACCCTGTCTAGTGCCCCTGAGCAAGGCACCTTACTCCCTCAACATCTGCTCGCCCGGCGCTGTACATGGCTGCTCACTGCTCTGTGTGTCCTGCACAATGGGTTAAAAGCAGAGGCTAAATTTCCTAAAACTGCATGAGTGTGTCTGTGCATGTGTTTGGGACAATAAAATGGATCTTAATGGATCTTAATCTGACTTAAAAAAAATTCAATAACCTCACTGATGTTCTGTCCATTCCACAGATCAAACTTTGATGCCGGCGTATAGTTAGGACGAACCATCAGAAAGTGGCATTATGGAAATGCAGGGAATCACCATGAAAAGGGCAGCCAGAGGCACGTTCAGGGCAACCTTTTATACACAGCGCTTAATCAGCCAAGCAACTGCCTTCACTCCTATTTACCCTGTTTATGAGTCACTTTAATCTGCATCCACTTCATCTAATCTCTTCTCCTCCCCTCTTCATCTTCTCCGCGAAGAAATCAGCCGCTTCTTTCCTGTATTCATTGTTTTCCACATGGGCCTTGTTCCGCTCACCTTATTATTCAGACCTTCACTGCCAGCCTGCTGATAACCTCCAACTGCTGTGAGCAATTAACAGGAGTTCACCCGCTGTATAGCGTCCACGAGGAGGAATCCCTTTAGAGCCGGAGGAGAGGCGGTGCAGGGAAGGTGAGGAACGAACAAGGTGGAGAACAGAATAAGAGATAGATGGTCATTCAAATGGAAATCAATGCTAATGAATGGAATTGCTTTGTGCAACGTGGCGATAAGGAAACGACCAGCTTAAGAGCCCGCTGCTCTGATGTGCGTGGTTTTTTTTGTGTGTGTGTGACCGAACTGTGATAAGGATGTTCGAGATCAAGGATGCACGACCCACTCCGCGAGGCACAGCAAACACAGGTGTCCTGACCCATTAGAAAGTGGTCTAACCTAAAGACCGAGTCAATATCCAGGGTGTTGTATTGATTGAGCGACTGTGACTGATTTGCCGTGGTTGACATGATGCGGCCAATACAGACGAGAGGTTATTAAAAACAGCTTTTTTCGCTATTTCCCCCTTAATCATGAGCTGTAGAGTTTGAAACTTTGTGAAATATGTCGCAGAGCGGGCGGCGCTGAAGTTTTAACTGACACATCAAACAGGCAGCCAATAACTGACATAAGCAGGAAAAAGTTTTAGTTTCATGACACTATTCACACCGTGGACTGATAGAAATGCACTCAGTAGAGCACATACCTCAGTCCCCATCAATCCACACTTAATTTCACACTCATAGATATCAGTCTCCTTTTCATCAAGATCCATTAATTATTTTCGGAGAAATCTCATCTCCAAATGTTGGAGAAAGTGCAAAAAAAAATCGATATTCACGATGTAAGTTTTTATGGGTTCTTCCTTGGGTTCTTCCTCGGGTCATTCCCCGAATAAAAAACGCACAAGGCCCAGGATTCCTCGTATGAAATCACACAACTCACTGGAATCCGGATTTTATTCCTTTCTGCACCAAAGTGCACACATCCATAGATATTATAGATACATTTATTCATTTAGTTTTTATTTGATCCAGGAATTGTGCTCTGAGAAATCAACAAAAATGTTGCATTGTTAAAGACACTGAATCTTCTGGATCTGCACCAAAATGTAAAGCTAGGGTTGGTAATCCTGGAAAAAATAGCAAGTGGCTAAACTACCCCAAAATTCCAATTGACACATCCCACCTACTACCATCGAGCCTCTCATCATTGCTACGCCCCCTAAACACAAGCATGTACGTCCTGACAACTTAAAGACTTTCCTGGGAGGCACTCCCAGACTCCAGGCTATCGTCTCTGCTTCTGCGGTGTTTGTCTCTCCGGCTGAAGACTGGTCATGTGCCGGGAGATAATTTAATTTGGACTCAATAGAAACGTTTCGTCCTTTTTATCTTCAGAGGCTATCAGGACGAGAAGAGGGTTTCAACGAAGAAGAAAAAGTGTCTTGGAAACAAATGACCAACCTTACTAATGACTTCCTCCCTGATCCATACGGCATAATTAAGTAAATCCTTAAGGTAAAAAGGGGTCTTCTCAATAAACTGATTGTGGTTCTTCATGTGTAACAAAATGCAGATAAAAGTGTAGTCGTGATCAGACCACAATGCATTTATTTGCTTGGCTACACAAGGTTCCTGGTGAGAAGAAGAAGGTGTTGGTATTCGCACCAGCTTTGAGAAGCCACACAGGCAAAGTCAGGTGTGGGAGTAGGTGGTGCTGGTAGGCGGAGGTTGTTCTCCAAATCGCTAATTAAAGTGGGAAGGTGTATAGAAAAGCTACAAATTAGAGATGCGTCCCCGGTGGTATCAAGTATTTTGCAGGTTGCAAACATATTTGCTCTGCCTGTGTATATGCACATACTGTATTTGTTGGCCTCGGCAGTTTCAGCAGGGGGCCTTACAATGCGTATGGTTGGGCGGGTAGAAGTTTACAGCGGATAACAATAGAAGCGGGAGCGGTGGAGATCAAACGATTTTATTTCTGTTGTAACTGGGAGAAGGGGGCTCCTTCCCCGTCTCTTCTGGGACCGCTGCTCCAGATTCTGATATCCACTTTCCCTTTGTTTTCTCTCTTGGCCCTTTGAAATATTTAGCGAGAATCCCTGACGAACACGTATTAATGTGTGTATGTGTGTGTATATGTGTGTGTGTGTGTGTGTGTGTGTGCATTTACAATTACTACGCTCCTTCCAGGCATCAATCATCCACTGTGTGCTCAACATCTGGATGTGGACAGTCATTCCCTCTGGACAAAGGACACATCGGGTTGTGCATTGAGCTCCTCCTGAGGGAATGCTCATCCCGGCCCAGCCTTGGCCCCTCATATTATTCCACCACTGGCGCCTCCACTGAGGAACCTCTCAGCACTTACCCCTCTCCATCTCTTTAATCCTTCATTTATCTCTTCCTCTGTTACACTGGTGCTCCTGTAACCTCCCCCCCCCGTGGGCTGGTCTCCTCAACGCTTTACCTTCACCTCCAGATATTGACAGAAGTGAAAAATATGCAACCTTATATACTGTGAAATAAAAAAAGCAGGTCAAACGTTGTCTATTAGCATCAAAGAGACACATCTTTGGGCTGGGTTGTGTATGAACTCCCACCAGACGACATGCAGTATGATAAACCACTATTTCATTACATCAGATAAAGCTGCTGTGGCCCCCCCCGCAGCCCCCAGAAAGGCAGTTCACCTCTGCAGAGCACAACCTCTGAGCACCTCTCCTTGCAATCTGTAGCACCTTGTTAGTGCACACACACCATATGAGGCCTGTTGGGTTAGTTATTCTAATGCATGTCTTGTTATCCATATAGATGAGAGAGGGACCGGAGCAGCAGATGGCCAGGGAAAGAGGGAGTCCAAAAAAAAGAAAAAATCCTCCAGGAATGTGAGGATCGTATTCATCGCTCGCACACACCTGGAGACTCCCAGGGTGCACCCCCTCTGCCTCCAAATGCTTCACCGCTCGCCAATTCGGCTCTGAGGGGTCCTGGCGAGAAGCCACTCAGCCGGTTGTGTTTAAAAGTTGGCGGAGATTTTAATCTCTGCTCGCCCTCCAGGAGTTTGCTGCTGGATCTCTGTTATTTCACACTGAGAGGTATTAAAGCGTGTCAGGAAAAGGGTTTCTTCACAGGTACGGATCCACGGAGGCGATGAATTATACAGAGGGTGTGGAGTTTGCCTCGTCGGCTTCGCAACTGCAGAACATTTTCATTAATTACTCGCACATGCATTCACACACATCCTTGGAGGAAACACACACATCCTATTTCGGAGCATTTATTTCATCGTAAGCATTTGTTGAGCTAATTGATTGTATGTTTTTCCACATATCAGTGGATCTAGGATTTTTCGAAATCAGGGGCTACAGTTAGAACAGAAGGGCCGAGTATACGTACCATATACAGGCACAATTCCTGGTTTGGCAAAATGCACATTTCAATCAGACTTTGTGTATCTAGAAAATATTTTTTTTTAACAAATTGTTATATCTACTGTAAGTGAGTGATTTATATTTTTAGAAAACTCCTGACAGGACAGAGGCTCTTCAGATTTCAGCTGGCATCATGCCTAGATCTGCCCCTGAAACAGATACAAATTAGTATTGTAAACATAAATAGGCATGTTAGCATTAACAAACTATTAATGTCTCATTTGAAAAAAAACTATTTCTTCACTCACTTCCTGTAAGGAAAAACCTGCCTGTCAGTCTTTTGGAGGACTGATAGTCATAAATTGTTTATTAATCCTGTATAGAGCATTAGGTAAGATCTGCTCTTAGCTGGAAAATAGACCCATTACAGTGTAACTGCGATGTGAGGTGGAGGGGAAAAAAAACCCTTAAAAGGTTTTCCTATTGCATCAGTTAGCTTGTATTTGTAAGAGCAGCTCGGCAAGAGAGGGAAAGAGCCACAGAGCCACGGCGGCAGGAACAAACAAGACGGCCATAAACTGTAGATAAAAACCCAGGCTATGGTAAAGTGGTATTCTTTAGATTCTCCCCACCATTGTCCACATGACCCTTTTTCCGTATTTGTGCGCTGGCC